>CM053787.1:13085000-14285000 GCA_028749045.1 Cupressus sempervirens | reverse complement strand
AGCAGGACCCATACTCTGGAAGAACTTGGGATAAAAAATAAACAAATTTAAAAGTAAAATTTGATAAAAACCCATATTTTCATTCATGAGAATTCCAATCACTCGAAATTAAAATAAGTATAAAAACATGTATCAAATAGGAAAACATCAATGTGATGGGGTGTAAAACATCAACCAATGTACAACTACAGAAAATGGAGTATTATAACTGTAGACTTTTCACTCAGTGAAAATTTCAAAAATTACTCACAAATTATCAATTTTACTGGTTTTCAAAGGTTTGTGTCAAATTTAGGGGTAATTGACCACTGGTGAAAAATATTGTTACAATGATCACTTAGTGGTTAGTGAACTGTTAATGAATGGTTCCACTATACAATTGAGACATTCGAATTTAATTATTTGAATAAGAATCAATAACTAGATTATAATAGTAGATACGAAGAGAAAGATACAGAACCCCGGACACCAAACAGGTCAACCTGGTTTTGGAAACAATGGAATTTCAAACTTGCATCTGCTGACTTGGACAACTTATCATTCAGCCACGTGGTCAGTTCCTTGGCATTCGAATTATATATCAAAAACAAATTGTTGTCATGATTTAATGACTCCAGCTTTCTGATTGCTAATCAAATATTTATGATATGCCGTATATAGTAGACTAATTGGAAATGGCATCCAATCAGGCAGCCCAGATAATCTTGGAGAGTAACCTGAAAGGAGACTCCTAATCTTTAGCCATCCTGAGGAGTGAAGTGATTCTTTCTGTAATTATGTTCAATCCCATACTGGGATCCACCAACCAGTATGCATTCTCTGCAGCAAAATTTCACTCCATCCAGGCTTTTGGACTCGGTCAACCTAATAAATGGACAAACACTGTACCCTTGAACCTCGGAAGCTCAAATAAATTAAACAATAAGACCAAATTACAAAAAAAAACAGATAATATGTAGAGTAAACAGGTAGGGTGCCTCAAAATTGTCATAACAGTCTTTCATAAGCTCCTTGAAAGGTTATTTACAAAAAGGGAACTTATTGGTGTTTGAAAATAAGACTATCATAACACTAAAGCCAAATTTAGAAAATATTTTAAAGAAGAACATTAATTAGAGCTAGCTTCTCCCTAAGATTGGCATACAGATTCTTCAAAAGTTGAGAAAATATTCATGAAAGCGCAACAACAAGTATTCCATAAGAATACTTGAGTTGCAAATTCGATAAAGATAAATACATATTGAAATGAAATACCAATTCACCACTAATGTACGGTAAGACATGTTTGGCGAGATATTTGATTTGGTGGGCGAACATTATTTTTAATTTGATAAGTCGCATCGGATAGAGATGAGGGAGAGGAAACACAATAACGGTAAGCATTTTTAAGTGATATACAATTCCAATTGCACAAGATTTTACAATGGGAAAAAGGCAACACCATTGATAAATACCTAGTAAGGTTGAAGGCATATTCATCGGCTGAAAATGTAAGCCTGAGAAGTGATTCAGAACCAAGAAAAAGTAAAAATGTCTATTAATGTGAATTAGAGATATTGCTTACCTGAACTACAGGAAAGCGGCTGCTCACCCTGATGTCGATTGGAGGATATACCCGGTGAGGCTTGAAACGGTCTGCATAAATATATACATTTCCTTATGAAGGGTGCTTATTGAGTTCCATGTAATGCCAGGGAGTCCTCAAAGATTCGATGGAATACAGCATAATTTACGTTTGTGTGGCGCTCACTTTCTCCCAAATTCTACTCACATTTTTGTATATTAATCAAAATAAAAATGTTTTTTTTTTTTTAACTACCCACCTACACCAATTAGTTTCCGAGAGTTCTAGGGGAAAGGTATCAACATAAGCGAAGCGCTCACTTGCTAATATACCGACTGAAAATAAATTAGGGAAAATATTCGAATTATCATGACGGTTCGTTTACTTGTTGGAATAGTAATGGAAATTATGATTTAAGTTTTGTATTTTCTATTTGGAGGTGTGCTCCATTATGAAACTTGAAAAAGACAAACTGAAAAGATTTCTCCGTGATGGGCATGCTACGATGTTCATCTACGGAATGAAGCATGGGTTGGAATGGGTCAGCATTATTGATGATCAAGCTGCTTTTGAAGAAGCTCTTAAGCAGCTGATTAAGGAGATGCGAGATACTAGAGGCCCTTTTTCTGATAGACTTGAGTTTTTTGCTCATATTCTTGAACGGAAGAAAGCTGTTTGGATGGAAGGAGAGCTAGGATGGACAACATGGATTGATGACGTGATGGTACTCTGGATTAGCTTATCTAATTTCCTTTTTGTAATCTCGTTGAAACTGTTACATATTGTGCTAGTTGATTGATCATGGATTACCAATTGAACTAGGAGGTTCAGGTTCCCCTCCCCTCTCTTGATTTTGTACCTATCTTTTTGAACTATCGATTATTTAATTTAAATAGGGAATAGGAATACATATTCCTATTTTATCGAAGAGCATAAGTTCATTCCAAAAATATATATGTTATTGGAATGGCTTATTCCTATTCCTATTTTAATTTTTTCTTATTTGATAATATTTTCAAATCTATTATTGAGTGTCCAATCTTATTTGATATTGATCTATTGGACCATAGATATGTCTCCAAGCAATGTTGGATCTCAGAACATCATTTGTCTCACCAATAATTAACACCACTCAAATGTGGATCTGTGGTCTGTAAAAAATGGGGTTGCTCTACTTGTGATGATTGCCAGAAACTACATTCAGCAATGTCACACTGAGGATCTCTATGTCTATCATAACCCAATTTTCTCAATCTAGAATTATCGGCCCTTAAGGTGCCATGTGGGATTTTGTTAAAATCATTTTTATGTTTTTGTAGGAATTGACGAGTAACATAAAGTAACAAATCTTGAAGAAGATAAGTAATTCCTAACAAATCAGTTATGTTTTGCATGAGAACCGTTACCAAGAATCGGCAGTCAGAGCTAATACCAAAAATCTATTCGAGAATGGGGGAGGGGATATATTTTTGGAGGTTTGGTAATGTAAGGTCCCTCCTCGTATGTAATTATCAAATATGAATTCTCTGTTAAAATCATTATAGGAGATTGAAATGGATATGAAGTAATGTTTTATGTTGTGAATGCCCTAATGAAAATTGAGATCAGTTGATACATCCATGTTTTAATACCTAGTGATTCGAAAGCTACTACATTATCTTGACTAATTAAGACATTAAAATTTCACTAACAATGATACAAGGCATTTTCACCTAATGATAAGGGTGTTGATTTTGGTACCTCAATGATTAAGTTTTATGCTTCAGATAGTTCAGTATTCTTTAATTGGTGTTGTTATGATGTTTAGGTATGTGCATGCCTAACGATGATTATACTAGTACTTAATCTGAAATTACTGAATAAGTTATATATTATATTTATTATGTGATTACTGATGATTAAATGTGAGTAGAAATGAATTAAACAGTTAGTTATATGAAAGATTCATGTTTTACTTTATGTGATTTCCCTGATAAGTTCTGTGTGTGTGTGTGTGTGTGTGTGTGTGTGTGTGTGTGTGTGTGTGTGTGAGAGAGAGAGAGAGATTTTCTTGAGCTATTCATGTGTGCAGGATATTTTAGCCAAGAAATCTAACGGAAAAATGAAACTGAACCCTATGTACCAATTGTGGAAACCAGGGTTGAGTCTAACAAAAGGCACAAACCCCATTGTTCGTATTTTATTTCTGTCGTGGATTGAATGAATGTATCATTTTGAAATCTTTAAAGTGTTAATGTTTTGTAACAGTGATTTTTCAATGTCACTTGATACTCGTGAATTGTATATGCATTCCAACATGATAGTTAGGGTTAACTGAGTAGAATTAAGATCTAAGTCGAACTAGGTTAGTGACCTTTTTGCTAATCAATTAGTAATAAAGATTAATTACCGTAATCAAGATTAGTGAGTAATCTGCATTTTGAAGGTTGTTAGAAAGTCCTAAAATTTTCTAGCTTTTGATAGGTCCCTAATTAATCTTTAAGGCCTAAAATCATGAAATCTAAGTACCCAAGGGGTATGGGTATGGGTTGGGGGCATTTTCCACTCGCCTAGCCCCTTTTGTTAACTTTTATGGTCACTCAGAAACTCCATTTTTGCTTTATTGCGAAAATTGATTGTTTCCATCATGAGTTGGATAACTTTAACTCCACCTTGAGGTTAGCCTTAGGTCTAGTTGAGTTGGAAGCCTCTAGAACTTTAGGCAAGTTGGGGAGTTATTGCTTTTTGGAGTGGTTGAGTTTAGGATCATATTTAGAGGCAATTTTGAGAGGGTTTTGAGTGTTCACCCAACCTCTAGTTTTAGAGTGGAATTCAAGATTGAAGGAGAAGGAGAAGGAATGGAATGCTAATCTCAAATCTATTCATTTGCCATAACCCGATTTCTAAGGTAGGAATCCCTCAACTCATGTTGTTCATGTTTTGTTCGTGCTCAAGTTATTGTGTTTGCATTTGTATATTCGTATGTGTGTTGAGTATGTTTGGGAGGGATTGAAACAAGTTTTCTTAAATGTCTTTCCTTTGTGTTTTGTTTTGGATTTCGAAGGGATTGTATGGGTTGTATTGGCATTACTCACCCTCGGATAGGGTAAAAGTGGCCATGTACGGGAGGAGGTCTTTAGTTGGACTCCAATAGTGTAGAGTCTCTTCTCAAAATGAGAAGAGAGAAAGAGAGTAGGGTGTTATGGGCCCCTACTTGTCAGCACAAACCATGTTTTGAGTTTTGAAATTTGAGAAGTAAAAGAATGAATGTCCTTGTGATATCAACCCTGAAAGGGCATTTGTGGAAGAACAGAAGTTCTTGAGATTTTAGCCCCGAAAGGGCATGTGGTATGGTGTTGTGGCCAACGTCTCCTCTTGGAAAAATCCACCTTCTCCCTAGTCTGGTTCAATGTCGAACCTATTGTGCAAATTTGGATGGGAATGAATGTTTGAATTTGTCTTCATGTTGAGTTTGGTTGTCTCCTGGTCAGTTTCTGTTCTTTCCATGATCATTGTGATGTGTTGCAAGCTTCGTAAAGGTTTCCCTATTGTGGAGCCAAGAAGGAAATTCAGAATTGTGTTTGAAATTCAGTTATTTTGGGAGATTTCTCCTCAGGATTGAAATCTTGTGTAAAAATGTTATTGTTAACTTATTGTGGAAATGGCAACGATGTCGGGTTATCTTCCTAGTTCTTTCCCAGCAGAGCCTTTGAATCAAGTGGTCAGTAAAAAAATGATTGAGTAATATACTTGCTTATGATATTTCTAGTTCATTTCAGTTTTTGCATATAAACTTATAAATCAATTGAGATGATGTTTACCTTACTTCGGCATTCTTATGTTTTGTAATCATATTCATTTGATTTAGTTAATTTGATAAAATGATGAAATATAATCTTGAAATTATAAGATCCAACTATGTTAAAGAGAATTTGATGATATGATTGGTGTTTCACTTGGTAAATTTCATATGTATTAGAAAGCATAATGCTTCTTTTCAAATGTTCAAGCATTACATTCAACATCTACATTATATATCAACTTAGAAAAAAAAAATTCCCCTTGACTAATAAATAAATTTGAAAATTCACACTTAGAAAAAAAAAAGGCCTTCAAAAAAATGTGTTCTGAAGAGCAATTATGCTCTGGATTTTGTATGGGATAGGAATTTAATTGTTTCCTTGGACAGAGAATCTTAGAAGATTCTCTAATTATTCTTTAAACTTATTGAAAATTTAAATAAATAAAGAAAAATAAAATAGAAAATGCATAAAGAAAATCCTAAATATCCTAAGTCCTTACCTAATAAACTTTTAAAACTTATTACACCCCCCCCTCTTTAAACTGCCCCCACTCATTACTACCTAGCCGTTGTCAAGGCTTCAATAAAATCTGCAAAAAAAACGTATCCTAGGTGCCCCTATGTGAGTTGACATATCATCTTCCTAGCAAATGAGATTTTGGGCAAATGTGATTAGAGCAGGTTGTGTTTAAAGTCCAAACTATTCATACTTTTTACCCTCCTTGCCTTTCTAGGCGTACACTCCCTTGTAGGCATGTCATTAACACCCCTGACTCATTCCTTGCCATAAATCCTTGTCTGCATTTTCTAGGCATTAGTTTGCAAGTGGGAAAGAATGGAGTTTTAAAACAAACATAGTTAATTTATTCAATGCAAAAAAAAAGTTAACCTTTGGTCACCCTTGATAAGACATCACCTCATTACCTCATTGCCTCCTTGGTACGTGTCCAAGGCAAGTGGGGAACAACACATGGGGTTGCTTGGTCAGCATACCTCCATCTTGGTAAACACATGGGGGTTAAGTTTAGTGGTAGGTGTGATAGGATTAGATGGGAATATTCTTGATAATAACTTCATTGCCCTCCCCACCCTCCAATCGCATAAGACCTGAGTTTTTTGTTTGGGTAGCGTGCAGAGTACTTGGGGATAGGGTGCCCATGTGGTTAGTTGGGGGTTTTGTTTTTGTGTGTTAATGGTTAGTATGGGTTTTAGGTAAGTTAAGGGGTGAAGGGGAGTTAGTGGAGTGGATGGTTAAGGTTTAAGTTAGAATGTTAGAGGGAGGGTAGGTAGTATGTGGGTGTGTTTAGGGTTAAGTTAGTATTAATAAAGTGTAGATTAGTTTTAGTATGTTTTTAATTAGTATTTTAGTAATGTTTATAATTGTCTTTATCTTGGCATTAGTTAAAAGTTAAATTAGCTTAAATTTAGTTTAAGTGTAAGTTTAGTTAGTTTCAAATTTATTTATTAGATAATTTTAGTAATTAGAGTTAGATGATAAGTTAAGTTGTTAATGATTAGTATTAGATTAATAAATAGTTTTTAGTTTGTGTTAAAATTATTTTATTAGTATATGTTAGTGTTAAAATTATAATTGGTTTTGAGTTAGTAAGGTTAATAAAGTTAAGCTAGATTTAACTTATTTAGTTAATGTTTTATTTAAGTCTGGGAATGTGTTAGCTTTTAGTAATAGCATAAAAGTCATGTTAGTTATTATTAAGTTAAAATAAGATAGTAATTAAAATTGGATGTTAGAGTTATTTTTGTTATTTGTAATTTATTAATGTAATGATTAGTAAATAATGTTTAGGTTTATATTAATTTCATTTAATAGTGATATAATAAAATTATAGTTGATTTCATTTAGCTCCCTTTATATAAATAAATTAGTAATTATTTAGTATCAATTTAAGTTTAATTTAATTCAAGATTATAGATATATTATATCTTTGAATATTCAATTAAAAAAATTTGATCATAATATTATTGAAATTGCAATGAAGGCATCTTAGGGTTAGTAAGTGTCATGTTATTGTGCAAAGGTTTTATAGGCTATGCTAATAACCAGAATCAAGTGCTAATGGTGATAGGTCAACTTCTTGAAGATGTAAAACTAGCTCATCAAGGAGTTTGACTCAGAACACCGAATAAATATGAGATAACATGTATTAAACATAGTATTTTTTTGGACTTAAAAAAAAATTACGTGTGTTTTTGGCCCCGTATTTTGGGCATGACAGGTAACTACTTCTTGGAGGTGGTAAAAGAGTTTCTGAACAGTGGGTGTTAAAAACCACGTACGCATTCCAATCTATGGGGGGAAGAATTAGCTAGAACGACCCATCCAGATATCAGTCCCAATAGTTAGGGAATCCATAGTCTTCCTAAGAAGAGCTTAACTAAATGGAAGAGGAAGGAGGAAGGGATCACGAGAGTCAACAGAAAAGGACATTAGCAACTTTGGTGCAGATAGAAACTGTGGGCAAAGTTATCATTAATAATCAAAAGGAGCATTCTGCAATCTAGGTTCCACAATTTCTTTTGAATAATATCATTTGTAATGATTGTTAATCTAATTTTATTGCTATCAAATGAGATTATAAACCATTTACTTTTTTTCCCTCTAGAGCGAAAGATTTGAATTTAGGAAGTAATCGTGTAGTTAAATTCCTGTTACTATAGTATGTGATCTTGATATCATGCATTTTAATATCTTTGGTTAATTGTAAATTGGGACACTTTCTCTAAACTTAATGATTAGGCAATGGTATAAAAACATTAACGTGACTTGTTGTTGATAAATGGCCATACGCCCATTCCTATTATATAGTCAGAATGAATCTAATTAAAGGAATGAATAGTGCTTCAATCCCCTCAGTCTTGTTTTTCTTGATACAAAAAAGTCTACACCATTTGGATCCTTAATAGTTTTGCTACTATGTGGCTATGATTCATACTATATTTCATTAAGAGATTCCATAGTAGAAAATGTTTAAGGATACATAGACAAATTACTCTCATGGATAGAAATGACATAACTCTCCTATTATTATTTTAATTTGAACCATTTAACTTCTTTTTACATAAAAAATCATGATGAAGAGTGAGGAAAACATACATAGGATTGAATTGGTCCCTAAATTTAAAAACTTGAAATGCACTCACAATTTATTGTTGTACATTCTTCTTCTTCTTTGCATTGCACATAGACCATGCAAAAGATTGATTTCATGACCTTAAGCCATTTTAGATGAATCAAACTATTGTAATAGAGACACCCTATTATAATAGAGAGACACAAGTTGTATATTGATTGTGACTTAATCTGAGGAAAAATAAATGTAGATGCTCTTGCTCCACAAAAATAATGTTTAACTAAAGTGATTCTATTAAAGAAGATGTTTATAAGTACAATTGAGTGAAATACTTCAAAAATTATTGATTTATCCATGCTTTGATTCCCATTCAATGAATTATAATGTGGTTGTAATCTAGTTTTGAAGTGATTGATTGTAAATTTTGAGAAGTGTGGTCTTTTGTCTTCCAAGGAGTCGAAAATGAAAATTTGTTAAATTAGACACATTTCAATGAGAAAGTTGAGTATTTCCTTACACTAGTGAAGTGGTGTTGGTAAACTTAAGTGAATATTGAAATTATCTTAGTATGTGTAAGAAGAATGTCTTTGTACAGTCTACTTAATATGATGTGATTGTGTCATGATATGATTTGTATGACAATGTAATATGTGGAAGTTTATGTTGTCTTGCAATAGTTATCCTTGATGATGTATGATCAACTATGATATTATTGTAGGAGAATTTAGGATGGAATTATATGTTGGATGATTTATTTTGCTACTTGCCAGTAATGTGATCAGTAAGCTACTTCGGGCTAAGTTGTTATTGCATATTTATTTTCTATGCATGGTCAAATGTCCACCCAGATGGCGAGTATTGTATGATTGACCTAAATTATTGAGTATTTCATTACTATGGAAGAAGTTCTTTGATGTAAATTTTATTATTACATTTAAATCATCATAATGACTAATCATCTATAATTCCTTTTCTTATAACATGATTTTGGCCAATGAGTAGACCTTTAATTTAGAGAAAAACATGCAGGACAAATGTAATCTTATGTGATTGAAAATGTTATATAATGGGTGCACCTTGAGCATTATGGATGCACAATTATATTAGGCAGTTGATTTGTTTCATGTGGAATAAATTATTGTATTAAGAGTGTTGCATAATTTGGATCAGATATCTAGAAATATTACACATAGAGATAACTAAGTATTGATAGTGTGGTGAATTTTAGATTTATTGTAACACGATTTAATTATAATGAACTATAAGTCACTAAGAGAGTGATTGTACTACCTTACTATTATGAGATGAAGTCAAAAATTTTGGAAAGATTTTTCCTTAACATATGATATGCCTTCCTAATGCACATATGTGAAGAAAACTATTGAGCTAAATTACTTTTCCTATGGAATTGACTGAAACATATTATCTTGCATTTGACTAGAAAAATTTGTGTTACTTGTCTTTGCAAAGATGTGTTACTTGTCTAGTTGAATTGTAGACAATGTATTGCACAATTTCATTACTTTTATTGGTTTTATCTGTTTAGTCTTTCTCAATGTCGGGCTGGGTATCTTTCATGTCAAGAAAGATTCTGGGGAAGCTTAACAAATTCGTGGTAAGGTGGTATAACACTCCTACATTATTCTCACCCCTTATATTCTTAGATAGGTTATAGAGCTCGTTTCAACTCGGCCATCATGGTCATTAGACCATCTAGTATCTAGTATCTAGTATATGTATTCTTTTAAATTTAATGTTAATTAAATATTTATGTTGACTAGTCAATATCCCAATTACCTTGACTCTCTTTGATATTTTGCATTTTACAAAGATTGTTGATGTGGCATTGGTTTTGTAGGGGCAGTCTTTACAGTGCCATGGTATTTAGGTTAATCGGGGTGGGGTTCGATTAGCTAATTGGAGGGCAGGAGCTACTACTGGTGGATGTGACTTATGTTGGATTAAAGCTTTGTGTATCTACCATATGTCCAAGTCAACATAATTTTGTAAAAGAAAATTTGTATATAATACCCATCAATGGGTATCTTGAAGGTTAATGGTTTATCTATTCGACAATTGGTTGGTTGGATAACTATGTGAAAATTCTAGCTAATTGTAGTTAGCTGATTCATTTTTTGAAGCATTCTATATATTCCTTAATTCAAATTGTTTGTAAATGGGAAAACATAATGTGAAAGAAATGACAATAGAGCATATATTAAAAGGAAATATTTTAAGAGTGAATGAATGACATATACATGGTGATCGAATGATCTTGAAACCTATACTGCATAAAATTTTGAACCTTTCTGTGAAGTAGTTCAAGTTTGTTGATTTCATCTTGTGTTGAAGATTAAAGTTGGGAGGTGACATCTAAGGGTGATCAACAGTAATCATTTTCTCTTCTCAAGTTTGGGGTGCCCTACTTCCAAAATTTGTAAGTAATTTGTTGAATCTGAATCTAATTATTTTTTCAATTCCAATTCCAATTTCGATCTCAATCTTGTACAACGAAACAGGGGATTAACATATTCTCAATTGAATTCTAGCTGAACCAAATGGGACTAGAATTGTTATTTCTCATTCTCAATCTCCATTCCCATTTTCATTTCTAATTTTCAATTCATGTTGGCTTTTGCAAAAATTGGATTTGGAAAATTTTGTGTCTATGTCCAAAATTTTAAAATGGAATTAAAAATGCAGAAATCTAATTTTATGTCAAAATCAGATTATCAGACTTCCTACTAGCTACTTGGAATTGAAAATCAAAACCTAGTTACAATTTTTTGAGGAGTGTAAAAAAATTAGATTGGACTATTTTTTGAAGTTAGACTACAAAGTTACAACATTATTTACCTAAAAAAAATGAATCTCATGGCAAGAAACACAATTTGAATCTTGGAAAGCCCCACAAATGCTCTTGTACACAGATTCTACAAAATTGATTAGAATTAGAAAAATGTGCATGCCAACAAAAATCGCAAGTGTTTTCACATAGGTGGCCACCATCTCATCCTCAAAGGGCTTGGGATACTTAGGGAACTCCAAAACAATAAGTCATTTCTCATAATCACATTCATCTAGAAGAATCATCTTCCAAGACAACCTATTGCTCCAATTTCAAGATGGGTCATTCAATAGAGAATACCCTGACCCCGATGTTGTCTTGCACCACACTATTTGATGAGATTGTATAACATGGGAGAACTGTGCAGAAGAAGGATGAAAGCTTTTGGAATGAATTAAAAATGATGTTTTATGGGTACGAGGAAATGTGAACAACCCCTAATTGCATAACTTTGTATAGAAGAGAAACTTCTTACTAAAACAAAACAATGTCTCCTACATTAAGATATCAAAAGTGACTTCTTTGATTTCTACTTGAAATGGATGTAGGAATGCAAAGAGATTAGAAGTTGCCTAGGCGAGAAGTGAAGCATACCAGTGCCCATGCAAACTGAATTTTAGAAGCATACCAATGCTCATGTAGAAAAAAAATCCTAATTCTAATTCTAATTTGAAGAACAAAACTCAAAAATGTAATCTTCCCACCCATCTTCGAGATGAACCAAACTATTCTACTAAAATTACAAAAATCATTTTCAAGATTTACAAAACCTTGATTTGGCTAAATTGAGATTTGTAGAAATTCCACGAACCAAAATGGAACCTTTGGGTTTTCATAATTGTTATAGCTTTTGTCATAGATATTCTTTAATTATTATTTATGAAAGAGTTCAAAAAAATGCAAACACATGTATTAATAGTCAATCATTTTTAAGTTTGTTTGATTGGTGATTGGCCCATTCATACACCATTATTGGAATATTTCATATAGACTACTGGGATATTTAGCCACAAGTACTAACATTTTTTAGTGAGTGATTATTGGTGTATGAACATAGTAGGTATCATACAAGTATTTTGAAATAGAACTTTTAGACCACTTTGTGCTTCATGAACCCTATGGAGAGATCTGTGAATACCCAAAAACCAAAATCTTAGCTTTAAGCACTTCCCTCACCTACAGTGGTACATTGAAAAAATCAACAAAATCTAACTTACAGTTTACGAGTTCTAAGTGTGCAAAGTTAGTCCAAATGGCTATTAGGTGTTTTCTCCTAACAATTGCACCTTTTGTATGTATAAGTTTTCTTTCCTCAATTTAAAACTAGCATTTGCATGAAAAGAAAGTGCAAGAGTTGCGCCTATAGATAACTATATATAAATTATTATAAAATTTATCTATGAATAAAATATATACTAATTTTATTTATCATTTTTTGATATTGTGATATTTAAAATATGGTGTATTTAAATTATTATTTTTGTGTAAAAATAATATTCCATGTGATATTTCAAAACATACTCATATTACATAACTTTTGAATGAGTATTTTGCAACAAGTTCAAATTTGTTTGGAATGTCTTCTCTATTTTTTTGTTCTTAAGTAAAATGAGCCTCTCTCTTTTTGGTAATATTATGGGGGTGTTGGGGCATAAATGTCCACTTCTTTGTTCACAAAAGTCTTTAGCCATGCATTTAAGTGTTTTAAAACTAATATAACTCCATATACATTTGTTCAAAATTGGGTGTGTTGTATGTGAAATTTTAAGTATAAAAATGATCTCTTTTTGTCATCTTTTTTTACTTAGGGTTTGAAGGATTGTCCATGAAAATAAATAGTTCGAGGGTAAACTATATGCTATGCTCCACTACCAAAGTATTTACAAATTAAGAAGGTTGGAGTTTATGCATACATCAAACTATATAATCATTTATAAAGCTTAGAATTTCTTTCATATAAATTTATAAATTTGAAATATTTATTTTACTATAAATTTGTCAAGTTTTGATTATCTATTATAAAGAGACTTTGATAATTTTGTTTGGACCCTCATTAACTTTGATCCCTTTTAGAAAATAAAAAAGATGGAACCCATGGAAGGGACTTACATCATTTTTTTGTGCAAAATTGTAATGTGTCACTTGTTAGCTATAATGGAAATTAACAAATTATGTATATGTACTCTCAATTAAGGGAATATTTTGATTGTATCCAAAACAACTATGAAGATTAGAAACTTTATTAGGATATTATGGGATGACAAAGAATGAAGATGATCTGATAGCTTTGGATGTGATGACTTGGTGGTGTTAAAGCAACACTTCTAGAAAATTAATATACCCATGGGAAATCAACACTTGAAATAAAAGATACAACTATGTGAGGGAGTAAAATTAAGGTTACACCTCCAAATAAACTAAGAGTTTGTAGTGAAAAATTAAGTTTTAATAACTTTCAAATGTTATACAATATGACATGATCCATACATATAATTGGAATTTTTCATTTCAAAAGAAACAATAAAAATTGATATAAAGAGACATAAACCTATAGAAAAAATTTGCTCCTATATTACAGGAGTTTAGATTTGTAAGGCACTACGATCAATATCTAGATTTAAAATGGAATATCTTATAATATATTTGTTCTTCTTTGTAAACCTAGCTTATAACTATGTCGTGGAAAGCTAAAGAGAACATTGGTGTAGATATTTTATTGGTTTGGGGTGAGTATACCATTTGGTGAGTAGGGATTGCAATGCTTACACTATATAGGTATACTCAACATCCAAGGAATACTTATAGAGATCCTTACAACCATGTTAAGCATTTGAGAGTTGCTTGTGATTATCTCATTTGTCATATAGGTTAGGCATTGTATTTAAAGTTGAGTGTTTGTTTTTCTCTTTCTTGTGTTTTTAGGATGGATTATCAACATTTGCATGCAAATGATTCCGTAAAGAAACATAAACACATGGTTAACATGTTGTAGAGTACAAACCTAAACATATGAATTAATATTCAATTTTTATAGAAGGTGACATGTATTGTTAAGTTTTTTAACTTATATTTTATGTCATGCATGTAGTTCTTATTGAATACCCTATTTTAAAGAAGTTTCTTAAACTTTGTTCATCTAGGTATTTTATCAATTCAATATACCAAATTGGTAAGTATACCATCTAGTGAGTAGGGATTGCAGTGCTTACACTATATAGGTATACTCAACATCCAAGGAATACTTATAGAGATCCTTACAACCATGTTAAGCATTGGAGAATTGTTTGTGATTATTTCATTTTTCACATAGGGTAGGTGTTAGAGTAACTTATTTATTACTCTAGGTGCTTTAGCTCTCTTACGTGCATATAATTAATATTTTATATTAATTATAATGCGCAAACCTAGCTTTCTTTCCTTTAGGGTTTTGTTCACCTTAAAAGGTTGAACTTTTGTATTTTGTTTTCATAACTTAGAATACATTTTCGCTCTCACATTTTTGAGAACTTCTAAGCTTTTCTTTTTTTGTTTTATGGCTTCTCTTCATTGCAAGATATTTGCATGCAGGTGTTCTTGAGGATTTGTGAAGTTGGTTTTCTCAACTTCTACATGGTATCAGAGTGGACCTGCTACTTCCTCGTCTGAAGATTCTTGAAGCCACGATTCGCAGTCAGAAACCCCAAATTTTTCAAAGTTGTTTTCTTCAAAAGGGTGAAGGGAAAATTTTTGGGGCACTTTGGGCTGAAACAGACACCACCATTGGATCCAGAAAGCCATTTGTAGTCAAAATACATAAAAAAAAACTTGTTGTTTTTGGCCTCCGGGCATCTGGGAAAATTTTTTAGCCCCTTGGGAGGGCGTACAGACACATTTTTCGAGAAAAAAATTTAAAAATTAAAAAATTCTCAATTTTGGGCGCTCCACCCATGGGCCACCCTGGCACTATCAGAGCGCTACACACGCCCGACCTATGCTAAGTTGTAGCCAACGCAACACCAACAGCGTAGCCAATGCCTCGCTGCCACCAGTTGGCTGCCCAGGCTCCGCCTCCACTTTGCCTTAGCCAGAGGGCACCATTGGGTTCTCCTCCCAAGTGCCACCTCCACTAGCAGTGCCATCGCAGTACGATTAAACCGACTAACATCAACATTTCATCTACTGACGTCAGAAACTTGACTGCTGACGTCACTTCATGACAACTTTTTTCGGCAGCTGCTGATGTCACTTCCTGGCAAGATGAGGACACTATCGAGCCGCTGATGTCATTTCTTGACAACCTAATTTTTTTGTTGGCGACGGCCTGTGACGGCCGTACGGGCATCAAATTTAAGCCCATTTCTGTAATTTTCCAGAGAGTTCTTTTTCTAGACTTGTAGTCATTTTTCCCTCATAACTTGAGTATATGGATGTACTTTTGCGATCCAAAAGAATTGCCAAAAAGCTGACTCAGAGATGGAGACAATGGTGCAAGTTTTGTTTGATTTTGAATTCATTTGAGCTTCTAAATTTGGTGTTGAAGGAGAGGCTTCTATTTTCCTCTTTTTTGCATCCAAATTCCAGGTTCTTTTCTCAGTTTTTTGTGTTTTTCCATAGTTGTTGCTTTGGTTTTGGGGGATATTTTTATTCGTTGTGGGGGGGAGCATTTTCTATTCTGTAATTTGCTTTAGAATCAGACCCTTCTACTTCTGTCTTTTCTTTCTTCCAATGTAGGATCCTTCTATGATTCGACTCATGCCGCACAACTATCACACCTGGAAGACACAGATGACTAGGCTTCTCATGTCAAGAGGCTTATGGTCATGCCTAGATACGAACCAACCTGTTCTGTAGTGCCCTTATGAGGTTCTTCAGCACAAAATCAAAATGGATAAAGCCATGGGACTAATTGTACTAAACATCTCTGATAGTCTACTGTTTCATTTGGATGGTTTGACCACTCCACGAGCTATTTGGACCAAATTCCACATGTTGTTTGGCACAGTGAATGAGTTTCGAGCACTACAGCTTGATGTAGAGTTGACTTCTTTGACACCAACCAACTTTCCCACTATTGAAGACTTCTTGATGAAGTTCAAATCTCTGTGTACAGTCTTGCAGGGATGTGGTAAAAACAAAACTGATGATGAGTGCATTTTTTTGATACTCTCAAAGTTGTGAGGACAATATCAGATCTTTTCTTCCACTTTCTACTCCACCATGGATGCCTTGGGTAATAGACATCAAATGCCCTCATTTGAGACATTTTTTGATCGATTGACACGGGAATAGGCTAAGATCCAACAGGTGGATGCCTCTGGCTCTTCCAGCCAAGCATTGGTTGCTCAAACTTCTCAGGGGAAACCAAAACAGAAAGCCAAACCGAAGAAAGATGCACCAAAAACTAATGCCAAACCTCCAGCTAACCCTTCCAAGGGTAAATCTGCTTCGAAGTCTATTGAGTCTACCTCCAAGACTAAGAAGAAATCAACTGAGACCTGTAGTTTTTGTGCAAAGGATGGACATCCCATTTCTAGGTGCTGGAAACGTTTGGAGGCTTTAGAGGAAGCCATGTAGGAGCATTACATTTCAACTCCTATGTTTGCATTCCCCCCTACAGGGAAAGGTCACACTCTTACTGCATGAGCTATGACTTCTGGGCCTACTTGGATTCTTGATTTTGGTGCCTCTCACCATATGAAAAACACTCAGTAGTTGGTCACCTCACTTGCCCCTTCTCCTACTACCTAGATTGCTATTGGGAACTCATCACATCTTTTCGTCATGGGTTCTGGTTCTGTTGCATTAGCTGGGGGCTCTCTTTAGGATGTTCTTCTTGTCCCTAACATTTAGATGAACCTATTGTCTATATATCAGATTTGCCACTCTAGCTCTGGTAAGATAGTTGAGTTCTCACCACATGATGTGGTTATCCGGGACTTACATGATTCTAAGGTGATTGTGGCTACTGGGAGTGTTGATTCTGCATCTCACCTCTACAAATTTGATGGATTTGAGTCTTCTGATGAAACAGGTTCATGTTTTCTTGCACATGCAAATTTAGTAAGTAGACTTTGGCATGAGCATTTTGGCCATGTCAATTATAGATATCTTCAGTAGATGAGCACACAGGCACTTGTTCTTAGGCTTCCCTAGATTTCTTGTATAGATGGTGTTTGTCAGGGTTGTGCTCTTGGCAAACAACCTAGGGATCCTTTTCCACATGGACGAGCCACTCGTGCTTTGGCACCACTGGAGTTGATTCATAATGATCTCATGTCATTTCTCATTCCTTCTTTTTTAGGTGCCAGATATGTGCTTACTTTCATTGATGACTTCTCCAAATGTGCATGGGTGTACTTTTTGAAGTACAAGTCTGATGTCTTCAATTCATTTCGAGTCTTCAAGACATTTTTTGAAAAGTAGTCTGGTCTTTCTATTCGGCAGATACACATAGATAATGGGGGGGAGTATGTGAACCAAGCTTTCAGGGATTTTTTCTCTAAACATGGTCTTCAGCATCAGTTTTCAGTGCCCTACACCCCTCAGCAGAATGGTGTGGCCAAGAGGAAGAACAGAACCCTTTAGGAGATGGCTAATTGTATGATTCAGTCCAGGTCCATGGATTCATGTTTTTGGGCAGAGGCAGTCAATTGTGCCAACTACATTCAGAATTAGATGCCTCACAAGGCATTTTGAAATATGACTCCTGAGGAGGCTTGGTCTCATGTCAAGCCTGATGTATCTTCATTCTGAGTTTTTGGTAGTGAAGCATGGGTGTTTATACCAGATGCTCATACGAGAGCAATAGAGTGGAAGAGCCGACACCTCATTTTTTTTGGCTACTGCGAGGATGTTAAGGCCTACAGATTGTTTGATCTTGATTCTTGCAAGGTCCTATTTCGACGGGATGTCCAGTTTGATGAGTGCCTTTCTGCAATACATACCCCGCATCTAGAGTCTACTTCACTTACCACCACTCCCTCATCCTTTCTAGTCTCTTTTTCAGATGATGAGGATGATGATCATGTTGATCCCTAATTACCTCCACCACAGGATCCTCCCTAGATGCCTAAATGGGCTCAAGCTACAGTTGAGGCTATAGGATCGCTAGCTGGTGACCCTACCACTTCCCGTCACACCTGTTCACATACTGCAGGTTCTAGTCTTCTTAGTCATGCTATTTGTGATGACCCTCAGACTTTTGCAACAACGATAGGACATCTTGAGTGGGAAAGTGCAATAGAGGAGTATTCTTCTTTGATGAATAATCATACTTGGGATCTTTGTTCTCTTCCTAAGGGAAGAAAGGTTGTGCGATGCAAACGGTTGTATTGTACTAAGTTTTCTACTGATGGTTCCATTCATAAGCACAAGACCCATCTTGTTGTGAAGGGTTTCTCATAGGTTGAGGGTATTGATTACACTGAGACATTTTCCCCTGTCACCAAGATGAACTCTATTCACCTTGTCTTATCCCTCGCAGCTTCACAGGGATGGCCCATTTTTCAGATGGATGTGAAGAGTGCCTTCTTGCATGGTGATCTTATTGAGGAGATTTACATGGATCAGCCTCAAGGATTTGTGCAGGATTCCACCTTGGTTTGTAGACTTCAACGCTCATTGTATGGTCTCAAACAGGCCCTTTAGGCTTGGTATGAGAAGATGGACTCTTTTCTGCTTTCTACAAGCTTCACCTGTTGCCATTCTGATCCTACAGTCTACATTCAACATCTTGAGGCTGAGATTTTGATCCTTGTGCTATGTATCGATGATCTTGTTCTCACAAGTAGCTCATCCTCTATGATTAAGGATGTTCAGAGAGCATTGATGGAACAGTTTGAGATGACTGATCTTGGCTTGCTACACTATTTTCTTGGTCTCCAGATTGTTCAGTCCCCTGCTGGACTCTTTGTTTACCAGCAGAAGTATGCTCTTGACATGCTTCGATGGTTTGACATGCTTGTTTGCAAGCCTGCTCCTACACCTTTTCAGTCAGGTGTTACTTTGTCTACCTCTTGCACTTCACCTTTAGTGGATCCCACATTGTACCGAAAGTTGGTTGGCAGCTTGTTGTACCTGACACACACTCATCTTGATCTCTCTGTCATAGTGGATCTTGTCTCTCAGTTTTCACATGAGCCTCATGAGAGTCATTAGCAAGCTGCCAAGCATATTTTGAGATACATTTAGGGCACCTTGATGTATGGCATTCATTACACCGTAGGGACTCCTCGCATTGTTGGCTACACTAATTTGCATTGGGCCAGTGATGTCGATGATCGGAAGTCTACTTCTGGCTTTGTTTTCTATCTTGGCTCTGGTCCTATCACATGGTTGTCCAAGAAGTAGCAGGCTCATGCACTTTCATCTACAGAGGTTGAGTATCGAGCCGTAGTGTTTGCTAGTCAGGAGATTTTATGGCTTCGATAGTTGATGACTGAGTTTTGTTTTCCTCTTGATCGTTCCATTATTTTGTGGTGCGATAATCAGAGTGCTATTCACATATCTTGCAACCTAGTGGAGCATCAATTCACTAAACATATTGAGCTTCATATGCATTTCATTCGTCATTTGATCCAACATGGTGTTCTCTCTTTGGAGTACATTTCCACTGATGCACAGGTTGCTGACATCTTCACCAATTCATTTGCATCACCTCGCTATCTTCAGTTGCGGTCTATGCTTGGGATTACAGAAGTTGTCCTTGGGGGGTCTTCTTGAGGCCTTCCTTCCTTCATTTTTTTTCAGCATATTTGTTCTATCTCTTTTTGGAGAGGGGTTTTCCCACTGGGTTTCCTCCTTTGTCTCCAGTTTACAGAGATTTCCTTGTTTTGGGTACCTGATTAGGCCTTGTCCAAGAAGTAGCAGGCTCATGCACTTTCATCTACAGAGGTTGAGTATCGAGCCGTAGTGTTTGCTAGTCAGGAGATTTTATGGCTTCGATAGTTGATGACTGAGTTTTGTTTTCCTCCTGATCGTTCCATTATTTTGTGGTGCGATAATCAGAGTGCTATTCACATATCTTGCAACCTAGTGGAGCATCAATTCACTAAACATATTGAGCTTCATATGCATTTCATTCGCCATTTGATCCAACATGGTGTTCTCTCTTTGGAGTACATTTCCACTGATGCACAGGTTGCTGACATCTTCACCAATTCATTTGCATCACCTCGCTATCTTCAGTTGCGGTCTATGCTTGGGATTAAAAAAGTTGTCCTTGGGGGGTCTTCTTGAGGCCTTCCTTCCTTCATTTTTTTTCAGCATATTGGTTCTATCTCTTTTTGGAGAGGGGTTTTCCCACTGGGTTTCCTCCTTTGTCTCCAGTTTACAGAGATTTCCTTGTTTTGGGTACCTGATTAGGCTTTCCTGCTTTTATAGCTTTGCTAGGCTAGCTTCCTCCTAAGCTTCAGTTAAGGGGGGGTGTTAGAGTAACTTATTTATTACTCTAGGTGCTTTAGCTATCTTAGGTGCATATAATTAATATTTTATATTAATTATATCACACAAACCTAGCTTTCTTTCCTTTAGGGTTTTGTTTACCTTAAAAGGTTGAACTTTTGTATTTTGTTTTCATAACTTAGAATACATTTTTGCTCTCACATTTTTTAGAACTTCTAAGCTTTTTTTTTTCTGTTTTATGGCTTCTCTTCATTGTAGGATATTTGCATGCATGTGTTCTTGAGGATCTGTGAAGTTGGTTTTCTCAACTTCTACAGTAGGCATTGTATTTAAAGTTGAGTGTTTGTTTTTCTCTTTCTTGTGTTTTTAGGATCAATTATCAACCTTTCCATGCAAATGATTCCATATAACAACATAGATATAAAATTTACAATATTTAGGAAATTTGAATATTGCTTAAGAAACGTGTTCAATAATTTCAATATTTTACAATTAAATTCAATTTATCAAATATGAAAAAAATAATCATTTATAAAAAAATTCATCAAAAAATTTATTACGAAAAATTAATAAGAGAAATAAAAAATAAAAAATAAAAATAGCCACATCTCTAACAAATATTCTATTGACTAAATAAATTATAGAAACTGAAAAAACAATATTTAAAGAAAAAACTAAACCAATATAATAAAAATTAAAAATTAAAGTAATTAAAAAACTAAAACCTAAATCAATTTAAAAAATCAAAAGTTTAATAAATAGAGATCACAACATAATCTAATATGGAGATCACAAGCAATTGTTTTTTAAATAAATAAGAAAAGAAAAACAATAGTTAAAAGTGGGTATTTAAATTATAATCTTATGTGAACAAATTAGATTATTAATAATTTTTATTTTAAATAACATAATATTTACTAAAATCTTTTAAATAGATTAATAAATATTATTTATTTAAATTAGATTTATCAAATATGAAAAAAAAAATCTTTTAAAAAAACCAATCAAAAATTCTATTATGAAAAATTAATAAGAGAAATACTAAAGACAATATGAGAAAAGAGGGAAGAGGATACAATATAAAAAAACTATAAAATATAGAAATTAAAAAATAATATTAAAAAAATAATAATATTAAAAAAAAAAATTAAAAATTAAAATCTAAATCAATTTTAAAAATCAAAAGTTAATTAATTATGGCTTCAACCTAAAATGGAGGAGAATGGCACGACGCTTCTGCAACTTCTCGCAGAGCTAGGGCAATCGTGCCCTAGCTCCTATCTGCTATGATTGGGCGTGCGCAAGGGACGGGGATGGTTTTGTTGTGTGGGGAGGGGAGCTATCTTATTTGTAGGTCTGTTTTGCTGGTTTAGTGAGGTTTTTGTACAAGATCTAATCGTTGTGACGGCTCGCGTGAGGGCCTGGTCAAGTCCCATTGCTGTAGATAGACCAGGGCTGAGTGGAATATGGCAAAGGGTGAGCCCTCTAGGGCGTCACCTACTGTTGAAACACATGATAAGATGGATTCGAGTATGTTGGGACATGAGGCTAGGGTTTTTGAGAACGCACCCTCTTCTCTCAGAATATGGATGCGACGGATTCAAGCTTGTTTGGGGGATCACAGATTACTAAGATCAATGGTTGTCTTGAGTGCTACAAAGAGAGACCCAAATTGATTATTCCTTTGAAATGATTGCGAAGGATGTCGAATATTACTCTAAACATTCGTTGTACTGTAAGTTTTTGGGGATGAGAGTCTCGCTTCAATTTTTGAAGAATTGGGCTCAGAGAGTGTGGGATCTAGAGGGTGAAATGGAGATCACCTCGCTTGCAAACAATTTTTTCATGGTTACATTCAATTGCCTCGCTGATCGAAATAGGGTTTTTGAGGGTGGGCCTTATTTTTATAACTAGGTTGGACTCTTCGTTAAACCATGGCATGCAAGATTTAACCCATCCGAGGAGCTTCCAAATCGGGTCCCAGTGTGGGTTCGGTTACCCAGATTTCCAATAGAATGTTGCAGAGAGGATGTTCTTCAGATGCTTGCATCGATGATAGGAAAGCCGATGGGACCTTCTACACAAAATTTGGGTAAAAAAGTGATGACTTTTTCCTGAATTTGTGTAGAACTTGATTTGAGTAAACCATTGCCAGATGTGGTGGAAATGTGTGCGGGCTCACATTCTTGGGTGCAAGAATTGGACTACGAGACTCTTCCTTTTCGATGTCATCTCTATCACGAATATGGCCACCTAGCGAGAAGATGTCCAAAGGCCAATTCAATGGAGCAGTAGCCTCCGCCCCCTACTCGTAACACTTCTGGTTTTGATAAGGGGAAGAAGCCTACTGCAGGGGAGGGCAAGGATGCTGAGGGGTTTGTCCAAGTTAAGGCTCGAAATTGTAATAGAGGTCAAAAGAGGACTTTAATGGAGAGACAAGATGAGGATACATTTAACAAGTTTGAGGTTTTGGATGAATTGGGTCAGCAAGAAGTTAACCTAGGATTAATTAATGGAGAACCCTTGGTGGCAGAGTCTGGACGTGAGATTTGTCCTACTATTCCCCCTTCTATATCTCAGATGGAATCTACAATGCCTATGGTCATGGATGGACAGACAGGGACTCAGATGATTTTAGAGCTAAATGTTGATTTGGGTCAGGGGGTGGAGGACATAGTTTTGCTTGCAAGGACTTTGGCTTCAGATACAAATAATCGAGGTAAATCTGCTTCTCATTTGGGCATTCTCCAAAAAGATGGTAGGAAGAGTGTTTCAGAGAAAAATGTTAAAATGGGGCGCAAGAAGGATTTGTAAAAGATTAAGATGATAGGGGAGACTTTGGTGGAGTCAGGTTCTATTAAGACTTTGGATTCCCATTTCTCAACTCCTCCGAAATGATCATTATTTCTTGGAATGCAAGGGGCTTGAACAGCGGCCCTAGACAAAAAGTTGTTCAAGAATTAGTTAGAATTCATTCCCCTGATGTTCTTTTTATTTAGGAGACTAAAGATTCTGTGGATTGTATGATGAGTATGGTACCTAAATTGTGGAGAAGTGGTCAAGGTCAATGCATCGAAGCCAAGGGATCTTCAGGGGGTGTGGCTTGTCTCTGGAACCCATAGAAAATCCAACCTATGTCATGGATTTCTTTCAATCCTCCTTATCCATGGTGGCTTTATGCATTGAATCAGGAGAATCTATCCTTTTCTCCAATATTTATGCTCCTATTGATTTTCAAGGTAAGCTTCTAGTTTGGAATAATATTCATTTGGCTCGTAGCTTATTTCCTTACTTGCCATGGATTATTGCTGGGGACTTTAATGTTGTTCTTGATTTAACTGAAAAATGGGGAGGCAATGCAAGACCGGAGCCCTCTTCTATTTTTCTTTGGGATAATATGTCGGTACTCAACCTAATGGATATTAAGCCTAGCAATGGTCAATTCACTTGGAATAATAGAAGGGTGGGTGACAATTGCATTGCTGAAAGATTAGACCAATTTTTGGTGTCCTACTTTTGGGTGGGAGGACTGTGGTCTTCTAATTCTAAAATATTAGATTAGAGAGGTTCAGATCATTGGCCCATTAAGCTGGTCATATGTTCAGCCCGTTTTTCTCAAAAGCCACCATTTAAGTTTCAGCTCATGTGGCTCAGGGACTCGGACCTTTATGGTTGTGTAGCCAAATGGTGGAAGGAAGGTAGGCCTGCTTTTGGGACAACAATGTATATCTTTGCTAAGCTCCTCAAGCGATGGAACCGACAGTGCTTTGGGAACATTTTCCAAGCGAAACATGAGGCTCAAGTGGAGTTGAACAATATTACCAGGTTGATTAGGGAGGATGGGGTGTCAGATTATTTGTTGTGGGAGGAAGCTAAGGCTCTAAAAACTCTGAAGGAATGGGAGCTGAGAGAGGAAATCTTTTGGAAATAGAAAGCTCGGGTTGAGTGGCTCCAGGAGGGGGACAAGAACACTGCTTTTTTGTTCAATTTGGTGAAAGCCAGACAACATGGTAATTCTATCTCATCCTTGGTTACTGATAGGGGGGAGGTTATTTCCTCTACTCAAGATATGTTGCATGAAGCTACGCAGTATTTTGACTCTTTATTTAGGCTGTCGAGACCCAGGTCCTTTCCTATATCCTGGCCTTAGTCTCTTTGGAAATGAAAGAGAATCTTATGAGTTCCATATCACTGAGGGAGTTGGATAAGATTGTTTTCTAGATGAAAAAAGGGAAGGCACTTGGCCCTAATGGCTTCCCAATTGAATTCTTCCAAGAATTTTGGGATATCATAAAACTAGATTTACTGGCAGTTGTTCAAGAATCCCAGAAGAATAAGCAAATGCTTTGAGCCTTGAACTCTACCTTCCTTGCTCTCATTCCTAAAGGAGAGAAGGTTGATCAGCTAAGTCAATTTTGTCCTATCTCTTTATTCAATGTAACTTATAAAATTATATCTAAGTTTATTGCTGAAAGGCTAAAGAAGTGTCTTGTAATGCTTATCTCTGAAGAACAAAGTGGTTTTGTGGAGGGGCATCAGATTCTGGATGGGGTAGTTGTGGCCATTGAGACTATTCATTCCATGGCTAATTCCAAGGAAAAGGCTATGTTTATCAAACTAGACATGGCCAAGGCATATGACAGAGTGTGCTGGTCCTTTCTTCAGAAGGTTTTGAGGGATTTTGGTTTTGAGGAGGAATGGATTTGATGGGTCATGAGTTGTGTTAATTCAACTTCCTTCTTAGTCTTGATCAATGGGGAGCATTCTAATCTCTTTAGGGCCTCTCAAGGTTTGCGGCAAGGTGACCCCCTCTCTCCTTACCTATTTCTTCTTTTGGTGGAAGGTTTGGGATGATTGATTAAAAGGAAGGTGCAAGAGGGCTTCATTCAAGGTTGGCAATGGGGAGGGGGTCTTCCTGTGCAATCTCACCTCTAATTTGTGGATGATACAGCTTTGATGGGCATGGCTACCATTAGGGAGGTTTCGAATATGTGTAAGGTGTTGGATATTTACCTGGGTGCATCAAGACAGCTAATCAACGAGGGTAAGTCCTCCATTTTTTTCTTCAACACTCTGCCTTCCATTCAGTGAAGAGTTGCTTGTATTCTTAGGTTCCAAATTGGTGGCCTCCCATTTCTATACCTTGGGATCTCTATATTAGCTGGCAGGCAGTCTAGGGAATTGTGGCAAGTTATTTTGGATAAATTCTGGGACAAAGTGAATCATTTGACTCATCGCTGGCTATGTTTTGCTGACCGAGTCTAGTTGATTCAATTTGTGGTGCAAGCTCTTCCTCTTTATAGGTGTATGATTCAGGTGGCACCGATGAGTTTTGTTAGGGATCTTGAATCCTTAGCTAGACAATTCTTATGGGCTGGAAATTTATCCTCAACTAAGTGGAGCCTTATTAAGTGGGAGATTCTCTGTAGCCCAAAAAGGTTCAATGGTCTTGGCCTACGACAGTCATTGTTGTCTAGTTCTGCTCTGGCAGCCAAACTATATTGGCACTGGTGTGTGGAACAGGACCAGGTGTGGGCTAGAATTTTGTCTCATAAGTATTTTTTTGGGATCCCACAAAGTGATATTCCCTGGTATAGAGCTTGATAGGGAAAGGCTCGGTGATCTGGACTACTCTCAAGAAGGGGGCTGCGCTCATAAAGGGAGGCCTATTTTGGATTTGTAAGAGGGGATTAGAGGCACATTTTTGGCATGACTCTTGGGATGGCCATCCTCCCATAGTTGTCCAATATCCTCATTTGGGCCTATTGTCCCAGCGATTTTGTGAGGTGGGATGGACCAGGGTGAGTGATTTCAAATCTCTCCTTTCAGGGACAATTGGTGGAAGTAAGATGGAAGAACCCAGGGGAGTGGTCTGATTTGGGGATGGAATTAGAGTGCGATGAGTTTTATCATATTCTTTGTGGTCGTGATTATAGCACCCTTATGGAGAGTGATGTGCTGGCTTGGTCCCCTAATCCTAAGGGTGTCTATACTATGTCTACTGGGTATCAAGAGTTGCTCTCTCAACAATTGGTTGGGAGGGAGGTTCACTGGTGGAAGAAGGTATCGAATAAATTCTCTTGGCCAAAGTGCAATTGCTTCATTTGGACTTTGGCTTGGAATAGGTGCTTGACTTGGGATAATATTCAGAAGAGGGGCTTTGTTGGCCCTTTGAGATGCATTCTCTGTGGTGGTGGGGAGGAAGATGTACACCACTTATTCTTTCATTGTTCTTTCACCTTGCAATTATGGTATTACTAGTGGGATGTTTGGAAATGTCCATGCATTCATGCATCCTCCTTAGCTGAGTTTTGGATGAGATTGGGAAGGCCACCCTCTTCGGCTTCCTTCCTACAAGATGCTTGGTATGTTGGTCCTATCTTCTTGTTGTGGCAAGTTTGGCTAGAAAAGAATCATAGAATCTTTAGAGGTGAAAACTTGGGGCTTCAACAGGTTTGGACTAGAATTTTGGGGATGATCCAAGAGACTGTTGAAGCCAAGAGTGAGATTGTGTTGCCGCTGGAGAAAGGCGATGCATAAATAGTTAGCAAGTTTCGTATACAAGACATCTCTCTAGTCTCAGCTTGTGTTAGGAGAGGGAGACATGCAAAGCAAAGAGTTCAAAGGTTTGGGAATTGGCTGCCCTCTATAGAGATTTTTTTGAAAATTAATACTGATGGTTCCTCCAAGGGTAATCCAGGTTTAGTTGGGATTGGTGGGATTGGAAGGGATTACTCTGGATCTCTCATTCTTGTTTTCTTGGTCAATAAAGGGATACAAACTGTTAATAGGATGGAAGGCTTGGCTATCCTATATGCCTTGAAGCGAGCTTATGCTCTAGGATGGCGGAAGGTGATTTGTGAGGCCAACTCTTAGGTCCCAGTTAATATGCTAATGGAGAGGAAGACTTCTAATGTTAGCTAGTAGTTGTCTATGATAGTGTAGCAGATATTACAAGTTAGTTCTTTAATGGATTTAGTATCTTATGCCCATATTCCAAGGGAATGGAATAGGGCGGCTGATTGTCTGGCAAAATGGGCGTCAGAAGCTGTAGGCGACCAGAAGATTGAGGAGTGTGAGAAAATGCCCTATGAGCTATGTCAGGACTTGGAAAGGATTTTGGTTGATGATAACAATGGTATTGGGGAGTGATATTTATTGTGGTTGGGGGATTGGAGACTCTGGTGTTCCCGGGGGCCTTGGCTCTTTGATTTTTTGTATTCAGTTGTTCTAAATTTTCAATAAAGGTTTTACCCATCTTTTTTCCAAAAAAAATCAAAAGTTAACTGAATAGATACAGCATGAGCTAATGTGGATTAATAAATAGAAAAAGAAAAACAATAGTTAAAAGTGGAGATAACAACTAATAAATATCAAAACAAGAGTTAAAAGTGGAGGGAGATAAAAATTGGCCAATAAATAATTAACGAGAAGAATTTTCAATTTTCCAGCCAAACTCTTGCAAATTTTTCGTAAAAAATTTAATTTCTGGGAACAAAGTTCCCAAAAATAGCATATCGGCTAAATTAGCGGGCAATTTTTGATGACCAAAGAAATTATGAAGAATTTTCAAAAAAGAATTAAAATAGAGTCTGTGTTCATCATAATTTTGATGAAAAAAATGTGTGGTGTTGGAATCTCGACAATTATGCATTATATACCAAAAAAAAGCAAAATCTTATAATCATTTTCACAAGAGTTGCTCATGAATAGCATAGTTGTAGTCCACGAAAGGAAAGCTAGGTGCATCCTACCCATCCCCAAGTAAGCAATTTTTAATCTAGCTAATTTGAGTCTCTCGATTGTAATTTTTGAATCTCGCTAATATTTGAATTTAGGTTTTCATATGTAACTTCTTTTATTTTATTTATGGTTTGTGTTTGATCGATCTCAACTATTTACTTTGATTACAAAAATGGGTCTCTACTTGTTGGTTTATGATATATTGATAAACTTCTATACATTTGTATATTTCTTTGATTACAAAAATGGGTCTCTACTTGTTGGTTTATGATATATTGATAAACTTCTATACATTTGTATATTTCTGATCGTGACAAAGAACCCCTAACTCATATCATATGCAATCCCTGGAGTTTTTATCTGAACATATGGTAGGGTGCCTCTAGGCCACAAAATTTGATAGAAATTATAAATGAGATTTACTAAGTAGCATAGGCAATGTGGAATTAACCAAGAAAATGTTGCTAGGATTTGAACTCAAAATCTTTGAGGTCAATTATGAAGTCATTATTCCATTTTTGTTGTGCCAAAAACTTCAAAATAGATTAAAAAAAGAGTTTCCTCAACCAGGCAATAATTGTGACATCCTAGCAATGTTATTATCCTTAGTTCTCATTGGATGATGAATCCCTAAGAGGTCACATAGTGTATAGTGACTAGATTTCCTAGGGCTTTCTTCAAGTAATTGTTCACATTCCTAAAATTTCAATTTTTTATTGTGAGATGTTTATCTTTCATTAGAATATAGGCTCAGAGATGTAGGCAAATAAGCATCCACAAAAAGTGACAATTCCTTTGAAATCTTTGATGTATTTTTGAAAAATAGAACAAGTAGCAATGAGGTGCATAATTAGATTTAATAGAAAGGTAAGAAAAACAAAATCAAGGGTTTATTATATCAATTTTCTCTCTATTGTATTGAAAAAGGATTTTAATCTGTAGATTTGTTAAATGATCTAACAACTAGGGTTTCTAAGTAGTAAACCTAAAGTTTATAGATATCAAAGAGAAAATGGTGGGTTTTTCATTGGTAATATTGTTGTGTTTCTATAAAGTTAGTCTTTTGTAGATTGGTCTTGTGGTCTAGGGCAACAAGAAACAAGACTGATAATAATACCCTTTTCCCTTTCTATGTATGTAACTTGACTCCTTGATGCTGATCTCAAATTAGTTTTGACAATTGAGTGTCAACACACTTAAGACATTTACTTAGTTAATGCTGAACTACTAATGCATGTCAAGTATAATATGTAAATACAAGACTATGTCAAGTTGCAATGAGTGTTGATTCACTCAAGTGTCGAGTAGATAAACCATGCTGAGTGATTCAAGTACCGAGTAAATAGTAGATGCCAAGCAGTTTAGGTGTTGAGTCAGAAACCAAATTTCAGTATGTGCCAAGCATAAGTAACTTCAAGTGCCAAGTAACACAATTGGACATACTTGTTTGAGATTGCACAAACAACTATGCAAACCATTTTCAAGCTAACATAAGGTCAGATTTCAATTCTTTGAAGATAAGGATGAATCTATTTACAAAATCCCTATGTGTTTACATGTAGCCAATCATAAAATACGAAGGATTAAGCGACAAAAAGGATGAATCTCAATCATAGATTCATACTTAACCTTGAGCCACCAAAGTCTTTATAAGGAAGATGAAACCCCAAATAATAACAAATAGAAAGTGTGAGAGATAATGTTATAGGAGGTAATAAGGAGTGAATAATCAATTTTTTTTATAGAGGATTTCAAGGTGACTTAGCAGTGAGAGTGAATTGTAGAATCAATTAGAGGAGAACAAAGAATAGAAGGATATAACAACTATTACATCAAATCAGAGAGGATCAAGAATGGCACTGTATGGATTTGATCTTTAATTAGGCAACCAGAGCCAATCACAAGATCTATGTTGAAACATCATAACAGGTGATTTTAGTTAAATCTGCAAGGCGGAGTAGTCCTAATAGATTGCTGCAAATCCTTTAATAGGGTGACATTCCAAGTGGATATTCTGAAGTCCTTTAGCTAGGCACACTTCTAATAGGGTGTTGAAATCCTCTAACAAGCTGGGACTTAACAGTCCTTGTAAGCCTTTAACAAGGTAAGCCTTTCACAGGGCAGATCATGTTTCATGATCAAACCATTGTAACCTTAATTGGTTACACTTTATTATTGCAATATTGAAGATTTGTGGGTATCATCCCCACCCTAGTTTTACCTTCTCTTTGGAGGGTTTCTGGGTAATCATATATGGTGTTAAGTGTGTATGTTCAAATTGCTTACATGTTTTAGATGCATTTACTTTTCATGTTATTTTTAGTTCATATATTACATGCATCTAATGAATGGTGAAAGTTTTAATAGCTAAATTTTGAACTTATGATTCACCCACCCCCTCCCCCCCCCCCCCCCTCTTAGAAGTATATATTTCCCATTTGTAATTCCAAAAATTGGTATCAAAGCTGAGTTCTCAGAAGAAGAAGCTTTGCAGCTTAGAGGAAAGATCTTGAAATGGAAGTATACAAATTGAAAAAGACCATTGAGAACCAGGAGATTGAAATAAATCTCATACTAAAACAATTGAATGAAGCCATAGATGCTTTGAAGAGTTCCTTAAAAAGAAGGAAAGAGATTGTTATAGCAGAAAATGACACACATAATACAAAGAGATTAACACCACAAAGCTATTTGCAGATAGTAACTCTAGTGAATTTGATGCAGTAGTTGCAGATCAAATAGAGCACAAGTTGAAGAAATAAAAAATCTCAAGTTGGAGCGAGAATCACAAGCTATACTGCAATGTGAGGTGACTGAACAAAAGAAGAAAGCTATAGAAGACAAGGCCATGATTGAAGAAGACAAAAATTTTTTGGCAAATAGATTGGAAGAAAATTCAACAGAGCTATCTAGGATCTCAAACACTAATTGGATACCTTAAGCCAAATGATGAATGCTCATCATGAGTTGAATGTCAAGGAAATTGATATAACTACATTGAAGTTGTAGAATGAACAACTATAGAATGACCTAAAAAGAGAAGGAATTTGCTAAAAGTTTCAACAAGCCAAATGAAGTCATCAAGCACTTTGAGCAATTACTAAAATCCTCTAGATCCAATAAAGATACATCAAGATTGGGCTACACAAGTACTGAAGAAGGAGAATCATCCAAAGTTGTTGAGGAAATGAACAACAAATGTAAGAACACCAAACCTACTTGTCATCATTGTGGAAAGAAAGGGCATACCTCTAATGTGTGCAGGAGCAAGAATACAAATCAGAATGTTAAACCTAAGAACATGGACCACTATCATAAGCATAAAAAACAAGGTCATCAAGCACATGAATATAGAACTAGAACCATGCATGCACCAAAATTTGAAGGATATTGCTACAACTATCAAAAGTATGGAAATAGAGCCTTTGAATGTAGATCCAAGCCCACATGGTCATAAGCAAGCCAACAAAGGTAAGAAGCTCTGGAAGTTCTTATAACTGGGATTAAAATACAAGATATAGTTTTCACTACTGTCAGCAATATGGACATGTACCTGAAAACTACATTAGAACTCACTTTAGTGGTAATTACGAGAGGTGGTTGAGTCAAACTACATGTTTTAGTTGTTTGAAGACTGGTCACATTAGTAAACATTGTCCAACTAGGTCCAAGGCACCAACTTGTGAATTTGATAAAGCTAAAGGCAAGGCAAATGTTAAACACATTAAGAATGAGATGAATAAGACATGGAAGAATAAGGAAGGTTGTAGTACATCAAATGGAGAAGGGATCAATTCACCCAAAAGGTCAAGTGGTCACACTTCATCAAACTAAGCAACAAGAGGTATGTGGGACTGATATTCAAAATTATTATATCATACATTAGTTCCAAAAGAAAACAACATTGAAAATATTACATTATCATGAATAAAGATGCAAGAATTTGTAGAAAATTCAAGGTTAAATCTTCAAGTTTTCATGTTGTTGCCGAGCATGAAAAGTTCTTTATGTATGCCAAGTGAAATACTAGTTAGTCTCGAGTTTCCAAGCTAGCTAGTTGATGTCGAGCCTGTAGTAGCTATCAAGTGATTGTCATGTTAGTAGATGTCGAATGAAATAGAAATTATGTTGATGCAAAGTTTACAGTTGTACAAGCATTAAGCATTAAATGCAGAGTTTTGGAGGGTATAAGGTCAATTTTCACTCATTGTTTGTTATTTCAAATTCCAGCAATTACAAGGAGAGTAGACGACAACTCAAAAACCAAGTTCAAAGCATTTGCATAGATTCCAATGACGATTCAACACTAATTCATCAAAATTTTAAGGTATTCTTCATCAACCAACTCATGTAGTTTGAAATTTGTTAAATCCTAGCTTGTCAAATGGCATCTAGTTCAAGGAATGTAGAGGGTAAAGAAGTTTTGAATGTTCAATTAGTTATCAATGAAGTAAAGCAACCAAACTTTAGAGCAATTCTAGGTGTTGCATATAAATAGTACCCGTTAGGTGCACTTTTCATGATTCCTCCGAAGGTCATAAAGGTCCAAGATGTTAGAAAATGCTATAAATACAAGATAGGTGGAATAGGAGACATGGAAATAAGGAAAGCCTATGACAAATTGTGTGAAAACAACATTCTAAAATAAGAATTTAAGATTGTTGAAAGGAAGGGTTTGACCTATGCCCTAGATTTTCCTACAATGCTTAAAATAGAATGGATCAAGATAGTGCTAAGCAAAATACATGATGGATGCTTATGGCTAGAAGATGGTCCCATCAAAATTTCAAAGAGAATAGTTCATAGGGTAATTGGTTTTCCAACCCTAGATCGGCTGAAGACTTTGTGAAGTGACTCAAAGGACGTTATTGAGAAAAAAATAGGAGCAAAATGGAACAAACATGGAATGACTATTGATACTATCATAGATCCTCTATTTGACTTTTCCATAAGGGTAATTTCTCACAAGTTTTATTAATCAAGTAGGTTAAATAGTGTACCTTGCATTGCAGTAGATGTGGGCTATAAAATTGTCAAGGATCATACCTATGATCTAGCTGAACTACAATTGCAACAAATAATGGAAAACCTAGGTGCCATTAGAAAAACCAAAAGTGCATAGTGTAAGTTTGGAGCAATCCTAATTTGCATATTTTTCGATGTTCAAAACACATTCCCATCTTTTAGCAAGGTGAGTTGGAAGACAAACAAATCAGTTGCAGTTTAAGTCAATGAGTATATTGAGCAAATGGGAGATAACTTTGAGACTATTATGACTAGCTATTTTGAAGACTTCAAGAAGTCTATGAAACAGAGGATGAGAATACTAGTTTCCTTGGTTGAACAATATTATAATGGCATATACTTTCTTTTTTATATTGGCTATACATATGTATAGGCTACCGTATCTAGGGTAAGATGGCTAAGACCCTTAGGCTATGAGATTAACATTGATGAAGCCTCAACTACCATCACATCTTTGGAAATTATGATGTCATGAAATCCAAAGTTGAGATGGAGTTGAAGATAGCCTCTGCATTGAAGAAGAAAGACAAATCAGTGAAGAAATGAAAGGAAAAATTTGGTGAAGGCATAGGTGAAGAAGATGAAGAAGACGATGAAGAGGATGAAGAGGAAGAACAAGAAAAAACTCAAGAACCTCTTCCACTAACACAAGGATTGGGAGAATATAAGGATGAAGAAGAAGTAGAAGGTGTCAAGGAAGTAGAGGAAGCACCAGTATAGGTAGAACCAAAGAAGAGAAAGGCCAAGGCGCAACCTGTGGCAAAGATAAAGTTTAAGAAGATTGCTAAGCCAAGCCCAGCAAAGCCAACAACACCAACAACTAAAGCAAGCACACAGGCTACCACACAAAAGGCCAAAGAAAATACCAAGGCTACAGAACAAGAAGGGCCAAAATAGAAGAAGCAAAGAAGGAAATACATTGCATAGCCAAAAACTGATGATGAGAGGACAGAATTAGAGGATACAAGTCAATTTAGAGTGGTAAGTCATCCACCAAGATCTAATCTTGAGAATCTCTATGAAAATGTTAGAAATAATGCATATTTGTCTAGTTTGAAAAGTATTAATTTTGAAAAACTTGGTAGAGAAGAGCAGAATTTGATTGAAGAATCAATATTTGCAATGATGTCTAAGTTTAAGAACACCCCACTTGATAGTGCTAGAATTATATATTATTGTTGAAAATAAGTGGCATTATTGTTTAAACCTAGAGAAAAAAATTAGAGAACCCACACTAGCCTAGGTGATGCCAGAATTGTCAAAAGGGTATTTTATCAAGGCCAACAAGAAATATGGTGGTAGGTTTGCACCAAAATATAGGGCATTCAACATTATTTAGAAAAATATTGAAGATGTTGTGAAGAAATCCACTCAAATGTAGAAATTAATTTATGGATTGACAACTATCAAACAAGAAGAAGAAGATCCCTTTGAGGGAAGAAATAGTGGTGATGATAACAATGATAAGGAGGAAGAAGATAAAGAAAAAGGATAATACTAAGGAGGAGACACAAAAGAAAGATGAAGACATGGCTATAGTTGAAGATCAATAGGAAGAACAGAGTGTGCAAGACACACAAATGCCAACTTTGAGCCCTCCTCATGGCACTAGTATACCTATAGAAACCATAACTGTTAAGGATGTTCCTAATAGCTCAGCTAAGAACATCAATTCTTTAATTGCAAAAGATCTGAAGAATATTCTTGATGAATCCACACTACAAGTAAGATTATGTGAAAATCTAGTATTGGTTAGTGTAGATGAGCTTCAGAAGGAAATAGCTGACATTACAAGGGATAAGGTGAACACATAAGAACCACATTCTTCCATCCCTTTAGCTACTAGTGTTCAAACCTTAATTCAAACAACTGAAGATTCATCTATCAAGGTTGACAAAAATGTCAAAGAAGACATAGTTGAGCAGGAGTGGATTGCCAAAGAAGAGGAAAAGGAAACAACAACAGAGCAAACAAGATAGATAGACACATTTGTACCTACAACACAACCGCAAGGTGAACCTCAAACCATTGTGATTGATGGAAGCAGATCTGAAGAGAGCAAGGATATACTAAAGGAGAAGGAACAATAAGCTATTCAAGAATTGGTAACATTACCAACATCGTGCACTCTTACAAAAATCTTTCAGAAGCCAAGCATAGAGGCAATACCACTACAAATTTCAGCACTAGGCTCAAGCTCTACAAAAGTTGACAAGGTAACTCACTATGGTGATGTAACTTTAGATGAAGAAATAGTGATGCCTCAATTTTATTATGCAAAAATGACACTAGAACAAATAAATATTTTGCAACAAGATTTAAAAAAGAAGAAACATCAAAAAATACTTAGAAAGGAATTTAGGCAAAGGCAGGCATTACAAGACATCAAGGAAATCTGCTTAGATGCATTCAACCTACCTACACCTGAAGAAACAAAGCCTTTATTGGAACAATTTTCAAATTTTTTTGAGAAGGTCAATAATGAATATATTGACACAAGTGCAAAACTTCTTGAGCAATCAGAAAAGAAATTCCAGAATAAAGTAAATGAGAACATATCTGGAGAGATTACACTCACTCAAGTTGCACTAACCACAAAAGTTGAAGATGTGAAGAAAGTATTGGAGAATATTTTTTGCATTGTACACTAAAATGTGTGACCCAACATTTTTCACTCAAGAAAAAAGACATAGAATTCTAAGTCTGGAGAGAAATCTCAATGTATTAGGTATGCAACTACCTCAAAACCTAGCTCAAAGTGAGAAGCATTTTCATGCATTGCTTCACTCACAGAGCCAACTAGCTGTGTTAACAGCAAAAGAGGCTAATATAAGAGCTAAGTTGACACAAATTCAAGCCTCCCTCACCCCACATATGGAAATACTCCATAAAGAGCTAGGATATGCAAAAAAATTATTAAAGAAAGATCCTCATCTTTCTACATCAAATGGACTAGTTTGCCTAGCTGTTGAGCTAGCAATCCAACTCAAGTCACTGGATGTTACATGTGACAACTAGGATGCCACTCTGAAGATAATTATGGAGGTCCACAAATCCTTTTTTGAAAATTACACTCAAAGTGTATAGACCCTTTAACATAAGTGTCAAAAAGGGGGAGATAAACAAAAAGGGGAAGAGAAAGAAAAGAGTACGGGGGAAATAAACCAAAGGGGGAGAAAATAGGGAAAAGAGAAGATAAAGAAAGAAGAGAATAATGAAAGGGGGAACTAAATTAGTTTTTGACCCCAGTGATATACATTTTGAGGAATACAATGTAGAAACAGACACAGAGCAAAGCACATATAAGATGACAAAGCATCAATTGAAAATACATTGAAGACAAAGAGTATCAGCAATAGACAAATCTAATTAGAATGGAGAAAAAATTCTTGGATACAGAATAGGAACATTAACTTAGGGGGAGTTATATATTTTGAGGTATATAGGTTATTACAAAATTTTGAAATTTTGAAGCTTTGTATATAAGCCAAGTTGTGAATATGATTATATTCAAGAAGATTAGATTGATTATGTATAGTTAAGTGTTTTTGACACTCATGTCAAATGAGGAGATTGTTGATCTTAGATTGGTTTTGACAATTGAGTGTCAACACACTTAAGACATTTACTTAGTTTATGCTAAACTAGTAATGCATGCCAAGTATAATATGTAAATACAAGACTGTGTCAAGTTGCAATGAGTATTGAGTCACTCAAGTGTCAAGCAGATAGACCATGCCTAGTGATTCAAGTACTGACTAAATAGTAGATGTTGAGTAGTTTAGGTGCCGAGTCAAAAACATAATTTCAATATGTGCCGAGCATTAGTAACTTCAAGTGTCAAGTAACATAGATTGGACATACTTGTTTGAGATTACACAAACAACTATGTGAACCATTTTCAAGCTGACATAAGGTTAGATTTTGATTCTTTGAAGATAAGGATGAATCTATTTGCAGAATCCCTATGTCTTTGCATGCACCCAATTAGAAATAGGAAGGATTAAGTGACAAAAAGGATGAATCTCAGCCATAGATTCATACCTAACCCTAAGCCACCAAAGTATTTATAAGGAAGATGAAACCCCAAATAATAATGAATAGAAAGGGCAAGAGATAATGTTACAGGAGGTAACAAGGGGTGAACAATCGAATTTGTTTACAAAGCATTTCAAGGTGACTTAGCAGTGAGAGTGAACTTTTGAATCAATTGGAGGAGAAAAAATAATAGAAGAATACATCAATTGTTACATTAGATAGGATCAAGAAGGACACTATGCAAATTTGATCTTTAATCAGGCAACTAGAGCCAATCACAAGATCTATGTTGAAACATCCTAACAGGTGATGTTAGTTAAATCTCCTAGGAAAAGTAGTCCTAATAGACTGTTGTAAATCCTTTAATAGGGTGACATTCCAAATGGATGTTCTAAACTCCTTTAGCCAGGCACACTTCTAACAAGGTGGGACTTAACAGTCCTTGTAAGCCTTTAACAGTTTAGGCCTTTCACAGGGCAGATCATGTTTCATGGTCAAACTATTGTAACCTTAATGGGCTACACTTTATTATTGTAGTAGTGAAGATGTGTGGGTGTCAACCCCACCCCATTTTTACATTCTCTTTGTAGGGTTTCTGGGTAATCATATCTGGTGTTAAGTGTGTACGTTCAAATTGCTTACATGCCTTAGATGCATTTACTTTTCATGTTATTTTTAGTTCATATAATGAATTAAGACTTGCATTCTTAACCATAGATATAAATCTAGTCCCTCTTCAATTTTTGAAATTTTTAGCCTCTGAATCACTACACATAATTAGTTGTGTCACCCGCAATAGGCATGCAGAAACCAAAAAATACAACTCTAGTAGCAAGGTAAAAATGACTCTAACTTCAACATGATAACTCCAATCTCTATGTGCACATAGGAAAAGGATAAAAAAAATGTCTCTAACATATCCACAATCACACAAACCTCAACTCCACCAAAATCTAAGCTTGATGCTCCTGCATCATCTGTTCGTTAAGATTTTGAATTTTTGCATGGGTTTTTCAATTTTTGCATGAATTTTCTTTTTAAATGAGTAGATTAGGTGTTTTAATGCATTTAAGATATATTGTAGCACATTTAAAATGTTTTACCATATATGTGCCCTAGAATAGTGTAACCACAAGCTGAAATAGTGCATTTGAAACCCTATTTTTATAGTGAAATAGTGCATAATGGTAAATTGTAGCGCATACATAGGTTTTGATGGTGGATTTGGGTCATTCAACACATAGGAGATGTTTTGTAGTACATATAAGTAATACAAAAATGCATTTGAAATTTAGGGTTTGATGGCTCAAAATGGGGAGAAATGTTAGGGTTAACGTATGTATTGTAGCACATTTTCTATTCTCCCTAGCAATTTTTCATGTAGTAGCATATCCATGTGTTAGGATAGCACTTGCAATGAATTTAGTAGTGCTTCTAGCTAGCATAGCACATCTGACATTTCTAGTAGCACATGCACTTAATGTAATAGTGCATATGACAAGTGTAATGCATCTACCTTGCAGAGAGGCACATTTAATTTATGGAGCTACACAATTGATTTGTAGAGCACTTTTGGCTATTGTAATAGTGCAAACTAGTTGTGTAGTGCCTATGCAGCATAAGATAATGTAGAAGACTAGATTATGGGCGTGTCTAATAGCAAAATTTTTGGATAGATGAGTTTGGATATGCATAGGATTATTCATAGCATAGGATAGGATCCCGATGTGTAATTGATGAGTCTATGAGAAACCAAGATATTTTTTCATAGAATGAAGAAAACAATAGTGAATTTTTGGTCATAAAGTGATGCGTAAAATCAATTAGTTGATGTAGGATAGTAGAAAACTGTGCCCCCCTTAGGATACAAAGTAGGAAAAATAACTAGTCCAAGATAGAACCATTGGCCAAATGGCTAGATGTTGATATTTAATTGATGCAGGATGATCACTTGTGATTAAAACTAACGACATTGTTCAATTTTTTAATGAAATAGGTACACAAGCAGAAGCTCCTGTTGCGGGGATTGCATCCATAGCCCTTGGAGATGATAGGTAAATTATCTATAGTGGAGTAATAGGTGATCGAAAAAAAATTCTTTACTTTTTTATTATAGATGCCTCAATTCTAGGTGAATAGAGGTTTATTGACAGTTGTGGCTAAGCGACAGTACTTGGACCACAACACTTTCCATATGTCACGTAGGGAGATGACGATTACCTTAGAGGATGTGTATAGGATTCTTAGGATCCCTACTATCGGGGATCCAATTTATTATGATTAGGTTACCGATGAGACAACCTTCAGAGATGTATTTAGGGATGACAACATCGCGGATGATAGTTTGTCTTGGTTTCAGATGCTATAGTATGAGCCATTGCCTATAGTGTTAGATCGATTGATCAGGGGATTTCTACTACTAGATAGGCGAGGATGTATATGTCTTGTGGGATGGGGTTGTATTATTCAAGATATTCTCAACATGCCATAGAGATTTTCATAGGGGAGCTACATATTAGCCCACCTCTACATGATTTGCATCAGGTGGTCTATTCAGAGGCAGCTTCATTGTTAGTTGGGGTGGTATTATTGTAGATATGGACATGGGATCATCTTCCCATTACTTAGCCGATATGTGTGCGATGACGGCCATAGAAGATGTCCTATATATATACATATTTAGGTGTGATCATTCAACCCTATCTGGGCAAGACAAAGTATTAGTGGCAGATGTTGGATGACCTCAATGAGGTTGTATGGAGGCCATACAAGTTTATAGAGCCATGGGTGGAGGATGATGATGAGCTGGTGTACTTATTTTTTCCATGATTTTTTCTTGGTCATATTGCCTTGGTGATAGAGAGATTTTGCTTTAGGAGGGTAGTGAGACAGTTTGGTCATCAACAGGGCATGCCATAGGGAGCATCACACTATTCTCGAGTGTAGTCAAAGAGTCCAATATGGGGGCCAACATTGGAGTATGAGGCATTCCATGAGGCATTAATGCAAATGATAGAGAAATTGTAGGTATGGAATTTGAGGGATGGAAAGGAAGATGTGGGGATGGAGGGGGATTATGCACGATGGTTTAGAGAGCACCCATTTTTGAGATACATAGATACAAGAAAGCCGATACCAAGCATTGAGGAGGAGTCAAGTGGAGGGGATGATGATGGTAGTTAGGGGAGAGGTAGGGGGAGATAGAGGTAGAGCTAGGGTATGGGGGAGATATGGAGGCTGAGGCAGGGCAACAATGTTACCACAACGATAAATTATTGCATGGGGCTCAATGCAAAGGTCAAGAGATGTTGGAGCAGAGAGACCTAGAGAGGTCTATAGCTGAGGTGAGGTGATGATGAGAGAAGGTATAAGAAGTGGTGTAGGTTCAATTCAATGAGGAGATGTTAGTCAGAGTAGGACAAAGTTAACCAGGGCTAGATTGCTAGATGATGTGTAGTTTATTAGGTGACAAAGGCCACATATTTAGGTCCTGATCATAGGTGCATAGGGTTTACAACCACAGGAGAATCAATAGGTATAGGCATAGGTGTAGCTACCATTAGAGAGATTAGTTGGGTCATCAGATATAAAGACTTGGATGAGTTCCATGGAGGCACAAATAAGTGAGTTGACAAGTACGGTATAGGCCTTTATAGCTTTGATGGCACAAAGGCCTCCATTGCCACCACCACCAAGGATAGATGGGGCTACCATGAGTTAGATGGCTACTACTTTTCCTATGATACTAATGACAATTGTGATAGAGCAGGCTCCTTGAGATGGGAGGAGTGCCCCCAATGAGCAAGGACCTCTGAATTAGACACATACAAATGATGCAGGTGGTGAGATGTAGGGTTGATTTATGTATCATTTTGTATTTCATTTATTGTTTTATCATGTATGTCATTTGTGATGATGACCTTTTGATGTTGATGTTGATGACCTTCGACCTTTTGATGTTGATGATTCAATCTTTTGATATATGAGTATTCAAAATTTTTGATGTTCAGACTTGTGCACTTATTGTATCATGGACTTTGTATATATGATGTTATGATTGGATGTATGTGATGTTATGAATTAATTTAGATGATAGTTGTAGATGTTGATGTAATGTTGATGATTAATGTACTAACATGATATATGAATAATGAATGTAGAAATGAAGTATGTAACTAAAATGTATGACTGAAATTGTCATGCCCAAATATTATAGGGTAAAAATACAACTACAGTTTTTTTTTGAAAAGTGTACTGAGGATACTTATACATCAACCTAACATGCCACAATTTGGTTATCGACTAGCTATGTTCAAGACACATCAAATTAGGATCTTGATGGTTCTATTAAGTTTCTAAAAGTCATTAACAAATTAGGATCCCGAGGGAAATATCTCTCTTACAACCATATGACTATTACAATACAATGAATTTTCTTTCCATTACATCAAAATACATAACGTATAACCTTACAATGCAATCACTTTAGTTTTTGAATTAGTTAGCTAGTACAACAAATCCCTCCCACACAAGTAATCTATGAAATGTATCTATTTTTTGATTCATAATACTACATGAGAAGAAATATTCCATTTACATAACTTCTACATGGACTTCATTGTTACAAGCTAGAGTTATCATTGCACCAAAAGATTGTCCTGTTAATGCCATATACAACCAGTAGACTTATAGAACATAGGAGGTGGTTAAGCCATGTCATAGATCTCAAAGGGGAAGGTGCATAGTTAGTCCAACAATTCCCCCTTCAACATTACCTAAGGAGATTCAAACCTGTGACCAAGCTCTGATACCACTTGTTACAAGCCAAAGTTGTCGTTGCACCAAAAGATCAACCTGTTAATGCCTAATATAACCACTATACTTATAGAACATAGGAGGTGGTTAAGCCATGTCACAAATCTCAAAGGGGAAGGCTGGCAGTTATTCCAAAAATTCCCCTCTCAGCATTATTTGAGGAGATTCAAACTTGTCACCAAGCTCTGATACCACTTGTTACAAGGTAGAGTTGTTATTGCACCAAAAGATCAACTTATTAATGCCTGATACAACCACTAGACTTATAGAACATAGGAGGAATTTAAGCCATATCACAAATCTTGAAGAGGAAGACTGGCGGTTAGTCCAACACTTCATAACAATGGTTATTCCTTTACATGAAACTATTTCTTTCCTTCCTACACAACTATGAAGATGATACAATTTTCCTCTTACAATTCCAACTATATGTATAGCAGTCAATCTTAGTTTACACATTCACATTGATATATAATAGGATGTAAATCCTTCTCACAATACATAAAGCCATAATGTAGATTTTTCCATCTCAACACATTACAAATTAACATGGGAAGGATTGGTTCCTTCAACAACATGATACATCAACACAAAACTTAATTCTTCAACAATGCCAAGGGTAAAACCCTAATGTATTCATAGATCCCATCCTCACAAACCTACAAAATAACAAACCAAGAACCATGGAGGTTCACCTCCCATCCTAGGATTCTAAGAAGCCACCCATCAAGCTAGGGAAACAAGGCTCAAGCAAGTTACACTCAAACATTTCACAATATATGCAAACACAATATCACATTACATTTACAACCCCTCCAAGGTTTAACACAATAATTCACCTTTGGAATCATGAAATAGTGGGTGAAGGAGGGAACTCCAAAGAGGAGAATACCATATCCATATACACATATACATTTGCAATTGCATAATGCCTCTTCAAGGCTATCAAAATACATCCTCCTCATCAAATAAATACACTTATACCTCTCATAATAACAAAAAAGTCATATGGCTTCAATTGAGCCCATACTCCATGAAAAAAAAAATCCTCTCCAAGAGGAAAATCTCTCAACTTTAGTGTTGAGCCCAACTAACCCCTTCACCCAAGGCATCTCTTCCCTCCCAAGGGAGAGTGAAGCCTTCACACCCATTGATAATAAACACTCAAAAACAAAAAACAAAGAAAGAAATCCAAAGAAAATAAATGCAACACAATCTACAATCAACTCAACACAACACAAAACCTGATTTCACCAACAAAAATTTAACAAGATTACAACACCATTATGCAAGTGCAAAATAAGGTCATAGCATGAGCATCAACCTTGGTCTAAGCTAAAGGTAATGATAATTGATGAAGAGATCCCTTCTCCTTACTTTCTTCTATAATCCTAATTGTCTCTAAACTTAGAGAGTGGGTGAACACCCCACTAGTTTGCCACAAATCCTCTAAAAAGACTTTCTCACTATCTCTTTTTGGCAAAAACATCAAGCCACTATTTCTTACAACTTTTTCCCTACCAAATTTTCTACTTTTGGCTAAGTGGAAAGATGGGGATGAACTCATAGGAAAACTCACTTTTCTAATTGGTGGAAGAATGCATTGGTTAAGGCCCCCCATAGGCTAGCTAAGCACCATAATGATCAAATTTAGGCCCCTACATTTTATCCTAACATATGAGTGGCTTATTTTCACAAAAATGGTACTTTAGAACCACTTATTGACCCTTAAAAATCCTTGTCAAGTTTAAATTCGAATTTTCCTTGCTGGTGACCCATCCTATCCTTTCTCCAAGTGGATTTACTTAATCTTATGAAAGGTAAGTAGTTTGAGGTTAAGTGTAATGATGATCCAAACCCTAGGTGGCATGTCATCAACACATAAATAATTACAAGTGTCAAGTGACACATTAAAAAACATTTACACATCACAATGACATGTCCCTACTTTACTCATGAATTTAAATTTATTACACACATACAACCTTATGTTTACAAAATAAACACATCACCATGATGTTTTGAATCTTCCAAAGACTCGCCTTGGCTATACTATGTCCACATAAGTTTGGACCTTGTTTCCCTGATTAGATTCCATGGTTCAATTGCTTACACACTAAAATTGAACATCAGTAGCCCAATGAAAAATAATATAAAATGCATGTATACAAGTGCATGACAATTTCATATTAAATAATTCACCTTAACATCATAGTCAATTTTTATTTTCTAATCATTTTCATATAAATCATTTAAACATTAAAATATTAGAATCTACATATCAACATTAATATCTAATCAAATGACCCAACTAGCATTCTGAACCACATCATAATCCATTTCCTATCATAATGATGAAATGCTAAATCTATACTCTTAAATCAACCAACATAAAAATTAGTTTTGAATACATATCTTAGGTGAAAATCACCAAAATGTAAACATCACAACTAGTATCCTTTGATTTATTCAAATATGGTTTGATTACTAACAATATCCCGCTATCATTATTAGATAATACATTATAAGGTGTATCAATTATGTTAGGTAATTAGGATGTTTGCATAGTCACATTTTTTCAAAGTCAATCATAGAATAAATCCATTACGTTTTATTGGGCCATAAAATATATCCTCATAAATATCAACATATCTACCTAATACTACTTGCACAATAATTAACTTATTACATTACACCATACCAAGTTCTACCATGTAGACCCTTGTCCAATTTTGATAACAATTTTCATCTATGACTATCAGTAATATCATAAGGGTGGGTGTTGATTCATCTTTCCATAATAATCATCTAATTCAATTATCCTAATAAGCCATAAAATACCATGAACCCATCAACATTGTTTCTAAGTTATGACGTCTTGAGCCTTTATTCCATAGGGTCTTAGCTTATCAACCTAATGTGATTTTGAATAGGATACTTGACACAACAATAACTAAAATATATATACCAATCTCAATAAGATCTTAGGTTCATTATGGATAAGGAAAATGTCAATCATGACATACTTAGATCCCAAAACCTTCTTACCATCGTTCTATCATAAGGTGTATGGTAACAATATACAATTCACATTGTATACACAAGAGACAAAAACATGACATCTCATCTCCTTACTCTTCCCATATCTAATCATATTCATGATATTGAGATTTGTAATAGGGTATTAGGGAAGGGGCCTTACAAAAATGTATGAATGAGATGGGATACAATGAAATGTGATGAAATGAAATGCAATGTAAACTATAAATTAAATGTGTTGAAATGAACTTGATAAATGAAATGTGATGAAATGATATAACATGAGAAATAAAATAATGGAATAGGTGATAATGAAATAGTTTAATAAGACGATGTCATGAAAATAAATGGACAAAGATGAAAAAAAGAATATGTGATGAAAGATGATTATGATGTAAAATAAAAAAGTGAGGAAGAATGAAATGAGAATGAAAATGAAAATGATAATGATTAGAATGTGAAAATGTAATGAAAACATGGATTAATGAGCGAAAATTATTTGATAATAATAATGAAGTGGAATAAAAACCAAAGATAAAATAAATAGAAGAGTGAAAATTGTTGTAGTTAATTGAAAGTGAAAAATGGAAGGAAATGATAAAAATAAAGAGCAAATATTTAATTTTTGATACATGGAAGGAAAAATGAGATGCAATGAAAGAAGAAAGTGAAAATGAAAAATGAAAATAAATTAATGAAGTGAATATGAAAAAAAGGAAAAAAAGATGAAAATGGAATGAATAAGAATAAATAAGAAGTGCAAATGAGGAATTGTAATGGATGAAATGAGGATGCAATGAGAAATATCATGAAGAAGAATACTAGGAGTGAAATGATATGAAGAGATATAACTCAACTTTTGATATTCGAAAACCACAAAGGAACTTTGAGACCCAAGGGAGAAGGCTGAAATAATGAATGTATAGAATGTGATGGATAATGTGAGAAAAAGAAATGTGGTAGGAGGGAATAGTGACCAAAATTGTTTGAGATTCAAAGGTCACATAATGAAATGGATGATATAAGAGATGCGGCATAATGAGGGAATGAAATGTGATAAGAGGAAATAGTGACCAGAATTGTTTGAGATTTGAAGGCCATAGAATGCAATAGGTGGAATAGATATGAGGGGATAATGAAGTTTGATGCATGGTTATGATGTTGTGATGAGACAAAGTCCACAATAGTTGAGTGTTATAAGATTGCCATGATTTTGATGTTGTTGTTTTCCTTTTAATAGTTGTACCTAAATTGTGTTGCCAATTTTTTGAATAATGTTGTGTAGGCTTGCTTGTGTAATCCTTATTTATGTGCCAACTATTTGTTTTTATGGTACCCAAGATGAAATGAAAACTGAATGAATGCAACTAACTATCACTTTTTGCAAAGAGATGCAAATTAAATGTCATCATTGAGTGACTAAATAAAAAGTAACATAGTACAACCACCACTAGCTTAGCTATGATGATATGAATATAGTATCATGCCAAGAATCATGACCAAACACAAATAATGTACATGAAGAAAATGATAACTATTAAGAACAATAGTTATTGTCATAGTAAACGAAAACAAGCATGCAAATAGACACATGTCAAATAAAGAACCTCACCTAAGATATCATGCAAAATTGGTTGAGGTACACATGGCCTTCCTATCATGCCTAAATTCTACAAGGTAAAAACACAACTAAATCCAAAATGTCATGCCCAAATTCTAAAAGGCAAAAAAAAAACTAATTTTTTTTAAAAAAAAGGTACAACAAGGAACAATTACACGTGTACCTATGTGTAGTAGATAATCTATATCGAATGGATCATAGATAGAAATCTACAATTTCATGGTTTTGAAGTACACTAGGGTATCACAAATGCGATCATGTGCCGAAGGCAAAGCCTAATGAATCCTAGGTACATTGATACTTGAACATAGGTCTTAGGTGTCAAGGTTCACTATCATCATGTTTATCATCTTTGTTAGTGATTCCATTACGATACATTCATAAATTTATCCTTAGAGGTCATAATGGGTCATAAATGTTTTACATTATTTCATATTATTGTTTTGTGTACAGAGTCTTGATATAATGTCGATTATTTTCTAGGGCACTTATCTCAAGTATAGTTGTTGTACATATTCCTTTATTTATTTAATTTTAAATTTATTTACTATTATACTATTATTATTGTTATTTGGTTATAATTTAAGGTTACTTATTTATTTATTTACTTATCTAATTTAGGTAATGAAAATTAAATTCTTTATTCATTTATTTATCCATCAATAGTGTCAACCCCCAAATATAAGGGTGAAATAGTACATTTAATTAATTTGAATTAATATGATACTTCACAAAAGATATAAATAATTAAGGCTAGCGTTACTAATAATATTTTTATTTGTTTATTTAATTAAAGGAAAATTATCAACTTCCACTAATATAATGTTTTCCTAAACATCCTATTAATCAACACATTTTAGCAATTTAATAAACCTTAATTGCACTTTCCTTTATTAATCTCAATAATGACACATATATCCAAATATTATTCTATCTAACTATAGCTCAAATAACAAATAAAACATTAATAGAAAACATACTAAAAATAAAAACAAATTACATTAATTTCCTATATTTCTATGCCCCACCCATCTAACTTAATAACTAAATTATTATATATATTCTTTTTCAACACCCCCCCCCCCCCCCCAAATTGAATTCTTAAGGAAACCTAGGGTCACGTGCCCATACAACTACCTCCACTAAAGCTTATGATAGGGATCTAATCATTTCCTTTATGCACTTTAAACAAGGGAGGTTTCTGACACCTAAGCTCTCATTAGTAAGGGGCTAACATGGAGCATTCTCCAATGTCACCCACTTCTCCCCAAATCCCAAGTGCAGGTACTTGCCTAGACGAATGAAGCTTGAAGGGAAGTTGTTTAATAAAACATGCAAATCATTGCTCCTTATTTTATGGGTCCCTCCCCACTTTGGTGCCTAGGGAGTAGGGTGATAGGTGGAAGGAGAATGGGATAGGGGTGGTGTACCTCTCATGATGCCTCCCAAGTTTTAAATGCCCCCATAAAGGTAAGGCCAACAAGTTGAGGTGGTGGTGGGGGGGGTGTTGTCCTTTTCCCCCCCCTCTTACAAAGTTAAAATCATTTCTTTTTTTTATTTTGATGGGATTGTCTCCTTATTAATGAAGGGTGATTTTAAACAAATTATTATTTCTTACCTATAATATTTCAAATATTATCATATTAGTCAAGGCCTATTATTTTATTAGACTATATTAGCAAGGGTCTTATTGGATTTTACTCATTCATTTTCTAGAAAGAATATGCATCTTCAAACACTTTCTTTTTTGTGTAGCTTATTGCCATATTTTCTCTACAACTTCTTCTATGGTTACTTGTAAATTGAGCTAACTTCATTTGAACTTGTATTATGAATTTCAAGCTCATTCCATATAGTGAGATCTATGATTGAAATATGACAAAGGCCTTAATACTATCAAATTAAATAGCAAGATACTTTTCCATGAGACACAATACAATCTTTTACTTGTAACTTCATGAACTTCCATTATTCCAATTTTATTGCAAAGTACTCATCATGTCTATGAATTCGTTATCATTTAGCAACAAATTCTACACTTAATGTGGTTCGAGATTTAACACATATGCATCTAGATTATTCCTATGAGACTTGAGGAAATAAGAATAACAAAATGATAATCTCCTATTCATCCTACTAATGTATACCATAAAACTTGATTCTTTTCTTCAACACGTTCATATCCAAGAAAAATGAAATTACAATTACAATTCAACTGAATTTTCTTTCAAAGTTCTTTCATTCCTTCCATACTACATTCTTGACATACATGAACATAGGGTGGTAAAGACATTATTATGAAATATACACATTTGAAATATCTTTTCTCACTACATAGATGACTCACAACCTCTCTATTGACAAATGGAATATAAGAAGACAACATTCTCACAACACAATATAATCACATAACAAGTTGGATTTTCCCTCCATTTTGACATGAAAATAATAGTGTCCTCTTCTCTTATGAAATGAAAAAAAATTACATGAGCTTCAAGCTTCCAAGATCATCAAGTAAAAATCTGCAAGTAAAAATCTGCAAAAGAGAGACAAAAATGGGGAACCATGGAGGCTTACCTCCCAACCTAGGCCTCAAGGAGGCCACCCACCAAGCTTGGGGAAATAAGGCACCACCGGTTGCACACCTTCTCATCCACATAACATGCATGATCACAACATCATAACAAAACACTACACATTACATTACAAGGCAAACCAACCCAACCCAACCCAAGGCTTGCACAAAGATTCAACAATTGAATCAAGTTATAGGGTGAAGGTGGGCTCTCACCATGAGGAGGATTTCCAAACTATGATTCACAAATATGCACATATTCTAATTATCAACATGCCCTTTCAAGGCTTACAATGACTTTCCTCTTCACACACCTCCTTATACCTCCCAAAATGCAAGTAAACAAAAAGTCCATATTCCATTGAACACATAAAATCATCTCCACACATGGGAGAGTTCCTCAACTACATGAGTGAGCCCAACTAACCCCTTCACCCAAGTATCTCTTCCCTCCCAAGGGTGAGTGATGCTTCACACCCATTACAAAAACACACAACATGAAACAAAACAAGATTCAAGGAGAAAATCGCATAAACTTCTCACATGCAATGCTCAAACAAAAAGATCCTTTTTTACAAACCCCATCAATAATGCACCAAATCTACCATGGAATGAAAACAGCATATCAAATCTACATGAAAATGAAGAACACCATGGATCATGGATACCAACCTCACTCCAAGCAATGCCAAATGAAGAGTTGTATTAGAGCTCCTTATCCTCTTCCTCCAAACCCTAGTTGTCTCTAAAGATAGAGAGTGGGAAAGTATGTTTCTAATTTGGCCATGCCTCTATATATCACTCTCATTTTTGGATTCAATATAAAATGCAATCTTTTTGGGGTCTCCTTGGTCTTCTAGGCACCCTAGTGGTCACTGTAGACACCTAAATATGATTACATCACTTAAGTAATCCTATTTAGTCATCTCCTAAGGAATCATTAATTAAGTATTTAATATTTAATTAATCTATTGTCATCCCCTAGTTAATTAGTTAATTTAATTAACTGTAGTCCAATTCATAAAATTAAAAGATCACCCAAAATCAATTTATCAATTAAATTCCTATTCCTCTATTAAATTGAATAAATCCTCAAATCTATTCAATTTAATTCTATATCCTCATTTTATTAAATAAATCATTTAATAAAATATCTAAAATCCTAAGAGCCTCCCTAAACCCTATCCTAACCCCTAATCCAACCCATTCACACATACTAACCTCACTTAGCCACCTAACTAACCAATCCCATCAAATCAAGCCACTTACCCCATAATCCCCCTCTAATCCAAGCCTAATCCTCTTCTAATCATGTGCAAAATCATAAACATGGGTTAAGACTTGCTAACCCAAGCCAAAGTCAACAATCTCATTCTCCCCTCACCCTCCAACATTTATGACCCAAGCCAAAGTCAACAATCTCATTCTCCCCTCACCCTCCAACATTTATGACCTAAGCCAAAGCCAACAATCTCATTCTCCTCCCAAACATCTCCATTTATGGCCCAACCATCCCCATTTATGGCTCAACCTCCCTCATTACTCCTTTGACCAACCCATATCCTACCCTCTCACATCCAATCACCCTGTGACATGTGTCACCTCCTAATTGACATCAAACAAGCACAATCCATGTGCTCCCCTTTGAATGCATCCTAGCCCTCACTCACCATCTTGTCATCCTTGCATCTTGACCGTCCATCCCTCTACCCCTTGGCCTATAAATAGAAGCCTCTCCCTTCACAAACAATCATCCACCTTCCATGCAAAGTTATAATGCTATTTTGAGAGCTCATAAACTACCAAACTACTATTATAATCTTAAAATACCTCCATGAATCCATTGTTGAAACCTTGCCTCATCCACTCCATCCATCGATCTAAAACTTGAGCGTACATGTGAGCATACATATCTTAATCAGGGACAAATCCTTTGTATCATGTGTTATGCCATTAGGAGCCTACCATTCTTGGTTTGCTTCTTTTTGTGGTGATAACCCTCGGTCCTATCTTAAGTGTTAGCTTGTTTAGTATTGTTAATGCTTTCATTTAATAGTTAGTATTCATATTATAACACTATATTAGGTGATACAATCACTAGTAGCCCCCTAACTTAAAGTATTATCCTCTAGTCCATATGTCTTCAATATCTCTTTGACATACTTTGACTAAGTGATGTATATACCATACTTCATCTAATATACTTGCATTACCACAAAAAAATTGATTTCTTCAAACATAGACATTTCAAATTCTTGTTTCATCTGATTTGCAAAATCTTTACATAAAGCATCTTTTCCTCCAAATATAATATCATCAATAAATATTTCAGATAGTAAAATACCTTTTTCTTTTTTATCCTTTATGTACAAATTGTTGTTATTATCAGTCCTTTCAAATCCAATCTTCACAAGATAAGTATGGAGTCTCTCATACCATGCTCTTGGTGCTTGCTTCAATTTATATAGGGCTTTGAGTAGTCTACATACCATGTTCTTATTGTTATCATCAACAAATCCTCTTGGCTATTCTATGTAGACTTCCTCTTCTACTATGCCTTTTAGAAATGCAGATTTAATATCCATCTGATAAACTTTGAAACCTTTGTATGCAACATAAGCAAGTAGAGTTCTTACTCCTTCCATTCTTGCAACAAGGGAAAATATCTCACCATGGTCAATTCCTTCTTCTTATGCATATCCTTTGAAAAAAAATCTTGCTTTATTTCTTGTCACTTTACCATTCTCATCTAGCTTGTTTCTGAATACCCACTTGGTGCCAATCACATTCTTGTCTTCTAGTCTAGGAACTAGACTCCATGTTTTGTTCTTCTCTATCTATTGAATCTCTTCTTCCATGACCTTGTACCAATCATCATATTCTAATACATCTTTCACTATTCTAGGCTCCTTCATGTTTAACAAACATGATTCACTTCTCAATCTATTTCTTTTCATTGGCCTAACATCTTTATTTCTAATGATTTGATTAGTAGGATGATGTCTTTTGACATATTGGACAATCTTGGCTTAACTATTATTTCTATATTTTTTCTTACAACTTTAGAGACATTATGTACATCTCTGTTAGGTATCTCAACATTTCTTTCATGTGTACTAATCTTAGAATTAGAATGTACATTTTCTTCATTCTACAACTCGACATCTAAATGTAGCTTGGTTCCTGAATGCAACTTAGAATTCATAGGATGTTACTCAGTAGTTACTAGAACTTCTTGTTGATTTGTAATTTGATTTGTAGCATCTTCTTTAGTAGGAATTCCTTCATAGAAGTATACAAATTATTTGTATTCTTCTAGTTCTTTCATAGATTTAGCCTCATGTACTTCTGTAAATTCATCAAAATTCACATTTGCACTTTCAACAATTTTGTTAGTGTTAGTATTTAAACACTTATAGGCTTTGCTTCTTGTGGAGTATCCAACAAATATACCTTCTTCACTTTTTGCATCAAACTTTCCATTCCTAACATCTTTAAGAATATAACACTTACTTCCAAATACCTTAAAGTATTTTACATTAGGTGGATATCCATACCATAGTTCAAAAGGTGTTCAATGAGTACCTTTCTTGACTTGCACATGGTTTAAAGTATATACTATAATACTTACAACTTCTCTCCAATATTTAAGAGCAACATTCTTCTCCACCATAAGTGTTCTGGCATAGTCCATTATAAACCTATTTCTTCTTTCAACAATTCCATTTTGTGGAGGGGTCCTGGGTGCAGATGTCTATCTTTTGATTCCTCTGTCATTATAGCACATCTCAAACTCATTTGAAGTGAATTCTCCTCCTCTGTCTGATCTCAAGCATTTCAGATTCTTACCTATTTCTTTCTCAACTCTTGCCAAGTACCACTTAAACATTTGAAAAACATTAGATTTTTTTTTAGAAACATGACTTTCATCATCTTAGATTAATCATCAATAAATAGCATCATGTACTTATCTCCTCTATAAATTTTCATTTCAATTGATCCACACAAGTTAGTATGAACAATCTCTAGTATTTCTTTAGAGGTATAAACTTTACTCTTAAAGCTTGACTTTGAAATTTTACCTAGCTGACATTGTTTGCACACTATATTATCAGGTTTCTTCAACTTAGGAAACCTCTAATTCCTTTCATGTTACTGATACTAACCAAATTATCAAAATTAACATGACATAATCTCTTGTGCCAAAGCCATACATCATCAAGTTTTGCAATAAGACAAGTAGCATCCTCTATATACAGATATAATAGATTACTTCTAGTTTGATCACCTTTTCCAATTAGTTTCCCATTTGTGTCATATATATTGGCAGTTTATTTTCAAATTCAACCTTGCATCCCAGATTATTCAATTGCAACACACTTAACAAGTTATAATTTAATCCTTCAACATAGTAAGTATTGTCACATAAAATTGTGTCTGTGAGTTTGATAGATCCTTTTCCTTTTATCAAACATGGTGGATCATTACCAAATCTTACACTATCTCCATCATAATAAGTTAAGATAATGAACTTACTTTTGTCTCTATTCATGTGATGTGAGCATCCACTGTCAATGATCCATCTATCATTCTTGTTCACACAAGTCACAAGTACAATTATCTCATCTTCATTAGATTTATTCTTCATTGCAACATATACCACTTCATCATCATGTTCATTTGAGTCATGTTCATCAGCAATGTAGCATGACTTCTTGTCTTTGTCTTTGTAATTTATGTTATCATCTTCTCTTTTGTTTTTGTATTTGTTACCTTCTCTGTAGTTCTTCTTTTGTGTACATCTTGCAACAATATGACCAACTTTATTGCAATTGAAACAAATGATGGGTAACTTACCTTTGAACTTGGCTTTACCTCTATGAAATCTCCTTGCCAGTAGTGCTTCCAATTGTTCAATATCTTCCTCACCTATATTACTGTCACTAAATGCATACTTTATTTTTCTTTTCTTCTTCTTCTTCTTCTTCTTTTGCTTTACCTCCTCAGAATCCTTTAATAACAACTAAGCTTTGAAAGCAGATTCAAGACTTTTTGGTTTGTAATTTCAAAGTTAGATAGCTCAAAAATAGTAAGTCTACCTACCAGACCTTCAAGGGTTAGATCATTTCTTGGAATACATCTCAACTCTTGGATTGCAGAAACTCTAATTGCATAGATAGGTAGTAATGTTCTCAAGACTTTACTTAAAACAATATCATCATCTAAATGACCAATAGCTCCTCTTATTGCACTAACAACTTCTTTTATCGTGGCAACATATTGAGCAATATTTTCATCTTCTTCCATTCTCTTATCATCAAACTTACCTTTGAGGCTCTTAGAACATTTTTGTCTCCTCCATAGATGGTGCTTAGGATATCCCACATCTTCTTTGTAGTGTTATAGCCTTTGATATCATCAAATTTGGCATAGCTTAGAGCAGAGGCAATCTCCAACATTGCCTAATTATGTTCCTTTTTCTTCTTCATATATTCAGTAGCTAGGGCTCTTGCTAGATCAACATGTTCCACTACAATGGTAGATTATGCATGATTTCCAAGTCCTCCAAGGTGTAGCTTCATCAAACTTTTTCATGTAGGAAAGTTATCTCTATTGAGCTTTGGTACTTCTCTTTTGGACATCTTGATCTTTGTGCTTCTAGTACCTTAAAACTAGTCCTCTTAAGTAGATGGCTCTAATACCAATTGTTGGAATTACTTTAGCATAACTAAGAGGGGGGATGAATCAGTTATTCAAGGTCCAGATGTATAAAATAAAACTTTTTCACAATTTAGTGAACCCATAAAACATTCATACCCATGCATGCATTCATTGTGTACTTACTAAAATTTGTACATCACAGTCAAATCAACTTGCAGAAATGTAAAGCATGAAACACAACACATTCATCAACATACTTGACATAATGATTTACATGGAAACCCAATTTGGGAAAAACCACCAATAACATGCTACTCCTTTTCACTCTTTTGAAGTGATGCAAAATGAAAGGCTAACCCTATTAAAGGTTACAATAAACACTATTAAATGTGACCTGGTTAAGGGATTTCAATCACCCTATTAAAAGTGAGCCTTATTAGAGGACTTTAGGCCATTCACTTGGAATGCTAGCCTGTTAAAGGATTTTCCAATGACTGTTAGGTCAAACTTAATCCAAAGGATTTACCTTAGACTGATACAATTGTTAGAGAGTAACAATAGAGATTTGATCTAATACAACTTACAACATCACTTGTAGATTATAGATCTCTATTCAGTTCTCAATTCTACTTGGCTTTCAACTTTGTAGCTCTGAAAGCTTGTTCACCCTTCAAGCATTCATTTCCTTAAGCCTTCTTACTTAGTATTCCACTACAGACTCTTCTCTTGGGTCACTTGACAAAGCAAAACCCTTAATTCCTTCTCCTTCTTAGGTTCTCACACATGAAACCAACCTCTCTAACCTATTTTCTTCATGACCAGAGATTCCTATATAAAGGAAATTAGAATATTTTCTTGCTCATTATCCATCATTCAAATTAGGGTTTTGGATGGATTAGGTAGAATACAATGTATCTATCCCATATCTTGTCTATACTAGAAAATTCTCCTAGAATCCATTTGAATTTGATTAAAAATAGTTTACATCAAATTTTGTGCCACCAACTCATTAATCTTATCTTTGTCCTAGTTCACAAATTCTAAGAAAAAAAACTTGTCGACTTAGATTTGGCAAATCTTCGATCTTTATCATACTGCATCAGCTCGGCATTATCAACCTTCTGATGCTCGACACATACTGCATTACTCAACATAAACTATAAAATCACTTGGCATCGAGTAGATTTTACTGGTGCTCAACATCAACTAAAATTTACTCGACATCAACTATCTTGCTTGGCATCCACTAGAATTTGGTTTAACTCGGCTCCAACTGACTTTCTACTTGGCTTGCACTAACTTTGCTTGGTACCTACTATCCACTTGGTCAAGCTTGGCAAAAAAAAATTATTTAACTTATTCTTCTAAACTTCCTAAGTGTAGCTAGCCATTTTGTAACCTTAAGTAGATCATCAACACATCATTTCATCACTGTCTTAACTGATCCTTGTACTTCATTACATAATCATAACTCAACCTTTGCTCTAGGTGCTTTTGTTACATCTCATTGATCAAATCCTCTTCATCAATCAACTAAGTGATAGTACTTGAATCTTATAAGCAATTGTCTTCCTAGCAAATAGTAGGTTTGACATCAATGACAAAAAAAAGATTGAAATACACAGTCTTCTTCAACAATCTCTTTTCCAATGATCTTTTCAATCAGATTTCAACACATAATCAATAATAACTTCTTGCATCTTAATGAAATTGTCTTGCCAATCTCTTGTGGAAGTTATCTTGATCTTTTGTTTGATCCCTGAGGGTGTTGTAGAGTCACCTCAAACTCTAACAATTCTCAACCTCTATAATAGACATATAGATGGCAATCAATGAATAATGTGAGTCAATACATCATGTCAAAGCACAATGAAGTTAGCAATTTATAATACAATGTCAATTCATCTTGTAAGCTAAATGTCTATGTGGCAAGTTCAAGAATTTGAGCTTAATTTTTTTTTTTTTTAAATTAGGATTTCATAAGTATGAGGTATAGAAGATATTTAAGTAGAGCATGGAGCAATATTTCCCTATATTTCACGTGTGTGTAAAGTTAGGAATAACCTTTTTGAATGGTAAAGGTCTAAAATGTGTCATGCTTTAAATGATGGAGTAATGTGCTATCAATAAAATATGTCCCAAATAGTTCTTGTTCATGTGTTGGTTGATCCTTTCTAATGTCAAAGGTTATAAATTCAAATGTTAGGTTCTCCATGTCATACTTTTTAGAGAGTGTTTAAAATATATGACTCTTCTAGTTTGAGTACAGGAAAACAAGTGGAAGTGAGTCAGAAAGACATGATTTGATGGTTTAGAGCTAACTGAGTATTGTGAATCCAAGATATATTTGAAAATAATCTTGGTTAATGAGAAAGTGTAATTATTTTATAGTCTTCAAGATATGAATCGGTGTACATTCAAGCATTTTATTGGATGAGGTTTTTCATCCACATATTGAAAATGCTTGATTTAAGGCAATTTCCCATAACTATAGTTGGTATTTTCTATGATATGGTAGGCTCTATAGATGGTGTATATAATAATTAGTATGGATACCATCCCCTATAATTCATAGATAATGGTGCATCACTTTGGATAGAGTTTCTTGTCTAGAGAGAAAACTCTCGAGGCTTAGTGTCACTATTTGTATCTCTTTAAAAAATAGGTGTGGGATGCTATAATTAATTTGGTGATTAGTTTCTTAAGGGAGGGGCAATATTGGTGTGATGGTTTTATATATGAGGTAGTGTTGATTCCTCTTGTTGAAATCCTCAATTTAATTGAACACTACATTGAACTAATTGATGACTTCATATGTTTGGTTGACGGAGAGGTCATCTTTAATGAAATTTTGGAACTAGAGGATGGGAAGCTAGTTAGCATCATGGATATTTATTTTAACCCCCAACAACTATATGGATTTCGATGTTGAATCTAGTTCAACAACATCTACAATAGATATTAGGCAGACAAAAGTGGAGAGGAGGAATAACTTCATAAAAAATGTTTGGGAGGTATATACAATTGGATTAATAAATTGACATTCAAACTCCTTTCATAGACTTATGGACTCAAAGAAAAACTGGTTGTTTGCTACAAGTATTTTGTGGGTAGCAAAATTTGGACAATGCTTGGCAATGATTCTCAATGTCATTTAGGATACATGAATAGGAATAGGTCTATGGATGTTTTTTATACATAGTTGGTATGAAGTCAATACTAGTAGTAAGTTAGTAATAAAATATTACCTTTTTTGTGATACCAATTCTTGGTGGTCTTGAGTTTTCTCATGTATTTTCAGATAATGTTCTTCATATTGAGTCAACTATTACATCAGCTAGCTAAACTACGGTTCAATGAGGTCATTTTATAACTAAATATAATTCCCTTTATTAGCAACTCAAATTTCAAGCACAAGACCTTTTTTTAAAAATAAAAATAAAAAATTAAAGTGCTTAATAATTTCTCATGGTAGAAAAAAGAGGAAGGGTTCAAAATTTAATTTTATAGTTTTCCTTGTAATATAAAAATAATTATACATAAATGTACAAAACAATATTTAAGCTATAATACTAAACAATAACCATAAAATACTAATAACAACTTAAAAAATAATATTGGAAATTGGTCATACATTTAAAAAAATGATTTTGAGAAATAGAAGCATATTTATCCTAGGTATGATTATTACAATAGATATTGTAATTGCAAATGTGTGTCCCAATAATTACTCAAGTAATAGTTTTTCTATTCATCTATATACTTTCCTTGCTTAAATTTTCCCATTTAAGAGTAGAAAAAGTAAAAATGAGAATCTTTATATATTTAGTTTAAGATTAATATTGAGGTTAATAATTAAAATTAAATAATTTTGAAACAATATATTTTGGAGTAAACAATTATAATGTCAAAAGAAGCATTTATTTTCCTTTTTAACTTATAGAATTCGAACTAGAGAATTGATATAGGAGCATCCTGGGTGTAAGAGAAATCCTTCATCAACCAAAAATATTTCATTTCAGTTGTTTGAATAAGGGTTTTCATAATGCAGAGTTGTTGTCTATAGAGGATTTCTACTCAGACAGTTAGTCATACAAGCTCAGAATTTCCTAATTTTAGAGGTAGATGTTCCTCTTAGTCATAAGCCTGCCTATTGAGGCTCAATGCCATATCATAAGTATTGATGAAGTTATTATGGATTTTTGGTATAAATTAATGGTACAAAAACTTTGGTCTCAATTTTGAAGGCCTAAACATGCCTAGATGAGGCTCAAAAATGTGACGAATGGGCACTTGTGCATATTCGAGCCTATAGATAGGAAGCTGAGGATTCTGAAAAGAGGTTATAATACAAAATTAGAGCAACATTTTAAAATTTATGGCCATTTAGAATTGTACCGACCAAAAATTCCAAAATAAATGTCAAAGGTTTATTTGGCTAACTCTATATGTATTGTTAGGGTTTATCAGCCCCAGGTATTAAGTTTGAGTGCCTAGAACCTTCCCGAACAACATAAAATTGTGTATTTAAGAAATGCTTGTAGATTTTCTAGGACAACTATGGGTGATAATTCGTAGCTTTGTCTTGCAAATTGCTATAATGAAGACACCTATGTGGGTAAGCATATTGTAATTTTGAATTCTGTAATTCCACATTTGTGGCAATAAGAAGAAACCCATATTTGTTCTCGCAAATTACTATTATTTCTTTGTTTCTATTATGTATTTAAGGTATTGGGGGGAGCATCCATCATCAAGTGGTATCAGAGCTGGAGTTCCTAAGTGTGTAAATAGATTGCCAACTATGAGACAGTTGTACCAGGATCTTAGTTTGGGCTAAGTGTATAGACAGATCACCGATTGTGAGATAATTTACATTATGGTTTCAGTAGAAGCATAGAAAAAAATGCCTCCACAAAGAGAGTGTGGTGGAAGAGTCGTAGGTGTTACACCTGAGGATTTTAGAGCCATCTAAAGATAGATGCAATCATTGGAAGAACAAATGCACAAAGGAATAAATCTTTCTGTAAGAGATAAAAGTGAGGATGAAGGTGAAGAAGAAGAAAATGCTAAAGTAGAGGTAGTTTTGAACCCCAAAAAAGAAAGAATTTTCAAGGCCATCTCCAAGATTGGAAAAAGACCTAATTTTGAGGTTCCCACATTTTTGAGAAATTTTAACCTGAAGGAGTTGATCAATTGGACCAATGAATTGGAGGGATACTTTGAGTATGAAGATATTCAGGATCCTGATAGAGTCAAGTTTGCAAAGATAAAATTGAAGGGATGTGTAAAAATCTGGTGGCAAGAAATTTGATTGGAGTGAAATAAAAGAGGGAAGGAAAAAATCACCATATGGGATTGGATGATAACTAAAATGAAGTGAAAATTCATCCCTGTGGATTATGAGCTTGATTTGCTAAAGAAAATGCAAGGGTTGAAGTAAGCAGGAAGATTTGGTCAAGAGTATATCGATGAGTTCTACCAAGTTCTCATCAAAACCAACCATGTAGAAGCTAATAAGGAGAAAGTTACCCATTATCTTAATGGATTGAGGCCAAGCATTTAGGAAGAGTCGAGTCTGGTTTGAATGACCAGTATTGAAGAGACATACTAGTTTTCCCTAAAAGTTGAGGAAAATCTAACAAGAATTTTGATAACAAGAATAGTGGAAGAGGTCACAGTGGAAGATCTGGCAGACAATATTATCAAGGCCAAAATTATGATCAAAAGAACAAGGATAAGGCAAGAGGTAGTAGTCAGAACCAGAGGGAAAAAAATTCCAACCATTTCTATAATTAGAATAAAAGAGAAAAGAAAGGAAGAGGAAGAGGATAATGATCTGGAAGAGGAGGCTTCTGTGGGAAATGTTTTCACTATGGAGAAGAAGGGCATAGAGAATTTGAGTGTTCCTAATGCCAAAGAAGGAAAAATTAGAGAACCAAAGGCTAGGCCAGAGTTGCACATGCTGATGAAGATGCCAAATCATCCCATTTTGAAGATGCTAAAAGAGTAGAAATCTTAGTTAATAGGAGAGTCTTGCTGAGTGGAGAGAATGAACTTGATCAAAGGAGGAGTTTGTTTAACACAAGGTGAAAATGTGAATATAGGTGTTGTAATGTGATCATTGATGGTGGAAGCACTGACAATCTGGTGTCAAAAAAGATGGTCAAAAAGTTGAAGTTGAAGAGATAGAAACACTCACATCTATACTATATTACCTAGGTACAAGATGACCAAAAGGTCATGGTTAGTGAGAAATTCTTAGTGAAGCTCAAGATTGAGAGCTACCAGGATGAGGTGTTGTGTGATATCATAACTATGGACATATTTCATATGTTTTTTGGTAGGTCGTGGCAGTTTGACAAGCATGTTGTACATGATGGACATGCAAATACCTACACTCCGACAAAATATGGAATGAAACATAAGTTGAAGTTATTGAAGGATACAAATGAAAAGGTATATAGTGTTGCTAGAGTCTATTTTGTTGATGGAATGAAGTTCCTAGACAGTATGAGGTGTAATCATATGTGTTTTGTAGTAATTCCAAAAGATGGAAAAGAAGAAGCAGGAGAGGTACCTGCAGAAATTCAAAAATTGTTGGAAGAATTTCTAGATATTGTATTTGATAATGTGCCTAATGGATTACCACTAGTAAGGAAGATTAGTCACCAGATGAATTTGATTTCAGAAGCTAGTATGCCAAATAAGGCAGTGCACATAATGACACAAGAAGACAGTAAGGAGTTGAATAGACAAGTGCACGAGTTGTTGCAGAAGGGGTTGATTTAGGAAAGTCTAAGTCTGTGTTGTACCAACAGTATTGGCACCAAAGAAGAATGGAGAATGGAGGATGTCCACAGATTCTAGTGCTATCAACAAGACCACAATCAAGTATAGATTTCTATTGCCAAGGATGGATGATATTATGGATTGTTTGAGAGTTGTGTATTTCACAAAGATGGATATGAAGAGTGGATACCATCGGATTTGCATTAGAGAAGGTGATGAGTGGAAGACTACTTTCAAGACTAGGGAAGAACTATAAAAGTGGTTAGCCATGCCTTTTGGGCTAAACAATGCACTGAGCACTTTGATGTACCTCATGAATGAGATACTAAAGGATATTTTGGGTAAGTTTACTTAGATGATATTTTGATCTTTAGGAAGATGTTAGAGTAGAATTTGATGCATATTTGAAAGGTGTTTGATAAGTTAAGGAAAGAAAAGTTGTTGATAAAATTAAAGAAGTGCAATTTTGTGAAGAAGGAGTTGTTGTACTTCGGATTTGTAGTTTCAACAAAAGGTTAGAAAATGGACCTGGAGAAAGTGAAGGCTATCCTTGAATGACCTAGTCCAAAGACTGATACAAAGCTAAAATATTTTCATGGACTGGCTAGTTTTATAGAAAGTTCATAAGAGGTTTTAGCAGTATTTGTGAACCCTTGACTAAAATAGTAAGAGGGGATAGGAAAGAGTTTAAGTGGGTTGTAGAGAAGATGAGACTTTTAATATGTTAAAACAGAAAGTTACAAAGTGGCCTATTTTAGCACTTCTAGATTTTAACTAGGTATTTCAAGTAGATTATGATGCTAGTGGCATTGCAATAGGATCTATTTTGAGCCAAGAAGGTAGACTTGTTGCTTATTTCACAGAGAAGTTGAATGATGCCAAAAGAAAATATTATGTTTATGATTTGGAATTTATGCTATAGTTTAGGCATTGAAGAAGTAGAGACATTATCTTCTTCCTAAGGAGTTTATTTTGTATATTGATCATCAAGCTTTGCAATATTTGAATATGTTATTGTTGTGGAGTCTGATCAATCTCCAAGTGGGAGATTTTTTTGATGTGGAGTCTAATTAGATTCAAAGGTTTAATCAACACAGTTTCTCCCTAGATTATTTCTACAAGGATTTGGGGGTTACGCTCTCAAGATAGGGTCAAGAGGCAACACCCTAAGTGACCTTATATTGTAAAATGCATCGAATGCTATTTTTACTATTGGATGACTTATTCTAGCCCTAATTTTGTAAGTGGCTAAATAAAAATATATATATGTATAGGGGAGAATGTGATATGAGGGGGAATATAGGATCTATCCTTAACCAATTTCCAAAAGGAACGATCCAAAATGATTAACCGGAAGGAGGTGATCAATGCACAAATGAATCAAATAATGCAGAATATGAAGAAGGGAAGAAATCCTATAATATACTATAGAAAATAAGTATTTGAAACCTTGAATGAATAAAAGACAAATACTAACCTCAAAGTAGGGTGAATCTGAAAAATGTTGATTTCTAATGTCTATGTACAATTTCAGGGAATTTTGCAACCTCCTCCAGACTAGAAATGTTGAGACAAAGAAAACCTAGAACACTTTTGTCCTTCTAAGGGTAGGTCAACCTTGACCTAGATAGTGGGGCACAATCTTAGCCTAGGGCACAAAAGTACCCCAAAAAGGAAACCTTGACCCACACTATTCTAATGAAAATTATGTTTGCAAATCTTGCAAGTTTGGCAAAATGGGTATCAAAATATGCACTTTAATTCAATGTCCTATACTTGTACCTTCAAGAAAAAATGTTTTTTTGTTTGGATGAGGATTTTGCCTCAGTTTGGAATCAACCTTAATAATTCAATTGAAATGGAGAATGCTATCAAGTAGTAGAAGTAAATCTAACAATGAAGCTATGATATTCAATAGATATGCAATTGCATTTGAAATATAAACAAGTATGCTAATATGAAAGCTTGAACATAACATTAGCAAATGTAAATCAAAACCTCCATGATTGTGTTCTTGGAATCCACCTTGAGAGAAGAACAAATGTATCTAGAAGATGAATAAAAGATCTTGAAGGAAGATCACACCACCATGATTGTTAGATCGAGGGTTTTGAATGATGAATCTTGAATGCTTGGACCAAATCCCTTCAAAGGCTTGAATTCTTGAATCCTTGGTCTTTGATAAAGAACTTGAATAATTGAATGGTAGAATGTGGATGCTTGATCATAGAAAGTTATCTTTGGATTGTCTCCTTATGAAAAGTAGGTAGTCTCTCATAAAAAATAGATGTGCTAAATCAATGTTCATAGAAAGTGGATGTCAAAATGGGGGAAGAAGGCTTCCTTATATAGAAATATATGACACAAACTTCTAGAGAAGACCAACTTTGGAGAATTAAATCCCAATTAACCTTAACCCCTAGAAATGGACCTAGATTAAATGTAATGTAAGAGTTTACCATTTTGAAATCCAAAACAGCTGACCTAGAAGTAGGAAAATGAAACTTTCTAAAGCTCAATATCTCAAAGCTCTCAGAACTTGAAAATTGGACCTAGGGTCAAGGATGAGGTCAAAATTGTCATAGGTTAGGGTCTAGGTCATTATTGACCTAGGTCAAGGTCAAGGTCAACCTTGACCCTTCAGGTCATCCTTGACCTAGAAAGTCAAAGTCTTCAGTTTCACAAAGAAAATTGTTGGAAAGAGGCTAGAAATAGGGAGAGAGAAGCAGAACAGGGGGAAACAACCAACTGCATGAAAAGACCCATTCAAGGTGCTTTAAGTGATCCTAGACCACTTACTCGAAGGGCTAAATGCTCTTAACATGGAAGTGCTTCTATTTTAAGATGATATATTAAGCCCCCACCTTAGCAAGAGTATGGATTCAATGCAAACTCTTGGTAAAGGAGAAGAAAGAAGAAATCCAAGTGGATTCACAATGAGATAAAATAACACTTAGCTAAGGATGCAAGCCCCAAAGCTAAGGATTCTAACTCAACGTACATGCACAAGAGTGCAAAAAATAAAAAATGAAACCAAAACAACACAAAAGAAGGGTTAGTACTAAACAAACCCAAATCAACTAGCACAAGAAACCTTGCTAAGAAATATTTCTCATACTAATATCATATTTGGAAAGCTATTATAAAAGCATAAATGATTACATAAGAAAGAAAAGAGAAACACTATAAATAACATATCTTCATGATCCAAACCTACTAGCATGAAAGAGAAAAGAAAGAAAATAAAAAGTGATTACCTCATCTATTAAAATGCTCACTTTACCATGAATCGCCAAGAGAGAGGGAGAACCCAATAGGTGGCCAAACCTTATAGTTCACCCATAAACTATGCTTGCAATTGTAATGTGTCTTCGGATGACTTCTGAAATACCCATAGATCCAACTTCTTGTGTCAATATGAATATGAAATGCGTGTCTCCTCATGATTTAACAACTTATGTGTGTTACCTTCAGAAGATTTAGCATATTGAAAATTGAAAAATGTGTGTCTCTTCAAGATTTAGAAAATTATGTGTGATACCTTCTGAGGTTTAACATATTGAAAATTAAAAAATGTGTGTCTCTTCAAGATTTAGCAACTTATGTGTCTTACCTTCAGAGATTTAGCAAAAAAAAACTATAGTACAAGGGAGGCCTTGTATATGCCCCCCTCCTTATCATGGTTGTCTACTAGACATGATAAGGAAGAGGAAGAGGCTACCTACTTCACAATACAAGAAGATATCCTATTTAACAACAATATATACCATATTCTTAGTGAGGGATATGGATCCCTACATCCAAAAGTATAGATAATTGTGAAAAGGATATGTCATTCATGGAAAAAGGATCCTCAAAGGAAATGATCTTATCAACAAGATCCTTGCCACAGAGGGGTTCTTTTAGATAAAATATCATCTTTCAAAGATAAACCAAGCGAGAACAATGATTTGATCATCAAGCCTCCTCTAAAGGAGAGAAAAATGAATCTTTGGAATGAGGAAAATAATTCTAACACTAAAGAAAGGGTAAGAGTTTATAAAGAACATAATTTGCAACATAAAGAAGAGGTGATGACCTAGGAAAGCAACCTCTCAAAAAAAATTATTCATAGTCAAAACATCTATCAATATGAAGAAATAATATTGAAATATAAGTAAGTACCACTAAGGTAAGGAAAGCATTTCCCTAGACAAAGAAAAAGAAGGAAGAACCTTGGCCCCAAGGAAGAAGACAAGGGATACCTTTGCAAAAATAAAATCTTAGAAAAGATATCTTAAATAGAGAATAATACAAAATCATAGAAAAATAAGAAAGAATGTCAATTAAGCCCAATAAAAAGGCCTAATGGATCTTAGGAGACTAGATGGAAATACACCTCTTGCCCCCCAGTCCAGAGACAAGAGGAGGAGAGATCTATAATATATCAAAAGGAGGGGGATCTCCTATATCAAAATTATGAAGGAATTGCAAAATTGCACGAGAGAAAGATATAATTCCTAAAGCAACTCTTTCACAAACATATAATTTGAAATGTTTACAATCAACAGGTAAGTGTGTATTACAATAATGAAAAGGAAATATGAACTTGGATAAGACATCTTTTGATGTAGGTTTAAATATTTATATTTTGGAATTCATTAATTCAATATACACCTTTTTAATCACCTCTTGATGAATATCAAGGTTATCCAAGGTAAGTGTAGGGAGAAGATTATCAAGAGGAGGAGGATAATTAATATCACGAACCTTAACTTGAGATTGTGAACAACAAACAACATGCAGATCCAACTTAGGGGGTAAATGAACTAGATACTTATACCATGCTCATTAACTTCAAGCTCTAAACCTCTATAACCTTGTTTAGTTATCATATTATATCATGTAGTGTACATATAATGTAAAGCTTCTACAAGAGGTGATTGGTTATCATGTTCATGAGAAAAAGTTGTATAAGGTGGAATAATAGGTTTTGAAGAAGTTTATTTACCCTTTCCTCTAATATCATCATGAATTAGAGGAGAAAGTAAATCAAAGAAGTCTTGCACATCTACATCATGAAATATAGCTTGAATTCCATCATAAGTATGGAAAGAATGAAAATTAATAGATGGAGAATTAGGCATTGGATTAGGAATGATAGGATTAGGATTAGGAAGATTAAGATATGGTGTATCATCTAAAAAATCCTTCACATAATCCAAAAGAAAAATAAGTTTATCATATGAATCTTTAATGAAAGTTTTGAATGTAGGAAGACTAGTATCAGTCAAATTCACAAAAGCATAAGTGGGAAGAAAATGAAGGATCATCAACATAATAAAGTGAATGATACTCTCATAAACATCATAAGTATGGTAAAGAGATGCTAAAAGAAGGGTACTAAAGGACATAACCACACACAAAGCATCTTAATAATCTTCATAGTAAATGAAATGCAAGAAATGATTTTCTATTTTTAGTGAATATATAGATTTTCTGTATTTTTGAATTTTAAAATACAAGAGCATAAACTAAATCTAATCTTAATGTAACAAAAGAACTAATAACTATGAAATGAAATTTAACACTACAAAACACAATAGGGCGCCTAATTCCACAAAAGATGGGGGTAAGCGTATTGAGTTACCAAAATGAATAGAAAAAAGATATGTGTATAGGGGGGAATGTGATATGAGGGGGAATATAGGATCTATCCTTAGCCAAAATTCCCAAAAGGAATGATCCAAATTGATTAACCACAAGGAGGTGATCAATGTACAATTAAATCAAACAATGGAGAATATGAAGAAAGGAAGAAATCATATAATCTACTATAGAAAATAAGCTTTTGAAACCTTGAATGAATAAAATATAAATACTAACCTCAAAGTAGGGTGAATCTAGAAAATGTTGAATTCTAATGTCTATGTACAATTTCAGGGAATTCAACAACTTGCTCTAGAATGGAAATGTCGAGATGGAGAAAACCTAGAAAACTTTTGTCCTTCTGAGGGTAGGTCAACCTTGACCCAGATAGTGGGGCAAAATCTTACCCCAGGGTACAATTCTACCCCAAAAAGTTGACCTTGACCTGCACTGCTCTAACAAAAATTTGATTAGCAGATCCTACAAGTTTGGCAAAAAGGGTATCCAAATATGCACTTCAATTCATTGTCTTGTACATGTACTTGCAATAAAAATGATTTTGTTGTTTGGATGAGGGGTTTGCCTTGTGGTCAAACCCCAATTTGGAATCAACCTTAATAATGGAATTGAAATGGAGAATGCTAGCAAGTAGTAGAAGTAAATCTAATAATGAAGCTATGATATTCAATAGATATGCAATTGTAATTGAAATATAAACAAGTATGTTGATATGAAAGCTTGAACATAACATTAGCAAATGTAAATCAAAACCTCCATGACTGTATGCTTGGAATCCGCCTTGAAAGAAGAATGAATATATCTAAAAGATAAACAAAGGATCTTGAAGGAAGATCACACCACCATGATGGTTAGATTTAGGGTTTTGAATTATGAATCTTGAATGCTTGAACCAAATCCCTTCAAAGGCTTGAATGCTTGAATGCTTGATCTTCAATAAAGAACTTGAATACTCAAATGGTATAATGCAAATGCTTGATCATAAAAAGTTATCTCCAGATTATATCCTTATAAAAATTAGGTCATCTCTCAAAAAAAGTAGATGTGCCAAATCATCATTCATAGAAAGTGGATGTCAAAATGAGGGAAGAAGGCTTCCTTATATAGAGATCTAGGGTACAAACTTATAGAGAAGGCCAAAATTGGAGAATTAAATCCCAATTAACCTTAACCTCTAGAAATGGACCTAGATTAAATGTAATTTAAGAGTTTACCATTTTGAAACCTAAAACAATTGACCCAGAAGTAGAAAAATGAAACTTTTCAAAGCCCAATATCCTAAAACTCACAGAACTTAAAAATTGGACCTAGAGTCAGGGATGAGGTCAACCATACCCAAGGTTAGGGTTGAGGTCATCCTTAACCTAGGCTAGGGTCGAGGTTGACCTTGACCCTTCCGGTCATCCTTGACCCAGAAAGTCAAAGTCATTAGTTTCACAGAGAAAATTGTTAGAAAGAGGCTAGAAGTAGGGAGCGAGAAGGAGAAAAGGGGGGAAACAACCAAATCCATGGAGAGACCCGTTTAAGGCACTTAATATGACCCAATACCACTTACTCAAAGGGATAAACATTCTTAACATGGAAGTGCCTCCATTTTAAGATTATACAATGACAAAAGCTTGTATAAAAAGGCTTAGGGTTAGGGATTTCATAATGTATGGTGATATTATAGCTTCTTGTGAAGGTATTGAGCTATAAGGGATTGTGGATTGTAATCACTGGATAATAATAATATTGGACTTGTTGTTGGTGGATGTAGCCCAAGGATTGGGTGAACCACATTAAATATTTGTGTCTTGTGTTCTCTTCTAGTGAATCTATTATTTTCTAATATTGGTTATATTTGCATGTAACTATTATTTCTATCTAAGGTTAATCCTAACAAGTCGTATCAAAGAGCCAGACGGTCATCATTTTTTTTAGCTCTAACTGATGTATTTTTTTTATTTTAAAACTAGATCCACATCATTTTTTATTTATTTATAGCAATCCTCTGCAGGAAGGTCTCACATTTGGGTGGGAGTGATGGAAGATGAAGGTAAGCTAAGGATAGAGAAGTTTAATGAGTAGAACTTTCAGTTATGGAAGATGCAAATGGAAGACTATCTTTATCATAAGGATTTATGGAAGCCATTAGAAGGAAAAACAAAGAAGCATGGAACTATGAAAGATGAGGACTGAGAGATTTTAGAAAGAAAGGCATTTCTAAGTATTTGATTATGCTTGGCACCATTAGAGACATTTAACATTATAAAAGAAAAGATGATGGAAGAGTTGATGCAAACCCTTGCGAAATTGTATGAAAAGCCCTTTGCTTCAAATAAGGTATTTCTCATGAAGCATTTATTTAATATGAAGATGATAGAAGGTGGATCTATTACATATCATTTAGATGAGTTTAATATTATTTCTAATCAATTATCTTCTGTGAATTTTGTTTCCCCAACATTTTATGGAGAGTTTAATTATATTAATTAATTGAAAGAGAGAAATTAATACTCAAGAAAATTCAAACTTCCTCTCTTCCCATACTTTTCTCTCTCCACGTACTAAAACTTTTAGAGAGAAGTACGGGTTACGGTTTTAAGTTTGAGTTTCCACTCTCTCTCCTCCCATTTTTCTCTCTCCACGTACTAAAAGTTTAGAGAAAAGTACGAGTTAAGGTTTCAAGTTTGAGTTTCACTTTTTCTCTCTCCACGTACTTTCCATACTCTCTCTCCCCGTACTCCAAATTTTTAACCTAATTCTAACCCGAACCTCCCAATCCAAACTCCAACTTGAAAGAAACTCTTGGCTGGAAATAAATTTCACAGGTCAACTGGAATGAATTTAAAGGTGACAGTGAAGAAAGAAAGCCCAAGTTAGAGCAACATGAACTATGGTTTCAAAGGTGCCATATTATTTCAAATATATGTTACCCAGCCATCCATGCAAGTCTAGATCCGCAGTCAGTTATTTATACTAGCAAGTGAGTTGTTTGAAGAGATGATAACAGGAGAAATGTGCCTAAGAACTTAAATGATAATGGTGTGAATAGAGGCACTTGCATTGTTTTCTTTGTAATTTGTGGCCTGGTTAGATCTCAGACAAAGCTTCCCACTTTTTTTGGTAGCCGTGGGCATAGAAAGAATAAAAACCATTTAACTAAATGCCTTAACAAAGTGTGTGAGATGCTTGATTGAATGCATCTAAATCGCAACTCATATAGTCTGCATGGCATTTAAAAAGGGGGTACTCAACATGGACCTGCATCTTCATTAACGTGGACCTGTGGCTTGGAGATAGTTGATTCAATTTATATCCTCAGCCACACATGTAAGCGCAGACCTGCAAGTTGACAAGTAAAACCAACATGCCAAACATTGAAGGTGATACCATAAAAATGTATTTGCTGTCAACTGAGCGCATAATTTTTGGTTTCACGTCTTCAAGAAAAGTAGATCAAGAACTAGAACTACTGAGCGATATGCAGAGCCTGTGGAGAATGTAAAAAGCTTATAATGAACATTCCCGTGGATTAAGAGTTATCTCTGGTAACTTAGAAGGACGAGTGTATCCATCAGAAATATTTGCTAAAGCCTTAAGCTACGGTGCAGCTTCTAACAAAAGGTGCTTCTTGCCAATAATTTGAAAGAATCACCTGTAGACTTGGAGATAGCTTGACCCGCAAAGGAGCCTTTGATCACATTGCACCTTTGCCTGAGATGAGAGAAGAGCTGTATTTAAAACATGCTTCAATTTAATGTGTGGTGACAACAAAAGTCAGTAATCTTCCCATTCTTCATCGCTGTCACTCCGAGCTAATACAACCAATTCAATCTTTTTCTCTCCCAGATAGAATTACAGCTGTGCATATGAATGATTTGATTCATAATTTGTAAGAGGGCAATGCATAGATAGTTGTTTGACCATTGATCATATTCTTATATTATTTAGAAAAGCCAGTTGGAGAGTCAATCTCAATACATCTCAAATGTGAAGCTCTGAGATGTTTCTAACCGTTTGATGAAATGCCAAGTCTAGGGACATCTACATTCATAAAATAGAGCTACTGAATTGTTTGACAAAATACCTCTATCACATATAAGACAAGTGCATTGTATAGAAAAAGTGAAACAAATGGCATTGATAATGGATTGAAAAACATCTCGTGAACACTCAAGGCAACAATGAAGGCATATTTTTGGCAATACAAGCGTCTATCTGAGTATAAGAGATGGAGAGGTTAGATGGAAATGCATAGTGGGAAAATCTGAAATAGTCTATAGCCGGCAAAAGTCCACTGGAAATATAAATGCATGTAAACTATTCAACAAAATGCCAAGTCAAAGGTGTGCTCATATTGTTTGACGAAATGCCTTTTGTGCATCTAAAAGTTGGATTCTCATAGTGAAGTAAAGATTTTGGTGAAGTTTTATAGTTGAAGAAGATTTAACATCAAGTTTGATATAAAAAAAAGTGGCTATTGACTCCGCACTATTGCCAAGACAGCCCACAACAGGTGACAATATGAGGTATCAATTTCAAGGTAAAGAACCTCCTACAATATTGAAAAGAACGCTTCCCAAAATTTTGGACACAAAGATGGGGCATTTAGAAGTTGCAAACTTTTAGAAAATGATGAGCAAAGAAGATAAATCACCCCTGGCACATCGAATGCTAGAAAATTTTCTAGCCCATGTAGGAGTACATCCGCTCGTAGTTCAATGTGTGGAATTGGAAGGCAGACTTGACTCAGTTGCTGGCAGCACCTATAGATCATGGAACAAGTTGAGGGAATTAAAAGTTAGAAGTATTTTTGTCTAAAGTTGTCTTAGAATTTTATTGATGTATTTTGTAAAAAGATCAACTTTAGAATTAACTCTAGTTGGGTTTTTCTAACTGTAGTTAAGTTTTAAGGGTTAGAGTTGGTTATGAACCATCTTCAAGTAGTCCAAACTCTAAATTTTTGGGTAGTTACAAACCCAAAAAGTTGGTGGTTCTAGATTGGCTATAAATTCTTGGAAATCAATGTAATAAGGGACTTTTTGGACTTGGATACAGGGGAACACTTATGCTCTGATCATAAAGCAATTTTTGGAAAGTGTTTACAATTTTTGTTTTTGTGTAATCAGTTATTTCTTTCTTTCTTGGATCAAGAAATAAAAGGAAGTACATTTAGCATTCTCTCTCCAAGGAATCTGGATTGTTAAAGTGTTGATTCATCTATGATTACTTTCATGGTATGATGTGGGTATTCATGAATGGTTGAATTAGCATTATGTTGGTGAAAGTTCTCAAGCGTAGTCGTTGATTGCTCTCATTAGTGGTTACATCATTTTTATGAAAACATTGAAGGCGTGTGGTGCATTCGCTATCAATGGTTTTCCTTTCTTTTTCTTTTTTTTAAAGTTCTGTTTATCTTTATTGAAAAATCTAAAATTTCATCTTACGAGGGAGCTGCCCCTCTAAATGTAGAGGAAGGCTGGATACCAAGGGCCTATCCAATTGTTGTGAATGGTTTGTCACACACTCTGTTGGGAAAATTTCTTTAGTGACAAATCTGTTTACCGACAAATGTCAATTTTGATGAAGAAATTAGGGCTTTCTTGATTTTGTGTTCTTTTTCGAAAACATGGAATGGCTTGGTAATGGTTGTGATTAATTATATTTTTGGATCTAATACCCTAAAAGTTCATGATGTGATTGGTTTTATTTTGAGGAGGAAACTCGTAGGAAAATCTCAAGTGGATGTATATCAGGAAGATCTTTGAATGCACAAAGTAGAGGCAAAATGACTAAGATAGGAAATAATTTTAGAAATCATGAGAAATAAAGAGAAAAGTCAAAGGGAAAGAGGTCTCAATCCAGAGGAGCAAGAGATTGTTGGTACTATGAAAAACTAGGGCATAAGAAGAAATATTGCTAGACTTGAATGAACAATGAAGGAGATAAACCAGAAGGGAACAAGGAGGAAAATGTGGTAAGTAACAAATTTGAAGAGGATTCTTTGATTTTTTCTTTGGAAAGTGTTGATGATTCATGAGTTTTAGATTCAGGTGGTTCATTTCATGATACACCTCATAGAGATTATTTTATTGATAATGTCCAAGGGGATTTTGGGATTGTTTATTTGGGGGATAATGAACCTTGTCAGATTGTTGGAAAGGGAAAAATTAAGATTGATTTGTAGAATGGGAATCATTGGCTACTACATGAGGTAAGACATGTTCCAAGGTTGTTTAGGAATTTAATTTTAGTAGGGCAACTCAATGATGAGGCTTCTATAGTTACTTTTAATGATAAAAATTGGAAGGTTTCAAACGGTTCCCTTTTAGTACCAAAAGGTGTGAAAGTAAGCACCTTATATATTTGTACAAATCATATTGCTCCTTCTAATTTGATTGTTTCAAAAAAAAAAAAAAAAGAATGTTCAAGAATAGTTGTTGCAGTTGAGAAAGGAGAACAAACAAATGTTGTAGATTTTGATATAGCATTATGGTACCACAGACTTGGGCACATAAGTGAGAAAAGTATGAAATTAATCCACTCAAGGAAAGTTGTACCAGGTTTGAAATATGTTAATATGGATTTTTGTGAGATTTTTGCGTATGGAAAACAAAAGAGAGTGAGTTTTATGAAGAGTAGGAAGGGAAAAACATGAGAAATTAGAGCTTGTGCATATAGATGCATGGGGACTAGCTCAGGTATCTTCCTTTGGTGGCTCTCATTTTCATGTTATATTTATTGATGATGTAACTACAAAAGTATGGGTTTATTTCCTTAGACAAAAATTTGATATATTTAAAACTTTCAAGAAATGCAAATGCTTGGTTGAAAATGAGATTGGTAAAAAGCTAAAATGTCTTAGATTTGATAATGGTAGTGAGTATTGAAATCATGAATTTGAATATTATTGCTCCACTATTCATAGATAGAAAATTGTTCCAAGGACTCCACAAGAAAATAGAGTGGCTAAACACATGAACATGACAATAATGGAGCATGCAAGGAACATGAGGTTGCATGTTGGGTTTCCCTTAAACACATGGGCAGAGGCTGTCAATAATGTTGTATATTTGATTAATAGAGGTCCCTCTACTCCTTTGAGTTGTGGTATTCTAGAGGAAGCATAAAGTATTGATAAGGTGAGTTATTCTTTTCTCAAAACCTTTGGTTGTGAAGCATTTGCACATATAGATTCTAAAAATAGGACCAAGTTGGAGAAAAGTCAAATAAATGTGTATTTTTTGGATATGGTATCAATGAATTCAGTAATAGGCTTTGGGATTTGAAAAATTGTAAAATTAGAAGAAGTAGGGATGTCATATTCAATGAGAAAGTGTTGGAGAAAGATTTGTTGCAGAAATATGAAAAGAAAGAAAATGATTATGTAGTGCTAGATGATACTCCAAAAGATTATGTTCTACAAGTTCCTCAGATCTGGAAAAATTGCAACGACAAATACCACACACTCTAGTGAATTTTAGATGGTCAACAAGGCTAAGTAGACCTCCAGAAAGATTTTCTCCTTCTTTGTATTCTATTTTACTTACAGATGTCAATGAGCCTGACTATTATGATGAAGCCCTGTAGGTGGATACAAAGATCCAGTGAGAGTCTACAATGAAAGAAGAAATAGACTCAATGCTAAAACATAAGACATGGGATTTATGCAATTTTCCTATAGGTAAAAGAGATTTACAAAATAAATGGGTTTATAGGTTTAAAGAAGAGGATGGAGATAAGAAACAATTTAAAGCTAGGTTAGTGGTAAAAGGATTTGCATAGAAAAAAGGCATTGATTTTGATGAGATATTTTCTCATGTTGTTAAAATGACTTCTATTCACATTGTTTTAAGTATTGTGGCTATTGAAGATTTGTATTTTAAGCAACTTGATGTTAAAACAACCTTTCTTCATTGTGGTTTGGATGAAGAGATATATATGGAACAACCACAAGGATTTAAGGTCAAAGGTAAGGAGAACTTAGTGTGTAGATTGCGTAAAAGTTTATATGGCTTGAAGCAAGCACTTGGGAAATGGTATATAAAATTTGATAGTTTTATGCATGAGAATGGATATAGTAGGTGTCATTCAGATCATTGTATTTATTTTAAGAGGTTGTATGATGATAGCTACATTATTTTATGTTTATATGTTGATGATATGCTTGTAGTTAGGTCTAACATGAATCACATTAAGGGGTTAAAGGAATAGTTAGCACATTCATTTTCTATGAAGGATTTGGTGGTAACAAAAATAATCCTTGGTATGAAGATTTGGAGAGACAGGAAAAACATAAAGTTGACATTATCTCAGACTAATTATATTGGGAAGGTGTTGCAATGTTTTTTTATGAAGAATGCTAAAGTTTTTAGTACACTTTTACCTAGTCATTTAAAATTGACTAAGAAGATGTTTCCAAAGACATAAGAAGGAGAGGCTAAGATGTCCAAGGTGCCTTATGCTTTAGTTGTAGGAATCTTGATGTATGTCATGGTATGTATAAGGCTAGATATTGCACATGAAGTGAGAGTTGTTAGCAAGTACACGAGTCATCCAGGAATTGAGCTTTGAAATGTAGTTAAATGGATTCTTAGATATTTGAGAGGAACATCCAGTAAGTGTTTACATTTTGGGGTCTCTACTATTTATTTATAAGGCTATGTTGACTCAAATTTGGTAGGGTATATTGATACTAGGCGGAGTACTACATGTTATGTATTTACTATTGGTAGGGCAATAGTGAGTTGGGTTTATGGGTTGAAAAAGGTTAATGTTTTATCTACTATAGAGGTAGCGTATGCTGCTACTATATAGGAAGCCAAGGAGATGATATGGCTTAAGTTATTCATGGAAGAATTGGGACACCCAAAGAGGAATAATTATGTGTTTATTGATAGCTAGAGTTTCATTCATCTTGCAAAGAATGTTGTTCTACATTCAAAGAGAAAATACATACAGTTGTGGTACCATTTCATTCAATTAGTTTTGGATGATTGAAAGTTAAAGTAGGAGAAGATACATATAGATAATAATCCAACATATATATTTATCAAGGAAATAAAAAGGGAGAAGTTGAACTCCTCTTCAACTTTAATTGGTCATCTAGACTAAACAAAATAAGAGAACATCAGAGTCTAGAGTGGTTTTATATTCTAGTGGGAGCTATAGGTTTAGTAGTGCTATGATCAGTCTCCTAGTGGGAGGTTATTGTTGTGCAGTTTGATTAGTCTCCAAGTGAGAGATTTTTTTGTTGTGGAGCCTAATCAGACTCAGAGGTTTATTCGGCAAGTTTCTCCCCAAATTATTTCTACGAGGGTTTCGAGGTAGCACCCCCAAGATGGGGTCAAGGGGTAGTGCCTTAGGTGACCTTATATTTTAAAAGGCATTGGCTGCTATTTTTTTCTATTGGACGATTTATTCTAGCCCTAATATTGTAAGTGAAAAAATCTTGTGTAAAAAAGCTTAAGGTTAGAGATTTCATAATGTATGGTGTTATTATAACTTCTTGCAGCAGTATTGAATTGTAAGGGATTACAGATTATAATCACTAGATAATAACAATATGACTTGTTGTTGGTCAACGTAGCCCAGAGATTGGGTGAACCATGTTAAATATTTATGTCTTGTGTTCTCTTCTGTGTGATCTATTATTTATGATATTGGTTATACTTGCATATAACTATTATTTATATCTAAGGTTAATCCTAGCAAGTGGTATCAGAGGCAGACAATTGTCATTTTTATTTTTTTAACTCAAACTATCATCATTTTTTGTTTTTAAGCTAGACCCTCATCATTTTTTTTTAAATTTAGCAATCCTCTGCAGGAAGGTCTCACGGTTGAGTGGGAGCAATGGAAGATGAGGGTAGGCTAAAGGTGGAGATGTTTAATGGGTAGAACTTTTAGTTATGGAAGATGCAAATGGAGGGCTTTCTATATCAAAAGGATTTATGGAAGCCAGTGGAAGAAAAAATAAAGAAATAGGGAACTATGATAGATGAGGACTAGGAGATTTTAGATAGAAAGACACTTGGAAGCATTCAATTATTCTTGGTACCATCAATGACATTTAACATTACAAAAGCAAAGATGATAGAAGAGTTGGGGCAAACCCTAGCAAAATTATATGAAAAACCCTAGGCTTAAAATAAGGTATTTTTCATGAAGCATTTATTTAATATGAATGTGGTAGAAGGTGGATATGTTGTAGATCATTTAAATGAGTTTAATATTGTTACTAGTCAATTATCTTCTATGAATGTCAATTTTGATGAAGTGGTTGTTGAAAATTTTTAGAATAATTGAGAGGGCGGGTGAATCAGTTATCTAAGGTTCAGACATACAAATAAAATTTTTCACAACTTAGTGAATCCATATCCATAAAATATATTCATAATGCATGCATCCATTAGATCATACAATCACTTAAACTTGTAGCTTACTATTAAATTAACTTTGTAGAAATGTAAGCATGAAACATAAAAAATTCAATAACACATTTGACACAATGATTTTACATGGAAACCCAATTTGGAAAAAACCACCAGTAACATGAGTGATGCTCTACAAAAGGTCAACCCTATTAAAGGTTACAATGCACACTATTAAATGTGATCTAGTTAGAGGATTTCAATCACCCTGTTAGGAGTGAGCCTTGTTAGAGGATTTTAGATCTTTCTCTTGGAATGTCACCTGGTCAAATGATTTATAAATGACTATTAGGTCAACATTGATCTAAAGGATTTACCCTAGACTGATACAATTATTAGAAAGTAATAGTAAGGCTTGATCTAATAACAACTTACAACTCACTTTGTAGATTATAGATATTTGTTTCAGTCCTCCATTCTACTTGGCTTTCACACACTTTAGCCCTACTAGCTTGTTCACCCTTTAAGCATTTATACCCTTAAGCCTTCTTGTTTTCCTTTCCAATAGTAGTCCATTCTCTTTGGTCATTGAATGAAGCAATATCTTAGATTTCTTGCCTTCCTTAAGTTCTCGCACATGATAACCTTTTATTTTGACCAACCATCTCTATAAATAGAAAATTAAGATATTTTATCTTTCATCCTCTATCGTCCATTTTAGGGTTAGGTAGGATTCAATGAATCTACCCATCTTTTTATTTTATTTCCTTCTAGAAACTTATCCTTCAATTCTCTTTGAATTCACCTCAAAATGGTTCACCTTGAATTCTATGTTGCCATCTCAACAAGCTTATCTTCCACACAGTTCACAAACCTAAGAAATCAAACTTGTTAGCTTAGATTCATCAAATTCATGATCTTTCTCATAATGATGTCACTTTCCATTAACTTTCTTTTGATGCTCGACACAAACTACGTTGTTCGATATCTATTATCAAATCACTCAGCATGAACTAAAGTTTACTAGTGCTTGGCACCAACTAAACTTTACTCGGCTTACACTGTATCACTTGGTGTACATTGAAATTTGACTTTTCTTAGTGCCAACTAATTTTTTTCTTGGCTTACACTAACATTTCTTGACACCTACTATGCAGATCTTTAAGCTTTGCAGAATTAATTCTTTTACTTGTTCTTCTAAACTTAATTAGTGTATCCATCCTTTGCAACCTTAAGTAGATAATTAATGCACTATAACATCACTGTCTTAACTAGTCCTTGTACTCCTTTTCCATATCATAACTCAACCTTTCCTCAAGGTGATATTGTTACCTCATTTGATCAAATCCTCTTCATTAATTAAAAAATGATAGTACTCAAATAATTTAATCAAATATCTTACCAGCAAGTAGCAGGTTTGACATCAGTGATAAAATAATGATTGAAATATGTTCTCATACTTGTATCAATCTAGTTTCAATAGCGATTAGGGTTCTCTTGACTTTGTGCTCTTTGTCAAAAAGTTAGAATGGCTTGGTAATGGTTGTGAGTAATTCTATTTCTAGATTTAATACCCTAAAATTTGATGATGTGATTGGTGTTATTGTGAGTGAGGAAACTCATAAAAAAACCTCAGATAGATCTACATCAAAAATTTCTTTGAATGCACAAAGTTGAGGTAGAACGAATGAGAGAGAAAATAATTTTGAAAATCATGGGAAATTAAGAGGAAAGTCAAAGAAAAAGATGTCTCAATCGAGAGGACCAAGAAATTTCTGGTACTATGGAAAACCAGGCATTTGAAAAAAGATTGATAGACTTGAAAGAAAAATAAAGAAGATAAACAAAAAGGGAAAAATGAGGCCAATGTGGTAAGTAAAAAATTTGAAGAGGATGTTTTTCTTCTTTCTTTAGAAAGTGTTGATGATTCATGAGTTTTAGATTCTAGTGCTTCATTTCATGCTACACCCCATAGAAGTTATTTTATTGATTATGTCCAAGGAGATTTTGGGCATGTTTATTTGGGGGATAATGAACCCTGTCAAATTGTTGGAAAGGGAAAAATTAAGATTAAGTTGTAGAATAGGAATCATTGGCTAGTACATGAGGTAAGACATGTTCCAAGGCTGAGTAGGAATTTAATTTTAGTAGGAAAACTCAGAGATGAGGGTTGTGTAGTTACTTTTAATGATAAAAATTGGAAGGTTTCAAAAGGTTCCCTTGTAGTAGAAAAATGTGTGAAAGTAGGCACCTTATATCTTTGTATAGGTCATATTGTTCCTTCTACTTTGATTATTTCAGAAAAAAATGAATGCATGGGAACAATTGTTGTAGTTGCACAAGGAGAACAAACAAATGTTGTAGATTCAGATACAATTTTATGGCACCATAGACTTGGGAACATGAGTGAGAAAGGTATGAAATTACTTCATTTAAAGAAAGTTTTACTAGGTCTAAAATATGTTAATATGGATTTCTATAAAAGTTGTGTGTATGAAAAGAGAGAGAGAGTGAGTTTTGTGAAGAGTAGGAAAGGGAAAAAAATTAGAGCTTGTGGATACAAATGTATGGGGACCAACTCAGGTATCTTCCCTCGGTGGCTCTCATTATTATGTTACATTTATTGATGATGCAACTAAAAAATTATGTGTTTATTTCCTTAGACATAAATATGATGTATTTCAAACTTTTAAGAAATGAAAATGCTTGGTTGAAAATGAGATTGGTAATGTCTCAGATCTGATAATGGTGGTGAGTATTGCAACCATGAATTTGAAGATTATTGCTCCACTAATAGTATTCATAGACATAAAACTATTCCAAGGACTCCACAAGAAAATGGAATGGATGAACAGATGAACACGACAATAATGGAGTGTGCAAGGAGCATGAGGTTGCATTTTGGGTTGCCCTTAAACACGTGGGAAGAGGTTGTCAATATTATTTTATATTTGATTAATAGAGGTCCCTCTACTCCTTTGGGCTATGGTATTCTAGAGGAAGCATGGACTGGTAATAAGGTGAGTTATTCTTTTCTCAAAACCTTTGGTTGTGAAGCATTTGAACATATAGATTTTGAAAATAGAACCAAGTTGGAAGCTAAGTCAAAGAAATGTGTATTTATTGGATATGGCATTAATAAATTCAGTTATAGGCTTTGGGATTTTGAAAATTGTAAAATTATAAGAAGTAGGGATGTCATATTTAATGAAAAAGTGTTGTACAAAGATCTGTTGCAACAACATGAGAAGAAAGAAAATGATTATGTAGTGCTAGATGATACACCAAAAGATGATGTTCCAATAGTTCCTCATGATTTGCAACAACCACAACAACAAATACCAATCACCCTAATGAATGTTAGATGGTCAACAAGGCTAAGTAGACCTCCAGACAGATTTTCTCCTTCTATGTATTCTATTTTACTTACTAATACTAGTGAACCTGACTGTTATGATGAAGTTGTGTAGGTGGATACAAAGATTCAATGGGAGTCTACAATGAAAGAAGAAATGGACTCTTTTTTGAAACATAAGATGAGATTTATGCAAGTTGCTTGTAGGGAAAAGGGCTTTATAGACTAAATAGTTTTATAGGTTGAAAGAAGAGGATGAAGGTAAGAAATGATTTAAAGCTAGGTTAGTAGTAAAAGGATTTGCACAAAAAAATGGCATCGATTTTGATTCAATATATTTTCTCTTGTTGTTAAAATGACTTCTATTCACATTATTTTTAAGTATTGTGGCTACTAAAGATTTGCATTTGGAGCAACTTGATGTTAAACAACCTTTCTTCATGGTGATTTGGATGAAAAGATATATATAGCACAACCAAAGGGATTTGAGGTCAAAGCTAAGGAGAACTTAGTGTGCAGATTGTAGAAAAGTTTATATGGCTTGCAGCAAGAACCTTGGTAATGTTATCTGAAATTTAACAATTTTATGCATGAGCATGGATATAGTAGGTGTCATTTAGATCATTGTGTTTATTTTAAGAGGTTGAATGATGAAAGCTACATTATTTTATGTTTATATGTTGATGATATGCTTGTAGTTGAGTCTAACATGGATCACATTAAGGGGTTAAAGAAACAGTTAGCACATTCATTTGCTATGAAGGATTTGGGGGCAACAAAACAAATCATTGGTATGAAGATTTGGAGAGATAGGAAAAAGAAAAATAGACATTACCATAGGCTAATTATATTGCAAATGTGTTGCACCATTTCTCTATGGGGAATGCTAAAGTTATTAGCACACCTTTACCTATTCATTTGAAATTGACTAAGAAGATGTGTTCAAAGACACAAGAAGAGTAGGCAAAAATGTCCAAGGTACCTTATGCTTCATCTATAGGAAACTTGATGTATGCTATGGTATGTATAAGGCTAGCTATTACACATGCAGTGGGAGTTGTTAGTAGGTATATGAGTCATCCAGGAATTGATCTTTGGAATGTAGTTAAATGGATTCTTAGATATTTGAGAGGAACATCCAATAAGTGTTTGCATTTTGGGGATTCTAATACTGATTTACAAAGCTATGCTGACTTAGATTTTGCAGGGGGATATTGATACTAGGTGGAGTACTACAATTTATGCATTTACTATTGGTGGGGTAGTAGTGAGTTGGGTTTCTAGGTTGTAGAAGTTTAATGCTTTATCCACTACAAATGTAGAGTATGTTACAGCTATAGAGAAAACCAAGGAGATGATATGGATTTAATTTTCCATGGAAGAATTGGGACACCCATAGAGGGATAATTATTTTTTACTGATAGCCAGAGTGCCATTCATCTTAAAAAGAATTCTACTCTACATTCAAAGAAAAAAAAAATAGCTGTGGTACTATTTCGTTCGATCAGTTTTGGATGATTGACAATTAAAGCTGGAGAAGATACATACATATGATAATATAGTAGATATGTTTACCAAGGTAGTAACAGGGATAAGCTAAACTCCTCTTCAAATTTGGTTGGTCTTGTAGACTTAGTGAAATAAAGGAACATCAAAGTCCAAGGTGGTTTGATATTCCAGTGGGAGCTACAGGTTTAACAGTGCTATGATCAGTCACCAAGTGGGAGGTTATTATTGTGGAGTCTGATCTTTCTCCAAGTGGGAGATTTTTTTGATGTGGAGCCTAATCAGACTAAGAGGTTTATTCAACATGGTTTCTCCCTAGATTATTTCTATGTGGGTTCAAGGGTAGCCCTCACAAGACGAGGTCAAGGGGCAGTGCCCCATGTAACCTTATATTGTAAAAGACATCTACTACTATTTTTTCTATTAGACAACTTATTCTAGCCCTAATTTTGTAAGCAATAAAAGCTTGTATAAAAAGGGTTAGGGTTAGGGATTTCATAATGTGTGGTGATATTCTAGCTTCTTGTGGTGGTATTGAGCTGTAAGGGATTGTGAATAGTAATCACTGGATAATAAAAATATTGGACTTGTTGTTGGTGGACATAGCCTAGGGATTGGGTGAACCATGTTAAATCTTTTTGTTTTGTTTCTCTTCTATGTGGTCTATTATTTTCTAATATTGGTTATATTTGCATGTAACTATTATTTATATCTAAGGTTAATCCTAACAAGTGGTATTAGAGCTAGACAGTCATCATTTTTTTTTACAAGGACCAAAACCTATGAAGAGTACCTAGTCAAATAGAAAGGGAGACTAGTAAAAGATGTATCATGGCCAGGAAGGGAGGAGGTTAACCATCTTGGTTTTCATCTGAGCACCTGAGATGGGGCCACTTCTCAAATTACCTTGGGTGTCTGATGCAAGAGTATCCTGGATGTAAGAGAAATCTTGTATCAACCAAAAATATTTTATTTTAGTTGTTTGAATAAGGGTTGATTTAATGTAGAGTTGTTGTCTGTGGAGGATTTCTACTTAGTAAGTCAATCATACAAGCTTAGAATATCCTAATTTCAAAGGTGGAGGTTCATCTTAGTCATATCAGCATGCCTGTTGAGTCCTAATGCCATATCATAAGTACTAGTGAAATTATTGTGGAATTTTGGTATAAATTTTTGGTACAAAAAATTTGGGCGCAGTTTTGAAGGCCAAATAGTAGTTGGTAGAGTAATTTTAGGGATAGCTTTATTTTCTAATGTCAAATTCCCACACATTGCTTAGGAGGGATATTGAGTTTTCTTTCTGAGAACCATTTCCATGATAACTCTAAACCTCCAATTGATGTTTGAGCATCTCTCAACTAGTTTTCTATGTCATAGAAACCCTTGTTGATCAATAACCTAGGGTTCTTTTGTATGAATTATTTTCCCCTAGAAAGTTCATTTATAGATTGACGCATTTGTTCTAAAAAGTCATCATGTACAACCCTTTTTAGGTAATCTACCTTTCCTGAAAAGTCTCTTTATGGAGGCATAATGAAAATATTATCTTATTGCAACTATGATTTTTTCAATTAACTAGAAGCCTTAGTGCTCACCTAATTTTCCTATTTATTCCATTAAAGAATTCATTAACAACAACTCAACACCCTTAAAAAATGCACCTTAACCTCTAGATATTTCCAATCTATGAAAAATATTCAACCTTAGTGTTTAGTAATGAAAAATCAGAAACCTTATTGCAAATTTAATCTCACAAGAAACAACATTGACCAAAATTAATGTTCCAATAGTCATATTTTATGTCACACTGCAAAATTTAAAATCTAGTCATTCATCTTCATAAATTGGATGACTTATCGTTAAAACAAAATGACTACATTACCTTTTTATGAAACTGGCCATGCATCAAAATGTTGCTTCCCTACATTCTCTAAAGTTTGAGCAATTTTAAATTGTAGGAAAGCACCGATCATCAATCTCCAAATGACTGATGATCATGAAAAACATTAGTTGTTACTGCACTTTCCTTTAATATTTTGGACCCACTGAACATTCAGCCTCCAACTCATCATTGCTCCTCAACAAATCAACATAAAACATTTGCCACACATTCCACCTTAGCATTACCTATAAATCTTCAGAACAACTAACCCCACATGGCCATGTGTCATAAAGTTGCTTCCCTGCATTCTCTAAAACCCGAGCATCTTTATAAAGTAGGAAAGTGCCTACCGTTGATCTTCTCAAGATTGACATTTCCACAAGATTTTGTTTATTTAAAACTAGTCATCAACTAAATCCAATGAAATAAAGCTATTTTTCCAACTACTCTGACACTTATTCGACTGTTCTGACAAGATGGGCTCTTGCGTGAATTTGAGCTTGTAGATCAGAAGCTGAGGATTCTGAAAAGGAGTTATAATAGAAAATCAGAGCAAGAATTTAAAAGTAATGGCCTTCCAAAGTTGGGCCGACCAAAACTTCCAAAATAAATGTCAAAGGTATATTTGGTTGACTTTATATGTATTGTTTAGGTCTTTCGACCCTAGCTATTAAATTTGAGTGTCTAGAAGCTTCCTGAACAACATAAACTTGCCAATTTAAAAAATGCATGTAGATTGTCTAGAGAAGCTCTGGGTGATAGTTCACAACTTTGTCTTGTAGATCATTGTACTTGTTGGCCTGTTTTTTCACATCCAATTTTTTTTGCATTTTTTAGTGAAAATCCAGTTTGATTCATTGAAATTAGGGGTCGTTTGTGTTAAAACTTGTTTACCCTAGCCAAAAAACCTTAAATTTCATGTTAGCCTATGTATTATTTGTGCCCTAGGTTTTCAAAAAATAAGGTTGCATTGGTTCATTTTAAAAATACACAAGAAGTTTTTGCCTTTGGAAAGTCTTTATTTCAAATTCTTTGTGTATATCTTAAAACCTTTCCCAAAAAATCATTTTACCTTAGCCCCTTTTCCTTTAACCATAATTTTTACCTTGAGTTGACTTGCTAGTATTCTTTTTTTTAACCTTGATGTGGTTTATTTTCCAACCACCGATCACTTCGAGATCAACAATAGGCACTTTTTTGTATTACGAAAGTGCCCAAGCTTTAGAGAATGCGTGGAAGAAAAATCCTACGAGTTTCATTCTACCCTTTGGAATACCATCTAATAGATAAATTTTCATGACCATCGATCCTAAGGAGATCCATAGTGAGCAATTTCTTGCATTATAGAGATGAATGAACCAAAAAAAAAGTGGGGAAGCACCTTGATGGCACATGGAATTATTGAGGTCATTTCTCTTGTGGGCCACAAAGTTGGAAAGGTGTCAGAATAGTTGGATAAGTGTCAGAATAGTTGGTAGAATAGCTTTATTTCATTGGATATAGTTGATGACTAGTTTTAAATAAAGAAAATCTTGTGGAAACGTTGATCTTGAGAAGATCGACGGTAGGCACTTTCCTACTTTATAAAGATGCTCGAGTTTTAGAGAATGCGGGGAAGCAACTTTATGACACATGGCCATGTGGGGTCAATTGTTCTGAAGGTTTATAGGTAATGCTAAGGTGGAATGTATGGCAAATGTTTTATGTTGATTTGTTGAGGAGTATTGTGTGTATGATGAGTTGGAGGCTGAATGTTCAATGGGCCCAAAATATTAAAGGAAAGTGTAGTAACAACTAATGTTTTTCATGATCATCAGTCATTTAGAGATTGATGATCGGTGCTTTCCTATAATTTAAAATTGCTCAAACTTTAGAGAATCTAGGGAAGCGACATTTTGATGCATGGCTAGTTTCATAAAAAGGTAATGTAGTCATTTTGTTTTAACGATAAGTCGTCCAATTTATGAAGATCAATGACTAGATTTTAAATTTTGTGGTGCGACATAAAATATGACTGTTGGAACATGAATTTTGATCAATGTTGTTTTGTGTGAGATTAAATTTGCAATAAGGTTTCTGATTTTTCATTACTAAACACTAAGGTTGAATATTTTTCATAGATTGGAAATATCTAGAGCTTAAGGTGCATTTTTTAAGGGTTTTGAGTTGTTGTTAATGAATTCTTTAATGGAATAAATAGGAAAACTAGGTGAGCACTAAGGCTTCTAGTTAATTGAAAAAATCATAGTTGCAATAAGATAATATTTTCAATATGCCTCCATAAAGAGACTTCTCAGGAAAGATAGATTACCTAAAAAGGGTTGTACATGATGACTTTTTAGAACAAATGCCTCAATCTATAAATGAACTTTCTAGGGGAAAATAATTCATACAAAAGAACCCTAGGTTATTGATCAACAAGGGTTTCTATAACATAGAAAACTAATTGAGAGATGCGCAAACATCAATTGGAGGTTTAGAGTTATCATGGAAATGGTTCTCAGAAAGAAAACTCGATACCCCTCCTAAGCAATGTGTGGGAATTTGACGTTAGAAAATTGGTTGTACCAAGGGTTTTCTTTGATGATGACTTACTTGTAATAATGTCAAAGAAGTATGATACAATAACTAGTATAGTGAAGAATCATTCTAGTGATAATCTTTTTAGGGTTTCACCAAAATTGATTAGGGAGGTTTTCAAATTAAACCCTAACCATACAATGCATTAGAAGATAGACATTGAAGATCTACAAGATAGGTATAGATATGGAAGATTTGCAAGATAGGTATGATACATAGAAGGTATATTTGAGGGGAGGACCACTACAAGAACATTTTGTCAAGATAGGGTTGTTGCCATTAGTAACTACTTCCACTCCAAAGCCATTATTGAAGAAATTTTTCAATCTTATGGCTCAAGCATTATATTTTTCTCCCTACAAAATTTTCAAAATGGATGAATAGGATCATATTCAAGAATCCCTTGTTCTTATTATTTCTCAAACACTTTAGCATTGTACGAGCTTAATCTTTGATTTTGCAACATACTTAGCAAAAGAGATTCATAATGAGTTGATATGTATAGTTAAGGCTAAAGTTGATAATGTTGGAATAATGATACATTTGTCATTAGTTACAACACTTATTTGATTCTGAATGCTTACCGAGTTCATCACTCAGTTTATAGTTCATACCGAGCATTCGTTGGTTACCAAGTATGTTCAGTAGTGTTTACCGAGTCAAGAAGGTAAACGAAGGATTTAGTGTTTACCGAGTCAGGAAGGTAAACGAAGGATTTAGTGTTTACCGAGTCAGGAAGGTAAACGAAGGATTTAGTGTTTACCGAGTTAGGAAGGTAAATGAAGGATTTAGTATTTACCGAGTCAGGAAGGTAAACGAAGGATTTAGTGTTTACAGAGTCAAGAAGGTAAATGAAGTTTCAGTGATTACCAAGACAACAAGGTAAAAGAAGTATTCAGTGCTTACCAAGTGAATCGTCGGAGTTAGTTTCTACCGAATAACACAATGTTTACCGAGTCACCAGTGGTTACCAAGTTCCAAGCTACTCAGAATGATTAGTATGGACCGTAACCCTGCTCGTACCGAGTACATGACGATGCAGTGTATTGCAGTGGATACCGAGTGTCAGAAGGTCACCAAGTGAGTTTGAGGAACCTGAGTTTTCTACTATCTGGCTAGCTCAGTAATGTTTTGTCCACTTGTGTTCAACTGACCTTGTTGCTGTAAATATTGGAATGGTATATATGTAATGTATTGTGCCATTTGCAATAGAGTGAAGTAAGAATGTAATTGAGCGAATTGAAAGAGAATTAGCAGCAGAGTATTCAACAAGGTTATCAAGGAGTAGCAAAGATATATCCATCACATCAAGTGATCAGTACATAAGATCTAATCAACAAACCAGTTGCAAGCAGATCCACTGCTTCATCTTAACAGGTGAATCAGTTTGTAAATCCTTTAACAGGGTAGAATTAAAAGTCTTTTGTAAATCTCCTAACAGAGTGCATACTTCATTGTATGTTTGTAAATCCTCTAACAAGGTGGATCTAGCAGTCCTACTTGCTCCTAATAGGGAAGATCACCATAAGTGATCATTGTAAGCCTTAACTGGCCAACTTTATACTGCAGTATTGAAGTTTTGTGGGCATCATCCCCACCCCAGTTTTACTTTCAAATTGAAAGGTTTCTGGGTCACCAAATTAGTGTGTTAATCTTTTCATGCGTACAGTAAAGAAGATGAATGAATGGTGAATTTGTTATTATGCAGAATTGGTTTAAATTTTTTTAAATTTTACTGATTCACCCCTCCCCTCTCAGTAACCTTGTTAGTCCTGAATATTTCCAACAGATAAACCTTTCTATTGGTATTCGTTGTTAATGTACATATGTTTATACAAAGGTGTCACCTTCTTCTCCAAAGAAATGAAATTGGAATTGGAGAGAGATGGAGAAAAGCTTCTTGTCCAATTGTGGAGTGCAGACATGACATGGTAGGTAACTAATGCTAGCTTTGTCAGATTTGATAGGTACTTTGCCTCTAGGCTCATAATGTTATTGGTGGGAGATAGTCCCAAAATACCTCAATCACTATTAGAACTAATCATGCCAAAGATCATGCAAAATGATTGAAGGTAAGTCACAATTGGGGAGATATCATCCCATATGCAGTGTCCACTATATTTAGGGTATATGGTTTCCTTGGAAAACCACATGTGTTTCCTTATAAAGTGCCTTTGAAGGTGGGAATTGTAGATGATCTCTTGTGGTAGATAGGATCACTACAAGAAAGATAATTATTGGGCAAATCCAAAGGTACATTCTTTCCTCAAATTACTGTGGTGCACAATTTTGTTTTTGTCAAGAAGGGATGGAGACATATAGAAAAGTTTTTAGACAAATACGAGATGGCTCAACCCCATCCTTGTTTTATAGAACCAGGGGTTTTTTATGAAATATTCAGAGAAAGAACAAAAGTCAAAGCCTAGAAGCGCCTTGTTTATTTTCTAGAAGATATAGTTAGAGATAGGTTTTCATTACAAGAATAAGAAGTTAGAAAAGGAAAGTGGAAAGTGTACAGAAAGGTCCTTAATTTTATAAATTCTTTTGAGCCAGATTATGATCCCCTTGTTGATAAAAAACTATGGGATGAAAAGATAGATATGCTTATGGATAATTTTGTTGGGTTCATGTAAACTTTGAATGAAAAGAAGGAAATTTTGACCCAAACCTATCTAGACAAAGCCACTAAGGTAGAAAATAGGTTAGCTAATAGATTGCTTATAAACCCAGGCCAACATGAATTATAGAGAAAAGTTGGGTATGTAGTGGTAAAGAGTGTACAACCTGTATCTTTTTATAAAAGGTAACTTTTAGAAATCCCACATACTGCACTTGCTCCCAAGAGACATAAGTTAGAACATGGTTCTTCTTCTAGGGCTAAAGAATATTCTCCTACCCAAACTTCACTCTGAATAGATGATGGAGTATCTTTGAGAGAACATTTGAGACAAATGGAGGAGATAAGGACAGTGTAATAACATAAATAGACATAAAAGAGGGAGTGCCTAAGGAACCCCCTATGCCAACATTAGCCCTCACCATAGGAGACTTTAGAGGCAAAGAAATAGATCATGTAATAGAAGATACATCTAAGAATTTATAGATTATGAAAGCTTTGTAAAGTCAAGAGCATTTGCTCAATTTTTGTGGACAAGAAGTATAAACAATTTTGAGGAAAAATGAAAAAGACTTAAAACATAGCAACCTAGAAAGCATGACTCTAAAATTGAGGAGGAGTTTAAGGATAGTCTTATTGAATAATTTGCATAAATAATTCCTAAATAGGGTAGGTAGCTACTAAAGGATTCATGAGTTTTGATTTTACCTGAATGGGACATTGCCAATGCAATGATTTTTGATACAGTAAGGAAATCAAAGGACACACAATCTAAAACTGAGGAGGAAGTCCTACAAGCACATAAGGGGTTAAATTATAGTGATGACCATTAGGTCTTGGTGATGTGGTCTATCCAAAAAAGAGACAAAGTCCATATTCAAGAGGTTTTAGATTCTGAACACATAGGCAGTCTCATGGTTTATGGGGTGGAAGAGGTGGATAGTGAAAAGGTTTCTTAGATGACCAAGGAAATGGTAAATTTTGGGGTTGCAGTAGTAGCTAAAGACAAAAATAAGTTTCTAGAATTAAATGCCAGATTTGAAAAGGTGTTGGAGGCCTTTGAAGAAAGAGGAATAAAATACACCAACTAGAAGGAATAGTTGCCCAAATGGAGAAACAATTGGAGAAGAGAAAAGTAGGAGAGGGATCTAGTCAACCAATAATTACTTATCCTCATCCTCCAATTTTCCCTTTCAATACAACTCCCCTTGTATAAATACTAGCTACCCCACAAGGACCCCAATCCTATACAACTGAAGAGTTTGAGGAAGAAAAGAAAAAGTTATGGGCAACGCATGTGGAATTGGATGTGCAATATGAAGATAAGGTTAGAAACATAATTATATATCTGGTGGACATGATTAATTGGCCTACATTGTATGCAAAATTGTCAAAATTAATGAATATATGGAAAGAGCTAAAAAACAATGACGCTATCTTGAAGCCAATTGTAAAAAAAATGGAATAGTAGGGACAATGTTGTCACAATTTTATGTTGTTCAATCATTAGTCTTTCTTGTGAACAAGTAGAGAGAACTTTTGACATGACTAATGACCTCTTAGATTTTGATAACAAGAGAATTGTTCTACAAAGGAGGATTATAAATTGCTTTTCAAAATATCTTGGTGAAAGTTTTGGTCTCTTCCTCATGCATTAAAGAATATGGATAGATTGAAAGACAAAGAAGAATGGGCTAAAGAATTGGATGATTTGATATGTATAAGACTAAATAAGGTCATAAGTAAAAAGAATCACATATGGTTTACAAAAACAACTGAGGATATCATCAAGGTGTAGCTTCTGAAATTGAGGAGTTAGGAGAAGAAATCTTGAAGAAGCAACATGAAATTTTGAACTTTAACTGGCCAGATGATACACTTTTTAACAAGTGGATGGAAAATCTTGTAGAAAAATCAGTTGGTATCTAAAGAAACTAATGAAGATGAGGTGGACCCAAATGAGCTGCAAATAATTGATGCATTAGTAAAAGAAGAAGAAGAGAAAGAGGAACAACCAACTACAGTAACAAATATGGAAGTTCAAACTGATGACTTAACAAAAAGGCAACCATTTGTAACTATTAATTTAGTAGTCCAACCTGATGATCTGAAGGCAGAGCCATGAGTAAAAATTAGTTTACAAGTAGCAGAACCTAATGAAAATCAAGTGGTTCCACAGTCAGAAGAACAATAACTACATCCAGGCCAATCATCACATGCAGTCTCTTAGCAACCAATGGTCCCACAACAAGACGATTCATGATGTAGACATTCTATTGCAAGAAACCATGGAACTACAAATTTTTTCTTATTATGACAGTAACCTCTTTGTTTGTAATATCTTTTTGTCTTAAGGATAGTTGTCATTCTTTTATAAACCTGAAGCTTGTTGCATCTCATTCTATATAAATGAGATCCCAAGGCTAGAGAAAGGGTATGAATTTTGTATAATTTGAGTCTTAGGATATTTTTGCAATCAGTCCAGTAGTCTCTGTGTGAATTTTTATGTTGTGTTGATGCAAGAGAATCTTGGGTTTTCTTTGTGACTACTTTGGAGTTCATGGGAGTAGGCTCAGTGGTTTCTTGGGAGGGTACTTGAACTAGTACTAGATTGAAGGAGCTCGACATGGTCTATGGAACTCAACATGGTCTATTGAGCTCAACATGGTCTTGGAGTTTGACATCGTTTGGAAGCTCGGCATGGTCTTGGGGCTCAACATGGTCTTGCAGCTCGACATGGTCTATTGTGCTCAACATGTATTGGGAATTTGTGAAGCCTCACCCCGACCCATCCTAGCATCAATGATACATTATTATTTTGATACTCACGACTTGATATGTCAGAACATTATTTGATGCACTGAACATTATTATGTTATTTATGATGTGTGATGCTTTACTTTAAGATATTTTATTTTGTCATTTAATGCTTTATGAACATGTATGATGATAAAGTAAATGAATGCAAACTAACACTTTGATTATGAAATTCTAATATTAAAAAATATGAGTAGAATTAGATAAACAATTGATTATTAGAAAATTGATGTTTTAATTTATATGATTTTTCTGATACGTAAATTACATAATGCATGTGTTTTCTTGAACCTGCTGATGTGTGCAGGAAGTTTAGCCGGGAAACCCAATGGAAAGACAGAACTGAAACCCCTTGTTAATTTGTGCTATTTTTGCATTATTTTTCTTTGAAGGTTGTTATACAGTTTAAAACCCTCCTAGCTTTTGTTGAGTTCTATTAAGTCTTTAAGACATAAAAAAATAAAATTTAAGTTCCCTAGGGGTAAAGGTATGGGTGGAGAGTACTTTCCACCCCCTTAGCCTCTTTGTTTGACTTTTAGTGTCACTCAAAAACCCTATTTTTGGTTGATTGCAAAAATTGATTTTCTCCTCTATGTGTTAGTGACTCAAACTCCATCTTGAGTTTGCTTGAAGTCTACTTGAGTTAAGGATCATACTTAGAGGATTTTGGAGTAGTTTTGGCGTTGTTACCCAATCTCTAGTTTTGGAGAAAGTTTGAAGATTTAAGGAAAAAAAAGGAAAAGCTCTTCTCAACTTTCCATTTTACCATAACTCTTGTGAAGGTAGGAGTTCTTCACTCTTTGATTTTGTTTCTCCATGTTGTTCATGCTTGAATCATGCATAAGTTGTTGTGTTGTTCTTTGTTTTCCTTGCTTGTATGTTGGGATTGATTTGGAGGGATCTTAACTTGTTCTTGATGTTCTTCTTATGCTTGTTTTGATGTTTTATTTTGAGGGGATTTCATGGGGATTTTTTGGCATTACTCACCCTTGGATAGGGAAGAAGTGGCCATGTATGGGGGAAGGGCCTTAGTTGGACCTCAATGGTGTAGAGTCTCCTCTCATGGTGAGAGGAGGGAAAGAGGGTAGGGTGTATGGACCCCTACTTGTCATCACATGCCTTGTTTGATATTGTGAATTCTTGAATATGGAAAGGAATAAAAATTCTTGTGGTATTAGCCTTGAAAGGGCCTTGTAGAAGAATGAAAGTTCTTAAAGTTTTAGCCCCAAAAGGGCTATGTTATGGCATGGTGATTGACATCTCCCATTGGAAAAATCCACCTCGCCCCTAGTCAGGTCCTATGTTTGGATCTATTGTGTAAAATCAAGTTCGGGTGTATGCTTGATTTGTTCTTGATGTTGTGATGTTTCACCCCAGGTCAACTCTTGTCTTCTCCTTGTATTTCCTTGAAGTTTTGAAGGTATTGGAAGGAAGCACTTGTGAAGGATTTTGAAGAGATTTCATTTGAATTGTAATTTTATGTAAAATGCATTTGAATTTGATGTATTGGCAAAGACATTAGGTTTTCTTACTAGTTCTTTCCCAATGGAGCCTTGAACCAGGATGAATATTAGAGAAAGAAAAAAATTATGAAAACCTCCTTGTATTGCTCTCATTTGATTTAAAATTTTGCATATGTATGTGAGAAAATAGAATGATAGATAATGTCTTTGAATTATGAATTTTCAAGTTTTCAATTATGTTAATGAAAAGCAATTTGATATGTTGAGGTTTCCAATTCGATGTTTAAGTGTTAAGATGAAATAAAAATCCTACATTGTGATCACAAAGTTATCTCTCTCCTTGTTAAATTTCATAATTGACACAATCAAATTTGATTAAGAATTATGCATCTCCTTGATTTCTAAATGAAAGGTTCATATACCCTTGTTGTATGATGAATTATAAAACATAAGTTATAAAAAGAATAATCTTATTCTCATCCTTGTATTAGTATGCTTGTTAAAAGAAATCTATGTTGTCACTAGGAATGAATATCACTCCTAGTATAACAAAAAAATATAGCAAGAAATATATATCAACACTTAGACAAAAATTGGCTTCAAAAAAAAAAGTGCATTCCTAGGAGTAAAAACCTCTCTAGAAAATGTATGGGGAAAATTTTAATTCCCCCAAGTTACAGAGTATATTCTCTGAATTATTTCTTTGAATTTCTACCAAAAATCATTATTAAATCTTTAAAAAGGAATGTAAATTAAATACATTTGAAATTAAAATATTTAATTGGATATCTTGTTGACATCTCTCAACAATAAAACTTTATGCATTAAACACCTTATAGCTAAAGGAAAGGTACTTGCCTACAACATACTATCTATTTATTATATTAATAAAAGCAAAAAAAGCTTAACCACTAAATTTATAACCCCACCCATCTCTTGCCTTTTAATTTCACTTCCCATTTTAAGGCAAGGTGTGCGCAACCCCAACCACCTGCCAGTGACCGTACCCATGTCATGTCAAAAAGGGGGAGATGAAGAAGGTTTGTTTAAAAATTTATAACCTTGCTAAACTTTACCCACCCACGCCCAACTTGTTTCTATCCCCCATGCGTTGATTTTTGCCATGCCCTTCACTCACTCAAGGGAGGGGGAACAAGGTCTACACTGTACAGTCCTTGGGCAATGCGCTACCTTTTTGGGGATGGTCCACGTTTTGGGGCTGGCCACTAGGCCTATGTTGTGGGGAGGGTAGGTCCTAGGGTAGTAGCATAGTATAGTGTTTAAATTTATTTATTTTGTGTAGTGTAGTTTATTAGTATGCAATCTAGGTAGTAGAGATGTTAGTTAGTTTTAGATTGTTAATATTTTAAATTAAGAATGACATTAATCTATAATTAGAATAGGAGTCTTTGATAATATTAGGAAGTAGTATGATATTTGTATGTTAGTATAGATGTTAGTATAAAATAGTGTCTTAGTCGTTAGAATATTAAATTAGTTCTAATTTAAAAGTTTTAATTTGAAATTAGAATATTTTTAATTAAAATAATTTCAATGTTTTATTAGTTAGTTTTTAATTTGATTATCTTTTGTTATAGTTGTATTTTATTTTATGTTATTAATTAGTTTTATAATTGTGTATTAGTTAGATTAATCGTAATATTGACACCTTAATATTGGACTTAAATTTATAATAGTATTGAATAAAGCTTAGTTTAACTTATAGATTTATTTGAATTAATTCTAGTCTCAATTTTAATTGTAAATAATAGATTAATATAAATTAGATTGTTATGAGAACGTAGGAGAAAATTTGAAATTAAAACGTAGATAGTATAATTGATAATAATGTTTATCTCTATGGTATGTATATTAAAGGCTAGTTAGATTTTTGAATTAAGTTAGTTTAAATCGTAGTTAGTCATGTTAAGCTAGAACTTAGTTTTAAAGTTGTTAGAATTTTAATATGTATATTTTTAATCACGAATAATATTAGCTAGTACTGTATATTAATTTTAGTTAAAGTTTTTTTTTGTGTATCATAGTATCATGATTAGATTAGTAAAGTGTAGTTAGTGACATTCTTTTTGAAATCGATAAATGTTACACTCTTAATTAATGTTTAGTAGAAATTTGGTTAAATGTACATTTAGTTTAATTGTTAAGAAAGTTAATCATTATGTTGTAAACATAACAAGTTATGTCAGACCAATATGATAATGTAATTTGTTTTGCGTAGTTAAATTTAAGACCAATTTATATTGTTGTTCAAATAATTTCATTTATATCATTGAAATATCAATGTAATGATGACCCAAATGTTGATACCAATTTAATAACGAGAATTTAACTTTATCAATGTATTTCTTCTCACGAGCATAAACTTAAGATGAACATAGTAGATGCTTTCTTGCAAATCAAACTCTTAAACCTTTGAGAACCTTATTATTATTTATATAAAAAAAAATTGTGTGTGTGTTTTGCCCTTATATTTTGGGCATGACAAAATTCAACAATGCTTGGGAGTTTGTTGTCACTCAGCAGTCTGTTACTGCTAACAAGAGTTCTTGGTACATTTAATGCATGTAGCATGTGATCGTGATGTAGATCAATCTAAAAATTGTGTGGACCTATGTTTGGCCTTGGTCAAATCTTCTATGTGCATTTAAATTTGTATTGTAAACTTGTAGCTTGTCTTAAGTATTTTTGTATAGTTATCGTGTGTTAGCTGCTAGTTAATGCGAGGGTTAACATTTTTGTATTTAATGTTTGCTGTGAGATGACTTGTGGCTCAAATATGCATTAAATGCAAGAGCTTTATTTAATTTTTAAGTGCTAGGTGAACTTTTGGCTTAGTTGGGTATAACTAGGGGGTCTTGTGGAGTCTTTTAGGCATTCATTCATGGAGTGATTAATTCATATTTGGAGGGGTGAGTCATTCCCAAGTATGACTATGAAACAATGAACATTGATTAGATAAATGAAGTGCAAGAGGCACTAGAATGGAAAAATAAATAGGAGATACTTAGAAATGAGTATAAATAGAGGCAAGCTTTGATTGAGATTAAAGACATCTTTCTAGATGCATTTAGCTTGTAGATACTTGATGAAACTAAGCCCATTATGGAGCAACTATCTAGTATAGTGGACTAGGTATAGAATGAAGACCTTGATACTAATGCAAAACTATTAGAATGGTCTAAAAAGAGGTTTCAAATAAAGGTGAATGAAAGAATATCAAGTGAAATAGAACTTTCACAAGTTGTGCTAGCCAAGAAGACTAAAAAGGTAAAAGTAGTACTTGAGAACATTTTCTCATTGTACTCAAAATTGTGTGACCCATCAATTTTCACACAAGAGTCAAGCCAGTGAATAATGAGCTCAGAGAGGAATATTAAAATATCAAGCATGCAACTACCTAAGGATCCAACTTAGAGTGAGAAGCATTTTCAAACTACGCTTCACACTTAGAAGGAACTAGCCGTGCTCACAATAGATGAGGCAAATACCAAAGCCAAGTTAATATAGATTCAATTTGCCATCACCCCACACATGGAAATTTTGTAGAAAGAACTGGCCTATGCTGAAAATGTTTCAAAGAAAGACCCCAATATTTCTACATTGGAAGGCCTAGTTCACCTTGCAGCTGAGTTAGCCATCCAACTTAAATCACTAAAAATTGCACTAGATAACTGGGATGTTGCTCTTAGGATAGTTATGGACGTATATAAATCCTTCGTGGCTAAGTATTCAGTTAATGTATAGAACCCTTTGAAATAAGTATCTAGAAAGGGGAAGATAAAACTAAGGGAGAGATAAGAAGATAAATTTTGAGGAAGAGAAATAGATAAGCCAAAAGGAAATTATAACTATAAGGGAAGATGTGTGAAAGGGGGAGGGGGAGTTAAAACTAAGGGGGATATAAGAAGATAAATTTTGAGGAAAAGAAGTAGATAAGCCAAAAGGAAATTAAAACTGCAAGGGAAGATGTGCGAAAGGGGGAGTAAAACCAGAGCAGGGTAGATAGAACAAAGCAGATAGATCAGAATCAACATGAGACAAATTCAGCATTAAAAGTTGTGGATATAGAAAAGGCACATCAACTCAAGGGGGGTTACAAATTCTGAGGTATCTTCACAAAATTTTGAACAATTTTTGAGGTTTTATATATATGCTAAACAGATGTATGGTATACTCAAAAAGATTAGATTCATCACGTATAGTTAAGTGTTTTTGACACTCATGTCAAAGGGGGAGATTGTTGATCTCGGAATGGTTTTGACAATTGAGTGTCAACACACTTAAGAAATTTTCTTAGTTGATGCCAAGTTATAGTATGTGCTAAGCCAGAAATTCATCAAGTGTGGAGTTATTCAAATTTCGAGCAGATAGACAGTACAAAATCATTCAGATGCCAAGCCAATATATGTGTCGAGTAAACTATAAGGTGTTGAGCAAGAAAAAATTTCTATAGGTGTCGAGCAAGATAGAATTCCTATGTGTGCTAAGCATCAGTAATCAGTAAGTGTTGAGTAACACAAAATTAGCATAAGAGTTTGTGCCCTCACAAACTCATATGTAAACCATTTTTTGAGCCAACATATAATGAATCTCGAAGGATTAAAAGATAAGATCGAATCATTTTAATTCCCTATGAAATCAACATGCAACCAATAAAAAAAATGGAAATATTTGAGTGGGAAAGATGGATGAATCTCAATCATAGATTCATACCTAACCCTAAGTCATGAAACCTTTTTAAGGAAGTCAAAACCCCATAATTTAGTAGAGTGTATGAAAGTGTATGCGAGAATAGAATGCATGCAAGGAGTGAATACTAGCAAAGTCTGAAGGAAGTGAAAGGGGTGAAAAGACTAAGAAGAAGGACAATATTGCAGTATCAGTTATCATAATAGAGTATCAACACTTTGAACAAAATCAAACCAGATCAAAGAGGATTAGATTAGATTGGATAGAACAAGGATATGCAATTAGCAAATGAAGATTATAAGATATCAGGTCAACACATTCTACTATACTTTCTAGCCATTGTATTAGAAGAATGAAAATCCTATGAAGATAGGTTGGTTTAATAACCATTTTGTAAATCCTTTAATAGGGTGACATTCCAAGTGAGTGTTTATAAATCCTTTAGATAGGTCACTTTTAACAGGGTGTTAGAGCCTTTAATAGGGTAGTCCTTTCATAGGGTAGACCATTGATGAGGGTCAAACTTTGTAACCTTGACAAGTTACATATTGTTGCAGTGATAAGCTATGGGTGTCATCCCCACCCCAATTTTACCTTCTCATTTTGGAGGGTTTCTAGGTGATCAAATATTGTGTTGTCTATTTTCATGCACACCTTTACTTTCATGTTAATTAGATATGTTACATACATGTATTGATTTCATTTAAAAGTTCTATAGCTTAAAAATTTGGTACTTTTGGTTCATCTGCCCTGCCCCCCCCTTAGAAGTATTCTTCCCACTTGTAAATTCCAACAATTGGTATAAGAGCCAAGTTCTTACAAGAAGAAGCCTTACAACTTGAAGAAAAGATCCAAAAATGGAGGTCTACAAGCTTGGGAAGATTATAGAGAATTAGGAGATTGAGATACATCTCATTCTACATTCTCTAGAAGAAGCTAGGGAAGAATTGAGGAAAACCCTAAAGAGAAGAAAAGAAATCGCCATAACTAAGACTGATACACAGTTAAAGGAGATTGACATCTCAAAAGTGTTTTCCAATGGAGATTCTAAGGAGTTTGATGCAACAATTGTAGACCTGATGGAGAAGAATAGTGCTCAAGCAGAAGAGATCAGAACTCTCAAGATTGAACAAGAATGACAAGCCATGATGCTTTGTAAAGTGACTAAAGAGAAGAAGAGAGCTATTGAAGATAAAGATATGATAGAAGATGATAAGAGAAACCTTTCCAAAAAGCTAGAGGAAAAGTAATTGATCTTGTAATAGTTTCCAACATGAAGCTAGACACCCTAAGCCAAATGATGAATGCCCATCATGAACTGAATGTCAAGGACATTAAAATCTCCTCACCGAAGAAACAAAATTAATAACTACAAAATGACTTGAGAAGAGAGAATGAAATTGCAAAGAGCTTCAAAAAACCTAATGAAGTTATCAAGTACTTTGAATAGCTACTAAAATCACCAAGATCCAACAATCACACTTCAGGACTAGGATAAACCAACACTGAAGGAGAGTCATCTAAGACTACAAAAGAAAGAAATAACAAAGGTAAGAACACAAAACCAAATTGTCATTTTTGTGGTAAAAAGGGACATACCTTTAATGTGTGTAGGAGCAAGAATGCCAATCAACATGACAAACCTAAAAACATGGGACACTGTCACAAGTGCAATAAGCAAGGTCACCAGGCACATGACTGCAGGACTACAACCATCAAGACACCAAGATTTGAAGGTCACTGCTACAATTGCAAGAAGTATGGAGATAGAGCTTTTGAATGCAGATCAAAGTCAATGTGGACATAAAACTAACCAACAAAGACAAATAGTCATGGACATCACTACAATTGGGACTACAATACTGGGCATAGTTGTCACTACTGTCAAGAGTATGGACACCTCTAAAAATTGCATAAGAACACATTTTAGTGGGAGCTATAGCAGATGGTTGAGCCAAACTACATGCTTCAGTTGTTTGAAAACTGGTCACATTAGCAAGCACTACCCAACTAGGTTAAAGACACCCAACTCTAAGTTCAACAAAGAAAAAGGAAAAGTTGATGTTGAACACATCAGAGGAGAAATGAAAAGAACATGAAAAAGTAAAGATGGATACAACACATCCAATGGATGGATCACTTCACCTAAAAGGTCAAGTGGTCACACTTCATCCAATTAAGCAGAAGAAGGTATGAGGAACTAATATACAATGCTTTATCATGCATTAGTTCCAATACAAGTCAGTATTGAAAAGGATAGATTAGCATGAATAAAGATACAAAGTTAAATCTTTAAAATTGTCACATTGTTGCCGAGTAAGGAAAGTTTCCTTCAAATGCCAAGTAAAATCTTAGTATATGCCGAGTTGTCTGCCAAAGTTAGTAGAAGTTGAGTTAGTAGTGGATGTCGAGTGAAGGGAAATTCCTATTGAAGTTGAGTAGGGGAAACTCAAGTGTATGTTGAGTGTTGGAAAATCAATGGAAGTTGAGTGAAACATAATTGCATAAGGAGCCGAGTGGATAGCTGTATATGCACTAAGCATTAAATGCTATCAAGTGAAGGATATAAGGTCGAGTTTTAGATCATTTTTCATCATCACAAACATAAAGCAAGAGCAAGAAGAGTGTAGAAATGGTTTTCAAGTAGAGTTTGAAGCCATTGTGCAGATTCATGCCAAGATTCAACATCATTTCATCAATTTAAGGTATTTACACTAGTGTCAAGCTACATAGTTAAGCAATTTTTACATCTTTAAACCCTAGTTTGAAGAAATGGCATCTAGCTCTAGGAAACCCTAGGACAAGGAGTTGTTTATTGGTTAGCAATGAAGTTAAACAGCTAGGTTTTAGACCAATTCTTGAAGTTGCATACAAAAATGACCTTGCCGGAGCTTTATTTGTGATTCCACCTAAAGTTGTGATGGTGCAAGATGTTAGGAGATGTTATAACTGTAAAATTGGAGCTATTGGTGATATGGAGATTAGGGAAGCATACAATAAACTATGTGAGAATAAGGTATTAAAAGAAGAGTTTCAAATTGTTGAGAGGAAGGGCTTAACCTGTGCCATAGATTTCCCCATAGTATTCAAAATAGAATGGGTAAGAATTGTGCTAATTAGAATCCACGATGGAAGTCTATAATTGGAAGGTGGACCAATCAAATTGTCAAAAAGAATTATACATAGGGTAACTAGGTATCTAACCTTAGAACAACCAAAAACCCTAAGGAGTGATTCTAAAGAAGCCATAGAAAATAATACTGGGGCAAAGTGGAACAAGAGAGGGATGAAAATTGACACAATCAAAGATCCTCTTGTAGAATTTTCTGTTAGAGTCATATCCCATAAATTCTGCCAGTCAAGCCAATTGAACAGTGTACCCTATATTGCAGTAGACATGGGATACAAAATTGTTAAGAAGGATCATACTTATGATCTAGCTAAACTACAACTACAACAAATCATGGAGAAGTTGGGAGCCATAAGAAGGACCAAGGGTGCCCAATGCAAATTTGGAGCAATTTTGATATGCACATTCTTTTATGTTTAGAATGAATTCCCCTCTTTTGGAAAGATAACCTAGAAAAAAAACAGGTTAGTAGCAGTACAGGTCAATGAATAAATAGAGCAAATGGGGCAAATTTTGAAATAATAATGACCAACTACTTTGAAGACTTTAAAAATTCAATGAAACGGAGACTCAGGATACCTGTCTCTCTTGTTGAACAACACATCAATGACATTTGTTTCTTAGTAGACACTGATTTCACATACATCCAAGTAGCAATACCAAGAGTCAGATGGCTAAGGCCACTTGGATATGAAATCAACATTGATGAAGCATCTACAATAATAATAGCTTTATTTATAGAGGAAGTATATAAAAGTGCTCAACCCTTTAGCACTTATGATGTTGTCAAATCCAAGGTGGACATGGAGTTTCAGTTGAAAACTGCTTCAACTCTAAAGAAAAAGGACAAATTGGTGAAAAATCTTAAAGCTAGATTTGGTGAAGGGACAACAAAAGCAGAGGAAGAAGAAGATGAAGAGGAAGAAGTAGAAGAACAAGGCCAAGAGCCACTTGCATTGACCCAAGGCATGGGAGAAGATATAGAAGAAGTAGAAGGTACCTAGGAGGAAGAGGAAACCAAGGAAGCACATACCAAGCCAAAGGCAAAGAAAAGAAAAGTCACCACCAAACTATAATGAGTAGGAAAAGAGGAAGGCTACTGAATAGGAAGCTCCAAAAAAGAAGAAGCTAAGAAGAAAGTATGTTGCACCTCCTAAATCAGATGAAAAAAGAATAGAATCTGATGACAATTGCCAATTTAGAGTGGTAAGTCACACAACTAAATCTGATTTAGATAACATATGTGATAACATTAGGGATAATGCAAACTTCTCAGGTTTAAAAAGCATTTATTTTAATAAGTTGACTAGAGAAGAACAAAACATAGTTGAAGAGTCAGTCTACACAATGATGGCCAAGTTCAAGAACACTCCACTTGAATTTGATAATTCAATGACTAAGGAGTTATATTCTATTGTAGAAAATAAATGGCATTACTACCTCAATATGGAAAATGAAATAAGAGAGTCAACATTGGCTCAAGTCATGCCTAAACTCACTAAAGGGAAAATTAGTAAGGCAAATAAGAAGCATGGGAGCAACTTTGCACCCACGTATAGAGCCTTTAGTATTCTACAAAATAAGATTGAAGATGTTATGAAGAAGTCAACTCAAATGTGGAAATTAATTTATGGCCTAACAACTATCAAAGAAGGAGAAGCAGATCCCTTTGAGGGAAGAAACAATGAAGAGGAAGAGGACAATGATAAGGAACAAGAAGGAGAAAGATATAAGGCATATGATACAGTGGAGAAGGAGACACAAAAAGATGATATGCCAATTGCTAAACAACAACAAATGAAACAAAATATCCAAGACACATAATTGCCACCACCAAGTCCTCCACATGATACCACCACACCTGTAGATATAGTAACTCTACAAGATGTTCTTGACAACTCTGGTTAGAAGATAAATATGCTAACTGTAGAGGATCTTAAAAAGATTCTTCACCAGACTACACTACAAGCATAATTGTGTACAAATCCAGTCTTGGTGAGTGTGGAAGAATTGCAAAGGGCTATAGCAGACATAACAAGGGATAAGGTGAATCCACAAGAACCACCTTCTCAGCAAGAGTGGACAACCAACAATACAAATAGCAGTAGACACATCTGCAAAGGTTGACTTCATAGTACCAATCACTACAACTACCAAGGAGCCAGTAAAGGATCAAACAAGACAGATGGATACCTCTGTCTCTACAGCACAAGAGAAAGGTATACCCCCAAAGATCACTATAATTGATCAAGGAAGAACAAAGGAGGATACCCCTAAGGAGAAGGAGAAAGAGGCAATACAAAAATTGATAAATTTGCCTACAATAGGGACTCCAACTGGAACATCACAGAAGTCGAGCACAATTGCCATACCACTACAAATTTCAGCACTAGGCTCGAGCTCTACGAAGGTTGCAAGGGTACTTCAGTATGGAGACCCTACACTAGATGAGGACATAGTCATTCCCAAGTATGACTATGAAATAATAAAAATTGATTAGATAAATGAAGTGCAAGAGGCACTAGAAAGGAAAAAGAAACAAGAGATACTCAAAAATGAGTATAAATAGAGGCAAGCTTTGATTGAGATAAAAGGCATCTTTCTAGATGCATTTAGCTAGCAAATACCTGATGAAACTAAGATCATTATACATCAACTATCCAGTATAGTGGACTAGGTATAGAATGAAGACCTTGATACTAATGCAAAACTATTAGAAAGGTCTAAAAAGAGGTTTCAAACAAAGGTGAATGAAAGAATATAAAGTGAAATAACACTTTCACAAGTTGAGCTAGCTAAGAAGACTGAAAAGGTAAAAACAATACTTGAGAACATTTTCTCATTGTACTCAAAATTGCGTGACACATCAATTTTCACACAAGAGACCAGCCAGCGACTAATGAGCTTGGAGAGGAAGCTTAAAATATCAAGCATGCAACTACCTAAGGATCCAACTCAGAGTGAGAAGCATTTTTAAACTACGCTTCACACTTAGAAGGAACTAGCTGTGCTCATAGCAGATGAGGCAAATACCAAGGCTGAGTTAATATGGATTCAATCTGTCATCACCCCACACATGGAAATTTTGTAGAAATAACTGGCCTATGCTGAAAATGTTTTAAAGAAAAATCCCAATCTTTCTACATTAGAAGGCCTAGTTCACCTTGTAGTTGAGTAAGCCATCCAACTTAAATCACTATAAATTGCACTAGATAATTGGGATGCTCCTTTCAAGATAGTTATGGAGGTAAAGAAACCCTCTTTGACTAAGTATTCAGTTAATGTATAGAATCCTTTGACATAAGTATCAAAAAATGAGGAGATAATTATAATAAAAAGGGAGAGATAATAAGATAAATTTTGAGGAAGAGAAATAGATAAGCCAAAAGAAAATTATAATTGCAAGGGAAGATGTGTGAAAGGAGGAGGGGGAGATAAGAAGATAAATTTTGAGGAAGAGAATTATATAAACCAAAAGGAAATTATAACTGCAAGGGAAGATGTGTGAAAGGGGGAGTAAAACAAGAGCAAGGTAGATGGAATAGAGCAGATAGATCAGAATCAACATGAGACAAATTTAGCATGAGAAGTTGTGGATACAGAAAAGGCACATCAACTCAAGGGGAGTTACAAATTCTGAGGTATCTTCAAAAATTTTGAACAATTTTTGAAGTTTTGTATATATGATGAATAGATGTATGGTATACTCAAAAACATTAGATTCATCATGTATATTTAAGTGTTTTTGACACTCATGTCAAAGAGGGAGATTGTTGATCTCAGAATGGTTTTGACAATTAAGTGTCAGGACACTTAAGAAATTTTCTTAGTTGATGTCGAGTTACAATATGTGCCAAGCCAAAAAATCATCAAGTACAAAGTTATTCAAATGCTGAGCAGAAAGATAGTATCAAGTCATTCAGATGCCGAGTGACCAATAGATGTTGAGCCAGTATATGTGCCACTATAAGGTGTCGAGCAAGATAGAATTTCTATAAGTATCAAGCAAGATAGAATTCCTATGTGTGCCAAGCATCAGTAATCAGTAAGTGTTGAGTACCACAAAATCAACATAAGAGTTTGTGCCCTCACAAGATTAGATGTAAACCATTTTTTGAGTCGACATATGATTAATCTTGAAGATTTAAAAGATAAGATCGAATCTTTTTAATTTCCCATGAAAAAACCATGCAACCAATCAGAAAAATGGAAAGATTTGAGTGGGAAAGATGGATGATTCTCAATCATAGATTCATACCCAACCCTAAGTCATCAAACCTTTTTAAGGAGGTCGAAACCCCATAATTCAGTAGAGTGTATGAAAGTGTATGTGAGAAGAGAATGCATGCAAGGAGTGAATGCTAGCAAAGTTTGAAAGAAGTGAAAGGAGTGAAAAGACATAGAAGAAGGACAAAATTGTAGTATCAGTTATCTGAATAGAGTATCAGCACTTCGAAAAGAATCATACCAGATCAACGAGGATCAAATCAGATTGGACAGAACAAGGATCTAAAATTAGCAATTGAAGATTGTAAGCTATCAGGTCAATACATTCTACTATACTTTCTAGCCATTGTATTAGGAGAATGAAAATCTTATGAAGATAGATTAGTTTAATAGCCATTTTGTAAATCCTTTAATAGGGTGACATTCCAAGTGAGTGTTTGTAAATCCTTTAGATAGGTCACTTTTAATAGAGTGTTAGAGCCTTTAACAGGGTAGACCATTGATGATGGTCAAACTTTGTAACCTTGACAAGTTACATATTGCTGTAGTGATAAGTTGTGGGTGTCATCCCCACCCCAATTTTACCTTCTCATTTTGGAGGGTTTCTAGGTGATCAAATATTGGGTTGTCTATTTTCATGCATGCCTTTACTTTCATGTTAATTAGATATGTTACATGCATGTATTGATTTCATTTAAAAGTTTGGTACTTCTGATTAACCCCCCCCGCCCCTCCAAAGTATTCTTCCCACTTGTAAATTCAAACATATAATTGTTGTTGTATTTGGTTGTAACCTAGAAGGCATTACAATCAAGCATATTGCATGTAAACAATTATTATATAAATAAAGAGTTGTGATTTGGTATTAAATCTTGTTATCTTATGTTTTGTTTTTGTTGTGTGGTTGTTTTTTGGGGGCTAGGACATCTCCTTTCAAGATTCTCTTGGCCTTGCACTATATCAGGTGATATCAGAGCGAAGGTTCTTCCTGAGTGTGTAGACAGATCACCAAAGCTAAGGCAATTTGCACTAGGACTTGGGTTGGAGAAGTAGATCTGAGAAGATCTTGATTTGGTGGTGGATTTTTCTTTTTGGAGTCCTAGATCTCTTGGTTATGAGGTGGTAGATCATGGTTCTAAATTTAAATTGTAGAGGGCTTGCAGATGGATCAATGGATGTGAAGATGGAAGACTAATCTTTTTGAGGCATGATAATAAAGAGTTTGTGTATTGCAGATCTGTGTTCCTAGACTTGTGTTTTGGTTCTTGATTGTTTGTGCAAGGTGGAAAGTTGCAATCTAACTTGCAAATAATTCAATTTTATCACAAGGAGTTGGGAAGGATTTGTTGCAGAGGGTTTACAAAGATCTTGGTAGATGGTTCCGAGAGGATTGGACCCTGAGATGATTGTGAATCTCTATGATGTGGTGGAGAGGAGGTTGTTTGAGATGTCTGCTTGATTTGAAGATAGCTTGGCTAATTGAGTTAAGGGTGGGATGATGAAGGAATTCCATGGATGTTTGTGGAGTTGAAGTCTACTGATCCAAAAGAGAGTTGTTAGACCGGTTAAGCAACTTGTTCGTGAGAGAAGATGGCCTAGAAAGGTCGAGGTGGAAGAGGTTGGTTTTATTGACTAGTTTGTGGAGTCTGATACATAACCTATAGAGAAACTTGAGGTTGTTTCTAAGAATATTACTAACCTTTTTGATGTTGGGATAAAGATTGGTTTTCATGATTAGTTGGTTGAGTCTAACATGGAGATTGCAGAGCACTTGGTCATGGATGACCCAGTCATTGTTGGTGGTGAGTTATGTGTTGCAGAGCATCTTTTTGTGAGCAATGAGATTGCTGGTGTTGTGAGTTTAGCATGTGTTGATGAAGATCTACATATTGCTTCTAATGTGGTGTTTTTTGTTGCTAGCATGGGTTCACTAGTTGCTACTGTGGATGAGGATTTGATGTTGAAGTATTACATTTGTACTTAGGAGTGAGCATGCTGATTGGATGGTTGAGATTTTGGTGTTTGACAGAATGATGCAAATGTGGATGATGTGCAGATTGGTTTTCTTGTACTTGTTGGAGTGGAAGCCTTTGGTGAAGATGAAGATGGTTGTTGATCTTTCTTTGGGCATCAAAGTGTGAGACACACTTTTCTATTTACCTAGGGAGTCTGATGCAGGAGTATCTTGGGTTTGCTTGGTGACTATTTTGGAGTTCATGGGAGGAGGCTTAGTAGTTTCTTTAGAGGGTGCTTGGACTAGTACTTAGTCAAAGAAGGACTAGTGCTCAGCATGCTCTAGAAGCTCAACATAGTCTATGGAGCTCATCATGGTTTTGGAGCTTGACATGTTCTAGGAGCTCGACATGGTATGTTGTGCTTGACATGTATTAGGAGTTCATCGATGCTTGGGAGTTTGTTGTCACTTAGTAGTTTATTGGTGCTAATTGGAGTTCTTGGTGCATTCAATGAATGTAGCATGTGATTGTGATGTGGATTGATCTAAGAGTTTGTGTGGACCTATATATGGTCTTGGTCATCTCCTCAATGTGCATTTAAATCTATATTGTAAACTTGGGGCTTGTCCTAAGTATTTTTGTGCAGTTATCATGTGTTAGCTATTGGTTAATGCGAGGGTTAACAGTTTTGTATTTAATGTTTGTTGTGAGCCGACTTGTGGCTTAAATATGCATTTAATGCAAGAGGTTTATTTAATTTGTAATTGCTAGGCTGACTTGTGGCTTAGTTGGGTATAATTAGAGGGTCTTATGGAGTCTTTTAAGCATTCATTCATGGAGTGATTAATTCATATTTGGAGGAGTGAGTCTAGAGAGTAGTTGAAGGGTGACTTTTCTTGAGTCTATGGATAGAGTGCCAAATGTAAGGCAATTTACAACAAGATTTTGGTGGAGTTGTGAGTTTGTGAGCAGAGCTAGGGCTGTGACTTGAGAACTAGAGAATAGCTTGGTGGACCTGAGGGTACAAGTGTGGATTCTTCTCAATGTTCTTATCCAATTGTGGATCTGGACTAGCTAGGGTTTGGATTAGATCTTGAGGGATCTTGCAGAACTGTTATTGTAATTGCTATTGTATTTGGTCATAACCCAAAAGGCATTACAATCAAGCATATTGCATGTAAATAGTTATTGTATGAATAAAGAGTTATGATTTAGTATTAGATCTTGTTATCTTGTGTTGTGTTTCCATTGTGTGGTTATTTGTTGGGGGCTAGGACATCTCCTTTGAAGATTCTCCTACCTTGCACTGCATCATGTGTTCATCTTTGCATATTTGAGAGTAATGAGAACATGGAATGATTAAGTATCTAATTTTGAGTTATTTTGAAATTGATGCCAGTAATGTATTGTTTTCAAGGAAAGTAAATACAAAAGGAAGGTTCTGCAAATATTCGTGTCTCTAAATTTTGTCTCTTGTTTCATATATTTGAAGATTTGAGAATGAATGAATAATGTTTTTTCATTTTAATGCAGATTGGATGGGTTGTATGTATGTTCATTGATTGCTCTTAATTCAAGGAATTAAATCAATGCTTTCATTGAATTGATAGGTTTTCTAGGTGTATGGGATGATATTCATAAGAAGAGAATTTAGAGTTAACTACTGATAGTTTTAGTTGTAAGGTAATTGAATAGATCAAATTTTACTGGTGTGATTTTATCTATACCAATGGATAAGGAATTGATCACTATTGAGAATACAAATTGTTGAGTTCATGGGGTTACATTGAGCACAAATATAAATCAAATCAATCTTTACTTTATTGTATGAAGAATTAAACTATTGGTTAGCGCTTGTTTGCAATAATTCCTTGTATGTCATTTTTAGTTGTTGTCAAGGATTCTTAACAAAGTATAGAAGAATTCTGACCATTTTCTGCTAGAAGGGATAGAAGTAAAGTAGAAAGATAATGAGAACAAATATATTTTTAAATCAAGAACCAAAACTATTTATATGCCCATATATACCTATTAGTGAACAGATTGTCTTTTCAATTATTTAATGAAATCACTCTATGCCCACAGTATCGGAAAACACAAAACGTTCACAACAGTTGAGAAAACTTCATAATATTTGGTTTTCTCTCTACATTTTAAAGGTATAGCTTCCTTATAGAATTTTCAATGAATTCAAAGATTATCTTCGCACTTTTACCAGAAAGCACATAAGGTTCTCTCACATACTCCTAGGTAGTGAGGTAAAAATTCATTCAAACAATAAAGGGGAAAAATATCAAACTCTGCTTCTGTAGAACATCTATTCAAAGAAATGAATAATACCACAACTTGATATCAACCACTCAAGAATCCTAATTAAAACAAACTTACAGTAGGAACAACAACTGATAGCTTGAACCAATAAATTAGTGTTCACAAAGTAACAATAATTTAAACACTTCAAACACATACATATATGTGTATATATATGTATACATATATATATATATATATATATACATATATATATATATATATACATATATATATATATACATATATATACATATATACATATATACATATATATACATATATACATATATACATATATATATACATATATATATATATATATATATATATACATATATATATATATATATATATGTATATATATATATATATATATATATATATATATATATATATATATGTAACTCCTTCATGCACATAGTCATTCAAAAAGGAAAAAACATATATGTATATATTATCTATCTAGTACTATTTTAAAGTATCTATTTATTAGTACTTTTAGCTATCTAATTTCTAACCCCTAATTAGTTCAATGCCCCAACATTTATAGTTTCATTACAGATCCGAAAGACCTCCATCAAAACCTAGCCATTTTGATTTAAACAAGCAACAATTATAAACAAGAAAGTAGTTATAGAAACAATTGTCAAAAAGTAACTGAAAACAACTATCTAGTTCAAGCCTCATCACCAGTTTTTTCTTCTTCTCCAATGGTCTCTCGCACCAACTTCTAGCTTTTGAAAGCATTCATGAACTCCTACATTGCATGGGAATGCAGGTTCTTTAAAATCAGCAACCTAGCCCTACATGCGTCCTTTTTCCATTTGAACTCCTTGATCTTCAGACTTTGACGTGGCATGAGGTTCTTGTTAAGACATAGCATGGATTTGATATTCACGAACGTAGTGTAATAATTAGCAGTAGGTGATTCATTCTCCCTGATCTTCTCAACGGCTTCATTGAAGCTTTGAGTCAATGTTTTAGAATCCATGTTCCCATCCTCAAACTATAGAATCCCTGTAGGGTTTACTATATTCATGTCTTTAAGGAGTTCGTCATGCATCCCAACAATTTTACTCTTAATGGATTGCATTTCTTTGATTGCCTCCTTATAAACTGATTCTTTCAAACTCATGTTATTTTTCATGATGAATAACATGCAGGGGTCTACATTCTTCATTGGATTTTCATTTAGAAACTTAAGCACTCCAAACTTCTCAACTTCAGTTACCTGGAATAGAATTGCTTGGCACTAGCTCTATTTAGTTTCCCATCCTGGTATCAAAGTTTGAATTTCCCCCAACAACATTTCTCCTTTGGCATATACATTGGTGAACTCTAGAATGAACTTATTACCTTCATTGATGATAGCATCCATCCAACCTTTCATTACATCTGATAGCAACTTCCCCTTTTGCATTTGCTTTACCGATTGCTAGCTATCTGCAGGGTTCGGGTCAAAGGATTGAGGGGCTTAAACAACCGATAAAGCTCCAAGATTCATTAAAGAATCAATATAAGTGGCCATAGTCATCACCATTCCCTTAAGCTCTTTTTTCTCCCTACTGTCTTTTTCAGATTGAGTTAACATATGGTTGGTTGAAAACTTGAAAAGTGATTGCCCGTGCTCCTATTAATGGTTCCCAGTTTGACTAAAGTGACTTTCAAATTCTCATTGTCAATCTCCCCTGACTTTGTTTTCTACTTATAAGTGGCTACTTCAACCATTATATTTTTGATCATTGGATCTTTAGTTAAATGAGCATTCATTTTCAATTTCTTAACTTTTGAACCCTAGGCAACATACTTGGTTACTATATCCTTTACAGTTGTTGAAACCGGCTGCAGATTTCTCTTCTTACTTATTGTATTGGATGACCAGGATGGGAGAACAGGGCTTACAGAGATTTCTTGAGCATCTCTGGTGGGAGTCATAAACTTGGCTGATCCACTTTGGGGGCTTCGATGAACTACACATCACCATCGACACCATCCGAGAGGTTGAGACCATCAGTTGAATCTTGTACCTAAATTGACATCCTTTCTTTTTGAACCTTGTGTTACTTAAGGGCCTCAAATTTAGTTATACAACTAGTTCTAGGAGCTGTATTTTGTATATGGATTGGCATCCTCTTTTGCTTACCTTGAGCTAACAAACTACCTGCAATAGGAGATGAAAGTTGGGTGTCAGATGTCGATGGTTTAAGAAAAGAAACTACCCTTGAAGAGGGTTCATTGACAACTTTCTTGCTCTGTTTCTTTAGCCAATCATCTGTGCAAGTGAGTATAAATCTAGCCCTTAGATTTATATCCTCTTCCTTATCCCGATTCCAGACTATTTTTAGTGATTCTGATTCATTAGATTCTTCCCAGCTTGGTTCAATCATGTCTAAGCCGTCCTCAAGTATCCCTTCTATTTGAAATTTCAGTTTTAGGGAATTGATTTGTTGCAATGTCAATTTGGAATTATCTCTTCTCAAAACCTCATCTTCATCTCTACAGTCTTGCCATAGATCTTCTAATTGTGGGGTTGTTGATGGGTGACCTTTAAGACCTTGAATTTGAACTGCAAAGCCCTTACTGTCAAAATTTCTTCTACCTTGGAAAGAACTAAAACTAAATCCGAGCAGATTACTTCCTATAACAGAGGCGTTGATCATACTGTTACAAACCAAGGAACCAAGTTTGATAGGGAAAAATGTCCCCCAATTCTCCTATGGTATGTTATCTTTAATAACAGAGAATAACTATCTATAAATTTTGACTAATACAAAACAATCCAATGCATATTGTCAAAGCTTTATTGGTTCCTCTTTGAATTCACCTATTCTCAAATAGGTGAATTTAGGAAAATGTATGAAATAGCTTCCGTATTTTTGAACCAATCTTTGAGCCTCAGAAGACAATCTAGGCATGGGTTCTTTCTTTAAAGATACATGCACATTTTCAATCAATACATCATGAACCTTCCTAAAATTCTCCAACACTCTATCTTTTTGTAGCAGGGGATAATATTGATAAACTATCATTTCTTTATTCTAGATTTCATGAGGGAGAGGAGAAAGATCACTAACGCAGGCAATGCAATAGGTCAAATATGAGGCCATGTAGAAACTTTCCCTTGATTCTTTGGCATGTTTTAGTTGTGTCCTCAATGAATTAGCAATAATTTCAGCCCAGTCAGTCCATTGTTCTCCTTTCAAAATGATTTCTACATAATGATACATCCATTCTTCAAAGAGGAAAACACTAGCCGAACTCTTGACTCGATGCAACAACACTACCAGGTCATGAATATGAGGCTTAAGATGGTCCTTAGTGACTATCTTAGGTAACCTAGAACCTCCACCATAGTTATTTTCAGTCCATTTCCTAGCTAGGATAATGTGGTATTCGTTTGGAGTTTCCCAATATTCAGCCAGGGCTTGAATGGGAGAGAATGCGACAAATGTATTTTCTGGTAGATGAAGTATAGAGGTAATGGTTTCCCTTGAAGTTGATAACATTGGTTCACCATCTTTTTTACAATACTTTTACTCCTTGCATCATAATGATCAATACAAATTTGAAGCAATTTAGGACTCAGAAGGGCTAGGGGAAAAGTTGCGGCTTCAACTAGACCACTCGTCAGAATTTCCATACACCCATTTGATTCATCAGCATGCTCAAGAAAATTTGTTTGCAATTTTTCCAACTTAACACCCTCTAGGTTGGTATCACATATGACAGGCCTCTTACATTCCAAACTTCAAATGTTACTAAAGAAATGTAACACAGATTCCATGTTTAAATCAAATACAACAAGGCTTCGAACTGAATATCTTGGAAAACACAGAGATTGTAGAACAAAAACAAGAATTTCTATGTTTCTCACCTATAATCTGTCAAAAAACAATGGTTTTTCTTTCTTTCTTCCTTAACAGCTTCTTCTTCAAACTCTTAATTCTTTGCACAACAAACAAAAAGGGAAAGTTGATCTCATTTTAAGAAGGAAAGAGTACTTACATGCAAAAGTATAGCCTCATTAAGAGGTATTCATGACAAGTCACTTACATTAAGGCTCACACATTTGAAGGCCTTATGACATAACCATCTTATTTAATGACTCCCTTTGCGGCTATATCAATAATGATTAGCCTCATTATAATATCCAATCCCCTTTTCATTGAAAGATTTTCCACATTTAATCATAATGATGATTCTTCGCATTGGAAATTAAAACACCTTTTAATTATCACTTTCTGACACAACAATCAATGCTTTGTGAAATGATGACTCATTTGTACAACATGATCCATTTTCACCAAGAAGCCTTTATCATTGAATGACTTTGAACTACTTTGAACCAAGGTTCAAAGTGATTGAAAAGAACACTTCGCTGCTTTGGCGTGTGTTTCCTACAAGAAAATTGTTAGAGCAAAAATCCTTTGATTGAACTACTTTGAAGTGCTTTGAACTAGAGTTCAAAGTGGTTCAAAGGAAGAGACAATGATGGGAAGTGTTTGGGAACTTTGTACAACACTTCGAATGATAACACATACATGGAGCGACAGAAGGACTTCGACAACTGGGTGGGCCAAACTTTAAGGAAAGATTTTTAAATATGGTGACTCATTAGATAACTAACATGGGCTTTGACAAGGGACTAGGTACATAGAGTACATAGAGAACTTAGAAAGCTAGAAATAGGATCTAACCTAACACAAAAGGAAAACAATAGGAAAGGAAAATAGGACACACACACACACACAAAACAAAAAGATATATACATGATTGGGAACTTCAAGATACTCAAACCTTGGTTAACTTAAATTCCTTCCCATTATAGGTAAAGGGTAGAACTATTCCATCTGGGTAACTCAGATGAAAGGTATTTGGGCCAATGACTTCTAAAATGATAAATGGACCCTTCCAGAGAGAATCAAATTTACCATGTGCTCCCATCGGTTCTTTTCTTTTGTCCCACAGAAGAACATCATTCTTAAAGAAACCACGAGGTATGGCTCTCATGTCAAAGATTTGTTTCACCTTCATCTGATGTTCAATAATATGATCAACAAGTTTATCCCTCTCTTCTTCCAGCTTATTCAAATACATTAGCCTCTTCTCCAGAGAATCTTTAAAGAAATGATCTTCAATTACATATTGTAATTTGGTAGCAGACAACTCCAGAGGCAAGGACACTTGAGCACCAATTCCATACACCAATTCAAATGGAGCCATGCCTATAGCTTTCTTAGGGGTAATCTGGTCATCCCATAATGCTTCGTACAGATTCTTATGCCAATCCCAAGGATTATCAGACACCAATTTTTTTATTATGGCAATCAGGTTCTTGTTACTGGACTCCACTTGTTCATTCCCTTGGGGAAAATAATTTGAGGAATGGGCTAGTGATATGCCATGTTCATAGCAAAAAAGAGAGATTTCCTCAAATGAAAAGTGAGTTGCATTGACTGAGACTATCTTTTGGGGAATTCCAGAGCTAACTAAAATATATTCCATTAAGAAGTCGTATACCACTTGAGAATTGGTCTTCTTGGTTGGGATAGCCTCCACCCATTTCATGAAGTAATCAGTAGTTGTTAATATGTATAAATGCCCAACGTTGGATGGGGGACTCATAGGTCCAATATAATCAATTCCCCATTGAAGAAAGGGTTCATCAATCATTACTAGTTTGAGGGGTAAGATTGCTAACTGAGGGTACCCAGTGAAAAGTTGACATTTCTCACAATTCTTTACAAAATTGTAGGCATTTTTGAACATTCTTGGCCAATAGAAGCAATTCCTTAGGATTTTAAAGGCTATCACAGTAGATGAGAAATGTCCTCCACATATCTCCAAATGATATGCCTTTAGCAACTTTTCTTGCTGTTCTACATGTACACACCTTAAAAAGGTTTCATCTACCCCTCTCTTGTACAAGATACCATTTGAAATCACATATTTATTAGCCTTCAGTCTAAGATTTTTCTTTTCTTTATAGCTCATGTTTGGGGGCTATTCACCATACGTTAAAAGATATGCAATATTGGAGAACCAAGGGTTTGTAAGGCTGACTAACAAAATAGTAGGTCTTTCTCCAACGTTTTCAAGAGATGAATCTTCACTCTTAGCTATCAATTTGCATAAACTGTGCCCTCTCACCAAAGAAGTAGGCTTAATGGTTAAGTCATATTCCTAAACTTTAGTAACCCATATAGCTCTTTTATTCATCCCAACTTCTTGCTGAGTTAATATACTTTTAACTGCTATCTTTGGCACATACACAACTGAATAGGAATGTAGAATGTAATACCTGAATTGCTTCAATGCTTTCACCATACCAAATGCATGTTTCTTTGTTTGAGTATAATTTAACCCATGCTTCTTTAATAGGACACTCATGAAGGCAATCAAAGCTTCATTATCCTGATCATCCTTTTGAGTCAAAATGCCTAACTGGAAATGCTCTGAAGCATAGATGTAAATGATGAAGTCTTTTTCAAAATTTGGGCTCACTAGCATGGGAGCATTTGAAATAGCTATTTTAATATCTTCAAAAACCTTTTTACCTTCTTCTTGCCATTTGAAGGGATGTTTTTCACTCATCATATTTAACATGTCTCACCTTTTTAGAGAATTCGGGGACAAAACTTCATAAGAAGTTGATTTAACCAAAAAAAGACTTCAAATCACTTCGGTTGGTGGGTAAAGCTAGTTTCTATATTGCCTTCACTCTTTCTGGATCAATCTTTATGCCATCCTTAGAAACAATATGTTCGAGCAATTTTCCCTCTTAAACAAAGAACACAATTTTTTTGGGGTTGAGGGATATACCGTGTTGCCTACATCGGTCCAACACCATTCCCAAACCCCTCAAGTGGTGTTTCCTTCTCTTGGAGTAAACAGTCAAATCATCAAGATATATCACAATTATTCTATCCCTCAAATCCTTAAAGGATGAATTCATTGCTCTTTAAAAAATTGCTCCTGCATTAATTAAACTAAATGGCATCCAATTATAAGCAAAGGTACCCCAATGGAGTAATGAAGGCTATTTTATGTTGATCCTCTAGTGCAACATTGATTTGATTGTATCCTGAATAGCCATCAAGCATTGACATGACCTCAGATCCAACAACTATTTGCAAAATATGATCCATAGTGGGAACTACATAATTGTCTTTGAGACTCACTTGGTTTAGGTTCTCGAAATCCACACAAATTCTTATTTCACCATTTTTCTTTCTTACAGGAACAATGCTCACTACCCACATTGAATGATGAATTGGGTATATTATGTGAGCCTTTAACATTTTCTCAACCTCTCTAAAAATAGTCTCAAATACCTTAGGATTGTAATTTCTGAGCTTTTGCCTGAAAGTAGTTGCTTCTGGTTTCAAAGGTATATGATGTACAAATTTTCCATTTCTAAAGTTCTTTAAGTCTTCATACCACCAAGAAAAGACATCATGATACTGAGTAAGGAGTTTAGTCAGCCTATCTCTCTCCTTCTCGGAATAGGTCCTGCCAATAGAAATCCATCTAGGATTTTCCTATTTTTTATATTGATTTTATCATGTTCTTCTACATTTTTATTAGAATCAACTTCTCTTTTTAAGGCGCTGTCATCTTTTCTTCCAAAAAAGTGTTCTAGAGAAATCAATCCCTTAGGAATTCGATTACCCTTTAGTTGAACAATTTCTCCTGATTCGATTGATTCTTTTCTGATCAATTTACTGTCGCGATTAGACCCTTCAAAGTAAGTTTCAACGAAATTGCCAGCACATTCAATGAACTCTTTCAATTGTGTGTCATCATTAAAAACCTGCCAACGATTTACATTAACTAGGACTCTAGGCCTATAAATCATTTCAATCCTGTAGGTATCATTTTTAAACTCTGGGTGTGGTAACAAAAAAGATGCTGAAACAACTAAAGAATTGGCTTTAGTATTTTGAGAGTGAGATATGAATTCAATAGAAAAAGCTTCAAAAGACTCAATTTCATCCCAAACCAAATTTCTATAATGCTTCAACTTATCATTTTTTACAAAAAATTGCTTCCTTACCTACTTCACAATAAGTTTGACATCACCTTTCACCTTTAACTACTTCACCCCTTTCGCCTTGGCTTCTTGTAGACCTAGAAGCAATGCTTCATGCTCCACAATGTTATTGGTATTATAGAAATATAATTTAAAAGAGAAAGGAAAAATTTCCCTTGAAGGTGAGATGAGAATGACACCTACACTTGAACCTGAATTAGAATAACTTCCATCAAATTCTAGAGTCCAAAGGGCTTCTTCGCAACATACTATCTCACTTTCCTTACATTGTTTCTCAGGCAATATAACATAGTTTCCAAATTGACATTCCTCATACAATACATATGCTTTGGGGTTTTCTAAAGACACAACTATGTATTTATTCTTTAGCTCAGGCTCCAAATTTATTTTCTTCTTCCCTACTAGAATATAGGCTTCAAACCAATCCATTTTGATTTCCCCACCCATATCCTTACAAAAAGTTCTATTGAGAAGCATTCCATAGTTGGCTAGTATATCAGCTAGAAGGATGGTGAGCTTCAATCTATTTTCTACACATGCATAGAGAATAGCTTATACATCTTTCACTTGACCAACTAGAGGTACTTGCTTCCCATCCATAGAATAGCAACGTCAAAATGTTTTTGTGAGTTCCAAACCAAGGGCTTTTGCAACAAGCATGGGCATAATGTTATCTGATGCTCCAGAATCAATGATACAGTTACTGAGTTTCTAGCCATTTAATAGTAATGTTATATAAAATAGATTGGGTTTTTTCTCTTCCATTTCCTTTTCAATAGAGTTAGTAGCCACTTCTTTGTAAGGGGCATCTATTCTGTATTTTTCAGACACAAAAACAGGTTCATTTACAACCTTTGAGTTTTTAGTGATATCATCAACAAATTGTGCATTAGTAGTAGAGCCTCCTTTCACATATTGAACTAACTTGTCTAACTCCTTAGGATTAAGTCTCAAATATTTAGTTGGGGAAATAAATATGGAAGAAGATTTGAAAAATTCTACAATATCAAAAGCCGACATACTAACCACTGATTTTGTTCTAGACAAAATTCTCAGTTCTATAGTTTTTGTTGAATCAACATGTATATGTTCCTTTCCTTTAGGAGTTGACATGTTTGGACTAACCCCTGTATAAGGTTTTTGATTTCTTTGACCTTTGGTCATCACTATGCAAGCAGGATCTTGAAGTGTCATGAAAACATTACCTCCCCTTTCTGAATCAAGTTCATACTCAAGAAAATAAGCACTTGCATCTCCATCTTCTACCCTTTCATTTTTCGATGATTATTCTACTGCAAGAGCATTTTTTACTAATTGAACACAATTTAACCAGTCAGGAAAATTTCATTCATCATGATCTGAAGTCATATGAAAAGAACACATTACCTCTTTAGGAGCTTCCTCAATTAGTAATCTTGTTTGAGGGGCAGTCAATGTGGGAGCTTTACCAAAATTTTGAGGCTATTTTCGCCTATGAATATCTTGATAAGGATTTTGATAAGGGCCATGGGTTATATTTTGTTGTCTTTTCATGATTGCTAGATCATTCATCAACTTCTATATAATAGGGTCTGAGAGGTAGAGGATGAAGTAATTCCAAGCATTTTAACTTCTCTTTTCCATTTACCAGCATTAATAAATGCATCTTCTAATTGAATAGCTAGTCTCTGGGTAGTAGCCTAATCAGCACATGCATCTTTAATGAGATGAAAGCTTACATGTCATGAAAACATTACCTCCCCTTTCTGAATCAAGTTCATACTCAAGAAAATAAGCACCAAATAGCTAGTCTCTGGGTAGTAGCCAAATCAGTACATGCATCTTTAATGAGATGAAAGCTTACATCTGGAGGGACAACATTGATAAAGAATATTTTTTGGTTTTCTGCATTAGGTCTAGATGTTGTAGGAATTCTTTGAACCAACCTATTAAATTTAGCAACAAATTCTCTCATAGGCTTGTGCATTTCCTTTTTCATTTGACTAAGTTGAAGCAATAGAGAACATTCATTTTCAAGAGCTTTGAATCTATTTTCAAATGCATTTTTCATATCATTCCAACTAGTGATGGAATGATGGGGTAGGTGATTGAACCAATTAGCAGCAACATCGGTTAATGTTCAGACAAATCGTCTCACAACAAATTCTTGAGTGGGAACACTTATGACACCACAAGCTGTATGAAAGGCACTCAAATGATCATTTGTTGAAATTTTAGCATCTCCACTAAACTTAGGTAAAATTTTAGAGGCTCCTTTTGATAATGCTATATGGTTAAAACCTATATTTAATGGCCCTATGTTTTGCCCCCATGGTTGGTTAACATACATGTTTGGTGGTACAACTTGCAAAGGTTGGATATTTAAATGAGTAGGGAAAAGAGCTTTTAATGGAAGCAAGGATTGCACTAATGGTGAAAGAGAGGATTTCTTTGGTGGTGAACTAGGTCTACTTTGAGACTTGATCTTCTTCTTTTTGGGATCGTTGAAATCCGGTAAGAATTCTAGGTTCTTTAGTGCCTCAAAATTTTCATCTAGGATCCTCTTTTCTCTTTCTCCCCTTGTATATCTTTGAGTAGCCAGCTTTATTTCCCACTTCTAGGTTCAAGGTCTTGTAGGTGCTTGAGCAAGTCTATTAACAACTATCTCTTCTTGAACTTTGGGCACCCCTCTTAATAACTCAACCCTTTCTTCTTCTCTTTCCAAAACATTCAATACTTGTTGAAATTGTTGATTACTTCGGCACAATGTCCAGACAATTGAAGTCAAGTCTGAGATTATATCTTCCTGTGTATTTTCAAATCTAAGATTAGGTTGTAATAAAGGGAAAAAATCATTATGTGGAAGAACCATTTTTATTCATGGTTTTCAAAAATTGGGTTCTTTTCAAAAGGACTCTTCCCCAGCGGAGTTGCCAAAAATCTGTTAGTGAATAGATTGTCTTTTCAATTATTTAATGAAATCACTCTATGCCCCCGGCATTAGAAAACACAAAATGTTCACAACAGTTGAGAAAACTTCATAATATTTGGTTTTCTCTCTACATTTTAGAGGTACAACTTCCTTATGGAATTTTCAATGAATTCAAAGATTATCTTTGCACTTTTACTAGAAAGCACATAATGTTCTCTCACATACTCCTAGGTAGTGAGGTAAGAATTTGTTCAAACAATAAAGGGGAAAAATATCAAACTCTGCTTCTGTAGAACATCTATTCAAAGAAATGAATAATACCACAACTTATATCAACCACTCAAGAATCCTAATTAAAATGAACTTATAGTAGGAACAACAACTGATATCTTGAATCAATAAATCAATGTTCACAAAGTAACGATGATTTAAACACTTTCAACACCAAGTTTCAAGCCAAATCTAAGATGATATATATATATATAACTTCCTTCAAGCACACAGTCATTCAAAAAGAAAAAAACATATATATGTTATCTATCTATTACTGTTTTAAAGTATATATTTATCAATACTTCTAGCTATCTATTTTCTAACCCCTAATCAGTTCAATGCCCCAGCATCTATAGTTTCATTACAAATCTGAAAGGCCTCCATCAAAACCCAACCATTTTAGTTTAAACAAGCAACAATTATAAATGAGAAAATAATTATAGAAATAGCTGTCAAAAAGTAACTAAAAGCAACTATCTAGTTCAAGCCTTGTCACCAGTTTTCTCTTCTTCTCCCACAATCTGCCACACCAACTTCTAGCTTCTGAAAGTGTTCATGAACTATTGCATTGCATGGGAATGTAGATTCTTTAAACTTAGTATCCTAGACCTACACATGTCCTTTTTCCATTTGAACTCCTTGATCTTTAGACTCTGAAATGGCATGATGGTCTTGTTAAGACATAGCAGGGATTCGATATTGGCCAGCATAGTGAAATCATTAGCAGTAGGTGATTCATTATCCCTAATCTTCACAATGGCTTCATTGAAGCTTCTAGTCAATGTTTTAGAATTCATGTTCCCATCCTCAAACTATAGAATCCCTAGAGGGTTTACTATATTCATGTCTTTAAAGAGTTCCTCATGCATCCCAACAATTTTTTTCTCAATAGGCTGCATTTCTTTGATTGCCTCCTTATATATTGATTCTTTCCAACTCAAGTTATTTTTCATGATGAATAACATGTAGGGATCTGTTAGGATAAACCATAGACAGAAATAAAAACTACATGCAAATATAACCAATAACATAAAAAATAATAGAACACACAAAAATGAACACAAGCACCAAGATTTAATGTGGTTCACCCAATTCCTGGGCTACGTCCACCAAACAACAAGTCTGATCTTATTACAATCCAGTGATTACAACCTGATTACAATCCGTAATCCCTTACAGCTCAATACCACCGCAAGAACCAATTTTGTATCACAACATTATGAAAAATACCCAACCCTAAGCCCTTTTATACAAGTATTAAACCGCTTTAGGGTTATAACATGTCGGCCATATGTCGGCCATAATATGTCGGCTACCATGTCGGCCATTGCCCAAATTTTTTTTTCTATTTATGAAGTATGTACAGTACTTTCCTGATCAGTCACCACAATCTAACAATCTCCCACTTGGGGACTGATCAGGCTCCACACTAAACAACAATCTCCCACTTGGAGACTGATCCTATAGCAATACTACTACCACAGGGTGCTCCCACTAGATCAAACCATCTTGGACTCTACTGTTCTTTTATTCATGTTTAGTCTAAAAGACCAACCAAAGCTGAAGAGGATTTCAACTTCTCCCTTGTTACAACCTTTGTCAACATATCTGCTAGATTGTCATTGGTATGTATCTTCTCCAGCTTTAACTGTCCATCCTCCAAAACTGACTGAATGAAATGGTACCGCAACTGTATGTGTTTGGTCTTAGAGTGCAGAGCTGAATTCTTAGCAAGATGAATGACACTTTGACTATCTATAAACAAATAATTATCCTTCTAAGGATGTCCCAATTCTTCCAAGAAGAACTGAAGCCATATCATCTCCTTGGCTGCCTCTGTAGCAGCAACATACTCTGCCTCTGTAGTGGATAAAGCATTAATCTTCTGTAACCTAGAAACCCAACTCACAGCTACCCCACCAACAGTAAAGACATAACCTGTAGTACTCTGCCTAGTATCAATATCCCCTGCCAAATCTGAGTCAACATAGCCCTGTAAATCAGTAGTAGAGCCCCCAAAGTGTAAACACTTATTGGATGTCGCTCTCAAATATCTGAGAATCCACTTGACAGCATTCCAATGCTCAAGTCCTGGATGACTCATATACCTGCTAACGACTCCCACTGCATGTGCAATATCTGGCCTAGTATATACCATAACATACATCAAACTTCCTACAGCTGAACCATAGGGTACCTTGGACATCTTATCCTCCTCTTCTTGTGTCTTGGGACACATCTCCTTAGTCAATTTCAAATGACTAGGCAAAGGTGTGCTGACAGATTTAGCATTCTCTATACAGAAACATTGTAACACCTTCTCAACATAAGCAGCCTGAGATAGCGTCAAGGTTTTGTTCTTCCTATCTCTGAAAATCTTCATACCAGGGATTTGTTTTGCTGCCCCTAAATCCTTCATAGCAAATGCATGTGCTAACTAGCATTTTAGGCCCTTAATATGATGCATGTTAGACCCAACTATAAGCATATCATCAACATATAGACATAAAATAGTGTAGCTATCATCATCCAACCTCTTAAAATAAACACAATAATCTGAATGACACATGTTATATCCATGCTCATGCATAAAACTGTAAAATTTTTGATACCATAGCCGAGGTGCTTGCTTCAAGCCATATAAACTTTTCTTCAATTTGTACACTAAGTTCTCCTTACCTTTGACCTCAAAACCCTGTGGCTGAGCCATATATATTTCTTCATCCAAATCACCATGAAGAAAGGCTATTTTAACATCCATCTGCTCTAAATGCAAATCTTCAGTAGCCACAAGACTTAAAACAGTACGAATAGAAGTCATTTTAACAACAGGAGAAAATATCTCATCAAAATCAATTCCCTTTTTCTGTGCAAATCCTTTTACAACTAACCTGGCCTTAAATCTTTTCTTACCTCCTTCCTCTTCTTTCAACCTGTAAACCCACTTATTCTGTAAAGCCTTTTTACCTGCAGGCAACTTGCACAAATCCCATGTCTTATTTTTCAGCAAAGAGTCCATTTCATCTTTCATTGCAGACTCCCACTAAATCTTAGTATCCACCTGCACAGCTTCATCATAACTTTTAGGTTCACCAGCATCAGTAAGTAAAATAGAATACAAAGAGGGAGAAAACCTTTGTGGAGGTATAATTTGCCTTGTTGATCGTCTAACATTTACTGGTGTGTGTGGTATTTGTTGTTGCAGTTGTTGCACATCATGAGGAATGGCTGGAACATCAGCTTTTGGAGTATCATCCAACACTACATAATCATCTTCTTTCTTCTAATGTTGCTACAACAGATCTTTGTACAACACTTTCTCATTGAATATGACATCCTGACTTCTAACAATTTTAAGATTTTCAAAATCCCAAAGCCTATAACCAAATTCATTAATGCCATATCCAACAAAGACACATTTCTTTGATTTAGCTTCTAGCTTGGTTCTATCTTCAGAGTCTATATGAGCAAAAGCTTCACAACCGAAGGTCTTGAGAAAAGAATAACTCACCTTCTTACCAGTCCATGCTTCCTTTGGAATACCACAGCCCAAAGGAGTAGAGGGACCTCTATTAATCAAATATACTGTAGTATTGACAGCCTGCACCCACATGTGTAAGGGCAACCCAACATGCAACCTCATGCTCCTTGCGCACTCCATTATAGTCCTGTTCATGTGTTCAGCCACTCCATTTTCCTGTGGAGTCCTTGGAACAGTTTTTTGTCTACGAATACCATTAGTGGAGCAATAATCTTCAAATTCATGACTACAATACTCACCACCATTATCAGATCTGAGACATTTTAATTTCTTACTGGTCTCATTTTCAACCAAGCATTTCCATTTCTTAAAAGTTTGAAATACATCAGATTTCTGTCTAAGGAAATAAACCCATACTTTTCTAGTTGCATCATCAATAAATGTAACATAATAATGAGAGCCACCAAGGGAATATACCTGAGCCGGTCCCCATACATCTGTATGCACAAGCTCTAATTTCTCCTTTTTGTTTTCCTTCCCTGTCTTTAAAAAACTCACTCTCTTTTGTTTTCCATACACACAATTTTCACAGAAATCCATATTCACACATTTCAGACCTGGTAAAAATTTCCTTGAATGAAGTACTTTCATACCTTTCTCACTCATGTGTCCAAGTCTATTGTGCCACAACGCTATATCAGAATCTACAGCAGCTATTTGTTCTCCCTGCTCAATTGCAGTAATTGTTCCTGAATATTCATTTTTCTCTGAAACAATCAAAGTACTTTCCTGATCAGTCACCACAATATAATAGGATCTACATTCTTCATTTGATTTTCATTCATAAACTTAAGCACTCCAAACTTCTCAACTTAAGTTACCTAGAATACAACTGCCTAGCATCGACTTTGTTTAGTTTCCCATCCTAGTATCAAAGTTTGAATTTCCTCCAACAATGTTTCTCCTTCAACATATACATTGGTGAATTCTAGAATGAAATTATTACCTTCATTGATGATAGAATCCACCCAACCTTTCATTGCATCTGATAGCAACTTCCCCTTTTGCATTTACTTTACCAATTGCTGGCTATCTGCAAAGTTCGGGTCAAAGGATTGAGGGGCTTGAACAACTGGTAGAGCTCCAAGATTCATCAAAGAATCAATATAAGTGGCCATAGACATCACCATTCCCTTAAGCTCTTTTTTATCCCTACTGTCTTTTTCAGATTGAGTTAACATATGGTCGACAAAAAACTTGAAAAAGTGATTGCCCATCCTCCTATTAATGGTTCCTAGTTCGACTGAAGTGACTTTGAAATCCTCCTTGTCAATCTCCCTTAACTCTATTTTTTGCTTATAAGTGGCTACTTTATTTGTTATTTTTTTAGTCACTGGGTCTTTAGTTAAATGAGCATTCATTTTCAATTTCTTAACTTTTGAACCCCGGGCAGCATACTTGGTTACTATATCCTTTACTGGTGTTGAAACTGGCTGTAGATTTCTCTTCTTACTGATTGTATTAGATAACTAGGATGGGACAACATGGCTTATAGAGATTACTTGAGCATCTCTGGTGGGAGTCATAAACCTTGCTTGATCCACTTTAGGGGCTTCGATGAACTACACATCACCATTGACACCATCTGAGAGGTTGAGACCATCAATTGAATCTTGTCCCTGAATTGACATCCTTTCTTTTTGAGCCTTGTGTTGCTTATGGGCCTTAGATTTAGCTTTAGACCTAGTTCTACGAGCCATATTTTGTATATAGATTGGTGTCCTCTTCTACTTACCTTGTGCCAACACACTACCTACAATAGAAGATGAAAGTTAGGTGTTAGATCTCGATGGTTCATGAAAAGAAACTACCCTTGAAGAGGGTTCATTGACAAATTTCTTTGTCTATTTCTTTAGCCAATCATCTGTGTAAGTAAGTATAAATCTAGCCCTTAGAGTTATATCCTCTTCCTTGTCCTAATTCCAGTCTACTTTCAGTAATTTCAATTCATTGGATTCTTCCTAGCTTGGTTCAATCATGTATGAGCCATCCTCAATTATCCCTTCTATTTGAAATTTCAATTTTAGGGAAATGATTTGTTGCAATTTCAATCTAGAATGATCTCTTCTCAAAACCTCTTCTTCATCTATACAGTCTTGCCATAGATCTTCTAATTGTTGGGTTGTTGATGGTTGACCTTTAAGACCTAGAATTTGAACTGCAAAGCCCTTACTATCAAAATTTCTTCTACCTTGGAAAGAACCAAAACTAAATCCAAGTAGATTACTTCCTATAATAGAGACATTGATCATACTGTTGCAAACCAAGGAACCAAGTTTGATAGGGAAAAATGTCTCCCAATTCTCTTGGGGTATGTTATCTTTAATAACAGAGAATAACTATCTACAAATTTCAGTTAAAACAAAATAATCCAATGCATATCATGGAAGCTTCATTGGTTCCTCTTTGAATCCACCTATTTTCAAATAGGTGAATTTGGGAAATTGTATGGAATAACTTCCATAGTGTTGAACCAATCTCTGAGCCTCAAAAGACAATTTGGGCATGGGTGCTTTCTTTAAAGATACATGCACATTTTCAATCAATACATCATGAACCTTCCTAAAATTCTCCAGCACTCTGCCTTTTTACAGTAGGGGGTAATATTGATAAATTGTCATTTCTTCATTCCAGACTTCATGAGGGAGAGGAGGAAGATCACTAACAAAGGCAATGCAATAGGTCAAATATGAGGCCATGTAGAAACTTTCCCTAGATTCTTTAGCATGTTCTAGTTGCGTCCTCAATGAATTAGCAATAATTTCAGTGCAGTCCATCCATTGTTGTCCTTTCAAAATGATTTCTACATAACGATACATCCATTCTTCAAAGAGGAAAACACTAGTTGAACCCTTGACTCGATGCAATAACACTACCAGGTTGTGAATATGAGGCTTAAGATGGTCCTTGGTGACTATCGTAGGTGACCTAAAACCTCCACCATAGTTATTTTTAGTCCATTTCCTAGCTAGGATATTGCGGTATTGGTTTGGAGTTTCCCAGTATTCAGCCAGGGCTTGAATGGGAGAGAATGCGAAAAATGTATTTTTTGGTAGATGCAGTATAGAGGCAATGGTTCCCCTTGAAATTGATAACACTAGCTCACCATCCTTGTTTACAATACTTTTACTCCTTACGTAATAATGATCAATACAAATTTGAAGCAATTCAGGACTCAGAAGGGCTAGGGGAAAAGCTGCAACTTTAACTAGACCACTAGTCTGAATTTCCATACACCCATTTGATTCATTAGCATGCTCAAGAAAATTTGTTTGCAATTTGTCCAACTTAACACCCTCTAGGTTGGTATCACATATGACAGGCCTCTTATATTGCAAACTTGAAATGTTACCAAAGAAATGTAACACAAATTTCATCTTTAAATCAAATACAAGGTTGGAAAACACAGAGATTGCAGAACAAAAACAAGAATTTCTATGTTTCTCACCTATAATCTACCAAAAAACAATGGTTTTCCTTTCTTTCTTCCTTAATAGCTTCTTCTTCAAACTCTTAATTCTTCTCACGAAAAACAAAAAGGGAAAGTTGAGCTCATTTTAAGAAGGAAAGAGTACTTACATGCAAAAGTATAGCCTCATTAAGAGGTATTCATGAAAAATCACTTACATTAAGGCTCACACGTTTGAAGGCCTTATGACATAACCATCTTATTTAATGACTCCCTTCGTGGTTGTATCAATAATGATTAGCCTCATTATAATATCCAATCCCTTTTTCGGCGAAAGATTTTCCACTTTTAATCATAATGATGATTCTTCGCATTGGAAATTAAAACACCTTTTAATTATCACTTTTTGACACAAAAATCAATGCTTTGTGAAATGATGGCTCATTTTTACAACATGGTCCATTTTCACCAAGAAGCCTTTATCATTGAATAGCTTTGAACTACTTTGAATCGAGGTTCAAAGTGATTCAAAGTGATTCAAAATAACACTTCATTGCTTTGGCGCACATTTCTTGCAAGAAAATCGTTAGAGCAAAAATCCTTTGATTGAACTACTTTGAACTTCTTTGAATCAGAGTTCAAAGTGGCACAAAGTGGTTCAAAGGATGAAACAATGACAAGAAGTCTTCAGGAACTTTGTACAACACTTCAAATGATAACACATACATGGAGCGACAAAAGAAGGACTTTGACAATTGGATGGGCCAAACTTTAAGGAAAGATTTTGAAATATGGCGACACATTGGATAACTAACAATCCCTAAGGTGGACCTGCTTGGTTTTGTAGAACCTAAAGAGTAGAGAATCCTTGTGATTCTATTGAAGTTGGGTCCAGATATGAAGTTTTCTTAGTTGAATATAGGAGGTTGCTAACCCTTAGGCCAAGTTTTATCTTCAAAATCCTGGTATCAAGTATTTTGTTGCTCAGAATTTTTGAAATACCAATAGTAATGAAGGTGCCCATGTGGGTTAGCATATTGTAATTCTAAATTCTATAATTCTACATTCACGACGATAATAAGAATTCTATGTTTATTCTCGCAAATTATTGTTATATCTTTGTTACTATTATGTGTTTAAGGTATTAAGGGGAGCACCCTTTATCAAGAACACATAAAAAATTTTATCCATTAAGATACTAATCCCAATTCTTATAAAACCCCTAAAACCTAATCCTAATTGAAATCCTAGTTCTAAGCCTAATTAATGCACTAAACCCTGACCAAAACCTTACACCCTATCCCTAATAAAACCCCAACCTTAATACTAATCAATACCCTAAAATCTTGATCTTAGTCCTACATATTAAAAGCCCAACCCTAAACCTAAACTTTGAACCCTAATTATAACCTTAATCATAAATTCTTAACACCAACCCTACTCTTAAATCCTTATCTTAGCAATAATCCCAAGTTCCCTAATCATAATTGTAATCCTAATGGTAATCAAGAAAATGATTCTAATCAAAACATTAAACCCCAACCCTATCTAAAGCCCTAATACTAACCCTAGCAAAAGGCCCACTCTTAATCATAAGATCTAATCTTAATTCCTTAAAAATATTCTAAACCCTAAAATTAATCCCAATTGTTACCATAACCCCAATCTTAACCCTACCATAATCTTGATTCTAACTTGAACTTTAAAATCTTACCTTGAACACTAGATTTTGCAACCTCAACTCTAACCCTAATCCAACACTAAGCCTAATTTAATACTTATCCCAATCCTAAATTTAACACTAACCTTAATAAAAACCCTAACCCTATCCTAACTTTTGTAAGTCTCATATTGGTTTTGACAATTGAGTGTCAACACGCTTAATAAATTTTCTTAGTTGATGTCAAGTATAATATAGATGCCGAGTTATAGTATGTGCCAAGCCAAAAATTCAACAAGTGTTGAGTCATTTAGATGTCGAGCATATAGATAGTGCTAAGTAAGTTTCAACTGTTGATTGACCAATAGACGTCGAGCCAGTATATGTGTTGAGTAAACTATAGGTGCCAAGCAAGAAATTTTTTAAATATGTAAATCCTATGTTGATAGGTTGGTTTAACAACCATTTTGTAAATCCTTTAATAGGGTGACATTCCAAGTGAGTGTTTGTAAAATCCTTTAGATAGGTACACCATTAAGAGTGTGTTGGAGCCTTTAATAGGGCATGCCTCTCACAGGGCAAACCATTGATGATGGTCAAACTTTATAACCTTGAAAAGTTTCATATTGCTGTAGTGATAAGTTGTGGGTGTCATCCCCACCCCAATTTTACCTTCTCATTTTGGAGGGTTTCTGGGTGATCAACATTGTGTTGTCTATTTTCATGTATGCCTTTACTTTCATGTTAATTAGAAATGTTTCATGCATGTATTGATTTCAGTTAAAAGTTTTATAGCTTAAAGTTTGGTACTTTTGATTCCCCTCCCCCCCTCTCAAAAGTATTCTTCCCACTTGTAAATTCCAACAATTTGTATCAAAGCCAAGTTCTTAAAAGGAGAAGCCTTACAACTTGAAGAAAAGATCTAGAAATGGAGGTCTACAAGCTTGGGAAGATTATAGAGAATCAAGAAATTGAGATACATCTTAGTCTACATTCTCTAGAAGAAGCTAGGGAAGAACCGAGGAAATCCCTAAAGAGAAGAAAAGAAATCGCCATAGCTGAGAATGATACACAATACAAGGAGATTGACACCTCAAAAGTGTTTGCCAATGGAGATTCTAAGGATTTCGATGCAACAATTGCAGACCTGATGGAGAAGAATAGAGCTCAAGTAGAAGAGATTAGATCTCTTGAGATTGAGCAAGAATCTCAAGCCATGATGCTTTGTGAAGTGACTAAATAGAAGAAGAGAGCTATTGAAGATAAAGCTATGATAGAAGATGACAAGAGAAACCTTGCCAATAGACTAGAGGAAAATTCAATTGAGCTTGCAAGAGTTTCCAACATGTAGCTAGACACCCTAAGCCAAATGATGAATGCCCATCATGAATTGAATGTCAAGGACATTGAGATCTCCACACTGAAGATGCAGAATGAACAATTGAAAAATGACTTGAGAAGAGAGAAGGAAATTTCAGAGAGCTTTAGAAAACCTAATGAAGCTATCAAGTACTTTGAACAACTACTAAAATCACCAAGATACAACAATGACACTTCAGGACTAAGATACACTAGCACTGAAAAAGGAGAGTCATCAAAGACTGCAAAAGAAAGAAATAGAAAAGGAAAGAACACAAAACCTACTTGTCATTTTTGTGGTAAAAAGGGACATACCTCTAATATGTGCATGAGCAAGGACACCAATCAACATGACAAACCTAAAAACATGGGCCAGTGTCACAAGTGCAATAAGCAAGGTCATCAGGCACATGACTGCAAAACTAAAACCATCAAGACACCAAGATTTGAAGGTTACTGCTACAATTGCAAGAAGTATGGACATAGAGCCATTGAATGCAAATCTAAGCCTATGTGGACAACAAACAAACCTATAAAGTCAAATAGTTATGGACATCACTACAATTGGGACTACAACACTAGGCAGAGCTATCACTATTGTCAAGATTATGAACACATTCCTAAGAACTACATAAGAAAACACTTTAGTGGCAACTACAATAGGTGGTTGAGTCAAACAACTTGTTTCAGCTGCCTAAAGACTAGACACATCAACAAGTATTACCAACTAGGTCAAAGGCACCCAACTCTGAGTTCAACAAAGGAAAAGGAAAAGTTGGTGTTGAATACATCAGAGGAGAAATGAATAGAACATTGAAAAGAAAAGACAAAAGCAACACATCCAATGGAGGGAACACTTCACCTAAAAGGTCAAGTGGTTAGACTTCATCCAACTAAGCAAAATAAGGTATGAGAGACTGATATTTAAATGTTTTATTATACATCAGTTCCAAGACTAAACTAGTACTGAAAAGGATAGATCAGCATGAATAAAGATGCAAAGTTAAATCTTCAAAATCTTCACATTATTGTCGAGTTAGGAAAGTTTCCTTCAAATGCTGAGTAAAATCCTAGTATATGCCGAGTTTTGTAATAAAGTCAGTAGAAGCTGAGTTAGTAGTGGATGTCGAGTGAAGGAAAATTCCTATTGAAGCTAAATAAGGAAAACTCTAGTGTATGTTGAGTGTTGGAAAATTAGTGGAAGCCGAGTGAACAAAAATTGCATAAGGAGCCGATTAGACAATTGTATATGCACTAAGCATTAAATACGATGAAATGAAGGGTATAAGGTTGAGTTTTTAATCATTTTTCATCATTGTGAACACAGAGCAAGAGTAAGAAGAATGCAAAAATAGTTTCCAAGTAGAGATTGACGCCTTTCCAAAGACTCCAACCAAGATTCAACATCATTTCAATGATTTAAGGTATTTACACTAGTGCTGAGCTACACAATTAAGTAATTTTTATGTCTTGAAACCCTAGTTTGAAGATTTGGCATCTAGCTCTAGGAAACCCTAGGACAAGGAGTCGTTTGAGGTTCAATTGGTTAGTAATGAAGTTAAACAACCAGATTTCAGCCTAATTCTTGAAGTTTCTTACAAAAATGACCATGTTGAAGATTTATCTATTATTCCACCTAAAGTTGTGATGGTACAAGATGTTAGAAGGTGTTATAACTATAAAATAGGTGCGATTGGTGACATGGAAATTCGGCAAGCATATGATAAACTTTATGAGAACAAGGTTTTGAAGGAACAATTTCAAATTTTTGAGAGGAAGGGCTTAACCCGTGCCCTAGATTTGCCTACTATATTCAAAACTGAATGGATAAGAATTCTATTAAGTAGAATCCATGATGGATGCCTATGGATGGAAGATGGACCCATTAAACTATCTAAAAGAATTATAGATAGAGTAACCCGTTATCCAACCCTAGAATGGCCAAAGACCAAAGGAGTGATTCTAAAGAAGCCATAGAGAAGAACACTGGGGCAAGGTGGAACAAGAGAGGGATGACTATTGACACCATCATAGATCCTCTTGTAGAATTTGTTGTTAGGGTCATATCTCATAAATTCTACTAGTCTAGCCAACTCAATAGTGTACCTTGTACATTGCAGTTGATGTTGGATACAAAATTGTCAAGAAGGATCATACATATGATCTAACTGAATTGTAATTACAACAGATTATGGAGAACTTGGGAGCCATAAGAAGGTCCAAGGGTGCCTAGTGCAAATTTAGAGCAATTTTGATATGCATATTCTTTTATGTTCAGAATGAATTCCCCTCTTTTGGAAAGGTAAGCTAGAAAACAAACATGTCAATAATAGTATAGGTTAATGAATACATAGAGCAAACGGGGGAAAATTTTGAAACTATAATGACTAGCTACTTTAAAGACTTTAAGAAGTCAATGAAATAGAGACTCGGGATACCTGTCTCTCTTGTTGAGCAGCGCATCAATGACATATGTTTCTTAGTTGACATTGATTTCATGTACATTCAAGTAGCAGTACCAAGGGTGAGATGGCTAAGGCCACTTGGATATGAAATCAATATTGATGAGGCATCAACATCAATCACAGCATTGCTAGCAGAAGATATAGATAAAAGTGAAAAACCTTTTGGCACTTTTGATGTTGTTAAGTCAAAAGTTGAAATGGAGTTGAAAATTGCTTCAATCCTGAAGAAAAAGGATAGATTGGTGAAAAATCTTATGGCTAGATATGGTGAAGGCACACTAAAAGGTGAGGAGGAGGATGAAGAGGAAGATGAGGATGAAGAAGAGCAGGATCAAGGGCCACTTGCATTGACCCAAGGAATGGGAGAAGATGTAGAAGAGGTAGAAGGTGTCAAGGAGGAAGAAGAAACCAAGGAAGCACATACCAAGCCAAAGGTAGAGAAAAGAAACGCTTCCACCAAACTAGCTGCCAAGCCCAAGAAAGTTGCTAAGCCTAGCCCAACAAAGCCTACCACAAGGGCTAGTAAAAGAGCTGCATCAAAGAAGGCTAAGGAGCAAGAAAAGAAGAAGGCCACTGAACAAGAAGGTTCAGCCAAGAAAAAGCTAAGAAGAAAATATGTTGCACCACTTGAATCAGATGAAGAAAGAACAAAATCTAATGAAAACGACCAATTCAGAGTGGAAAGTCACACCACTAAGTTTGATTTAGAAAACATATGTGATAAAATTAAGGATAATGCAAACTTGTTAGGTTAAAAATTGTTGATTTTAATAAGTTGAATAGAGTTAGTCTACACCATGATGACAAAGTTCAAGAACACTCCACTTGAACTTGACAATTCAATGCCTAAGGAGTTATATTCCATTGTAGAAAATAAATGGTATTATTGTATCAATATGGAAAAAGAAATAAGAGAGTCAACATTGGCTCAAGTAATGCTTGAAATCACTAAAGGGAAAAATATTAAGGCAAGTAAGAAGCATGGGAGAAAATTTGCACCCAAGTATAGAGCCTTTAGTATTCTTCAGAATAAAATTGAAGATGTTGTCAAAAAGTCCACTCAAATATGGAAATTAATTTATGGCCTGACAATTGTCAAAGAAGGAGAGGCATATCCCTTTGAGGGAAGAAACAATGAAGAGGAAGAGGTAAAAAATAACAAAGAAGAAGGAGAAAAAGAAAAGGCAGATGATAGAGTGGAGGAGACACAATAAAGAACATATAACGTGGCAACTGTTGAGGAGCAACAAACAACACAAAATATGCAAGACACACAATTGCCACCACCAAGTCCTCCACATGTAATTCCCACACCTGAAGATATAGTAACTGTACAAGATGTTCCTATCAACTCTGGTCAGAACATAAATCCATTAACTACATACGATCTCAAAAAGATTCTTCACTAGACTACCCAACAAGCACAATTGTGTAAAAATCTAGTCTTGGTGAGTGTGGAAGAACTACAAAAAGTTGTAGCTGACTTCACAAGGGATAACGTGAATCCACATGAACCACCTTCTCATATCCCAATAGATACAAGTAGACAACCAACAATACAAATAGTAGTAGACATGTTTGCAAAGGTTGACTCCATAGTACCATTCACTACAACTACCAAGGAGCCAGTAAAGGATCAAATAGGATAGATGGATACCTTTGTCTCTATAGCACAAGAACAAGGTGCACCCCCACAGATCACAATAATTGATAAGGAAAGATCTGAAGAGGACAAGGAAATTCCTAAGGAAAAGGAACCAGAGACAATACAAACATTGATAAATTTGCCTATGAAAGGGAATCCAATTGGAACATCTCAAAAGTCGAGCACTAAAGCAATACCACTTCAAATTTTAGCACCAAGCTCGAGCCTACAAAGGTTGCGAGGGTACTTCACTATGGAGACCCTATACCAGATGAGGACATAGTCATTCCCAAGTATGACTATGAAACTATGAACATAGATAAGATAAATGAAGTGCAAGAGGCACTAGAAAAGAAAAAGAATCAGGAGATACTTAGAAATGAGTATAAATAAAGGCAAGTGTTAATTGAGATTAAAGACATCTTTCTAGATGCATTTAGCTTGCAGGTACCTGATGAAACCAAGCTTATTATGGAGTAATTATCTAGTATAGTGGACTAGGTATAGAATGAAGACCTTGATACAAATGCAAAATTGTTAGAATGGTCCAAGAAGTTTCAAACAAAGGTAAATGAAAGAATATCAAGTAAAATAGCACTTTCACAAGTTCGACTGGCTAAGAAGATTGAAAAGGTAAAAGCAGTACTTGAGAACATATTCTCATTGTACTCAAAATTGTGTGACCCATCAATTTTCACACAAGAAACCAACCAGTGAATAATGAGCTTGGAGAGGAATTTAAAGATATCAAGCATGCAGCTACCTAAGGATCCAACTCAGAGTGAGAAGCATTTTCAAACTACACTTCACACATGGAAGGAATTAGCTATGTTAACAACAGATGACACAAATACAAAGGCCAAATTTATACAGATTCAATCTACTATAACCTCACACATGGAAATTTTGTAGAAAGAACCGGCCTATGCTGAAAATGTGTTAAAGAAAGACCCCGATCTTTCTACATTGGAAGGCCTAGTTCACCTTGCAACAGAGTTAGCGATCCAACTTAAATCACTAGAAATTGTACTAGATAATTGGGATGATGCTCTAAGGATAGTAATGGAGGCAAATAAATCCTTTTTGGAAAAATATTCAGTTAATATGTAGACCCCTTTGACATAAGTATCAAAAAAGGGGGAGATAATATTGTTGAATTGGGGGAGATAAAATTTTGGGGAAATAAATTTTGGGGGAGAAATAGAAAATCCAAAAAGAAACAATACTTGCAAGGGAAGATGTGTGAAAGGGGGAGTTAGAACAGATCAGATAGAGAAAGAATGACAAGGCAAGGTAGAAATAAAGAGTATCAGAATCAACATGAGAAGTTGTGGATACAAAAAAGGCACATCAACTCAGGGGGAGTTACAAATTTTGAGGTATCTTCAAAAAATTTTGAACAACTTTTGAAGTGTTGTATGTATGCTGAACAGATGTATATTATACTCAAAAAGATTAGATTCATCATGTATAGTTAAGTGTTTTTGACACTCATGTCAAAGGGGGAGATTGTAGGTCTTAGATTACTTTTGAAAATTGAGTGTCAACACATTAATAATTTTTCTTAGTTGATGTCAAGTATAATATAGATGCCAAGTTATAGTATGTGCTGAGCCAAAAATTCAACAAGTGCTAAGTCATTCAAATGCCGAGAAGATAGACAATGTTGAGCAAGTTTCAACTGTCAAGTGACTAATAGATGTTGAGGCAGTATATGTGTCGAGTAAACTATAGGTGTCGAGCAAGAAAAAATTTCTATATGTGTCGAGCATCAGTAATCAGTAAGTGTCGAGTAACACAGAATCAGTATAAGAGTTTGTGCCCTCACAAACTAAGATGTAAACTATTTTTGAGTCGACATATGATGAATCTCGAAGGATTAAAAGATAAGATCGAATCTATTCAATTCCCTATGCAACCAATCATAAAAATGAAAAGATTTGAGTGGGAAAGATGGATGAATCTCAATTGTAGATTCATACTTAACCCTAAGTCATGAAACCTTTTTAAGGGGGTCGAAACCCCATAATTCAATGAATGTAAAAGAGAGTATGCGAAAAGAGAATGCATGCAAGGAGAGAATACTAGCAAAGTTTGAAGGAACTAAAAGGGATGAAAAGACTTAGAAGAAGGACAACATTGTAGCATCAGTTAACAGAACAGAGTATCGGTACTTTAAATAGAATCATATCAGATCAATGAGGATTAGATCAGAATGGATTGACATCGATCTAAAATCAACAATTGAAGATTGTACGTTATTAGGTCAATACATTCTACTATACTTTCTAGCCATTGTATTAGGAGAAAGAAAATCCTATAATGATAGGTTGGTTTAACAACCATTTTGTAAATCCTTTAACAGGGTGACATTCCAAGTGAGTGTTTGTAAAATCCTTTAGACAGGTACACCATTAACAGGGTGTTAGAGCCTTTAACAGGGCAGGGCTCTCACAGGGCAGACCATTGATGATGGTCAAACTTTGTAACTTTGACAAGTTACATATTGTTGCAGTGATAAGTCGTGGGTGTCATCCCCACCCCAGTTTTACCTTCTCATTTTGGAGGGTTTCTTGGTGATCAAATATTGTGTTGTCTATTTTCATACATGCCTTTACTTTCATGTTAATTATAAATATTTCATGCATGTATTTGTACATGGTGTAAATGTGTATTCATGAAACCTTAGTGTAGAATGCAAATGGATTGACGATGAACTAAACTAAACCCAAGATATCATCATCAGAATGTAATCTCTACAAGCGTCTCATGTTTCCCTAACTATAACTGCTAAAATAGCTCTCAGACCAGCATCTTAGTGATAGTTCTAGAATGGAAGAATGCTGAAAATTAAATATGCAATGAACTAACAAGTGATAAATGATGCTAAATAACACAATGTAATGCTAAAATGCTATGAAAATGCTACAATAAGAATGCTACATGATGAATCAAAATGTGCCTATAGTGCAAATGCCTAAGACTTGGGTTCTTTTGCTCTTAAATTCTCCTTCTATTTATAGGATTTTAGAAGGGGTTGGGGTAAGAATTTGGATTTTACCTTTTCACTTGGTGGGTAGAAGTGAAATTGAAAAGGAGCTCAAAAGTCTTGATTGGAGGCTTTGTTGCTCATTTTGCACCCTGCCAATATTCAAATTTCAAATGCTTACCCACCAATGGCTAGTTCCCAGAGTTAATGTTATTTTAAATGCCTGAGAAACATCAAATTTTTTTTAAAAAAATCAAACTTATGATATGTTTCGACCAGCTTGCATCCTATCCCGTCGTTGGATCTTCTCAGGATCTACGACCCTCGCTACATCACCAAGAAAAGCTGCTCGATAGATATGCATAGCGACTTAGCGAGTGTTTTCCACGTAGATCGACGGGCCCAGTTTGGCAGTGGTGGTTTTTTTTGTTTTTTCAACACCGAGTTTGGATAACGTCACTGGTGCTCGCTACCTCACTACTAGAAAATTCAAACAGCTCGTTGTTAGCGACATAGCGAGTCACCATGAAATGAGTGTTTGGTGGGACCTCATGTGACGTGGATGCTCAGGAGGGATTCTGATCATCGGATCAATGCAAAATCAACAATCCTCACTAACTCACTATGGAAAGATGCTCAGAAGATATATATATATATATATAGCGAGATAGCAATTCGCTGCCACGTGTCTTGTGGGGCCAAGTTTTTTCCATAAGCCACAGGGTGGACTTCGAACCAGTGATGTGCTAAGAATGAGTGTATAGATTAATGACACATCGGTAGTTGGTTAATTTCTCATTGGCTAGGGCGATGACAATGCAAAAAGTGGGCTAGTCCCTTCAGTGCATCTTTCACTATCATCAAATTAGCATGGATCAAAGGTCCTCATTAACTCGCTATGGGAAGATGCATGCTATTTAGGTATAGCGAGTTAATGACCTGGCGACACATGGATTGTGGGTCCTATTTTCCTTGGTGGGCTGCAAAAGCAAGAACTTACTGGACAAGTTGGAGAAAGGCTAGGTTTCTATTGGTCAGCACACTGATAGAGTGGGTGTATCTTCAGGACTGTCGGATGGTGGAAGATCGATGTTTCTCGCTAGGTTGTTATGGAAAGATGCTCAATCTTTAGCTATAGCGACATAGCGAGGATTTTCCACGTATCCTCAGAGTTCTGTGGGTCCAGTTTAGGCAGTAACAGATAGATGCAATCGGCGGTTAGTGTAACGTCGCGGCCAGGATTCTTTGAGAAAAGTTGGCGTAGTTAGTGAAGGAAGGAATGGTCAACCATGTAAGACCTGCGAGGTGGCAGAATGGAATGAACTGATTGGCCCACATGGCTCATCTCAGTGCCAAGATAGATTGACTAAGTTAACTTGTTGATTCACAAACCAGGAATAGAGGAAATCAAGGTTTTTGTGAATCCGATCTTCATGATCAATCCCAACCACCAGGAAATGAATGCTAAACACGAGAGAGCACTCCACCACCTTCGATAATCCATCTACCTAGTCAGAGCACAGTTATGGCACCATTTCTATCTTCTCAAGACATTATTTGACACAGAGGATCAGATATCATTACCCTAGATCTATATCCATGATCAAATTTTCCCCATGATTGTTTTATGGAGGACTTCAATGTAGTAGTTGAGGAGTAACTACAATTAGAGGACATCTTAGTTATGCCTGCACTATAAAGGTAGATTTTGTAAATTTTGAAAGGGTCGAAACATTCTCTGTTGTTCTTTGCTATTACTCTGCAATTCCAGTGTAAAATTCTCCTTGCCTCTGAACTGTATGATTCTCTACCTTATCTCCTTCAACCATTGGTATGAAAGTGCAAGAACTCTTTGCCTTCGCCATTGTTTTGTGGAAGTCTGTAATCTGCCCGACTGTATCTCTTTTAGCCTGTGAATGACATATAAGTGAATCTTCTCCTTCCTTGTGTCATTCATTCATCTTTTCTGGTCTACATGTTGTTATTAGATTAAAAGCATGTCTGAATGTGTATATCCTTGGTTTCATTCTGGTTCAATAGTGCATATATAGCCAGAGATTGGTTTGAACACTCTATTTTGGTGCATCACCTCTTTAGATTGGATTAGGTAGATTTGCTTTCATGCTCTCCTTCTCCCTTTTCCTCTCCAAGAGTAGTTAGGTGCATCCTAATAGTAAGAGGAAACCGGCCTTCTCCGGAGACTCAACCTCACGGTTCAAGTCCCACAGCTTGGAGGTTGTTTCCATGTTTCACTAGGTTGTCCTCACACATAGACTTTGGACAAGGGTGCAAACCTAAGTGACAATAGGCTTCATGTGATTTTCATGTCAACAAAAATGTCTCATGAGACACAAGAAAAAGATCTCAAAAGTCATGATTTGTGGCTAAATAAGGTTTTATTTCAACAAAAATGTCTCATGAGAGACAAGAGAAGGAGCCCAAAAGTCATGATTTGTGGCTAAATATGACTTTGTATATGACTTTTATTTTCAACAAAAATGTCTCATGAGAGACAAGAGAAGGAGCCCAAAAGTCATGATTTGTGGCTAAATATGATTTTTATTTTCAACAAAAATGTCTCATGAGAGATAAGAGAAGGAGCCCAAAAGTCATGATTTGTGGCTAAATATTACTTTTATTTTCAACAAAAATGTCTCATGAGAAACAAAAGGAGGAGCCCAAAAGTCATGATTTATGGCTAAATTTGGATTTATTTTAATTCTTTATATAAAAGGGGGATTTTCATTTTGTGAGAATAAATGGATTTATTGATTTAATAAAAGTTCCATTTATTCTCAAACATTTCTCTTTTCCCTCTCCTTTTTTTTGAATTTCATTTTATGATTTTGAATTGTTTCTCTCCTCTTTTGAAGTTGATTTAGGTCTTATTAATTTGATAGATGATTAATGACCTAATGTAATCTTTTGATTCAAAATTTTGTTGTGTCTCTTCTGATTTTCTCTTTAATTTGCATTGATTGATCGAAACTGCGTGATTTAGGTCTTTGCCAATTTTTGGGTGTCTACAGTATTGATTTTAGTTAAAAGTTTTATAGCTTAAAGTTTGGTACTTTTGATTCACCCCACCACCCCCCCCCCCCATCTCAAAAGTATTCTTCCCACTTGTAAATTCCAACAACTTTAACCGTAACCTTGACTCAAATAATAATCCAAATAAAGACCCTAATTCTAACCACATTGAGAACTTGAATGTAAACCCTTACTCTAACCATAATCCTAATTTTGATCTTAATCATTATTGTAACCCTAATAAAAATTATAAACCTAACCAAATCCCTAACCATAATACTAATTCTAAATCTTAAACACTCATTCTAATCTTGAACCCCAATCCTAACAATAATCCTAGGTCTACCCATAAATCTTATTATAAACCCTAACCCTAAACCTAATCCTACTCAAATTTATAACCCTTACCATTATGTAAATGCCAATCCTAATGATAATCTTATCATAAATCCTAGGTTGTAATCCTAATTTTAAACCTAAATCTTAACCTTGTTAACTATAATATTAACCATAATATTAGAAATCTTTATCCTACCCATAATCTTATCCACAACCCTAATCAAAATCATAACCCCAATTATTTACTAACCATGATGTAAAATATTACTATAACCATAATACTTAACCTAAAACCTAATTCTATTTGTAATAATGAACCCTGACCTAAATATTGGAGCCTAAGTCTACCATAAGCATGACCTTAATATTAAAGCATTACCTAGATATTAAGTCTAGTGCTAACATGACTATAACTTAAGACCTAACCTTCACTCTAAACCTAATCCTACTAAAGACTATAACTCCTATCATGACATAAACCCTAAACCTAATTATAACCATAATACTAATCTTAAACTCTAACCTTAAATACTCATTATAACCTTAAAACCTAACCCAATCTTAACCTTAATACCAAACATTAAACCCTAATATTAATCATAATCCTAATCTGAAACATGAAAAAAAATACTAACCATGACATAAACCTAGATCCTTTTCCTATTCCTAATCCTAAATTCTAACTTTAGCCAAAATGCTACCTTAACCATAAGTATAACCATGATATAAAACCTAATCACAACCTTAACCATGAGCTTAATCCTAACCCTAATACTAATCTTAAACACCCTAATTCTAACTTTATCTCTAAACCCTTACCTTAATCAAAACCATAACTCTAACCATAATATTAAGCATGATGTAAACCCTAACCCTAACAATAATCCTAACACTAACCTTAAATCATAAGCCTAAGCCTAATATTAATTATGATGTAAATCCTTACCCTAACCATAACTTAATCCTAAAGAATATCATAACTCAAACCTTTAAACCAATGCTAATTCTAACCATGGTGTATTTAGCTAAGCCCTTTTCCTAACTCTAACCATAAATACTAATCCTAACTAAACCTTAATTATAACTCTAGTTTCAACCAAAAATATAAACCCCAGATATTTCAATGATCCTAACCATAACCCTTGTCCTAAACTCTGATCCTAATTTTAAACCCCAGTCCTTATTTCAAACCATAGTCCTTGATCTTAATCCTAAACCTTAAATATGGTATAACCGCTAACCCTAACCCTAATCAAATTCTAACACTAATCAAATCCTAAAAATTACAATTAACATATAAACCTAAAACCTTGTAATAATCCTAATCCTAAATTTAGAACCTTGACTAGCTTAAACCATGATCCCAACTCTAAATGCTAAACCTAAAAAATAATACTACAATGAAAAAACCTTATTCCTTACCATAATCATATTATAAGCCTAGCTAAACCCTCAACACTAATCACAACCAAAACCCTAACTTTAATCATAATAATAACCATGATATAAACACTTAACAAAATTATAATCCTATCCTAAATGTTAAATCCTTATCTTAACACTAACCTTAATCAAAATTCTAACTCCGACCATAGCAATAACTACAATGCAAACCCTAACCTTAAAAATAATCATAATCACAAACCCTTAACCCTAATCCTTGTCCCAAGCTTAAAGCATATGCCTAACCATAATATTAGCAAGGATACAAATCCTAACCCTAATGATAAATAAAACTCCAATCTAACTTAAAACTCTATGTAACCCTAGTTAAAACCCTACTCCTTTATGAATGACCCTAATAATAATAGCAACCATCATTTTAAACCTAACCCTAACCATACTCACAACTATAAACCCAATATTATACACTCAACACTAACCCATCCTCTAAGCAAAACTTTAATTCTAATCATAATATTAACCATGGTGTAAATACCAACCCTTTTGATAATACAAATCTTAATCCCTAAACCCTAACCCTAACAATGAAATTAACTATGATGTAAACCCTAACCCTAATGATAATATGAATCTTAATCCTAGACCCTAAAACCCTACTGAAAATCCTAACTCTAACCTTAACATTAATTATGATGTAAAAACTACTTATAATTGTAATCTTAAATCATAAACCCTAACCTTATATTTACTTGTATTATCCCTTACCCTATCTATAATCCCAATATTAACCCTAAACCTAAAGCATAACTCAAATAATAAACCTTAGTCCTTACCATAATCCTAACCTTCAACAATATCATTACACCAATCTTACATCCAACCCTAAATATAACCATGGCATAAAGCTAAACCCTTTTCAAAATCCTAACCCTAATCAAAACTCTAAATGTAACCCTAATTCCAACCACGATATAAACCTTATACCTTACAATAGCCCCAACCATAATCTTAGTCCTAAGTTCTAAATTATGATCATAATCTCAAACTCTAATTCTAATCCCAAATTTTAATTTGTAATTGTAATCCTAAACCCTAACCTTAACAAAAATGCTAGCCATGATGCAAACCCAAACTCTAACCATAAATCTTAATATAATCCTAGGTTTAAACTCTACAATCTAATCCTAACCATATCCAAAACCTTAACTCTAACCATAAGTTTTAACCTTGATATAAACCTCATCCTAAGGACATTCTCAATCTCAAATTTTAAACCCTAATCCTAACCCTAATTCTCATAATATCCCTCAAGCTTAATTAGAAACGTAACCTTAGTTATAATCCTAACACAATTTATTTATATATTAAAATTATTTAATATCTTCCGTAGAAATTTCTTTCTCGAAATGCCGATTTTTATCAATTTATCAGATACAATAAAAACACAAGAATAACCCCAAAGAAGATGAAAGAGCCTGCTTTATTTCAATTACAGAACTCTGAAAAAAGCCAAAAAGGAGAGATTAGCGTGTTTCATATTTTCCGGCAGCAAGTACTCGAGATTAAGGCCATAAACACGAAGTTTGTTAACCCTAATGCCAACTGAACGTCAGTATACGTTGAAAAAATAAATAAGTACCGCTTCTCACAATTTTTTTCGATAACTGTTTCCAGCCCCAGAAACTCTAGATCTGGTTTGGTATGGAGCCAATCCAAGTCTTTGCTGAATCTGTTTTTCATCCGTGTCCGTATAGATGACATCGGCATACCTTATTTGGAAACGGTCCTGCACAAATCATACAAGTTTCAAATCAGGTAAAAAGCACCATCTATCATTATCTGGATTTTCCTTTTAAATGACGATGGCTATTGATGACTGGACGCTTTTTCCGGTTCTTTTACTACATATAACTCTAATTGAAGGTCTCTCTAAGGTGGGTAAAGCATATGAAGCTCTTGGGTTCTGTGGTATCTCAGTTGTATCTCTTCTGAAATGCCCATCTTTCGTTTACTTTACCCACCTTGCAGGGACCATTAATTAGTTTTACATAGAGTAGCGCGACAGGAGTATCAGGCAGTTGTTTTCACAGCCCTTATTGCATGGATTTTGAAGGGCCAAGGAATTAGCGAAAGCTACAAAAAGAATGATAGTTTTCCATTAGCCATGGCTGCAATATCTTTTGTGTGGCCAAACTAAATAGATAAAGCTCACTATCTTTTGTTTTAGGAGGGAGCTATTGACGCGGAGCAAATTTCATAACAGGAATATATCACCATAATTTGGGAGGGAGAGAGGTTGCTGATTTATTGGTCGATGTGGTTTTTCTTGCAGCCAGGAAGGGCGTCATCAAAATGTTTTCATTGGGCTGATCTATCTTGGAGTCGGATCAGGAAACCAATAATAAACTGTGAATTAGTTTTTCAAGTTTGTTTTATTACGATGAAAGGAGAGTATCAACGTGTCACAGAATACAGTCATAAGTATATGCCACTATATAGTACACGAGGGGGGAGGGTGCTCATCCATTGCCCATATGACTTTATGTTTGGTTACGGAAAATAGGAGAAAATTGATACTTCACAACTTTTCATTGTAAGTAAATGGCACTATCGTGCTAGAGGAGGTAGGATGCTAATACATTATTCAAGTGTTTTGAACTGCTGCCATAGCCGATTGGCAAAGCCTTAGCGTGCATGCTGTTAATACATGATATTGGAGAGATGCGAAGTCACGGGACCTGAGTCTAAAAACCTACTTATGACCAAATAAGAGGGAGAATGAGAGACACAAACCTGTGACTTGCAACCCAAAGCCAACTTCCCGAGTGGCAAGGCTTTCGATTTGGTTAATACTTCGCGTGTCACCTGTTGCGCACAATTGTTATGGAAGTTTTAAGTTGTTGGAATGAAGATTAAGGCCTCCCCGCGCTTCAAAAACCACTCCAGACTGACACACGGTGCAGGAAAACAGAAAATGGATCTCTCTCTCTCTCTCTATTTATATATATACTACCCTTTATAAAACAATGCATGGTGAATACAACTTGCGAGAGATATCAAGACTATACTCAATGTTGATATCCCACCAAGAACAGCATAATATTTGACAGAGGCAGCAGTTGCCAGTGTTGGTAGAAAACATAATCACCTATATAAAATTTCAACGAGAAGCATGATACAGGCATCATCACCGATTAGGCTAGAAAAGATTTCAATAGACATTACTAATTGCAGAAAAAAGAAGAAATCTAGAAGTGCGATTTAAAGCAGTAGCCAAGTTTTTGTATCAAACGGAAACTACAACATCAATGCACTAGCATAACATAGCAAATAAATAATAATCTCTTCAGACAATAAATTGAAGGCATAAGATCTTTATGTTGAAGGCCTCATACTCTCAGACAGCAAAATGATCTATATTGTTCTCAGAGAAGAGTAAGCCAAATTATGAGTGAGTGAAAAAGCTAAACTGATCTTGCACCTGGATGTGCCCAGGAAGCACATTCCGGGGATGTGGATGCTTGTGAGGCGCTTGCATCGCCTCCTTAAGCATCCACAGGCCCGGAATGCACATCCTTGGCACATCTGGGCAGGAGCTAAAAGCATCCACTACCCGAATGTTTCCGCTTCAGCATCCAACTGCTAGAGCAGAGAATCGGTATCTAAGCTGGCAACTAACGTTATTGAAAGCCAAACTAGACAACCAAAAACAAACCTGAAGGCATACATGAGATATTCTGATATGTAAGTTGGGACTAGCTATTGCAAAGTTCTTAAAACGTTTTTGAACATATCAGGTGCACTAAATAAATAAATAAACTGTCCCAAGAGGGCTCCACCTCAACAGCCATCTTTTGAGCCCCCTTAAGCACCATTGGGGCCATAATGTTTCCCATCTCAAACACCATCCCTACTTTTCAAGCCCTGAAATGGGAAAATTTTGCGCCTTGTTCCAATCTTTCTAATCACCTCTAGTCTTGAAGACACCTTGAATTTTCTCCAGAGTTGCTTCAAGTAGGTTATGCAAACTTTTCAATTTAACTCATGGCTTTACAGGTACATTTAGAATAACACTTAGGTCCTTGAAATCCTCATTTCAGCATCACCGTTCAACATATCAATTTAATCCTTCTAGGTCATCTCAAAGGATTGCTTGATGTTTACTTTACACCACTTGCCCTACCCCTGTCAACAGATAGTTAAACAGTGTAGAACAGGTTAGGAAAAGATGACACTCAGTAGCACAGGAGCATGATCAACCATTATAACCTTCAAACCTCTAAAATATTGACTGACTGGTGTACTTATTTCTTGTTGCATGCATTGGTCTGTCACTGTACACAAAGGCTTCTCGATGCTAGAGATCTCCTTTCCGCAAGGCAAATCTGATGGAACATTCCTCCATAGGAGCTTTGTCGTTCAATGTCATCTTTTACATAAATACTAAGTTGCCGGTTCGTGGTTTGGTTCCGGGTTCGGGTTCGAGAATCGGTTCGCTGGTTCGACGAAATTTTGGAAAGGGGTTTGGGTTCGTTTGGGTTCGTTAGTACAAAAACATGTAAAAATTATAAAAAAAAAAATATATATATATATATATATATACATTTTTATGAAGCATGAGTTAATATTAGAATGTAGCATAGTACCATAAACACATTTAAAACTTTAAAACAGCATAAACAATAACATATCAATGTATCATGGTGAGCATACCATCACATAGTAACATAATTCAATCAACTTCAACATCAAAGATGAAAGATTCAAAACATTTAAAATATCAAGTTCAAGTGTCATTGTTTCACGTTCAATGTTTAACAGTAACTAATAGAATGAAAATCTATTAAAATTCTGAATTTCTAGTTCTAAGTTCTTCATTCGTCATCTTCATCTTCTTCATATTCATCTTCTTCTTCTTCATCTTCTTCTTCATCTCCTCCTTCTTCGCCTACGCTATTACTTGCACCAAGGCCAATGGGATCAGCAGCAAAATCAACAATGGTATTGGCATCAAAGTTATCAAAATCATCAATTGTAAGCGCAGCAGTGGAAGCATCCAAGTCCGCAATCTCTGCATCTACATCCCACTTCTTTGTCTCCCCTTCTTTGTATTCTTGACTCTTGTGTGAAAGAAGGCGCAAGTTGTTATGCACAAATACCAGGTTCTCGGCTTTTTTTGATTGCAACCTATTGCGCTTCACCGAGTGGATGAAAGAATAGGTGCTCCAATTTCTTTCTGATGCAGAAGAACTAGCAACCTATAAAGACAACATAGGGTAGGCAATTAAAAAGGAATTAATTCAATCTTATTAAAAAATTCTTTTGAAGATAAAGTGAGCTAATTTAAAAAAAAATAAAACTTACTTGTGATATAACTTTGATTGCAAGGGGCTGCAATGTTCGGAATTTTTGGCCATGGAGGTACCACCAACCATGAGCATGCTTCTTGAACCGATGACGAAGAGCATCATTACTTAGACCTGTAGCATTGACAAATGCTATGAACTCATCCATGATTACATCTCTTATATCATCATCAGGAAATATTCTTCTAAATGCTGCCTGGTACCCGTCAGACACTTCCATATCTCTGTATGGTGGCAACCTTCCTGGTAGATCACAATATTGTGAGCTATAGTATTTGGGGGTCAAGGCATAGGCAAGCAAATGTAATGGAGTGGTCATTTTGTTCCATCTTTCATCAATAATTTTTTGCACTTGTTTGAAAAAGGTCTCTTGCGGATCTTGCTCCTGCTCATTTATAACTTGCCTGATCTTCTCAATCATTGAGTCTATGCCATCATAGATCTCTCCAAGGCAAGGCCTATCCATGTCAGTGTACCTAAGCATGCTCATAATGGGCTCGGTGATCTTAAGGAGATATTCCACACGTTCCCACCATGAGTCAGCCAATAGCCTATCCTTTATTTTGTTTGCCCTTTCAGTGTTCTTTTGCTTCCATACACCCCAATTGTTGCTGATTACCATACCTTGAAGTGCATCTTTCACTTGCACAAGTCGTCTTAAGACTATTATATGTGATGCAAAACGGGTCTCAGCAACCTGTGACATAAATTAGAGCAAAAAACAACTATTAGATACATATTTTAGAAAACTAAGAAAAGTATACACATTGGCAATTGCACAAGTAAAATATGAAAAATCAGAAATTGTCAAATATTAAAAATTAAATTACTAATTTGAGTTCAAGTTCATTTACCTTCAATAGCTCCAATTTTGAGTAGTTCCTGAAAAGAGATTGAGTCATGTGGTGGTTTGTGACAAACATTTGTATGTCCTCAGCCTCTTCATACACTGTTTTGATCCACTCAATTTGGTTCCCAATATTTTGTAGCATAAGATTGAGTGAATGGACTGCACAAGGTGTCCAAAAGATATGTGGATGTCGTGATTCAACCAACAAACCTGCTGCTCTACAATTCTTTGCGTTGTCCGTTATGACTTGGACAACGTTTCTTGCACCCACTTGTTCAATGGCCTCAATTAAGATATCAGCAATAAATGGCCCATCTTTTACTTTGCCCTCACAATCCACCACTTTCAGAAACATTGCCCCTTTAGGGGACACTGCAAGGACATTGATCAAGGGACGGTTCCTAGAATCCTTCCAGCCATCTGAAACAATTGTCACCCCTATCTCAACCCATGAGTCCCTTATGGGCTTCAATTGATTTTCAACTCGTTGGACCTCATCATCCAACAAGGTGGTGCGCACTTTCTCATAACCGGGGCCACAATACCCTTTTGGAGCTTCATTGGCACCCCTCAACATGTCCTTCCAAAACGGAGAGCGGACAACATTAAAAGACAACCCATTTGCATAGAGGCATCTTCCCACCTTAATGTCAGCAATATCCCGAGCCTTGTTTTGAAAAGAAGTTTCTATTGGCCCCTTTCTTTTGTGTACAATGGGGATAGATTCAGTGTCAGTGTCCATTGTAGTATTGAAGAAGGGATGGTCTTGTACAATAACATCTGAGGGGGGCTGCATTCCCTTAACTTTTTTACTTTTATTGCTACTACTATCGAGTTCTATTGCCCTGTGTCCTTCTCTCTCTTCTGCTGCCTCATGCTCTTCAATATATTTTAACACGGTGTGATTTGGTATAGGGACACCATTTTTGCCAGGGCATTTCTTGACTCTTCTTCCAGTATAACCACATAGATGGCCTACCACACGATAATAAGAACTATTTCTTTCTACATCACATCCTCGACATCTCCAACGGAATGCACCACCTCCTGGAATGGGTTTTATAATGTCTACATACTTCCATAGAGGAGAATCAGAGTTGGTTTCCATTCTTTGTTCGGTGTTGTCTATTGATGAAGAGGTAGATGACATTACTTTCGGACCTTTCCCTATGGCAATAAATTACTAATTAGATATATGTTCATAATCTATATGCAAGAAAATTACGAATTTTGAAATAATGGAAAAGATTCAAGAACTTAGAACATATGAAGATTGAAAGAGAAATGAAAAAAAAATGGAAAAACTAGAACAAAACAATAGTAAATGGAATAAGATCTTACCTCTTGGTCCTTTTCCAGCCATTGCAAGTTTGCAAATGTGTATAAATGATGCACAAACACTTAAAGAACGCCAACAAGTCAATCTTCAAACTCCTCCTTGCACAACCGGATGCTTGCTCAAAAACTTATGTGCTCTCCTTCAAGGCAAAACAACCTATTTAGAAACAACAAATGACTATGAGAGAGCAAAAAACCAATTCATAACACCTTTTTAGGGTACGTGGACCCCAAAAATTATTTAAAAATGCAAATAAATAACTTTAATTTTGCGTCCGTGGGCGGGTTCTAGGCTGGGTTGAAACCTGGTTCGATTTTCCCAGACTGGTCCGCCTGGGTTCGAACCAGGATTCGAAAATCGAACCCTGAGCGAACCGTGGTCGAACCGGACCCGAATCTTGAACCGGTTCGAACCAGTTCGAGGTCCGGAGGGGGGGGAGGGATACCCGTGTAACTTAGCATAAATAGAATGTCCATCCTGCAAAGTATCTTTGCTAATGACTTTTAACAGTTGTTTATTAGCAATTAAAATCTGAAACGTACTGTATTCCACAGGGACACATCCCTGGTCCTCAAACAGGTGACCATGTACCCAATGTTGTTTCAAGGATGGCAAGTGATTTCACCCGGCCATCTCCAAAAATTCTGTAATCACAAAAACATTTTAGGAATGTTACTCTGTGTAGGGGAAATGAGTCTAGGATGTATGGGCATAGAAAATTTGATGGAACATTCATCCATAGAAGCTTTGTCCTTCATCGTCATCTTTTACATAAATAGACTGTCCACCCGCAAAGTATCTTTGCTAAGATCAACTCTTAATTGTTGTTTATTAAAGTTAAATCTGAGCTTGCACTTTATTCAACTGGATACTTCGCTGGTCCTCAAACAGGTGACCATGTGCCCAATGGCGTTTTAAGAATGGGAAGTGATTTTGTCTGTCCATCTCCAAAAATTCTGAAATCAAACAAACATTTTAGAAATAATACTCTGGGCTGGGGAAATGAGTCTAGGATGTCTGACCATTCTTGAAATGTACAGAATGTCTGAGTTGTTACTTGACTGTCCCAGAGTCTTTTTTTGAATTAAATTAATCTATTATAATTTAATCTGGGTACTAGTTCAATCTAGGGCTTTCAAGGGTGAAAAGCCTACGTGTGACAGAATTCTACTGGATGAAAACCCTCTAACTCATCATATGGATCAAGGACAAAACCCCCTTTTTCCAACCGGGATTGTTACAGATTTCAATGTTTTCAAAAATACTTGAGCAGTGATCTATTTTCAGTTACAAACAAAATTCCATATTTTTGGTTGTCAAGATATTCCAGCATTGCAAACTCATACCAGCAAGCAACAAGGGCATCATATAGTCAGATCTGAGCATTTCCAACCCACCCTACATTATCCAATTTGGAGTGCAACATGATTGACCAGCACCGTACAGTTTGAGAACCTGAAAACTGCATTTTCTAAGTTTTTAACAATGGCACAAGTATTATTATTAATTTTTCCAGCAACTATATAGCAGCAGAAAAATTGTTATTAATTTTCTCAACAACAGTACAACAGCAGGATCATGGATAGATGTTTAAATAACAGAAAAAATCTATACATATATGTCTGTATGATTTGCTACGGTGAGTGATAATTTGGTAAAATTCAGCAAACTGTATTTTGACATTGTAACAGTTGTAATTTTTCTAGAATAAAATGAACTTTTTTGAAAGGGGTGCCACTATTTTTTGTCCCTAGGGTTTATTTTGAAATTTTCAAGCAATCAGGATTTACTCCAAAAATTGGAAATTAATTTTTTCAGAAGCAAAAATGAGTAATTTTAGAGGTTTCAAGCAAATTTCTGCTAATGCGGGGTTTACTCAAAGTTTTTTACTAGTTTGGGTTTAATATGAAAATCACAAAAGCATATTTTTGATTAAATACCACCCATTGCATTCCAGTTTATTGAACATTCATAAAGGAATCAGAAGATTGTATTTTCAGATTAAATATTAGTTGGTACATTCCATTTTCATTTGAAAATTAAAATATAAAAATCAGTGTTTGTCATTAAAATAACACTGATAGTGGGACATTTGAATCACAAACAACAATTTACATTGTTGTTTTTCAAAAGACCTTCATATTCATAAAGCCTTTCCTTTTGTTTTTCTTCCTGGAGAATCAGTCCCTTCTGCCATACAATAGTCATACCTCCTGGAGCTTTGTTCTTATTTATCTATGGCATACTTGGGTTGCAGTTGCACTTCCACATATAGTCAAAGCTACAGCTATAGCAGGTAAGATCAAGTTAGAGTTAGTGTTGTTGGCCTTGCTGTTCATGTTGTTATTAATACTGACGGGGTGTGTAAGCTGCACAAACCAGTCAGCATAGTTCTGCTGGACTGTCCAGACGGAGGCATTCCCATGGATTCTCTGCCTACCACTCAATACAGACACTTTATTTTAGAATCCACGCCGATAGCTATTACCACTATGTTTCAGCTATGATACTCTATGCAAAGGACTGTAATTTTAGAGTTGCTTTAATGCTTCATTTCAAAATTTGTGTTAGATTGTTAGTGATGAACCTGAATTGTCATAGATTATAATAGCTATAATTTGATCGCTATTATACTGTTATCATGATATTCATATACTTATGGCTGCTAAATTGTTGCCACTGTGTTGTATAATGTTACCCAACATTAGTTTTAGAAGTTTGAGCATGTATATACCTTACTGCTGTCACTGTCTTAATAATATCGTGCACAATGCTAGTCTATCAGTTAAAACTTGTAGAAACTAGAGTATCTCTGTATATACTTCTGTCCCCCTGCTACCCCCCAACAATGGCTTCTGGACTGCTGTCCCCTTCTGTACTGACACACCCTCCCCCAAAATGTCATGGCACATTGGAGGCATATACTAAAAAATTATTTACCATTTATGAAGTTCTCACCTTTGATATTCCCAAACTAAGCATCTACTTATCGCATACAATGTAGTCTGCTTATGTATTAAATATATAACTTCTTCACCAAAGTCATCGTGTAGTTTCCTCTTCAACCCAAAGTAAGTTTCTTTCTCTAAGTCTGTAAGAACCATTCTCTACCTTAAGTGTGAGATGTACTGTCCCCTTTTGGGATGATCCTGGATCTTGCGCAAATATCACAAATTCAATTGAAATAAGGACTGTTAGGTCCTCCCACCATGTTAGTTAATACTTGAAATATAATTCATAATTGTTCGTAATTGCTTCTGGATTAGATTGTGTTGAAATTTTTACCATCAACATTTCGAATCACACTACGTGATTCATCATTAGGATGAGAGAGCTGTAGTGTGATTCAAAATATTGATGGTAAAAATTTCAACACAATCTAATCCAGAAGCAATTACAAACAATTTTAATGGATTGTGGAAATCTGATCTCTATAATTCATAAGATTATTCATTTCTATTAGGGCTAGGGATCCGACAACAAATATAAACACATGTGCATATATGTCCGTAATCATCTTAACCTACTTAGATAAGCCATGCAACTTGTTGATCTTAGAAATTGAGCACCAAAGGTTCCATTTCCCTAAATCAACATAGTAGGGTTGGAAAGGAAATCTGTAAGGGTGCTGCTTACTGCTCAGCCCAATTAAGCTCAAGAGTGTGCAGCATCCAGCTGTGACAACTCCCTGCTTTCTCTACAAGTGGCATGGATACCTTGATGATTTGTTCCCTTGGGGGTGGCCTACTTAATTTGAGGGAATCTGGATAATTGAGGAAGACTGCTCAGCCCAATCAAGCCCAAGAGCATGGAGAGTTTAACCAAGACATCACTCCCTTGGCCCACAGGCCACAAGTGGCAGGAACATCCACCTTTATGATTCCATCTCTTGGAGTGGCCTACTTAATTCAGGGCAACCCATTTCTGCCACCTCTCCCTAATGTATTTCCCTCTGTTCACATAAGGATTGTTTGTTGGAATTAAGAATGTACAACTTATTTAATTAAAGAAGCATGACAAAGTTATACAATATCTTGATAAGTGATATTTAGAGAGCATATATATATTATCCACATTGCATACACTAAGTATTCATCTCAAATATATTCTCATGCATACCACAATATTTACTAGATCCAAATATGCCTGTATTTTAAATTGCAGATCTCTTTTCTCAATTGCCAATTTGTTTCTTATCTTCTTTTATTGTTCTCCTCCTATGTAACCTTCTATATTTTATATTTTTATGTCTCTATGAAGAGAGACAATCTTTGAAAGACGCTGATCTTAACAACGATCATAACATTTCTTAGTGATGCCTCTTCATAAGCCAAACCTACTACTGCCTTGTTTATTTATTAATGGCTGCTCAAGTGCCTTAATCACTGTTATTTATTAATTTCTGTTTAGCATAATATGAATGTTTTTGCCTTTATACTAATCATCACTCCTAAAATAAGAAAATCACAGCTTATAATGTACCATTGCTCTTTAATTGTTATCCCATAAGTGATTATTACTGTTCATTATTATCCTTATTTAATTGCCCCATGATCGTTGCCTTCTCCATCTATCTTATGATCATTGGCTTAATATATCACTTCTTATAGAAAATCACGAAGTCTTATAAATAAGACAACTATCTTGAGTATCAATATTTTTTTCATGGCTGGGGCATGAGAGAGCACCACATAAGCTTGAGCAATCAAATCAAGCCGATTACAGCAGTAATGCATGAACAAACCACTCACAATGCTACTACTTAGCTTGATGTCAAGATTTTGTATTTTGTGTTGAATAATTTATACCTTAGTTACCCAGTTCTCCCCCTATCTCATCGAACCAGGCAAATTTGGAACTGGTCCTTGGTTCTGGTCCCAGTTCCCTTTTGGGTTCCACTTGGGTTCAAATTTAGGCAGGCTGGTCCCTCTAGGCCGAACCTAGGTCAAGCCATGGTTGAACCAATGCAGACCCAGGAAAACCAATTGCGAACCAGGTACAGTTCCACTGAGAAACATTCTATGATTTAGTGCAGAAAGTGATTATTACACAATTTGAATAAAGATCTTTAATATTAAAAAAACAAAATTTGCTGAAATTCAGATATTTGTTACATCAAATTAAACTAGCACTCAAGATATCTTCCAGTGACAATTGTACAACTAAAATTTTAAACATTAACAATATCTTTCTAGTCAGATGTCAATTATAAACTAATGAGCTCTTGTACAATGAAAGAGTAATAAGCATTTGACAACTTAGAAAGTAGGAATGCTATTAGTGCAACTGATCTCATTGACATTGACACTGTGAATTGACTAATGCCTTTGAGGATGAGAAGAAGAAGATGAGGATTTAGATAATGATAATCCATTAGATGATTAAAACTTAGTATAAAGTTCTAATTGTTGAAAGTCAAAATAATGATACTTGGACTTGATATTATTTAATATTTTGGTGTTCCTAATAGATATGATGTTATGATTACAAGTTTATAGTGTTCTTGTTGTTTTTATGATACCATGTGGCATTCTAATCTTAATTCATTCTTCTTGGCTGTGTACATATGTATATGTATGTATATACATGTTTTTGTATTAACGAACCCAAACCCCATTTCAAAATTTTGCCATACCAGCGTACCGGTTCTTCGAACTTGAAATCAAACTGATAACATAGATTTATACAAAAATCTGTCTTAATGCCCTCACCTTTTAAATCATTACAATTTATGCAGGTATATTTGGCGATTCAAATGAAAGGTCTTTTGACACAAAATCCCTCTTAAAGTCCTCACCTTTTAATAATTATAATTCTATGTATGTGTAGATTTGGCAACTCCAATGAAAGGACATCTTCATATCTCCAATCCTCTTCCGTAGTACTGAAACTTGAAATAATGGGGTCCTATGTCACGCTTGTCTTCACAAAAAGATCCCCAGGCTTTTTGGCTTCTTAATAGTTACCTCCACAAAGCTCAAGATCAGTTCATTGGATTTTTCAGAATCATTTCTAATTTTCAACCAGGTGTATATCCTTTCATCATGGCGCTAATGACTATTAACAATGAGCAAGTCACTTTTTATCAAGGGCAATGGTAGTTTTGAAACCCTCTGCTTGGTTATTAGATGCACCATTGAAAATTTAACTTATAGATGTTGGAGCACGAGAATACCATGATACCATCTTGCTAGTTTAGGATTTTTTTTGTAATATCTCACTACACGAATAGGGGATCACCTAGATATCTATGTTACTGGTATTGGGTCAGTTCTCTTGTCCTATCTGCCCCCAGTTTAGGATCCAGTTCAGATTGGCTGGGGAGTTGTCCCAGAGAGTAATGACCCATCCTTTAGGACCTCCAGCAACCAATAATAAATTTCCAAGCCTTTTCTTTTATTTAAGTCCCCAAGGCTAAGCAATATTTTATTAAAGCAATGAGTTGTTTCTGAATCACTTTAGCTCCTAATTTTCAGTCATAGGCGTAGCGGCCACTTATTGATTGCTCTGACTTGAAGGCATGATTGTGTATTTTTTGGTATCTTGCCATCAGTCGGTCCTTTGGAGGGAAAGAAGCAACGATTTGCAACAATTCTGTTTGCAGTCTACAATCTGAACCAAAAGGCCATGGTTAGAAAATTGATTGCAGCACCTGTAGGTTAGTAGGAGGAATATGCATCAGTCTGGAGCTGAAGGTTTGTGGATTCTGATTATTTAAGTTCAAACTTTACTGAAAGCTAGGCAACTCTTGATTGTGTTTATAACTTTTTATGATTTTTACTCTTTGTTTGGAAATTAATTTGTATTCATCTGTTGATACGAGTTTGGTTGTATTGAGTGAATTTAGTTATGAATACATAAATGTCTCATATATCATAAGGAAGGATATTTGAAAGAGCCACAATTTCATATGTGGGTCCATTACCAGAGACCTGGGTCAACTCACTTCGAATCCAGCAGAACCAGTGGGAACCTGCAGCGGACCTACTGCCGAATGGATGCCCTAATTATTTTTTATCTTTGATTTGCTCTGCATGGATAGTGTGCACATGGGCAGTTGATTTGTTGTTGAAAGAACCTGCCATCATTACCCAAGCAGAGCATGCCCTCCTCTGTGGTGTGTTTACTCATCTTTTTTCTACATCAACAGTAGCACACCCAGTCAGTTAGTCCCTTGTTCTATTTGCGCTCAAACACCCACACGAAACCTTTGACGATTCCCTGTTGTATTTTATTTTATTATTACATTTTTTTTAATAATAATAGAAAACTATAAATATCTAATTTTTTTAATCCATGAATTGTGGTCTTGTGGGACCTCTTCCTTTAAAAAATTTGAAAAGAAAATGTAACAGAGTGAACCAAACCAGGGGCGCAAGCCAAATAGTATCAAGTTACATTAGAACCTTGAAATCCCATGGTATTGGGAGACATTTTCACCCAATAATTTTTTTCAATCAAAGACATGTTGGGTGACACTTCCCTTTTGGGTAGAACTTTCTCTTTGCATAATAAACCATGATTAATTGGAATTCTTTCCAAGAAGAGTGTATGTTTTGGCTGAAAACCCTACCCAAGATGCAAATAAATGAAGGAAAAGAAATAGAGAAATCAGAAATGAGAAATAAATCCTATGAATGCAAAGCTTACAATGAGCTCGAGAGTTAAAATTGCAAAGAAACCTCTTGGTTATATAGGCCAAGGGAAGAGAAGATACCATAAGATTATGGAAGTGTCTCAATCTTATGATATGAGACAAAGGAATAAATATCTCATATAAACCCTAAGTAAATTTAACTAATAAGATGTGAAAATGACTTAAGTGGATAACTAGATGATCTCGTTAGATGAAGTACCTGATTCACAATTTTGACTTTTGCACATAGTCCACAGTTAGTGAATCAATCGACAAATGCTATTATTTTCGGATCAACTAGGATGGTGGTGCCTGGCCAACTAATCCCATTTAAGCCCAAGTTTCAGTGACAGGTTCCTCTCCAACTCTCCTTTTCAGATCTGGTTTCAGTATTGGTTTATCAGACTTGTAGCTCTCTGTTTATGCTGATTAGTTTCAGTTTCATGTCTTTTTCTTAGTCTTGTTGCATAAAATCAGTACATATCAATGAATAAGTTAAAAAGGAAAAGCATCATTCCGAAACACTTTGCATCCAACTCTTTTTAACCTCAATTTGTTTCAAGTTGGATCAAGTGTCAATCTTGGTTGATGGGAGTGATGTTGATCTCTAGTTTGCATGATTAGACCACCTAACCCTTTCACTTCTAAGAGGGATTGTAGATGAACACATTTTCTCTCAGTAAAAGGTTGGGTGAGTATATTCTCAATCTGAATTGTTGTAGGGCAATAGAATAAATCAATGAGCTACTCTTGAATCAATTCTCAAAGAAAAGGCATATGGATCTCAATGTGTTTGGTTTGTTGATGATGGACTGGGTTCTTTGGGATCTAGATGACACTTTATTTGTCAGAATAGATGACTGATGACTTTTGAAAACTAAAAGCGATGCGGAGTTCAACAAGGATATTTTGAGCCTTTGTGGTGGTATTCACAACCCGCCAATACTCGGTCTGAGTCAAAGAGAGGCAATGGCATGTTTCTTCTTGCTTTGCCAACAAACAGTACTGGAAACAAAGTGAAAACTGTAGCCAGATGTGGAGTTGTGATTTTCAAGATCGCTAGGACAATTGCAATTTATGTATCCCATCAAGTATTAACTTGTGCTTATGCATAGTGAATTCCGTAATTGTGAGTTTCATCATTGTAGTGCAAGATTATTTGGGGGCATTTGGTGTAGCTTATGTGGCTGCACCATGAAGTGTGAGCAATGACAATTGTTGTAACATGCTATCTATTTTAAAATAAATGAACATTAAATTCCACTGTTAATATTATACTGCCTAATTGCCATTTGAGCTTGGTGTTTAGAACTTACACAACTCTTAGTTGGTCACACACTATACCTACCTCCTAACTAGTTTGACCATCTAACTAGGATTTGTATTTGATTCAAGTGAACTGATGGATGCATGCAAACCACTGCACCACCTTGGCCAAGGTTCAAAGATGCAAGCACTATACATGTGCTGTTGGTATTCACCATGCTTAGTTGTACATTTACACTCGATTTTATCTATCTCACTTGTTAACTAACTAACTAAACAAGGCAACTGCTAAATGTCTATTGACACTAACAGTCATTGACAACCTTCAAGGAAATTAAACCTGCTAACAAGCCAACTGGTAAAATGTCTATTGACATTAAAAGTCGTTTACAACTTTCATGGGATTGTTCTCACACAAGTTAATTAACAATATACCTTTAGTTATTTTTTAACATTGATAGATTTTCTTTTCTAGCATCCTGATATCTGAGGGATCCTAGAACCAACTACTAATTTTGAATCATAGATTTATTTATGAATGATTCATCATATATCAGATCCATAATTTCTGTTTCGGAAAGAAATCAAGGCCATTAAGCCTTATTGGTTAACTGTAAAGAATGTAATTTAAGCTGATCTGGTCACACAATCACTTAGAAGATGATGTATATACACTAATTAGAGACCATTCTGTTTGTGTAAAACAAACTATGACAAGTATAGAAGAAGCCATACTCGGATCCAGCCATGATACATGGTAATGTATATAAATACAGTGTACATGGATTTAATTTTACATTTAGTTACCGATTGTTGTAATTATTTGTTCTGCTACACCATGAACACATGTTCCAGGGACTGTGTCAAGCTACCCACTATTGTGGTTGAGAAGTAGAACTGAACATGCATGAACTTAATATATATCAGTGACAGTTCTTTATTGCTTTAAGCTATAATAATGAAAGATCTCTCGATAAGATGAAGATATATTGGTGACAATTCGTTCTTTAAGCTATAATACTGAAAGATCTCGACTTTATGACTGATAATAAGATGAAGATAGTTTAGTCAAATGATTCAGATATAACATTTACTTATATGATTGGGAAACCAACATGCCTGTAAATCTGTTTTGACAGAACTTGATTGATATTGGTTATTTCTTCTCAACTATGATTCTCGATCATCCAAGAACGAGCTCTCGACTTTATGACTGATAATAAGATGAAGATAGTTTAGTCAAATGATTCAGATATAGCATTTACTAATATGATTGGGAAACCAACATGGCTGTAAATCTGTTTTTACAGAACTTGATTGATATTGGTTATTTCTTCTTGACTATGATTCTCGATCATCCAAGAACGAGCTATCTGGGTTTGATCCTCTTGCGATTTATTGATCACCATAATTTTTTTACCAACAAGTGTCTTTTATGACAAAATGATGGAAGTAATGATGATAATAATGAACAAAGTCACAATGTTCTCACTTTATTTTGATACCTCTAAAGGCTGGATTGCAAATCAATTGTTTAATATCAATCACAAGAAAACCATTACCAACCTGCTATGTTTTCTTGTCAAAACATGTGATGCATTCTCAATGCTATGCTGCATTCCTACTACTACACAGGGTGGTTATGAAACAAAGTAGTGCCTAGCCTTTCAGTGGCTTGTTTATATCTTACACGAACATGTATGCTTGGCTATGACAGTCTTTACTAGTATGTCTACCAGTTTCAAATTAAATTCATGAATAATCAATTGCTTGATATGTTTATGCATATACAAGCGCACACACACATATATAAATATATAATACAAGCTATAATGACAGTAATTAAAGTGGTTGAGTATTAAATTACTTTCAAACTCAAGTTCTTTATTCAATTGCTATAACTTCTCTTCGAAGTGTTTAATTAGATTTTACATCACAAAGGATTTGTCATGGGGATGCAATCTTGTCCAAACCAATTGGTGACTGGTAATTGAGAATGAAATAATGCTAACTTGACCTGGCGACTTTAGGATACCAAACAAACCCTAAGAGGTTTACTTAAGAATCTTGGCAATGGTGACAACTTTGACATCTTCCCATGTTTGGGTTCGTCTCATTGATGCTACACTTCTTCCTGTGATCAAATCTCTTGCATCACTCAAAATTACAAAGGTAGCTAGACATAATCCGTTGAGATAATGTGTGTTGCACACATTGCATAATATTGTTTAAATTGTATTATTTTATTTTATTATGTAATGTTGCACCTAGGAGCACCTAGATGGATGTGCAACATGTAGAGATTCCCATGGAATATTCTTCTCGAGTTGTATTGACATGGTAAGATTTGATGTAATTATTTAATATTAGATAAAAAATAATTAATTGCCCAATATTAAAAATGTGGGTCAATGGTGGTCTGGTAGCACATGGTTTATGTAATACCACTTGGTGGTTTTGTGAGAGCTTGCCACTATATAAGCAACCACAAAGGTTTCTAGATGCAAGACAAGGAGAGACAAGTTAGCCAAGACAACATTTGTGGAGGTTGGAAACATGACATGGTATGTGTGGATTTATGCTTGTTCACATAGATTGCTTGGTTGTGGCTATGACTTCGAAGCCTTATGTGATTGTATTGCAATGGTGTCTTGCTGAATAATACATGGCGATTGATGCTTTTGGAGGTTGAGTTTTATCCTAAATGAGGATTTCCTAGGGGATAAGTTTGGGTCACATTTTTGTGGGTATGATGTCTATTCTTTTGCATATGGATTTTAAATGTTCATTTATTTTCAATCTTTTATGGGGTATGTGAAAATGGAAATATTCTGTAGGTTGCAAGTTTCCTTACAAGTGGTATTAAAGCTATGATTTTATTGTTGTAACCATAGATTAAATCCATGGGAATGCACGAAAAAATAAAAGAAAGGGCAAGATATATGAGTTTTGTAGTATGTTTATTGCACATCTGAGGGCGTTGTTATGATGGGTTGTTGGCATATTTTGAGCATGTGAAATTGTTGGTCAAAAAGGTTTTTTGGATGTTTCATTTTAATGAGTGTTTTAGGGGTGGGCTTCTAGAAATGACCTCCTGGGATAAAAACAGACCTCACCATTGGATCCAGGGTGACCTTTTCATTAATTTTGTTTCCTAGTTTGGCCATGTTGAGAGAAAATGTAAAATGTTTTTAATTGTTGGTTGTGACGGCCATTAAATCTAATTTCGTCAAAATTTTTGTTATTAAAAAAAAGTGGCTTATAGAAGCAAATAGATTGTCTTGTTAAAACAACCATAACTTTCACTTAGGAGGTCGGATTTTAGGCTTCTTATAGTTTTTGGAACACTAATTTAGAGCACTACACTTGGTATAGGTTTGATTATGTGATTTTGACATTTTTTTAGGTTTTATGAGCTCGATAGTCATATGTTGTTCATTTTTAGCATTACATTTGAGCATAAATTGGGCATGCAAAGTCAAATTTTGGACTTCGATAGTCAATGGAAAGCTCTTGGAGAGCTTTACATAGTGGTTCAGATTTGGTGCAAGAATAGCATGGTTTATTTGGTGATATATTGATATAAACGATTTATGATTTATATTGACTATAGTAACATTGTGCGTTTATGCCATGGTATATTTTTAGTATAACACGAGGACTCGCACCCACCTCCCAAACCTTGAAGTACCTGTCCCCAAGATGACCCTGCATTGAGTACTTGCGCACCCAAATACTCCCACCTCCACCATGCCGTAACCATGCTTCCGCTGGAATAGATACTTGGATTTTTATTTGAATTTTGTTTTTTGAATGTTACTATTGGGTATGTAATATGTTACTATGTTGAATGTTCAATTGTTCTGGTGCATTGCAATTTTGATATGTTTAAGTATTTTAAATTGGTATGTTCTACTGAAACATCATTTCATAACAAGCATTTCAAGTTCTATATGTATACTTTTCAATACTCGTCCATGTTTCATCCTCCCCTTGCCACCTTCCCCTGGCCATCCCCCCGTTGTCTCGAAAATAAGGCCCATTTTCTCCCCGTCCTGAAAACTCATCCCAACATTGCCCCATCTCGACGTACCCCAGTACTGGGGTTACATTGTATATTTTAGAGATTTGGAGTTTGATGTCATTGTATACTAAGGGTGTATTTTAGATTGGTCTCTTGTTGACATGGTTATCAGTGTTCAATTTGGATATTTATAATGACTTGTTGGGTTTACAAGTTGTGTTGTGATGTTTGATTTGGATAGGTATGATAACTTGTTGGGTCTACAAGTTCTGTTGCGTTGTAAGAGGTCTGTACTTACGGGTTGCATTTATAGCTTGGATATGGGTTGTCTTTGCCTATTGATCTTTCATTATTGATGTACATTCACACTGGTGAATTGGATTTGGTTTGTCTATGCCCTTAGTCACATGATTTTCTAATTTGTCTTCATGTAAAGGGGATGAGATGTTACTAGGTATACTCATGGTGAAGGATTGTGGTTGATTATTTTATGTTGACAAGTTGGACACCTTGAAAGTTAGATACTTGGTTCATTGATGTGATCATGGTGTCATAGATTTTGACATGACATGATTGGATATACAAGTACTTTGTTAGCGTTCATTGGTTTGGATTCCTAATTTGGTTATGACAGTATATCTTCTTGGATTATTTGATTTCTTTTGAGAAGCTCATGATGTGCACTTTGGATTCTTTGATGGTTTGATGACTTGGTTGATTCTCATGGTTAGAGGATGGTTTTTCATCATGATGTCATGGATAGCTTGGAAACATGATTCAATGAGAGCTTGTTACAGTGATGATGTGGCAGTGCAAGATTGGTTTGTATCTTCTTGGTTTCACTTGGTACTGACACTTTGGTTGTGTGTGTGTAGATTTGGAGGATCTTCAAGTAGCAAATGGATGTTACGATGCCATGGTTGACTCGGTACCATGATTGAGTGAGAGTTGTTGACATTGACATGTTTATTGATTGTTTGCAGATGTAGGAGGATGTCTTAGATCTTGTTGGTGTAGAAGCATCTTTGACAATTGCATGGTGCACTTGTTGGTGATGGTTATCTTCATGGTGTATGGAGATGGTTGTATATTGAGGACTCACAGGGTTCTTAGTAGAGATGTGATTTATGCTTTCATTTGATATGTTATCCTTGGTGTTATGATGGTTTCATTATTCTTTCATGGTATACTCTTGATATGTGTTTAGAGTTTTGACATGTTATGGTATGTACTATGTTCATATGGAATATTTTGTCTCTTTGGTTGAGATGGTTAGATCATGTTGTCATGTTTATGATACTGAGACCATAGTTGAAACTTTGCCATTGATTTTGGTTTAGTTTCTTGGTATTGAGTACATTGATCATTTGTTGGATACTTCACGATATTGCTTTGTTGCATTTGGAGTTGGCATGGGTTGATTGGTTATAGGCGCTTATGGATACTTAAAGATGGTAGTGATGTTGATTTCTCTTGGATTAGAGATATATTTGTTGGGAGGATTGATGGTTTCAGCAGGAAGTTTGACAGACATTCACCTAATATGGACTTGAGATTGTTCTTAGATTAGTCTTGGTTGGAGACTTGGATATCTTGATGAGCCTTCTCATTGCCCCCTCTTGGTCTACTCGGTGGGTTCACTACTTGAGAGGTATAGCCCATTATTTCTCTCAAGTGCATTATGTTTTGTCTTTCGTTGATGTGGATTTTGAGCTATGGTACATGAGTTAGTTTTGGAGGGTTTATTTGAGAGATGGTCTTTGCATTGGTTATCTCCTTGTGCATATGTTGTTGTTATGCGGGCTTAGTTTGGGAGATGGTTTTATTGGGCATATTGTTTGGGTTACAAATGGTTATTCTTTGGTTTAGAAATGGTTTATGTGTTTGATCTTCTTGTGAGGCTTACATCCATGATTAGTTATATGGTATGGTATGGGTGTTGGTGTGGCTTCTTGGTTGGGGTTTTATAGAAGAGATTATACTTGACAGCTTACATCTAAAGGTGTGTGTAGGATATGATATAGGTTATGATTTGCATGGTTTCTCTTTGGTCTTGGTTATCTTCCCAGATGCCCAGTTTCACTTACAATGGATTTGAGATTGGTTGGAGATTGTGATCACTGGTTTGTGTTCATGTATGTCATGTGAGAGATGACATGATTATTCTTTATCTCTTTTCTTTGTTTGTTGTGGAGAACTTGGGAGAGTGTTGGAGATTTTTTATGAGAGTTGTTCTTGCAGGTTATTAGTTTATGTGTTATGGATGTCTTTGATACTACATGGATTCACTTCTATGAGATCTTGTGAGTGGATTGGTTACAAATTTGACATTATCTTTTGCAGTGGATCCTTCTTGGTGTGAGTCTTGTGATTGTAGGTTGCAGAATGAATATGTTGATGATTTGAGATTCACTTGGTATGTCTTTGGAGGTATGGATAGTTGGATGGGTTAGAAGTTCCCGTGGGTGCTATTTTAGCTATGGATACATGTGATTATCTTTGGGTCAGGTGTTTGTGCTTGGCATTTCAGTTGGTACATGATTTTATGATTCTTATGAGACAGGTTGGGTAGCTTTCTTTTTGGATGGCTTCTATGTATGTCCGATGATAGTGGCATAATAGAAGGTGGGATCATTCATGTTTGAGATGCTAGATACCTTGATTTTGTTACATGTATCTAGATGGAGCACATGGTGTACTTTGATCCATGATGGTGAATGTAGGAGGGATTGTTTCCTTGTTCATTTATGTGGCTTCAAATTGATCCTATGCAATGTATATAAGTAGGGATTGTTGAGATTGTGTGTTGTACACATTACATAATATTGTTTACATTGTATTATTTTGTTTTATTATGTAACACCTAGGAGCACATAGATAGGCGTGCAACAAGTGGAAATTTCTATAGAATATCTTTGATGAGTTGTATTGACATATTGTGATAATAATTGATGTAATTATTTAATATTGGGAAAAAATAATTAAATGCCTAATATTAAATGTGGGTCAGTGGGGGTTTGTTAGCACAAGGTTTATGTAATACCACTTGGCAGTTTTGTGGGAGTTTGATACTATAAAAGCAACCGCAAGGGTAGTTGTAGATGCAAGACAAGACGAGATAAGTTAGCCAAGGAAGCATTTGTGGAGCTTGTAAATATGCCATGGGATGTGTCGATTTATGTTTGTTCACATGGATTGCTTGGGTTGTGGCTATGGCTTTGAAGAGTTCCATGGTTGTATTGCAAAAGTGTTTTGTTGAATAATACGCGGTGATGGATGCTTTTGGAGGTGGGGTTTATTTCCCTCATTGGGGGTTCTCTAGGGTATATCTTGTGTCACATTTTTTTTGGTATGTTGCCTATTCTCTTGCGTGTGGATTTTAAATGCTTAATTATTTTAGATCTTTTATGAGTTATGTGGAAATGGTAATATTTTTTAGGTTGCAAGTTTCGTTACATAATCTTCTTAGAATATGATGTGTTTATATAGCAAAACATCAGTTGCTAGAATTTACGTCATAAATTAGCCGATAGGTAGTTTTTGTGTGAAGACAACCGCCAAAATTCAATATGTGATGCTGGCAGGAGACATCCCGACCAAAAACCAGTGGCAAAATTAAACATATGAGCAAGGGAAAGGGGAAGGGCATGCTTAACGCTAGTTCATCTGCTGTCTATGCACTCTAATTTGGTGCGTACTCTCAAATCGTTGATAAATGCAAGATGCATTTAAGATTGTGAACTATAAATTACCCAAATGCATTGTTTTCTTTAGTGTGCATAGAGGTGATTTTGTGAGTTTGTGAGAATATCAATTTACCTAAATTTTCTAGCCGTTCAAGAAAAAAATCAAGGTGGCACTGATTCCAGTCGTTTTCTATCCTTTTTCTCTTGATGTTTGGGATCCTCTGGGAGCATTTAACTGCCCTTATTTAATGGATATGGTTCCTTCTTCACAATTTGCAAGGGATATAATAGCTGTTACAAAAACACAAGTTGACAAGGGGTATAGGAGCTGTTGCAAATACACAAATTGACGGAAGGAGACTCTAGATTTTCACATTTTCAAGGCTGATTTGCCAGGTATCAATTTCTTGAGGGGCTTGCCTTTATGCTAAATAGTTACTTTTCAGTCTTAGGTTTGGCTTTTGCATTTGTATATGTGTTGTTGATTACCAGGTTTGAAGAAAGAGGAGGTGACGATAGAAGTGGACAATGGACAGATCCTGCAGATTAGTGTGAGCGCAAGAAAGAAGAGGAGCAGAAGAATTATAAATATCATTGAGTGGAATGCTCGTGTGGCAAATTTTTGCAGCAATTCCAGCTGATAGAGAATGCGATGGTGGAAGAAGTGAAAGCTGCCATGGAAAATGGAGTGCTGATTGTGACAGTACCAAAGCATCACCGAGGTGAAGTCCCAACACTTCATCTCTGTGAGTGTCACCTAGATGCAATAAGTTTTAAGTGTTCCATTCATTCTCATGAGAGATGGGTTCGTGTGAACCACTGCTAATGAAACATGGGTCAATGAGTTTGACTCAAAAAAAACTACACAGTTGAATCCTAATAGCAATATCACAAGTGCCAAAGCAACCGAAGCCCAAACATAAGGTTAAATCCTTTGAAATTTCTGGCTGATTGCTGAGAACATTAAATCCTCAAACGAAATATAATTTGAGTTCTGTTGAATGGTGCTAGTGCAGTAATAAATATTATATCAATGATATTTTGTCTGTAACTCTAGGATTTTCCTACAAATACTAATGTAAGGTGTTGTTTATTTCCTATGGATTATCCCAATCAACTTAAAATTTCATTGTTTTTTTTGGAGAAATAGAAGACATGATTTAATGATTGAGCATGTTTTTACAAGCAGCACTAAATGATATTGATAGTTTAATTTATTTTTAAATATATAATTGATTTGAGAGTAAAAAGTTTATTGAAATAAGTATCAATAAACGTACAAAACAGTTCTTAGAAAAAACATGATCAAAGTTCAGGAGTTTAGCAGCAGTAGTCAAATAACACCATCACAGAATTTACAAGGTTAAATAATGAATGAGAATTGCTGGAAAGAGCAGAACAGGGCAGCAATTTGTAGCAATTCTGTGGTATAAATTGTTGGAGACCAGCTTTATCACTGATTAACATAACAGAAATACAAAGATAATCAATATAAAGCAATTGCAACAATTCTCATGTTTGTACTAGATAGCTACAGAAGACATGATCACAAACTAACTGAATCTACATAACACTGAAATAAGCTGTACAGTAACCAGCTGGAAATGTTCAATCTGACAATAGACGATAAGCATAGTCTGAAATAGTGGTTAGAAGAATTAAGTAACTTCCCTTTCTGAATCTTCAAGTTCTCAACAATCTCAGATACTACTGATACAATCTGAAAATCCTGTCACTAGCGAATAATGTTCAAGCTGACAATAGAAGATAAGGCCTAATCCAAAACAGCAGTTAGAAGAATTAAGAAACTTACAGCTCTGGTTCTTCACGTTTTCAGCAATTTTATATAGTATTCGACATTTGTAGCATACAATTTGAAAAATGCTCAAGCTAATGGTATAGGATGAGGTATAATCTGGAATTGTGGTTAGCAACTTCCCTCTCTAGACCTTTAGCAATCTTAAATGGCATTGGTTGCATTTAATCATCAATCTTTGTGTGATAGTGAAACCTTAAGCGTGAGCTAAGTTTAAAGATCTTTTGACTGCACCTTGATAGCATTAGTATTGACCTGATCTTGTAAAGATTTTGTTATTCGCATCAAGTGACAAGGCTGCAACAAAAGAGTTTGAATTTCAATTTCCAAGGGGGAAAGAGTGTGACAGAGCGGTCGAACATATCAGTTTCTAAATGCACTTTAATCTGAATTTCTAAAGGCATTTTATTCAGGTGAGATGACGAGTTATGAGCAGATGAGGATTTGCAGCTTTCTATGATCAGCCCTAAAATTGTGCTTCAGTTAATAGTTATTATTTAAGGGGTAATAAATGGTCATTTTCAGGTATGTTTATACATAATCTTTTTATTGTTAATTGTTGACTTTGGCTATTGCGTACAATTAATCCAATTTTCATGTACAAATTCTGCTTTTGTTTTTTAGAAAATTGTTGATGAAGATGAATTTTTGTGGAGTGATAAAGTTGGGATCAATTGTAATTTTTTAATTTGTAATGATTTTTTAAATGAAATTTAAATATCAAATTGGGATTTGAGTTATAAAAATATTTGATATTAATTGGTTTTTATTCTTAATAATAAATGACATTTAATTTTTTAAAATTTCTTTTGGTTCAGTAATAGGCATATGCCGAATTTTATTAATATTATGAATATTTACATAGTTTTACCCCGTTCATAGTGCAGGCACTAGCAGAAAAAGAACAGGGAAGGAAACCCCCTAGTCTAGCCAGGTATCAAAGTCTTGTATACAAGGGGAGGGGGATCCTCTAGTACAAATAAAGAGAGCATACCCTCTGAATATATGGCCATACTCAAATGGCAGAGGTGGCATACCACCTTACATGAGCCTCCAAGTGAGGTCTTTGAGTTTGCATACCAGCCTTTACAACATAAGATTAGGAAACAACAAATGATCAGATAATTAGATTACAAGAACCTCTTCGAGAGGGCTTGAGGTGGCATTCATCCCTTACATCATAATGAGGATAGAGAGGAGAGAATTAAAAGAAAGCAGCAAGATTGCTCAACACAACATATTGCAGGAGATACTTCCTGTCACCAGATCCCCTGCAACCAAGAGACACCATGCAAACACCAATTTGAGGAGAGGGTTAGTGGTTCCCCACCCATAAAATAGAGCTGAGATCAACTAGATAATGATAACAAGAGCATATGCAGAACCAATTAATGATACTGAAAACCTAAAATAATTTGGAAATTTGTCGAGAAAAGGCTGACAGGCTAGCCCATCTATATAAGCAAAGTCATATCAAGATAAGATGGAGAAGAACAAGTTAGGTTGTAAGAGAACACTTGCTATCAAAGTCGAGCATCAAATTGGCTTAATTATAACAGCCTGGAATTTAAAAATGAGCATATAGATCACATAGCCATGGCACTCTGAGCTGAAGAACGATTGTTAAAGTAAAACATTTGATAGGAGTCATCGGCTCCTTAAGAAGTAAAGACCATCACTAAACCATATTTCAACAATGTGAGATTTTAGATATGAATTCTAGAGAGCATACTAGATGTGATAGATAGCACCCTCATTAAATGGCCCAGAGAGCATAAGGGTAGGGCACAGGGAAATGGAAAACCCCTTGTCAAATTGTGATGTCCCCAATATTATAAAATAATAATTTTTGGTTATATGGCCGAAAATCAATGTTTTAATCTCTCGGGCCCTCTATTTTATTTTTATTGTAACTTGTCGGCATGTTGGCATTTTTGTAATCCTTCGAGAAGCTTCCCCAAAGCCCTTTATATAGCCATTTTGTAGTGTATTTTAGGTATGTGATTTGGATTATTTCTTTGTATTTATGAATTCTTGTTGGAGTTCTGGATTTGTTCGCCATTTTGAAAGTGGAAGATCTTCCCTACTTGGCTTTCCGATTTCGATGGGATTCGACCCTCACCCTATTCTGTCACTTGTAATACTTTGTTCGGATCTGGCAAATCAAAGCACCATCTGTGTATGCGAGTATTAATTGGGGGTTATCTGTTTTCAATATCTATTCATGTTTAGCATTTATTTGATAGATTTGGTGTTCTAAGATTATTTGCATATAAGTTTGTATTCTCTTTCCAATCTTCATGCAACACCTCCCTCTATCTGTCGTACTACCTCCCTCCGTACTCCACCCTCATTGCACACCGCACACCATGTGCCACACATCCCTCACCACACGTTGCATGCCACACGCCGTAAGCTTGGCAACAACACACCGCACACTGCACACCTAGCAACACCACACCACACGAACACCACACTACACATTGCATGCATAGCAACAACACACCACACGAACACCACACCACACGCTTCACAACATACACCGTAGAACACATAGCACACATCCCTCACTATACAACACACGTTGCGCATCGTAAACCCGGCAACAACACACTGTACAAACACATCACCTCCAGATAGAAGACACCTTCGGACATAAACTACCTCTGGAAATAGATCACCTCCAAACAAAAATCACCACCTGATAGAAAACACCTACTCTAAATAGAAACACCTCCAAACAAATCACCTCTGAATAGAGATTGCCTTTGGAACATTATAGTGGTATCAAAGTTGGTGATCTTGCTAGCTTGTCGGTGACATTGGATGCTGCCAAGATCCTGATCCGTAGGAAGGATGGGTGAATCAAGGATTGAGATGATGCAACTTCTAAAGGGAGCTAACAAGAGGACAACAACAATTGAGTGAAACTTTGTTGAATGGACAACAACAGCTCGGTGAGACCTTGATAAAGGGGCAAGAGAAAACTAGCTAGACCCTTCAACTTTTGGCAGAAGGAAGAATAAATGGAGGATACAGTGGGCATGGTGATAATTTTGTCAATGAGAGGCTTCACATAGAGTGCTCTCGCACAAGACCAATGATGCTGACATTTCAGCAATGGGTAGAACAAGGTAGGGAACAAGAGCCTACCTTCCTCGAGATGCAAGATCAATTACGACAAGACTGGTTTGATGTTGGATTTGGAGTGGAATTATCCTTCAAGAATCATGTGGATTTGTGGATTAGGTATTCTAAGAGGCAAGGCCAATACAATGATGACAATAAACAAAAGATTGGAAAGATAAACCTATCATGCTTTGACGGATTTGGCCATACATCAACACGAGCATGGGTTCAGAAGGATGATACATACTTTCAACTCAACCCCATGCCTGAAGAAGAGGCAATTAAGTTTGCGACACTTCACTTGGAGGGAATCACTCATGAATGGTGGCACCATGGGATGGTCACCCTCGGTCATGATTGAGTCACTTTATATGCCGAATTCATGAAGAGACTTATTGACCACTTTGATGGAAAGGATCCAGAGCTCAACTTCAAGGAGTAGGCACAACTAAAGCAAACTAGATCAATAGAGATTTACATCACAAAATTTCAGAGACTATCAGTATTGGTGACATACATTTCAGAGAGAAGACTTTCTGTCCTATTCATGGATGGATTGATTGAACCCTTAAAGGGTTGGGTGAAGGATTTTAACCCCAACACACTCATGGAAGCAATCAAGAAGGAATGAGACATGGCAACATCCACTTCTTCCAAAAGTTACTCACACACCAAGTGGGCTCTGAAGGAGAAAGACAACAAGCTCCCTCCAAAGAAGCAATTAATGGATGGAGCCACAGGACAAGATTTGAGAAGGAGGAGGCTTTGTTTTACTTGTAAGGAGTCATTGGAACCAAGACACTGATGCTTAGACAAGGAGAACGTCCATTAGATTGAGGTGCTATTAGACAATGATGAGGATGAGGAACTAGAAACCAAAGAAGATGATCAGCAAGCTTCCAAAGAGGTTAACATAAATCGTGTAGAGAGGGTTGTCGTGCTAGTGCATCGAGGAGGTACCATCACTTTTTCTGGCACTTAGAGGTGTACTATTTTTCAGGTATGAGGTACTCTCCAAGGACAATAGGTCATAGTCATGTTGGACAATGAGGCTACACTCAATTTTATTAATTCATCACTCGTAAAACAAAGAGGTTTGGCTACAGAGGCACATGTAGGATTCCAAGTCAAGGTAGTAGGAGGAAACCTCCTATCATGTACCCATCTGGTCCCACAACTTAGCATTACCATGGGGAACCATATGGTGACATAAGACTTCTTTGTACTAGATCTGGAAGACATGGAAGTCATTCTCGACATTTAGTGGATGGAAAATTTGGATAAATACATACAAAGCTTCAAAAGAATGGAGTTTTCATTCAAAGTGGATGGAAAGAAGGTAGTCTTGAGGGGAATGTCAAATGGAGGGCTCAAGGAAATCTCAAGACAATGGATGAAAGCTATTTTCTGACATGATGGCATTGTCTTGGCAACATATTGTTTGATCTCAATAGGACCGATAAGGGGCAACAAATTGACTACTAGGGTGATGACCTTCATGCAATATTGGATAAGCGTAGTACGATTCTTGCCGACATCCCTCCTGGCATCCCTCTGCACAGAGGATTTGAGCACATCATTGAGTTAAAGGAAGGAGCCAAACCAATCATCATTACACCCTACCACCACCCTAAACAGTTTAAGGATGGGATACAAAAAATGAACCAAGAACTCCTAGAGAAAGAATGGATCAGGCCCAGTTCTAGTCCTTTTGCATCATTGATAGTTTTGGTTAAGAAGGATAGAACCATCCGGATGTGTGTGGAATTTTGTGCACTAAAAAAGAAATCCATAAAAAATAGGTATTCTATTCCTAGGATCGATGAATTATTGGATGAGCTACACAATGCAATCTATTTTGGCAAAATAAATCTTTGTTCTGGTTACCATCAAATTCACATGAGGGAGGAAGATGTGGAGAAGACTACCTTTCGTTGTTATTAGGGTCATTGGTCATGCCATTTGGTCTGATCAATGCTCCAATGACTTCCTAATCATGCATGAAACACATTTTTAACAAACAATTACGAAAGTTCCTATTGGTGTTTTTTTATGACATACTTATTTACAATAAGACACGGGAGGAATATTTGAGGCATTTGGATGAAGTGCTTGGGATCATGGAGTCACAATCACTATTTGCCAAGAGATCCAAATGTGGATTTGGAATGGAAGAGATATTGTATTTGGGGCATATAATTAGTGCTTGAGGGGTCCTAGTACACCAGGAAAAGATTCAAGCCATCTTGGATTGGCCTCCACCCAAGACTCTCTTTGATCTTCGTGGATTCCTTAGATTGTGCAGTTATTACAGAAGGTTCATAAAGGGGTTCTCACAACTAAGTACACCACTGACAGATCTAACAAAAAAAGGATCTTTCTATTGGGATGAGAAGGTAGAACACATCTTTGACAAGTTGAAGGAAGTCATGAGTTCATGTCCAGGGCTGGCACTACCTAATTTCAATCAACCTTTCATTTTGGAATGTAATGCATCAGGGGAAGGTATTGGGGTAGTGTTGATGTAGGATCATCACCCCATTGCATTTGATAGTCAGAAGCTATCAAGAGTAGAGCGATTGAACTCCATCTATGACAAAGAGATGCTCGTCATCATACACACACTTACAAAGTTTTGACATATTTCATTGGAGAAATTTTTTTCGTATGCACAAATCACAATAGCTTGAGATATTTCTTTGAGCAAAAAGATTTGAATGAATGACAATAGAAGTGGTGAGAAAAATAGAAGCATTTGACCTTGACATTATGTGAAGGGAAAAAATAATGTAGTGGTTGATGCTCTGTCAAGAAGGCTTGCCTTATGTTCTTTATCTTAGATTTTAGCAGAGTGGAAGGAACACCCATTGGTTGAATATTACAAGAACACATTTTCCTGTCAGTTGATGGATAGTCAAGTACAAGATGTTAGATATAAGGTGGTAGACAATATCATCTACTAAAAGGGCAGGATCTATCTGGTTCTTGAGTCCAAAATGAAGGAGAAAATTTTGAAGATGTACGATCCTTCATTGGTTGGACACCTAGGATACCTAAAAACCCATAGGCAGATTCGAGAACGGTTTGCATGGAAGGGCCTCATGAATGATATCTTGCAGTATGTACAAGAATGTCCTACCTTCTAGAAAAATTAATCTGAGCATACCCTACCAGCAGGATTTCTTCAACCATTGCCAATCCTTGATCAAAAGTGGGAAAGTATCTCAATGGATTTCATCACTAGGCTATCGAGGGTTTAGGGGAAGGAATGCATTTTTGTTGTGGTTGACCATTTGACCAAGTATGCCCATTTCTTTTGCATTTCCACTAGATACCAAGCATCTCAAGTGGTAGAGTTATTCTTTCATGAGGTTTTCTGCTTACATGGACTCCCATAGAATATAGTAAGTGACGGAGATAGCTGATTTCTTAGCACTTTTTGGATGGACTTATTTAGACTGGCGGGGACAGAGTTGTCACCAAGTACGAGTTACCATCTACAGTCAAATGGACAAATAGAGATTGTGAACAAATGGTTGGAGGGCTATCTGAGGAACTATGTTTCATCACAACAGAAGGCATGGGTTCGTTGACTACATTTGGGTGAGCATTTTTACAATCTGACTTATCACATGTCCATAGGCATGACACCCTTCAAGGCATTATATGGCTACAAACCTTCATCATCCATGGATCTTACATTGGGCGAGAGTCGTGCACTGAGGGCTAAAGACTAGCTACAAGAGAGTTTTGATATCTTGAAATCTCTCAAGGAAAATTTACGAAGGGCTCAAAACGAACACAGGATGTATGTTGATCGACACTAGGTAGAAATAACTATTGAGGTTGGTGACTTGGTATACCTTTGGCTTCAACTATATAGACAATCCTCCCTTAAGTCGTCTAGTAAGGAGAAGCTCAAATGTTTCTAGGAACCATACAGAGTCATTTAGAAGGTAGGCAAAGTTGCCTATGAATTGGAGCTGCTTGAGGGGAGCCGAATCCACAATGTTTTCCATGTGTCATGTCTAAAGAAGGCTATTGTACAACACATAACAATGTTGAAGGAATTGCCTCCCATTGACAAAGAGGGGAAAGTAATTCTAGAGCTAGTTGAGATCATAGATGTCTGGGAGAAGAGGCTGAGGTCCTGCACCAGTAAGGAGTTTCTTGTGAGATGGAAGGATCTTCCAGTTGAGGATGCCACCTGGGAAGGAAAGCAAATTATGGAGCATCCAAGTTTGCAATTTGTTGAGCGCAAGAAATTTTCGAGCGAGGAAGACTGTGATGTCCCCAATATTATTAAATAATAAATTTTCATTATGTGGCTGACAATCAATGTTTTTATCTCTCGGTCCCTCTATTTTATTTTTATTGTAACTTGTCAGCCTGTCGACGTTTTTGTAATCCTTCAGGAACTCAAAGCCCTTTTATAAGGCCATCTTATAGGGTATTTTAGGTATGTGATTTGGATTATTTATTTTTATTTGCAAATTCCTGTTGGAGTTTTGGATTCCAGTTTCGGTGGGATTCAACCCTGACCCTATTTCATTTCTTGCAATACTTTTCTCGGATCTGGCAAATCAGAGAACCATCTTTGTATGTGAGTATTAATTGGAGGTTATCTATATTCAATATCTATTCATGTTTGGCATTTATTTTGTGGATTTGGTGTTCTAATATTATTTGCATATAAGTTCGTATTCTCTTTCCAATATTTGTGCAACACCTCCCTCCATCTTTTGTACTACCTCCCTCCACACTCCACCCTCATTGCATGTTGCACATTGCACACCACACACCACATGTTCCTCACCGTAGGTGGCATGCCATATGTTGTAAGCTTGGCAACAACACATTGCACGAATACCATATCGCACACCTAGCAACAACACGTCACACAAAAACCACACTGTACGCTACACACCTAACAACAATACACTACGAGAACACCACGACACACACTACATGCCTGGCAACACACACCACACACCGCATGCCTGGAAACACACATTGCACCACACATCCCTCATTGTACATTGTAAAATTAGCAACAACATATTGCATGAACAACTCATCACCTCTGGATAGAAGACACCTTCGGACATCAAATTACCTTTGGACATAAATCACCTCCGAGTAGAAATCACCTCCCAATAGAAATCACCTCTAAATAGAAATAACCTCCTAATAGAATCACCTTAGTATAGAAACACCTCCAAACAAAAGTCACCTCTAGATAGAGATCTTCTTCGAAACATTACACAAATTCCTAGGAGGGACAAATGGTGAGGAGCAATAAGACTCCAAGGAGAATTAGGAGATAGAGTAAAAGCCAAACCACGTTCGAGTATTTGGGTTTAAGGCCTTGATAATCTTGGGCAAGAGAATTAAATAGCTCAACTCATTCTCCTTTTCCCTGTGTTAAGGAATTCAAAAAGGGTCAAGATTGGGGATGAGAATTGAGGAGTAGGGACCCTTATGCTTTGAGGGTAGAGCATTTATTTGAAACAAAGAATTTATAGGAAAAATGACCACCCAGAGTGCTAATTATGCTTCGGGTAGCTATATCCACATATAGTAATTTAATGAAAACCGAAGGAAAAGGACAAGATTACATTGAGCAATGACTCATCAAAACATGAGTGGATTCTCTTACACAGAGAGAAGAAACCAAATCTATATGCATTTTAGCCCTAGCCATGACAACTAGGAGTTCCTTATAGGCTAGGAAAAAAGGTTAAGCATACCAAAAATCAAGAGAAATAGTGTAAACCACACAAAACACTAAGCGCCTAAGTGTCGTATTCCTTCATTATGAAAATTAAAATGCTGCATATTGTAATAAAACACACTTTTAAGAGTTAAAGAGTATATATATAGATACACCAAAACCTAGTTAAAACGATAAGTTTTAATTATCAGCCATAACAAAGTTCATCGAAAACCAAGATTTTGAACATATTATCTTAAAGGGGCAAATCAAACAGCCAACTAATCTTCTTCAGAGGAAGAGTCGACTTCATAGTCGCTTTCCTTGACATGATCTTTCTTGAGAAACCAGTCAATCCCACACCATTCTGGGGGTTGGCAAACTTGTATAACAAAGAGCAAGAACCACCAATTGAGGCAGATGGAAGGGATGTGCCCATTGAAAGCACCAACATTATTTATAATGAGGATGGGAAATACTTCCATTAGCCTATCCGAGACCCCAAAAACACTCCTTTTAGGAATGCATAGATTGTGGTCTATATTCTCCAGGATGACCCCGATTTCAATTACCAACGTTGGTTTAAAAATGCTACATTAGAGATCTAAAGTAGACCTATTATTGCCTCCAACGTGTAAGTTTTGTGACAATGAAAAAAGCTATTATCTCCGTGTTTTTGACTTTTCCCTATCTTGCAGGAGAGAAAACCCTTCCCCCACAATCTTCTTAATAGCTTTAATAACCAAACAATGTGGAGCATTCAGCATAAGCTTAATTCGCCTATTAGAGATTCTACCTTAGAACTGCAAAAGCTTGTTACCCGTTTTCCTCCAAATAGTGGTGTCCATAGCTGAAGCTAATGCCAACTAAGCAAGAATGGACCCTAAATAAGAGAGAAAATACCCAAAATACGTGTGATATTGACATGATAATAAAGAACTGAGTGTGGGAAAAGGATGAGCTGAGTAAATAATATGGCAGATGTGTCCTTTTAATGAATGCTTACCAAAAAATGATTTACCAAGCATTCAGATTGGATAGATAGAACAATAAAATGTAATCATGACACAATAAGTAGATTTACTTAAAAGGGACCCACTTAAATTTGAGATCTACATTTAAAAGGGGATAAAATTTAGAAAGACAACAGGGATAAAGGGTAAGGCAAATGATAAAGTTTAGGGAGGGTCATAAATAAATATACCATCAATCCCTTTATTAGCAAGGGAGTTTGCAAGAGTATTACCCTCTATGAATATATGTGTGATTTTATGAAGGGAGAATTGATCACATAGAACTAAGGTTCAATTCGGCCTTGAGTTTAGAATCTAATTAGGGGAGGATTTGTTGCTCAGAGCATTTAGGATAATCTGAGAGTTCCTTCTATGATAATGTTTTTAATATTAAGCTTTCTACAAAGCAAAAGTCTTCCCACTAAAGCCTTTATGTTCACAATGTTATTAGAGGCCATACCAATTGGCTTAGCAATTTATCCACAAATCTTCCCTTCCAGATGATAGATGATGCATCCAACTCTAGCTAGACTTGGATTGCCTCTTGAGGCTCCATCAAAGTTAGTTTAAACCATGAAGGGGGAGGAGGAGACCAAACATAATCTTTCCACAATTGTTTAGACTTAGCCTCACTTGAACCCATAGACCATGGGTTCATAAGGCCAAACCAGTCCTTTTTCATCCAAGAGTCCCAATCATAGAAGATTCCTTTAGGCTAAGGTTTATACCTCAATTTACTGTTGATGTTTTCCACAATACTGGCTTCTATTTTTTCGCATAAGGAATCATGTAGCATTACTTGGTTTTTGAAGATTCTACGATTGCATTCTTTCCATAATTCCCATATGAGAATAGTTGGGGCTGATGGTCATAGGGAATCATAAGAGATTTTGGCAACCTTTGAAGGCCATGCTTGAAGATGACTTAATAAGGAGTTAGGAAAAGGCCATGGGGATGTCAAGTTTGTTGCAAAGCCACATTCAACATTTTTGGGCATAGGGATAAATTAGGAGGAGGTGGTTCACTATTTCCTCATTTTGTTTATAAAGATAGCATTTGGATGGACAAGAGAATCCAATTTTCCTAAACCATTCTATTGTGAGGATCCTCTTTTGGGCAATTGCCTAGAGATATATACTTGCTTTGGGAAGGCCACTTTTGTTCCAATACAGATCTAGTGGGAGAGAGGATAGGATCCAATTGTTTTGTTGCACTGGAGAATTATAACCTTTCTTGACACTGTAAGACCCATATTTAGCCTTAGCCCATATTAATGAGACTTATTTAACTTTGGGAAAAATCTGTCGGGTGTTAAGGATGGTGTTCAAATTTTCTTTTTGTTCATAGGATAAAGGCATATTTTCTAATGATCTCCATTCGCACCCTAAATGAGGATCATTATTGGTAAAGGTGATGTAATTAACAAGGAGGTCACCCCAGAGGGCTTTCAAAGAATTAACGATATTAGGGCAAATGGAATTGATTAAAGGAGGGAATCCTCCCCAAGAATCTTCCCAGAATAATATTGGCCATATCCCAAGTGAGATGATCTATAATCAAAGGTCTATTTTATAACATGAAGTTCCAATCATGTGATCTCCTAGGAGAGAATTTGTTGTGAAAATACTAGTGGGTTCATTAGGGGGAAAATATTTGTGGAACATAATTTTTGCCAATTTCTTGTGGGACTCTTTATAGAGTCTCTAAATTAGTTTAGCACCGAAATCCTTTCTTTTCCATTGGAGGTTGCTTTTCAGAAGAGTCTTTTCTTGGAAATAATTATCATTATTCAAATCGTTTGTAAGGATCCTCTCATTAAGTTCCTTGATATCAAATTCAACATTGGCTAATTCCTCAAAAATGTTATTGAAATAGGATTTATTCCACTATTTAATTCTAATATTAAAGTATTTAAGTTTGGATACAAAAATGAACCACATTTTTTCTTTGTCAAGAAACCACATGTTTTCAAATTCAAGGGGAATTCTATTTGATCGGACAAGGTCAACAATGTTCAGTAAGACAGGAATATGATCTGATCCAAAGGTGGGAAGCACCCTTATTGTGAGGTTATAATTGAAGGAAGAAAAGTCCCAATGGAATAGGAATCTATCCATTTTTTCAGCAATAAGGTTTTTCTCTAACCTTTTATTACTCCACATATGTGTGTCACTAGGAGAGGAGATATCCAAAAGATTATTAGTAGATATTCAGTTTTTGAACTCTCTGGTAGCTTGACTAAGTGATCTGATACCCCCGATTTTTTCCTCCAAGCTAGTGATGACACTAAAATCACCCTCAATGATGATATTACACATGGAGCGAGTGGAAAGAAAGTCCAAAAATTCTTCCCATACTGCACGTTTACCCATAGTAGATATGGGACCATACACATTGATTCGGGTAAATTTTAAGTTGGACTTAAAACACTCGACATGTCCACAAATCCAATGTGTTCAGAGGAATATATTTGGGGTCCCAAATGTAGGCTAGGTCCCCAAAGGCTGATATAACTGGGATACCCTAGACTTTCCGAATGCCCAACTTCCTATTTCAATGGGTTAACTCACCAAAGTCTAGCTTGGTTTCTTGAATGAGGACAATATCTAAATCAATGGTCTTGAGGCAACACTTAAGAAGACGTTGCTTGATTGGGGAATTACATCCCTAAATATTCTAAGATGTGACTTTCATTGATTTTGTGGAAGGTCCTTCCCCTTCCCATTAGTGAAGATGGATCTGAGCTTGTCTTGATTTCCAGCCTCACCATCTTGCTTCCTTAATTTTTTTGTGAATTTTCTCACAATTGGTAGACTTACTACCTTTCTTTTTAACTGCAATCCCAAGTGAACTAAGAGAAGGCTGAGCTTCGTTAGGAGAGCCTGGTAAAGGAATAGGCTCCATGGAGTGATTGAATTGCTAAAGGCAGTCTTGATAAGGATTGAACAAGGGATCAAGGGACATATCTCCCTCCAAGTTATAATGATGATTGATTCCTATCATATCATAGATTGAGGCTAATTCCATCAAAATTTGATCATACTCTTCATCATTCCTTTGTTTATCAGCTTCCAAATTGGAATGAGTTGAAAGCCTCTCTTCAAATCTTTCCATCTCACAAATTCCTTTTGAATCTCTCCTTGAGTGTAAGAAAATTCTCCCATTAGATCATTGAGTTGAAATAGTTTAGTTTGAAGGGAGTTGATGATGGTGACTTTGTTGGTTAAAAATTTGTCTTCCTTGTCTTTTTGGTTTATACCTTGACTCTTAACTTGCCCAATGGCCTATTGAGGACAAAGAAGTTAACAATAGAATGGATCAATGTAATAATCTATCAAAGATTCCTGAATTGAAAGGTACAACTCCCTTTTGGATGCAAGATATGAAATGAATTTTGTTTTTCGGGTTTTGGGGGTATGCTCTTAAGTAGAGAGCAGAGAGGCAAATACCAAGTTGCTCAATACCTTAAGAAACCTAGGAAATTGAAAGGGGGACTAACTCACAACATGCAATCTATTCTGACTTAAATGCAATGAATGGAAACATGCATAACCAGCTACAACAATAGGAAGAAAGGAAGAAATGGCGAAATGAGTAATTCCTAGATTACACAATTAGCTAATGTTATGACAATATCTAGATTATCTATCTCTTAGCTACTCCACACACCAGTTTCTAGCTTTCTTATGCAACAAACTATACTAAAACAGCCAAACTACGACGTACAACACAGAGAACAAACAAGATGCTTATGATGAAGAAAGTAAGACATAAAATCTATTGAACAAAGGAAACAAAACCAAGTTAATTCACATTCATTCAATTCTCAACATTAGCACATTCATTCCATACACTATACTGAAACTAAATGAACAACAAAACTTGAAATGGACTTCAGAGTCACACACAGTAGTCCCAGCTATAGGGGTTTTTCCAAAAGTAAATTTTGTCGATTTGATTAACATCTTAAAAGGTTACATTTATAGGCCTTCTCAAAATGGTCAGGTACACAAGATGATTTCTTTGTAGAGTATCTTTGAACAAAATAAACTAAAAATAGGACAAGCTTGAATTATTGTCCGTTATAGAGACTGACGAAATTCCATGAATGGCTACAAAAAGGAAGGGAATGGGGGAATGACAGGTGTCTGGAAAAGCATCAAAACATCATGTCTTCTTAGAAGTAACTGCTTTAGCTTTGTAAGCTTTCATGGCTTTTGTTACTTTTTCCAGCGCTTCAACATCTAGAATGATGATGTTGATGGCTCAGACCATACAGTAGTCATGCATCTCCGTCAATTCATCAATTCTGGCAACCCTTGACTGGAATTTCTCTGTTTCAATGACCTTTTGCGTCAGGTCATGCACATCCTTGAGCTCATTTGCAGACCTCATGGAGCTTTCTATAACAAACTCCAAGGATTGTTTCCAGTGAAATAGTGACTCCTTGCCTGTCTTGAGGATCCCATGAGCAATGGCCACATTTGTCTTCATGTCAATTACTTCTTGCACAAGGGCCAATTGCTCTGTCAACTTTTTTGCTCCGTTTTGTATGGTGGTTTGGTGATTTGAAGCTCCCTCCCTGAGCTTATGAGCATCCAACACTACGATCCTCAAGTTTTCAACTAATGGGGTACCTTGAGCTTTCATCTGATCTACCCATGCTTAGCCAACCTACCCAAATTGCCTTTCTTGCTGAAGCTTTAGGAGTAAATTCTTGTTCTCCTTTGCATTTGAGTCAAATTGACTTGAAGAAGTGCTCCTAAGTGCAAACCTGATGTATTCTACCAATTCTTTACTTGAGGCCTTCAAGATTTCCTTCTCTACCCTAAGTTCGTCCATCTTATCTTCAATTTTCCCATTAGTGGACTTCCACATGTTCACCATGGAGTCATGAACAAGGATGCCAAGATCCACCTTTCTAATCTGGAAGTCATATTTTGAAAGCTCATGAAAATTTCCTTCCTTTTGTGGCTCAACTATCTCTACCAGCATATGGCCAGTTGTTGAATTCATAGCCAGTGCAACAATTGTCTTCTGCTTCTTTTTCTTCTTGGATGACTGAGAGGAGGTGACTTGTGTCATCAAGTCCTTCGATGGAGCTACTTCTTCATATTTCCTCTTCTTCCTATCAATGGTCTTATCGAGCCATGACTCTATAGAGAGCTCATTGATAGCAGACTGCAAGGAAGTGGGATCGAACAACTTCCTCAGAATTAAGGGAGTTGGCCTGCTCTGAGAAGCAACAGGGAAGGCAACAACGTTAGTTATCGAAAAGGCTAAGGTATCCCCTTGCTGAGATGCATCTTGTTCTTGGCCATCCATGGGGTTGTATCTGTTGTGAGGTTCTCACACCATCGCCCCAAAAATTTTGGGGACCCCTCTTTTTAGTCGCCTCGGCAATTTTTTTGATTGTCCAACAATTTTGATTTTTCGAGAATTTTGAGCCTTGGACACCTTCAAGCCAAATGTGGGAGAGGCTTAGCTTATTTTCACCTGGGTTCAATTTGATTTTCCCAAGCCACCAATTTCATCCTTAGGTCGAACAAAATTTTAAAGAACAATATTTGGCAGGATAAAATTGTAAATTTGTACTTAGACATTTTCTTTTGAAAATCCGGATATAACTGTGAAAATTTGAACAATCTTTCAAAAGGAAAATTTTGTTAGACTTAAGTTTTGGAAAATCTCAAATTTTTCTTTGGTGAAAATTTTAATTTTGTTGAAATGAGGCTAAATTGCAAAAATCAATTTTTGGCTTTAGAAGCAATTTTATTTTATTTTTGTTAAAAAATTTCTAATTGGCATAGCAAAATCGATTTGGAAAATTGTAAAAATAAATAAATTGGCTTTAATAGATTAAAATTGCCTTGGAAGCTTTTTTCCTTTAATGAAATTGGTAATTTAATATTGAAAAATGGCTTTTGGTTAGCCAAAATCCAATTTTAATGACTTATTAATTACTAAATCCTCATTAAATGGAAATATTTAACATCTCCAAGGCACCATTTAATTTCTTTTGCAATTTGGAGCTAAATGGCAATTTAAAAGTGCAATTTTCCTTTTTGGCAAAATTAAATTTTAGCTAAGTATTTAATTGTGGGCCTCGACTTGGATTTAATTTAATTTTTTCTCTCCTTCAAGACCAAGTCGGTTGGCTTAAAGGGAGTGAGAAGTTGGGTATAAGAGAAGGCCTCTCTCCCACTTCTTCCTCACTTTTCATTTTTCCTCTCCATTGTTGGGGAATTTCATTGAGGAGCAGATTTTAGGTGCTTTGGCGAATTTCATTGAGGAGCAGATTTTAGGTGTTTGGCGATTTAGTTTCAAGGCAGATTTCCTCCACTCCTTGGTGATTTTTCTCTTGGGACAGAATTCTCATTATTTGAAGACTTTGCAAAGGGCAGATTTCCTCCATTGTTTGGCGATTTCTACTAGGGCAGATCTGATTTATGTGCCATGGGTGATTTGTGTGAAGGCCTGATTTCCTCCATTTAGGACTACACTTTTTTAAAAGATCAGACTGGAGAAAGGATACATGAGAAAGTCTGATTTTTGCTTTGTGGACAAGTGGTGGATAGCTTTAGATGTTTAAATTTTTCATTTGCAAGGGATTTGAAGTTCTTGAGGTCTACTCATAATTCCAAAAAGTTGCTGTACAATTATTGATTAAGGTGAATTTTGATCATTTAGAGTTGCAAGGGGTCCTTAAGCTAACATCCTTCTTTCATTCTAGTCAAAGGATTGCTTCCCTTGGTTCTACTTGCTTTCAAGTCCACCACTCTACCATCCCGTAATAGGGCGACGAGTATGGAGGATGTTAGTGCAAGTAAGAATTCCAAGCGGACAAACACTAAGAAAGACAAAGAAGATATGATGCCCAAAAAAGACAAAGAAGATATGATGCCCAAAACACCATTCTTCTCGAAAATGAAGAGAATAACCGACACCAATATCAGTACAGTGGAAATGATATGGATGAGGGACAGACTAAAGGAAGGACAATCCCCCTTGGCAAAGAGGATATACAAAAGTGGAATTGTACATGCGGCAACTTTTCCTCCTACATTGTTGTGTCTGGAATTGATTATGGAATGTGCATCCAAATTTAATCTAAATAGTAAATCCATCATTTTTGATGAAGGGAAGAGAGTGTTGGCCAACATCGGTGAATAAGCAATCGAAGAAACATTCAACATTCCCCAGTACAAGGGCATGATGGTTGTGATGATGGATCAGGCAACCAAATCATTTCAAGATAAACAAGAGGCCTATTTCACACATCTAAAGCAGAATTGGATTCACAAGGGAAAGAAAGGTGTTAGCAAATCATCAAGGTTCACAATGGCAGATTTCAAACCAGAATATGGTGATCTTGTTCTTCTTCTTAGCCGGATCATGGGCCTAGCTCAAGGGATGCAATTTGAAAACTGGATGTACTTCTTCATTGATGAGATTGAAAAGGGGAAAAGAAGATTTGATTGGGCTAAGATCATAAGCGAGAACTAAGAATTGCAACTCAGAACTATACAAAACCGAAGGCAATTCTACATGGGCTCCTATCTGTTCTACCTAATTGCTAGATTGTACAAGAGTCTGGGACTAAAGGCCTTAGGAGAAGTTGGTAGTGGAGCAGAGCAATATTTGGTACATGAATGCTATCTACAACTCCATTTGCACAACAAGGATTACAAGATATTTGTGATGCCTTTGCCATAAAGACAATAAGGGTATTACAAGGGACACCTGCTAAGAGACTTTCACTGGAAGTAGAAGCAAGAATTAGGAAGTATGGGAGTTGGTTCATCCAATTTCCACAGTTTACATACATTAGAGTGGCAGGAAGTACAGTTTGTCCCAAGAGGCTTCCAAGGTACCCACCCAACAAGGTAGTTTTAATGGAATTGGCTAGGCAACTTGAGCACTATGATAGAATAATGACAAACGAAGGAAAAAAAGGCGTTACATTCTCAATCATAATTGGCAATGATAGTTGCCCAAATCGAGCCTCCTTTGAAGCTGCAGAGAAGGAATTGGAATGGTATCATCTAGGATGGTATAGAGCAAGGAAAGGATTTGATCCTAATGGTCTTATCAAGGTATCTCATGGAAATGAATTCAAGCATGTTCCCACATACAAGACTTTTGGGCCAATGCCAAAGATGACTTTCATGTGAGAAAGCTAGCTTTCTTAAGGCTGTTGGTGAACATGATGAGGGCTATCAAATGGAGAGGCCTTGATTTTCCGGATCAATTGGAGGATGATGGAAATGTGCTGAGAGAAGACTATGATATAGTAGAAGGAACAAAATTGAATCTAGTGGATTGGGATGACCATCAGGATCCTTCCTTGGAGGCAGTTACGAGGGCCGTAGATTTACATACTGAGTCGTGGTATAATGAAAGATTAAGGAAGCTGCAAAGGCAAAGGATTCCCCTTACCTATGAGATGATGATGCCAAAGGAGAGACAAACGGAATCGGTCAGATAGAGGAATGAAGGAAGCACCCGGCAACAGGAAATGGTTAGAAACGGCAAGAAGAAATTTTTGGAGGTAGAGAAGGGAAAAGAACATCCAGAACCTCTAGCTAAGAGATAGCATGCAACACCATCAAGAGAGAGTATAATTGAGGCTAGAAGCCAAGAGGTCAATTCAAGTGATAAAGGGGCTACGGTGGAGGTGAGCTCTAATTCGGAATCAAGTGGCTATAGTGAGAGCACCGAGTACTCCCCTCTCTCAGAGAACCAACAAGGAAATGATATGGCAGAAACTAGTAGAGAAGAAGATGGGCCAATCGACATTGAGGCAACAAGTCAGGCACCCAAGTGCTGATGCTTTGTTAGTCGAACTGAATCCAGATTTTGGGAGATGTATTGCACCACTATGGTTAAGGCAAATGCTTATGCCGAGAGGTGAGGTGATAACTGCCCATATAGTTGAGGACATCCAAAGTTTAATGGAAAAGGGTGATAGCGAGAACCAAAAAAATGTGGCAAAAACGGTGGCAAGGGTAATCAGAAGTGACAGTGATGGTCACCAAAAGGTTTAGATTGCTATTCCAACAGTCAACAAGGCAGTGGATGAGATTGTGGCCCAAGAATACGAGATAGTGGAACATAACTTGGGAAGGAATACATATGATATGGAGTGTAAGGAGGTCCAAGAAGGTATAGCATCAATCAGAGAAAGGTTGAGGAAGGCAAATGAAAGAATAGCCAAGAAAAAATATTGGAGAGATTGCCAACCCATCCAACAGCTGCACCAGGCAGCCCTTCCTCAAGACAGCAGGAGCAATTCAGAAGAGATATCAGCTCAGCTACATGAAGTCTAGCACTGGATCCATGATACAATCCAGGATGGGCAAAATTTCTTGCCTTCCTTCATCTCGACATTCTAGTCATTAGTGGCTGTTAGGGATAGGTTCATTGGGCTACCAAAGGCATATCTGCAAAGGGCCAGGTTGGTTGGTGAGAGAGGATTGAGTATAGTTGAATCTTGGTTTGTTGCATTGACTACCAGATTTAGAACACTTGAAGAAATACATAATGAGATTGCACTGCACAGCCCAAGCGTTGACACTTCTATTTCAACCATGATGAGCGATGTTGGGGTGGCACTTGATTTTGAGGATATCATAGAAGAGTATGTCAATGAGATAGATTTTGGATCGAGGTTGGATGAGTTGGAAAAGGTTGCTATCAAGAAAAAGCATTTGGGCACCCTTTCCTCTCTCAATGCTTTTATTGGATTTGTGAAGGAATATGAGAAGGACCATGAAAGGATACTACATGTAGCAAGCGACGTGGTGAAGTCAGCAGAACTCAAGGCGAAGCACACACCTTGTCCTCCTATGGAATAAGTTAACGAAAGGCTAGTTTAGTTCATTGCCTTAGCTAAGAAAATGAAAGAAAAGGGAAGAGTTATATCAGAAGATCATTTGATGTAAGCCCAAGTGGAAAATTTCTCTTTTCTTCTAGAATAGGACAATTGTCTATTTCTGATTGGCCACCATTTTGGTGCCTTCTCATTGGTTGCCACTTTTTGCACTTTTTTCATTGGCCCAGTGATGAGATGGAAAATTCTCATTTCCCAATGGGGTGGCAACCCTAATTAGGTTTTTGAGGATCCAATTTGGATCGTTGATCTTGTTTTGATCTCCACCGTTCGTTGTACTTTTGGCCCCTATATAAGGCCATTTGCTCTCATTTGTAAAATGTTGGAGAAATTGTTGTGAAGATAATACCAAAATTGCTCTCTTCTTCATTGTTGTGACTTGCATGCTGATTAAGAACATTGGGTATTATTGCATGTTTTCTACTTCCACATAGTTAGATTTCCTTTCAAGTTGTTAAAGTTGGTTGCATTTGAAGTTGTTTAAGTGAGGTTAAAGTAGATGAATAGTTGTATGGTGGCATTGGTAAATGTTTGATAGGGATCAATACTAGACCACTAGCATCCTAGCAGCTGGTTGGGAAGCCTTGTGTGGTGAACTAGTTTATTGTTCCTTTGAATCATTGCACCTGTGGAAGTGAGGCCGCTGGTCAGCTCTCATTAGGTTCAATCCCCATCCATTTGCTAACCTTCCATTCATAGGAGTAGGAGTAGAATAGTGAGTAGCTGGGTAGTCGAAGCTTAGAGAAGGAAGTTAGAGAAGTAAGTCAAGTAATAAAACACATCCATTCACCCTCCACCACCATCACTTTCCCACCAACATCATCATTGGAAAACACATTCTACATCATCATCACCATCAACATTATCTGCCTCCACACATTTCACAAACTGAACCACCATCACCTTCATCCCACCAAAGTCCAAGTCATCCTCAACAATTTGCGTAAGGCCGCCTATGTGATTACCAGCGAATCACATCGATAAAACTGAGCGAGTATCCAACGGTGTAAGGAACATTGGAGTTATTCTTATATCCCATGAGCAATAACTTTTCAAGAGAGGAGTTGGATGTTTGATATCCCATAGCGAATATTCAAATCCTAATATGTTATGTAAGTGATACAAAAACTCGCATCAACAGCATCGCCATCCAAATTGATGACTTGGACAGGGGAAGATGGCTTGGGCACTGATTTTTCTTGTTCTTTCCCCTTATCCTTGTCATCCTGCTTCTCCCCAATTTTCTCGATGTTCGGAAGAGAGCCAACTCCTCAAGTAAGATCGAGTGGCACATTCTTTTCTGGAGGCCGGTCTCCACCTTGGCCAATAGACTTTAATGGCCTTGTAGATGTTGATATAGTAGTTGTGGTGGTTGTTGCTGCGGTTGATTGGTTGGCTCCAGCTAATACTCCACCCGTAGAACCAATGCTTTCGGTCCTTTTCTTCCTAGCTCGGGTCCACTCCACCTATTTATTTGTTCTCTTGATTATCCTCTACATAAGAGCCTCCATAGTGTCAATGAATGGACTTGCAGGTGGCATAGACAAAATTGGGGTGCCTTTGATCTTCTTGTAGGATGTGGGGTGCATGTAGGCTCCATCATCTGCAAGGTCAAAAACATCAACAAAATTGTTATACAATTTAGTCTCGTTAATGGTTAATTGTGACTAAGACCTCTCCCAAGTTTGGTACTTGTTGAGACATCCAGACCAGAAGTCATCAATATCTGAAACATGCCTATAGGCATATCACAACTTCAAGTGATCCCTTACAAAGTTAACTAGATCATATTGAGGCCTGAGTACCTCATAGTCTAACAAGTTAATATTTCTCTCAAAGCTCTTCACCAAATTACGAGCATTTGATCTGGACACACATGAATACAGAACGACCACAATAGGGACGGGAATCCCAACTATCTTCTTTACATTAGAACACATGGTGCTCACTTCAAGGATCTGTTGACACAATTCAACTACAACCACCTTATCTTTTGGATACATTGGCAACCTCTTAGGAAAGCCATCATAAGCTCCTATTTGTAAATAGGAGAAGCTCAAAAACTAGATGAATGAGCATCTGAATTGGCTTATGGCCAAAATTGCCTATGGTGAAAGCCTCCTTTCACATAGCCTCATTGTGAAGGCATCATTTACCGCTACATACTCCTCAAAGCTTCTTTGCAAATGTAGATGTGGGTAGAATTCATATACTTTGGTGCACTTGTCATAGTTTGGGATGCTAGGGAGGCTGGGCCACAAGTGGTGAGTTGCCAGAGAATAAATCAAATATGAGGACATGTAAAATTGCTTGAATCCTTTGGTCAAATTCAACCACGAGGTGAGCTCATTGTAGATAATTTGTGTGCCCAATTGATCTGCATATCCTCAGCACATATTGCTTGTACTAAGAAGAAATGGTGCTTGATGAACTCCAAAATCTCCTCTTTTCCTTTGAGTCTAAGGAGGAGCACGTGGATATCCACATTCTCTCTTTTCAAATTTGTGCCGAGCAAGGTCTTTGACATTTTGCTCTTCTTTGAGCGAGCAGACGTCCTTTGCATATCTTCCCATATGAGGGTATTCTTCTTATTGAATATGGATGCGGAAGAGCCAAAATCAACATCACAATACTGCTTGTTCATGAGGATGCCAAATGCGGATTGCCTCAGTGCCTTGTTGATTGAGATGAGAATAGATTGGTCAAGAAACAAAATCTTCTTTGTTTCCGGGTTATATCTCTTGATGCATTCCTTCCCTAGCTCAAGTGCATGAACTACCATAGGAAAACCAACTGCTTCAACCAGTCCACTCTCTTTAATTTTTTGAGTGATTGGGTGAATTGGTTGAGAATTAAGTCTTCTATGAAGATCACCCAAATCGTAGAATTTGAAAGATGTGTCTTTAAGCTCTTTTAACTCACTCTCCAGGCCAATTAAATTATTGTAACCAACAACTCTGATTGCCATTCGCTATGATTGCACAAGATATAGTTCTCGATAAATAGTCGTTTTAATATACTTGAAGAAACCAATTGCAACCAATTCTGATGAAATAGTTTTAGGAATTACAACATTGGCGCCACACGAACGAAATTAAGTTTGGCCAATGACTATAACGCTAGGATTTGCATTTAATTCGATGAGTAACAACTATTTAAACTTTTCGTTCATTTGCATGTAAAATATTAAATTCCCGAAATCTCTATTACTTTACTTAAAGTGATATAACTAAAAATCACCTAACATAAATGCTTTAGCTTTACAAGAAGTGCCTTACTTCGCCTCAGATCTGGAATGTAGATATACTTGATAATGTTAACACATGTGGGAAGAGAGAGAAACTTAGCTTTTACGCAAATCAATTTTCCTTCTATTCGAGATCGCAACATGGGGAGTGATCCTCAGATGGCTTGTGCACTTAAGCCTTTCACTTTCTGCCTAAAGCTTTTAACACTACATCTCCTTTTTATCAGGGGCGCATTTCCATCACTAACTTTTGCAGAAGTATCTTTTGAGCATCTCTGAAGGATATTCTCATTTTAGAGTAACTTGACTTTCTATTCTCAAGGCCTCCAGAGAAGTGGCTTTTTTCATTGCCTTGGGACGGAAAACCCCTTTTTCAACAACATTTCTTGGACTGGAGCATAACTAACAACACTTCATTCTTTCACTTTAATTTGATAGCCTCAAAGCTAGATCTTGAGCATGCCTTATTGAGCATGAGCCCTAAATGACTCATCCAACATCATGTTCACACTATTTGATCATTGGGACTAATATTTGCCTCAAGTTTATACAGCTTTGGAAGCATAACAAAACAAATGTGCTTCCATGAGTACGCAACAAATAACCCATAGACTTGTGTTCCCTTGTAGCACTTGATTTTATCTCCACAAATTTGAATGGGATTCATTTTGGCTTCGATCCACAACTTTGTAGGCCTTTCCAGCATGACATAATCATATTCACAGCTTGTTAATCACTGTTACGGCTTCATCCTTCGGATACACACTTAATATAGTTCACTCAAGGAGAAAATTAGCTCAAAATCTCAGAATTTGTGGGACATGGAATGCTAGGGAAAGATAGTAGAAAATGAAATGCAGAAAAACTTCTCATCGAGAAGACGCCCAAACAACTCCCAATGACACTTAGATCACCTAGACCCCTTGCGCACTAGAAAAATAGAAAACCTGCACAACATGATTAGGAGACCCGGAAAGCAAAGAAAGTGAGATACTTGGGAAAAATGAGAAGTAACCTAAAGGATACTTAGACATGATACTTGAACACAAACTCACTTAGACTCCAATCTCTTCAAGCTTTAAAGGGGAAGACTAAAAATTGGCGACAAACTTCCTCCTCTTTACTATTCGTGAGTAAATTTTTAATAGGGTTAGGAGCCATAGGGGTGAGGTTATCAAGGGGGGGACACTTTGTCCCATATATATAAAAGACATACCTTGGGGTATGATCACATGGTGGGAGTTGGAGGAACCAAATAACTCGTTACAATCTAAATCTATGAGGGGAGGGGGAGAGGAATCAAACTTCTCTAGCAATGCATTAGTGATAATAACCGATCTTACTATTCGGGGATCTCAAACAATGGAGGGGGAAGGGGGAATAGGGGAATCAAATTTAGGGGCCTCAGGGTTCAGTAGAGTGATATGATTGAATATAAACCCTCCTAAATTTAAAAATTGGATTGAAGGGGCTAGGATAGAAGACACAACTTCTAGGGGGCCAATCCAAGGAGCATAATATGTTTTGAGGGGAGGTCAATTCTTCCATCAATGTAACCCTATTATCATCAATATCCCCTTTGAAGAGTTGCGGGTAGATGTAAAGATCATGATTAGTATTGGATATTGTAATTTTCAAAGGTTTGAATTTAGGGTTAATGAGAAGAATAATTTTTCAATCCTCTTGGTCAGAAGAGGGATGTTCATACCCAAGAAAAGTATTCATATAGTCTTTGATAATTTGGATGACTTCCTTAATTCAAAAAAGAAGAAGGGAGAGAACCCAAATTAAACAATAGGGCTCTTCTTTACAAAGAGTAGTTCTGGAGATTGAAGTCATCTGACATTTCCATAAACAGAAAGGGGCAACCATCAAAGAAATTTTTCCCTTCTTCTATTAAAAAGTTCTCAAGTGTTTTAGAGTGACATTCTAAACAATAGTATGCACAATCCAAGAATGAAATACTTATTTGGTTAGAGAAAGTTGCAACAAAATAATCAATCATTTTGCACTGGTCTTTCATGCTGTGCCAGAAATTTAAAGGAACTTAAAGATGCATCCTGAGCTAAATCATTCGTCAATTCTGCCTCCTGTAATCTTTGATTTAGGGGTTTACAATTAGGGTGGGAATGAGGATTGCTGCAATCCTCCATGGCATAGATGTCATTTGGGGTTTTTCCAAGGGGGATGATGTTAGCACTAGTTTCAAATGAGGGAGCCGAAGATGATAAGGGAATCACACAAGTACTTGCAATTCTCTGTGTGGAAAATTATGATTGAGAGGAAGAGGGGAGCAGAAGGGGATATCCTATGTCTTCTTGCATGGATTCTTCTATCCCTTCTTGTCATATTTGGAGGGATAATTTTCCTGTGTGAATGGGGAAATCTGAGAAACACACTTCTAGCATTTTTGAAGATAAGTTGTCTCTTAGATTTGTTGATTACTTGAAACTAGGCTTGGTCTAAACAAAGTGGTTCATAGATCAAAGGGAACATTTTGATGTACATCCTCCATGTATGGTGAGGGACAGAGGGTGGAAAGGTGGGGTGAGGGGAAGTGAAGTGATGCTTAATGGAAGGTGAAATGAGCACAGTGAACAAATTCGCTTAGAGCAGAGAGAGTTCGCTCATAGGGACGTTTCGCTCATAGGGACATGATGTATGACATTTAAAATTTAAAATTTACTAAGATCATTTAAAAAAAAGAATCTACTATTAATGATAGATGGTGTTTCAGAGAAGAGTTTAATCTGATGTATAGAGAAATGTAATACTATGCTGGCAAAGTATGTTAGATACATTATTTCTTTATAGATTATATTATTAGTTTCTGCCAAGGTAGAAAACTATTGTCCAGGTCTCAATGTTAAACAATGATTAATGTTCTTATCTACAGCCAGTTATAATGCTCCACTACCCTCTGCTAATGTTTAGTTTCAATATTTATTTTCTTAAATTGACAAAGATGATCAACAGTTACCCTCGCAGGTTGCAGATCAATACTTTAACAGGTTTCAAGGCAAGAGAAGAGGCACAAATCTAGGTTAACAGTTTTGAGATTCACATTGTAGCAGGTGGTTGGCATCCCAAGGTCTTGGACCTTTCGTTTCTTATGAAAAGACCAACAACTGGCAATTACGACTTCTTTCCGTGCATGCAAGTCATAAGTGTCGTTTTTGGCACCACTACCCAACTCTTGGGCTTATCATTCCTCTACAAAGACAAAAAAAAAGCGACTGTAGATGGAACTTCAATGTTGCATAAAAACTACCCATGTCTACTGTATGTTAAACCTCTTTTTAAACTTGGTTAAATTGTCCTCTGCGATGGACCTGTTTATCTATGGTACATGGTGTTGTCCTTTGGAATAGGAGTTTAATCCTTGTTCGTAGGAGAGTCAGAGGTATCAAGAGAAACTCATTTTTGCGATTTATAGAGTGTTTTGTCCAAGTGGTTTAAGCAGTTGGTATTAAGGGCTTTGAGTTGGGTTTGATTATCTTTCTTGCTTATCAGGATATTTTAAAACATTTAGCCATTTCTCATTTTGAAATGATATGCACATTTTTAAAAGACGTCTAGAGATGGGAACTCTCTTGAAGGTTGATGACAACTTTTAACCGTTTTCGTTGCAGCATGGACATGTTGGATTTATGCTCCTTCCTCGAAGTTTCATGTGGCTGCATGAGCAGGAAAGATTTTTAAAACAATTTTCTAATTGATTTCTTGTATCAAGTTGCCTGAGCTAAAATTTAACGAGAAAATATTTCTTATTTGACATGATAAATCAAATGGCTAGTATTTTTTCAGTTAATCTAATTTTGCCAGTTTTTTCTTTGCTACAATAAGTAAATATAGTGGTAAACATTGTTAGTTCTTTATTTTCAGGAAGATTTGAAATGGCTTGTTATCAAGTCAGGGGAGTTCTATATTTATGTTTAAGCCCCTTTTAGATTCTAGCCAGTCATGTTTTACTTGAATTTAGTGAACCGAGACATAAACCGGGTAATTGAATTGGAGCAGTTTTTGTATACCTCAATTTCGCATGCATCTTGCAATAATTATCAATTACAATGCACAACCTGCTTCCTGAAACTCCCAAAGAGAGAATTCATCTAGCAAAAAAAACTACTGTAAACTCAGAAATTCTATCATTTGTAACAGCTGTGAATGATCATAATGCCTGGCTTCAAACATTCATAACTCTTCCAGTGTGTGTCAGTTGAAGATAACCCTTTTACAAATTACTTCCAAATTTACGGATTTCATGATCAATGGGAATAAAAATGATATTTGCTTCCTTATACCAAACTAGAGCAAGGCCTGAGAGATGCAAGGAAGGAATTCTTGATTTTGTTCATCTGAATGAGTAATCACATTCATTTTTAATTGTGAAAAGCCTAACTGGAAGACAATAGCAACATCACTGGAAAATTTTCTGGGTGCTTGATTAGCTAGAGTTTTTGAATTATCTTATAAACATGATCCATATTGTAGAATTTTATATAATTCTGGAACTGGCTTGATCTTTTCGTATTAGTTTTAGTCAATTGTATAACTAATTCTTCTTTCTATGAATTTGCCCATTGCGATGGATGATTTGTTGATATATAGTCCTTCTATCCACGAATTTGCTATCTGTTGATATATTTTTGTGTATGTGAAAGTTCAAATTCAAAGGCAAGCACAGTTTAAAAAGAGGTCGTTGCACAAGCTACAATGATCCCCAAAATAGAATTTAAGCCATCTGGATTGCAATTAATTTGTGTGATTTAAGCCATCTGGATTTCAATAAATTTGTGTGACGGTGGAGCTATTTTTAGTTGGTAGCATTTTTCTCCAGTTTGCATTGGTTCTGCTCATTCAGTAGATTTATATTGTGCTTCTTGTTAATCGGACGGCTGCTTTTTCACTAAAACCTTGCTGTCAGCATCTTCGTAAGGACTATCGCCATGGTAATTATAATTAAAATTTTCTTTTTGTGTGGGAATATTTTTTCTTGCTTGTAATTGGTTATATCACTCTTGTTTATTGCTTGTAGATAACAAATTTGGGGGCAGCAATAGTGAAGATATTTCTTTATGATCTTTAACTTTGCTGGATCTATTCAACTTTCTCTTCTATGTCTTAGGAATTTCTGTGGGAAACTAGTCATTTCATTTTCTTAATCTGGGAATAAACTGAATCAGCGCTGGCATACCAAACAATGTGGGGGATTTAATCATGTTTGCCAAAAATTTGAATTTAATACGAGATTTCTTAAAACAAATATACAAAGACAAGATTAAAACCTTTTCCTTGATGTCTTAAATTTCACTATATTTATCCATATTATAATTATTTTATTCTTCAAAGCTATCATTATGCACATGTTTTTTTATAGGTATTGTTGGGTGTGCTGACTGTGTAAGGTTGGCACTGGATAAAGTGCTTTTGGTATTGCCTGCATCATGGATGATAGGTCCGTATCCTTTATTCTTTTATAATTTTCCATTGTTCTTAATCTTCTCACCATGATTTGGTTTTCTCAATGTACCCAATGATCATGACTAGTTTTTTCCCTGATTATTTCTTAGTATATATAGATTTTGGTGCTTTCATTTTCATGTGATCATTTTTAGTCTCGATTTCTAATCTAGTTGAAACCTCTATTGTTCCCTTCCCTATCTTTGACAACTTATGTTGAACAATTATTGAACCTGCCAGTATCAAATTATGATTTTTATTTTATAATTATTTTGTGTTGTTTAACCTTTTACTCTGCATAATTGCATACTCTGATATCATTTTTAATGTCCCTCTTGGAACATTATACTATTTAACTTAAATTTATTGATCGAATCTTTTTAACCTAATTCCAAACCTTCTTTCCCATTTCTCTGTATCTATTTTTCTGGTTTAGAATTTAGCAAAACAAGAAAATGCTCAATAATTTCTATAAGAGGAGGAAATTGTTTAGATTTCTATAAGACTAGGAAATTGTTTAGATTCAGTGCAATTCGTTGGTTATAGCATAAAAGTTGAGCAGGGGAATGAGATAAACTTCGAGACCTAAAGAGTTTAGCATAGGGAATGATAATGTTGAATGCACACTGCAATGTCATGTTCTTACATGGAGTCGTCAGTGAATGACGGTAAGTCTCGGAGTTGTGCTATTTAATTAGTTTAATTTTAGCATTTGGTTTGCCTCCCTTTATTCATCTGACTGTTTAGTTTTTCTTTTATCAAAATTTTAGATCTTCTGTGCACTTTTCTCTTCAATTATAGAAGGGTTGAATTGAGCCAGGGAAAGATTAATAGTTCTTTAAAATTAATTATAGAGGATGATTTAGAAAAGCTTTAACACTTGTCTTTCGAATTTACCATTAAATATGTTAAGAAGGTACATTTCTCACATAACTAGTTAATGTACAGATACAATCCCCAATTAAATGATGTTCCCCCCTTTTTGTGCTTCAATCATTGCTAGAATTGCAAGAGATTGTTTACTTTGATAAGAAGTTTTGTAGCTGGTCCACACTGTGTTTTAGCATGTTCGTTCGATTGAGGTTTCATACCCAGCTAGTCATGTAAGGGACATTTAATTGTAATTCAGGGTAAAACAGAAAGGATGTGGTTTTTGAGTTTTATTTTCAAATATTTTAAAGTTATTTAATGGATGATTTTAGTGTGTTAGAAATAGAGTCTTGTCCATGACTTGAGAAGCATGTATATTTTTTGCTCTTATTTTTCCAGTTCACGTTATTTCTGGAAAACAACTGTATTTTAAATGTGGTAGAATATAGGGCTCTCAGGTGGGGTTGCATTCAGTCACTCCACCTCTTCTCCATCTCTTCTCAACTATAGCGCCCCCCCTATGATACTATATTCCTTTCTGGGTGATTGCGCAATGCACAATCTAAAGAAGAAAGTCTATTTACGCCCTCAGACGAGTAGGACCCATAGAATCGTAATAATGTAAAATATAGCTCTCTTATTTTGTCGTCTTAATGTTTTATGCCTTTAGCCAGTGTCTTCAGTCTGCTGACCATTGTCTACTCAAGGACTTGGTGTATGGGGTAGAGATTCTAGCTACTGCAATTAATTATGAACTCAATTCTAATTCTAGACTGATATGTTACAGTGTATTTAAAATTTCATTGATTGTTCGATTGATATTTTTTTTGTACTAGTTGTTTGTGCACCCTTTCATTTTGTAATGGCGAGGTTGGTCAACCACATTAATTCTAACTGAATCTATTGGTAGATATTCACAATTGAATAGGCTATGTAAATGCTTTGAAAAGTCAAATCTTTCTTCATATTGGATTCTGAATTGATGGAATTTTAGATCTAGCTAATCTCAAACTCTTTAGTAGTTTATTTTTATCTAAGAAGCTGTAATTTATAAATTTGTTTTCTTTCCTACATGTATCCACTGGAAAGCATTTTTTGACTGTTTGTCTGAGCTCCTATCATGAAGCTTGGACTCGTTCTTACAGACCACACAACAAAGTCTCTCTTAACCGCAACAAAATCAACCAACCAAATTTCTTTCTTATATGGGTTCTTCAAAAATTGAACTAATTTTCAGAAACAATAAGTGACATATGTAGATCCATTTTTTCTTCTTTATTTGCTTCTTTGTACCTCCATTTTATCCGATGATGTTTATATGATTATGAGCTGAGAAACTCTGTTACTGTCCGTGATTTATCCAAAGAATTTAGTGTAATTGCACTTTATTAGGAGGGAATTTAGTTGAATTGTACTTTATTAGGAGGGTCCAACAACAAGTAGAATAATGTGTTAATTCTTCTTCATTGTAAAAAGTTTTGTATTGTTCCTTTGAATGAAGATTTTTGGCTGGGCAATCATTTCCTTGTTATTACATGGACACGACCAGCATGACTCCATCAATAACTTAGTGGCATCAATTCATTTAGACTGTCTTCAACCTGATTTAGTCTAGACGAACAAGTATCTTCTTATTTTTAAAGTCAGGCCCCTCATTATTCTATGCTATAAATCAACCTGTCTTGCCCGCTCTGGGCAGAAACTATGCTGCCCTGCAGCTCTTGTGTTTTTAAATGTGTGACTCTTTTTATAAACATGTTAGTATGTAGGTATCCAATACGATTCATGTTATGTCTCATTGCAAATTTAATGGTTTAAATTGAGTACTTATAAAACGATAATAAAAAATTAGCCAAGCTTGGTCTTGTTTTTTTTAGGAGAATTCTTTATTGTTCCCTATACTAACCTATCTGTAGCCTTTTGTTTTGTGCCTTGAGACCACGTGCTCATTTTATTTTCAAATGAGATGGTCTAGTGGTGGAGAACTTGTACAGCCTGAGTTGGCCTAGTGGTGGAGAACTTGTACTCTTGAAAGAGAGGTCACAAGTTCAAATCCCATTGGGGGGTTAGGGTATGTACGCCTCGTTTGTAGTGCCAAGTGCCTCTCAAAAAAGAGTACGAGGTAGTCCCACATCACTGTCACTATATGTAAACCCAAAAACTACGGCATAGTGTTGTGGACTATAAAACCACCTTTCCTTTCCTTTCCTTTCCTTTTCAGGAAACTTGAGTCACTACCACATTTATCCAATAAATGACTTTTGTAGTCTCTTAATTAAGTCAAAAACATTTCTAGCAATGTATTTGTGGTGGAATCTCAATTGTTCAAATTATGTCTTGATGTTGATGAAATGTATGATGAAAAGGTAAAATGATGGTCACTAATTGAGCGTCCTAATTTTTATGTTTTTCAAAATTTATGGTGAAAATTCTAAAGCATTCCCTATTTTGTTAATAATTGTTTATTTTGAGAATTCATTGCTTATGACTAAGGTTTCAAGATCACATTATCAAATATGACACAACATCAACATGTTTTTTGTTGAGGTGTCTAAAGAGACCCTCCAAAAAGTGAGACGGATTGTTATGCGTTATGTCATGTTTTATTGATGTGTTGATGCAACATCTCATGATTTGTTGTTTTTTAGACCTAAGAAATACATTTGTTGGAATTGTTGGTGATCATCAACAAACCTAACTACTATAAATTTACAAATATAGCTGAAATAATTTTTTAAAATAAAGAAAATTAAATCAAGAAATGATATAACTTTTGAAACTTGCTCAACAAATAGATTATGTGCTAATCGAAAAAGAAAAGAATCGACATTATTATTGTCACAATTATGTTTATTGATTTATATTAGACTACAACCTCTGCTTGAGCATCTATCCATATTTATAATGATTGTACACCCTCATTTAGGAAGGCATACAGGAGGGAAGGGGGAGAAGGGGGTAGGCAAACAAGGCTAAGACAATGTTGGGTTTCAGGGTGGGGGACAAGGTTAAAACAATATTAACAAATTATCACTTCACTAGTTTAGGTTTTAAAAGAATAAGTGCCAAATATTTACATGACATAAATTGAAAACTCTCTCTCTTTCAATTTGTGGATATAGTGCAAGGTTATTGTTGGCATAAATGACCTAAGAGATCTTAGCGAGCTTGATTTTCATGCTGTGAGATCCGACAACTCTTGTGTTCTCATGAGCTATCTTCCCATCTTCTTGATTTTGTGAGATATTTCCCTGCATTGCCATTTCAACATTTTCTCACACTACAGTGCTTCCTCAAGGCTCCGAGGTTCAGAATTGTGCCACGCAGCGAAGGCTCCCACTTCCCGCGTTATCTTTGTCATGTCTATGCTTTTTGTGTGGGTAGTTGGCTCGACGTGTCATCCGACGTGATGCTGCCACACATCGCCATTTCGGCATTAACTCACATTGCAGAGTCTCTGCAAGGTTCTGAGGTCCATAATTGTGCCACGTGGTGGAGGGTCCCATCTTCAACTTAGATTTGCTCAATATAAATATGCACAGATCACTGGTGGAGATTCCATAGAAGATTAAAAGATCGCCGTATGGTCTGTTAAATAGTGAAAGCACAAGATGCTGCCATGTGTCACCATTCTAGCATTTCTTCATGCAATGGATTCTTCATGAGACTCCAAATCCCAAAATGGCACGACAACTAGTGGATCTAGTGCATCTTGGGGTCTCTTCACTGCATCTCAGTCATCTGCTGGAAATAAAGTAGATCTACATTGACGACTACATTTTAATATCTCATTGGGGTGATTTCTTGCAACATCTAGAATGTCTTTTTCAAAGAGGAGACCTTCATCGATGGTTAATGTTCAAATTCAGAAAAACCAAAATTATTCCCTGTGGTCAACCTTGCATGTTGTGGGTGTATAACACGTCTTGTTATCCCTCCCTACATTTTTTGACCATTTCACACCATCAAGGCCAGTTCTTCAAAGCCCAGTGACTTCTTGGGCCTTCATTGACGGTTAACGTTCAAATTCAGAAAAATCAAAATTATTCCCCGTGGTCAACCTTGCATGTTGTGGGTGGATAATATGTCTTGTTATCCCTCCCTGTATTTTTTGACCATTTCACACCATCAGGGCCAGTTCTTCAATGCTCAGTGATTCTTGGGCCTTGTTTGGCACAACGCTAATGCATTCCATGCCTCTTTAATGCATATAATGATCAAATTTTAGTGATTTGATCTCTTGTAGCTGGGTGCACAAATTTGGGTCTCTTCCTATCACTTCCAGCATCGAATTGCATTCCATGATCAAATTTCTCTCTGATTCTCAGTTACTGCTCTTGTCTACAACTCAACTCCACCTAATTGGGGTTTGAACTCAATGTTAATTTAGAGTTATGTTTGAACTCTTTAAAAGGTAGTTGTAAATATATTTTCCGAGTTCTTCTTTGTTTTGTATTTTGCAACAACATTATGCTCTTTATTTTGTCTTCCATTAATGAAAAAACCTTGTTCTTACCTATTCTGGGCATTCCTTAATTTGTGCATGTTTATTGCCTTGTTTTGAATGCTTCTTTTTTATTTTCTTAGATCTACATGTTGTGTCAAGTTAGTTAGTTGTTGTTGCATAGTGCAATATCTTTTCCTTTTAGCACTTCAATCAATTCCAAAACTACGTGTTTTTCCTTTGAAGATAGATTAGAGTTCAGTTAGTGCATTATGGTTGTTTCATTGATGCATAGTGCATTCATAGGCAGGGTTGTAACCATTATTTCTATCTTGGTGCATCACCCCTTTCCCTTTCTACATTTTAATTTATGTTCTCCTTTTCCCTTTTCCTCCCTAGTTTTAGTTTAGATGCATCTTGATGTTGAGGAAGCCAACCTTCTTCGGAGATTTAGCCTTAGAGTGCAAGTCCCACACTTGGGAGGTTGTTTCCATTTACACAAAGTCGCTTGAGGGCCATACCTCAAGCAAGGTTGCCAACTTTTGTGTCAATGATTATCTTCATGTGAGTGATATAAGGAATGAAGTGGGACTATCAATAGCCAACAACAAATGTATTTAAATTAATCAATTTTGACACACTACATATATTTTTCTATACTTTACATATTCAAATGAATATGCATTGAAATGGATTTGGATTTCCATGCTCACCAATATATATTATTATTGGTGTGACCATTGTACCTCTTTTTAGTACAAGCACATCAAACTTGTTTTCTTCCCTCAAGAAGAGGAACAAGACCCCATGTTTTATCCTTAGTAAAAGAGTTGTACTCTCACCCATTGTTGAATCCCACTCAAGAATACTAGATGCTTCTTGAAATGACTATGGATATAAAGTTCTAGCAATATAGGAATGTGAAATTTCTTGGTTTTGTGATTAAGTTCTTTGAGTATTTAAAGGTTACCCAATAAGAGTTCTTGCAAAATCAAGTGTTTGACGAGCCTAGAGGCCAAGAAGGGGATGGAGGAGGACAATTTAAATTCTAAGAAGAGGTAGATGTTATTTTATAATCAATTTTATGTGTAGAGAAAACTTGAGGAAAATCCTCTATGTTACAACAATCTAAATATTATGAAGGAAGGAAGATGAGAAGATAAGCTATAAAAGCTTTCCTTGAAATGTTTACTACACTCAATGAGAAACTTTCCTCGAAATGTACACTACACTCGATGAAAAGCTCATGTGTTTTGAGACCCATAAACCAATATCCTTTACCACCTTTAAAGTAACCAAAAATAAAATATTGACTTTGAGGTTAGAAAGCCTTACACTTATTTCATTAAAATAGCATGTGCCCATGTTGGGGAGCCAAAGGTTCTAGAATTTATACACAATAGGTTTTTGTACCATGCTAGGCTTTAAAAGGGGTGATGCCTTTTAATGCCTTATGTGGAACTCTAATTTAGATGTAAGAAACACAATTTATAGTGATGAAGGGTGCTCCCCTTAATACCACAAACTCATAATAGAAAAAAAGAAATAATAAAAATTCACCAAAAGATAATATGGGCTTCATATTATTGAAACAAATGTGGAATTACAGAATTGTAAAATACAATATACAAATCCACATGGGTGCCTTCCTTGCAATAATTTGCAACATAGAGTAGCAAACTATCACCCAAAATTGTCATAGACCATGTGTATGCATTCCTTAAATAGGCACTTTTACATCGCCTAGGAAGACTCAAGACATTAAACCCTAATAACTCTTAAATTACATATAGAGTTGACTTGATAAACCTTTGAAACTTATTTTGGAAATTTTGGTTGGTCCAAATTTTGAACCATTATTCTGATTGGCTATTATAACCATTTTTCAGAATCCTCAGCTTCTGATTCTACAATGCTAGACTTGCACAAACTCAAGTCAATCCCATTTCGCAGCCCATCCAGGGCTTCTAAGGTCTTCAACCCTGAGCTTGAAGTTTTTATACCAAAATTGTACACCAAAAATCTATAATAAATCCACAAATACTCATGATATGGCATTGAACCACAACTGGTAAGTTGATATATCCAAGATGAACATCCACCTCTAAAATAGGACATTCCAAGCGTGTATGACTGACTTACTAAGTAGCAAGTCTCTAGAAACAACTACTCTATATCGAGATGACCCTTATTCAAGAAACAAAAAGGAAATGTTTTTGGGTGATGCAAGATTTCTTTTATACCTAGGATGCTTCTACATTAGACACCTAGAGTAATTTGAGAAGTGACTTCGTCATGTCTCAAATGTTTAGAGGAAAACCAAGATGGTTTATCTCCTCCTTTGTTAGCCATGATGAATCTTCTATTGGCCTCCCTTTGCATTTGACCAAGTGCTCTTCATAAGTTCTATTCCTTGTACTTTTTCTAACACAACTGTCTAGTATCTCATCAATCTCCTTTGTAGCCAAACTTGTTGCTAGAACACTCCACTACACTTTTGTAACATTATCTCCATCACCTCCTTCATAATACTCATCAAATCTGAAATTTTTAATAGTGGTGAAATACTTAGTTCAGCAGGCAACTCCACTTCATAGGCATTTCTAGAATCATGCATTTTCACTATCTAGCACGGTCCAAACTTCTTCATTTTCAACTTATTATATGTATCCACTAGAAAATGCTCCTTTCTCAAATGAACCATGACTTCATCTCCAATCTAAAATTCCTTATACCTCCTTCTCACATCTTCCGTATCCTTGTACTACATATTCATCTTTGTAATATGCTTCTTCACCTCCTCATGGATGTTCTTCATCTTCTGCTTCAACACTACTTATTTATCCTTTATCCTATTGCCTCAATTAAGAAGCATTTCTAAAACTGCTCCCATATACAATCTAGAATGGTGATTTAATAGTACTCATGTGGATAGGATTATAATATGCAAATTCTTCCTATGAGAAAATCAGATCCCAACCTTTTGGCTTATATCCAACTAAACATCTCAACAAATTCCCTAAATTCTAATTCGCAACTTCTATTTGTCCATCAGTATGTGGATGATGTTATGAATTGAACTTCAAATATGTCTTCAATTTCTTCCACAATGTATGCCATAAATACTCAACAAACTTGGTATCTCTATTTGAAAATATACTCTTTGGCACCCAATGTAGTCTCACCACTTATCTGAAAAACAATTCTACTACATGAACAACATCACTAGTCTTCTCACAGGGAATGAAATGTGTCATCGTTGAAAATCTATCAACCACCATAAATATTGAATCATGCCCTCACTAAGTCCTTGGTAAACTAGGAATAAAATCCATGTTGACATCCTCCCATGACTTCTCTAGATCAGGTAATGGATAATACAACCCAATATTCTACTTCACTCCTTTTCCCTTAGACATACTCTGTAACTCTACACAAACCTCTTTACATCTTTCTGCAACTATGGCTAGTAATAATTCTTAGCAACCAAAACAATGGTCTTATATCTACCAAAGTGTCTAGCCAACCCTCCACTATGTTTCTCCTTGATGAGATTCTCTCTCATAGAACTTCTAGGAATGCACAATGTACATCCTTTGAACAACATACCATCTTGGATTATAAAATCCAATAACTTCTTCACGTCAAATGTAACAAGTTTTGTACAAGCCTTCCAAGCTTCACCAAAATTAGGATCATCTCGATACAAATTCTTGAGTTCCTTGAATCCAACCACCTTAATCTGCATCTCTATTAGAAAAAGTTGTTTTCTACTAAGAGCATCTGCAACTCTATTAGACTTCCCACTCCTATGATTCAAATAAATCTACAAAAACTCAACTTGCTTCAAATGCTTTTAGTTCAATTTTCTTTGACTATTCAAATATTGCAAAGCTTCATGATAAGTATAAAAAACAAACTCCTTAGGAAGAAGATAGCGTGTCCACTTCTTCAATGCCTGAACTATAGCACAAAATTCCTGATCATAAACAAAATATTTTCTTTTGGTATCATTCAATTTCTCACTGAAATAAGAAACATGCCTACCTTCTTGGCTAAAACAACTCCTATTACCATCAACATCACAATCTACTTGACACACCTTGTTAAAATATGGAAGTGCTAAAATAGGTCGCTCTTAACTTTCTGTTTCAACATGTTAAAACTCTTATTTGCTTCTATAGTCCACTTAAAGTCTTTCCTATCCCCTCTTATTGTTTCAAGCAAAGGCCCACAAATACTGCTAAAACCTCTTATACACTTTGTATAAAAATAGCTAGTCCATCAAATATCTTACCTCAATCACACTCCTTGGAGTAGGCAATTCAAGGATAGCCTTCACCTTCTTAGGGTCCATTTTTAGACCTTCCTATGAAACTAGAAATCTCAAGTATACCAACTCCTACTTCACAAAACTACATTTCTTTAGATTTATCAAAAACTTTTCTTCCCTCAACTTATCAAACATCTTACGAATATGCATCAACTGCTCCTCCAATTTCTTTCTAAAGATCAAAATATCATCTAGGTAAACAATGAAAAACTTACCTAGAAATGCCTTCAATACCTCATTCATGAGCCTCATTAAAGTGCTTGATGCATTGGTTAGCACAAAAGGCATGACTAACCACTCATACAATCCTTCCCTTGTTTTGAAGGAAGTCTTCCACTCATCCCCTTATCTAATGTGAATTTGATGATACTCACTCTTCAAATCTCTCTTTGTGAAATATACAACTCTGCTCAAGTAGTCTATAATATCATCCATCTATGGCAACAGAAACCTGTACTTGATTGTGATCTTGTTGATAGCCCATGAATCTGTGTACATCCTCCATTCTCCATTCCTCTTTTGGGCTGATATTATTGCTACAACACATGGACTTAGACTCTCTTGAAAAACTAGCTACATTCACTTTTTGTTGGTTTCGTTTTGTGCATTGCCTCATTTGGAAAACTAGCTCTTGGGATCAAGTCCATTTGGTGACTGATCTTCCTTACTGGGAGTAATCCATTAGGTACATTATCTGGTACAATATCAAGATACTCTCCCAAGAAATCTGCAACTTCTCTAGGTACCTTCTCTACTTCTTTTTGACCATCTTTTGGGATTACAAAAAAAAAATGTTCACACTTCATACCTTTGATAAACTTCTTTCCATCAACTAAACATATTCTAGAAGCACTACATACATTTTCTTCTTTCTCCTTCAAAACCTTCAACTTATGTTTCACTCCATCCTTTGTTAGAGTGTAGGTATTTTCTCTCCCATCATGTACAATATGCTTACCAAACTGCCACGACCTACCCAACAACATATGTCATATCTTCATAGGTATGATATCACATAGCACCTCATCCTGGCAGCTTCCAATCTTGAACTTCACTAGACACTACTCATTGACCATGACCTTGTGGTCATCTTGCACCCAGGAAATATATACTACTACGTTTGATACCAAATTGCAACGACAGGTCCGTCACAATTTTGGCGTTGCAATTTCGATGGCTTGTCATCAAAATTTCAATGACAAGGGGTTGCAAGCCATCGAAATAATGATGACGATAGGTTGCGATGCCAAAATTGTGAAGGTACCTACTGTTGCAATTTGGTATCAAATGTAGTAGTGATAGTATGGATGTGGGTGTTTCTGTCTCTTGAGATTTAACTTTGTGACCATCTTTTTTAAAACTAGATTTTCAGTGCTTCCACCATCAATGATCACATCAAAACACTTATCTTCACATTTTCACCTTGTGCAAAACAAACTTGTCCTTTGATCAAGTTCATTCTCACCACTTAGCAGACTCTCTTTCAACATTTTTAGAATGGGATGATTTGGCATCTTCATCAATGTACATGACTTTGGCTTGGCCTTCAGTTCTTCTATCAATCCTTTCTTGGTGCTAGGAATATTTAAATTCTCTATGCCCTTCTTCTTCATAGTGAAAATATTTTCCATGAAAACCTCCTCTTCCAAATCCTTGCCCTCTTCCTCATCCTCTCTGATCTCTATTATTTTGATCATAGAAATGATTGGAATTGTTTGCCCTCTAGTTTTGATCGCTACTATTTACCCCATCCTTCTTCTTTTCATCATCAGTTTGGCCTTCATAAGACCATCCGCCAGATCTTCCACTGCAATCCCTTCCACCAATCTTGTTATCAAACTTCTTGTTCATCTTTTCCTTTACTATTAGGGAAAACTAGTATGCCTACTCAATATTGTTCATCCAGACTAGACTAAGGTCCTCCTAAATGCTTGGCCTCAACCCATTAATATAACAAGTGACTTTCTCCTTATTAGCATCTACATGGTTGGTTCTGATGAGTTGGCTTTCTCGCTTGCTTCAACGCTTGTATTTTCTTTAGAAGGTCAAGCTCATAATCTATGAGAATGGATTATAGCTTCAATTTTTCTATCATTTGATCACATTTGGTGATTGTGTCTTTCCTACTTCTATTTATCTCCATGTGAATCTCTTGCCACCAAATATTTGCATCTCTCTTTAGTTTTGCCTTCACAAACTTGACCCTATTAGGATTCTCAATATCTTCATACTCAAAATTATTCATCCAATTCATTGATCCAATCGATCAACTCCTCTAGGTTAAGATTTCCCAAAAAATTGGAAAACTCAATCTTGAGTCTTTTTCCAATCTTAGAGATGACCTTAAAAATCTTTCTTCTTCTAGGTTTAGAACTGCCTCTTCTTCAACATATTCTTCTTCTTTGCCTTCATCCTTTCTTTCATCTCCTACGAAAATATTTATTCTTTTGCTCATTTTTTCTTCCAATGCTTGCATCTGTCTCTAGAGGGCTCTAAAATTCTCTAGTCTAATACCTATGAATCTTCCACCTCACTCTCTTCATGGAGACATTTTCATGCTTCTGCTAAAATGCGATTGTAAACTACCTCACAATCGATGATCTATCTACATGATCAACCCAAACCATAGTCTTTGTTGCAACTACCTCATAGTCGATGATCTATTTACACACTCAGGAAGTCATACTTCGATACAACTTGATGAAGAGTGCTCCCCTTAATACCATAAACACAACATAAACAAAGAAATAACAACAATTTGCAAGAACAAAATATGGGCTTGTCATTATCATCACAAATGCAAAATTATAGAATTTTTAAATACAGTATGCAAACCTACATGGGCAGATTCTTTCCAATAATTTGCAATGCAGAGCTGTGAACTATCACTTAGAGGTGTCTATTGACACAAAAGTATGCACCCTTGCTTGAGGTATGACCCTCAAGTGACCTTGTTTAACATGGAAACGACCTCCAAGTGTGGGACTTGAGCTTTGAGGTCGAATCTCTAGAGAAGGCCAACCTCCTTACTATCAAGGTGCACCTAAATTATTGCTGGGAAGAAAAAGGGAGAAGGAGAACAAAAAATAAAATATAGAAAGGGAAATGGAGGTGATGCATCAAGATAGAACATGGTTACAAATATGCCTGTAGATGCATGTGACATTAATAAAAGACACCAAAAGTGACACATCTTAACTCTAATTCACTCCTTTAAGGATTCATATGTAGGTTAGAACAAAATGAGATGTTTAAAGAATAATTTCATAGCACAACACCCATGAGAAAGTAATCACAACATACAAAATTAAATGATAAAATAGAAACATTCAAACACAAGGAAAACCATGCATAGGATAGTCAAATGGCAAGAAGAGGAAAAAAGGATTTCTATTAATGTAAGGAAAAGATAAGAAATTTACAATTTCATAGCATAAGCAACTACAAGAAAACCAGAGAAGAATCCTTAAGAAATATTTACAATTGCCTTTTAAAGAGTTCAAACATAACTCAAATTTAACTTGAAGTTCAAACCCCAACCAAGGTGGAGTAAATTTGCAAAGGAAACAATAATTGAGAATAAAAAATAAATCTAACCATGAAGTGCACTTGAGCATGGAAGTGGTAAGAAGAATAAAAAATGATGCATCCAACTATAAGTGATCAAATCGCGAAGATTTGACCATTTTATGCATTAAATAGGTATGGAGTGCAATGAAATCATGCAAGAAAAGCCCAAGAAGTTGCTTCACATTGAAGAATTGGCCTTGATAGTGTGAAATGGCTACAAGAAGTTGATTTGTGCCACTAGCAGAAAAAAATCGCAGGGAGGGATAACATGCTATGTTATCTACCCAGAAAATGTAGGGTTGATCGAGGAGGGGGAATCTAGTTTCCCCAAAAAAAAATATTGGTCATCGATGAAGATCTTGCTTTCAATATAGATGGTCCATATGGCAAGAGAATCTCCCCAATCGAGAGATTAAGACAGTCATGGATGTAGATAAGGTTTATTTCTAATAGACCACTAAGATACAATGAGAAGATTCCCAAGATGTGATCAAATCCAATGACTGTCACATTTTTGTAAAGAACCAACGTAGTGATGCAAAAACATGAGAGTCGTTGGATCAAAGGATCTTAGTAAGAGGGAAGTGGATAACACAAAAGGTGGGACCATCTACCACATGGCACAATTCCAAACTTAAGAGCCTCACAAAAACACTATAGTATGAAGAAATGCTAGAATGAAGACATGTGGAAGTATCTTGTGTTTTTGTGAGAATGGGAAGATGTCATGCAAAAACATGAGAGCTTTTAGATCTAGGCAACCCAAGAAAAGGGGAAAAAGATAATGCATGAAGTGGGAACCTTTGCTACATGGAACAATTCTAGGTTTTAGAGCATTGAAGAAACACTACAACATGAAGAAATGTCAAAAAGAAGATGCATGTAAATATCTTGTGTTTTTGTGAGAATGGGTAGATGTCATGCAAAAAAAAGAGTTATTAGATCTTTGCAACATGAGCCAACTTGAAAAGTTATGTTATCCCTCTACAAGGAATCTAGCTCACTGAAGATCTCTTAGATTGGATATCACTGCTAGGCTAAATTGGGGCAAAAATAGGTCAACATTATTGATGACTCATAGGGGATGCTTGCCTACTAAGCATGGATTGGTGACCTTAAGAAATCCATTAGGCATGGAGTTACCAAAAGAACAAGACACCATTCCACTTGCAACTCCATAAAATTCTCCCTCTACAACCAGTAAAGTACAAAATTTTCTATATCTAGGAGGGAAAAACTATTCTCATACACTTCTTGGAAAGTTGGAAAACACCTACTCTACTATGTATAGGTATTTATAATTACAAAATCAAAAAAAAATTTCAACTGGTATGTTGAAGTAGCTTCCTTTCCTTACAAGTCGATTCATTTTCTCATGCACATGGGTAGCTAGATAGATCAACAAGTATGGCAAGCATACTGCTGCATGTAATACCTTTTTTCCATTGCTGAAAACAATGAAGCCTTCCAGTACTAGGGCATTATCCTATTGAGCAAGACTTGCTTGCTCCTTCTCGTGAAAATATTCCTTATGGACTTGAATGAGCATGACTAGGGGTAACTTGCATTTATGGAAAGCTAGATGCCTAATGGGAATCTTCTTGATGGTGTTGGGTCTAAGAAATCAGCCTTGACCATGTTGTTATCTGCAACCTCCAAATCCTTATGGAAAAAAAGGGTTGTCTTTGATGTTATGGTTGGTGGTGTGTGTATTTATTCATGTTGTGGTTGCAACATATGTTCCTCCTCTAGCCCATGTGAATCCTTTCAAACAAGGGGATGCACCTCCTACACTTGTGCAGGCTCTTGTGATTGTTGAAAATAAATGATCAATTGTATATTGTCTTTAATGTTACACAAAATGTCATATATTTACTAGTCAGTGTATGTCAAGCTCACTCAGGTGATGAAGATAGTTTCCTATATCTTCTGAGCATTCCAATGTTTGCCAAGTTTAGAAGATAATGTCTACTGAGTTCACTCAGGCGTCGAAGAGAAGTTCACAAAATTTGAGTGTTCATTGAGCTCACTCGAGTAATAAAGGAAAGTTGGATGGAACCAATGCTAACCAAGATCACTCAGTTACTGAAGGAAGTTTGTGAATATGCAATGTTAACCGAATTCACTTAGTTAACATAAGAAAGTCTTTAAGTGTTAGTGTCTACCAAGCAGGGTCGACTAACAAAGGATTTTCTTTTTTTGGCATATTGAGCTTAATGGATTTGTTTGTTGGTTCTAGCCGTTTGAGGAGATGAATATTAATTATTTTAAGTTGTATTGAAGCTGACTTGACAATGATGATAATATAAGTATAAGGTCAAGTTGAGGATTGAATGAAAGAGAGAGTGTGGAAGATAAGAAGATGCTTAGAGGAAGCGAATTGGAAGGATAAATAAAACATCCTTATTGGGTGATAAAGATTAATATGATCAGGAAAGATCAAGTGTTCAAGATAGAATTGAGATTTGAAATTAGAAATACAATTGCATTAGCAATCAAGTCATAACATTGCTACTCTCTAACCATTGTAATAATGTGTCAAATCTCTTAATTGAGTTGGTTTAACAACTATTTTCCAAATTGTCTAACAAGATGGCATTTCTAGATTGAAGTGTCTAAAAATCTCTTATAAGGCCACTCCTAACAAGCTGATTAAATCCTCTAATAGGGTCACACCTAACAATGTGTTTTGTAACCTTTAACAAGGTTGACTCCTAATAGGTCTCACTTTAGAAGAGTGAAAATTAGTAATTAGTTACAATTGGTGTTTTTTTCCAAATTGAGTTTCCACATTAAATCTTGGTGTCACTTGTGTTCATTCTATTTCTTTTATGTGAATGCAACTAAGTTAATTAAGGTTAATCACAAGATAATATTTTAATTTCTACATGTTTAGTATTTGCTCAACTACAAAATATTAGTGTTAACTAAGTGCTTGTGTGTTAATTAAGTAATAATAGTTCTAGTAGAGTTTATGTTTTGAATTGACATATAAGGGATCTAGGATTTATTTTTGTGGTAACTAATTCACTCCTCCCCTCTTAGTTACTCCTCTTATATTTCCAATAATTGGTATCAAGAGCTTTTGGTGCTTATAGAGAAGGTTTCAATGACCTAAGCTAAAGCTCAGGATGTCTTACACGAGAGAGATTCCCAAGTTGAATAAGGATAACTTTGAGTTATGGCAAGAACTTATGAAGCTACATCTAGAAACCATCAGTGATTCAAGTCTAAAATATTTGAATGCTAATTACAATGTTCCTACTGGAACATTGACTATGGAGGAGATTTTTGAAAAGAAAAATAATAATATCATGATGATTGACATTGCATCAACTCTTAATTATGTTGAATTCAATGAGGTCAAAGGATGTGCTATTGCTCATGAGATGTGGACAAAGATGAAGGATATCTATGGAGGCAATGATAATGTGAGAAGAGCCAAGGTAGAAAACTTGAGAGGTCACTTTGATTAGATGAAGATGAGAGAGGATGAAAACATTGCAAAATATGTTGAGAAAATCAAAGCTAGTGTCAGTGCAATCAAAACCTCTAGAGGAAAAATTAAAGATGTGATAGTGTTAAGCAAGGTACTTAGAACCCTTCTTCCTATCTATGCAATCAGAGTGTCTTCTATTCAAAAGATGAAATGTGATCCAAATAATAAAATAACCTTCGATTCTCTAGTGGGAAGATATTTGAGCTAGATAACTATGATAATTATGTTCCTAGTTCTAGCAATCTTGAGTCTGCATTTGAAGCCAAGTTATCAATCAAGAAGAAAGCTACAAAAACTAAAGTCAAATAATTTGAAAGTGAAGAGGAAGATATTTTTGAAAATTATCTTGAAGCCATTGGAGCATTTATTACAAGGAGGTATCCCAAAGGTGAAATTTTTCTAATATGTTTTTCTTGTGAAGAAGTTGGTCACATTGCTGCAAGGTGTCCAAATAGAGAAGATAAACATGAAAAGAAGAACAACAAGTATAAACGCAAGAAGGATTTAAAAAGTTACAAAGACTAGAAGGACACAAGTAAGAATTTTTTTTTTGGCCTAAAGATGCAAATAGTAGTGATGATGATGAAATGGTCTATATTGTTGTGAAAGATGAATCTGATAATGAAGAAGATAAAATGTCACTTAACAAAAATGATACATGGATTATTGATAGTGGTTGTTCTTATCATATGAATGGTGATAAGATAAAGTTTGAACATATGGAACACTATGATGGAGGAAGTGTAAGATTTTGAAACAATGAACCATGTTGCATAAAAGGAAATGGTTTTTATTTCTCTAACCAATGAACTCAGATTTGATAATGGTTATTGGGTTGAAGGATTGAAACATAATCTATTGAGTGTGGCATAGTTGAATAACATTGGATTCAAGGTAGAATTCATGAATGGGAAGGCTAAACTACTAGATGGAAAAGGAAATCTAGTTGGGTCTGATAACCAAACAAAAGGTAACTTATTCTACCTAGATCTTAGTGAAAGTTCATGTTTCATTGCTCATATAGAAGAAATTTGGTTATGGCATAAAATGTTATGTCAAGTGAACTTTGATAATCTAATCAAGATAAGAAAAAATAAAAGAGTAAGAGGTATTCCTAGTATGAGGAAACCTAATATGGGCCTATGTAAAAACTATCAAATTGGTAAGATGGACAAGACAAGTTTCAAGAGCAAGAACTATCATTTTGAAGAAGTCTTGGAGCTGATTCACACAAACCTTTTTGGACCTATTGGCATTGAGAGATACATTGTAGATAGATAATTTATTTTATTTGTTGATGATTACTCTAAAATGATGATATTATTGTATCTAAAAGACAAAATTGAAGCTTTTCAAAAATTTAAGTGGTATCTGGAAACAGTAGAGAAGGAACTAGAAAGAAACTGATATATTTGAGATCAAATAGAGGAGGTGAATTCATTTCTAATGAATTCAATGAGTTCTAAACTTAAAGAGGAATCAAAAGACAAGTATCAATCCCTGATACACCTTAGTAGAATGGTATAATAGAAGGAATAGATCAATCATGGATTGTGAAAGAACTTTGATGATAGAAAAGAATGTTGCAATCAAATACTAGAAGGAAGTAATCAGTACAATAATTCATACCTTGAACAAAGTGCAGTTGAAAAAAGACTCAAATTAAACTCCTTATGAACTATGGTATGACTATAAACCTAATGTAAGTTACTTGAAAGTATTTGGTATCAAATGTTATATTTTGAAGGAGACTAGGAAAGGTAAATTTGATGTCCAAAGTGATGAAAGCATATATCTAGGATACTCCAGTAGAAGTAAGGCATACAAATGTTTAAATCTAACCACTCATAAGATCATAGAAAGTGCACATGTGAAGATTAATGAATTTGCAGAAAAGAGTGAAGAAGAAAGCAACAAAGAACCTAAAGATTACAAAAAGTTTGTTTACTTTGAACCTAATACATTGCCTAATCCAATTGGAAGTTAGTAGACTTCACCTCTTGAGTCTAAATGTAGGAAATGTGTTTTGAACATAAAATAAAATGCATATCAAGATAGAACCAAATTTGCATTGAGCACTCTTTTTTTTCCTTATTGCTCCTAGGTTTTCAATCAACTACTGTATTTGTAGCTCAACAAGATCATATGTGTGATCTTTCTTGACAATCTTATAACCAAAACATCTACTACAATATAGGGCACATTGTTTAATCTACTTGATTGGTAAAACTAATGTGCAATTACCCTTATTGCAAACTCTATCAATGGATCTGTGATGGTGTCAATAGTCATTCCTCTCTTATTCCACATAGCTCTTGTATTCTTCCCAATAATCTCCTTTGAATCACTCCTTAAAGTCTTAGGCCAATCTAGGGTTGGATACCCTATTACCCTATTGATTTTTTTTGGGTGATTTTAATTGGCCCATTGTCTAACCAAAGTGAACTATCATAAATTTAGCTTAATACAATCCTAATCCATTCAGTTTTGAAAACATTCACAAAATCTAGGGCATGAGTTAACCCTTTCTTCTCTACAATTTTGAATTCTTCCCTTAACGCCCCATTTTCACAAAATCTATCACATGCTTGTCTAATTTCCATGTCTCCAATACTTCCAATCTTACAATTGTAACATTTCCTAACATATTGATCCATTAAAACTTTCTATGCTATCATGGATAATGTATCGGAGGGATCTTTTTTATATGTAATATCAAGTATGGCTTTGAAATTGGTTGTTTGACCTCATTACTAACTAGTTGAACATTCAAAACCTCCTTACCCTCTACACCCTTTGACCTAGATGCCATATTACAAAACTAGGGTTTTTGAAAAATAGAAATAGCGTAGCTTGGCACACGATAAATACCTTGCAAGATTTGATAAAATGGTGTCGAATTGCTATTCAAATCTTCTACAAACACTTCTGATGAGTTTCCTGATCACCTTCTTTGATATTTTTATAGGACTTGTGTTATCACAATATCTCACAATAGATTTAGTGATCTCTTCCTTCATACCTTTCAATAATTGCATGATCCACACAATATTAGAACAATTAACTGTTGTAGCAACATACTCAACCTCTACTATGGATTGAGAAATACAATTCTACTTCTTGCTTGTCCATGAAATCAATCTCCTACCTACAAAGAAAGTGCCTCCACTTGTACTCTTTATGTCATCAATGTTTCCATCCCAATCAACATCTATGTAAACTTTTAGTTCAGACTTTTCATTCTTTTTGTACCATAATCCATAGTCATATATTCCTTTTATATATCTTAGTATCCTTTTTTTTCATAATCATCATGTAATTTTTTCTAGGATTAGCAAAAAATATAGCAATAATATCAACTGTTAATTAAATGTCAAGTCTGCTATGTACAAGATATTGTAGTTTTCCAATCATTGACGTATAAAATATTTGATTCACTTTGGTAAAATCATCACTCTTTGACAGTTTATGACCAGTTCTCGTAGGTTTTCCAACAAGTCTCTAATCCTCCATTCTAAGAGTCTTCAATATCTCCTTGATATACTTTGATTGAGTAATGTAAATACCCTTCTTCATCTTATAAACTTGTAAACCAACAAAGAATTTTATTTCTCCAAACATTAACATTTAAAAAATCTCTTTTTCATCTCATTAAAAAATGACTTACACAAGAAATCATGTCCACCAAATATGATATCATCAACAAAAATTTCAGCTAGCAATATCTTGTTCATAGATTCACTTTTTAGGTACAAATATCTATTGTCATTAGTTCTTGCAAAAAGAATTTTCACCAAATAGTTATGTAACCATTCATACCATGCTCTAGTGGCTTGCCTCAAACCATATAATGTTTTATATAGTTACCATATTCATCTTGCTAGAATCAACAAAATTCTAGGTTGATCAATGTAGATGACTTCTTCTAAAATTCCATTTTTAAATGCAGATTTAACATTGATTTGATATACCTTGAATCCTTTGTAAGCAGCATATGAAAGTAAAATTCCCATTGCTTCCAACCTTGCGACTAGGGTAAATATCTCACCATAATCAATTCCTTCCTCTTGTGCATGTCCCTTACAAACTAGTCTTTCCTTGTTCCTTGTGACTTCAACTTTCTCATTCAACTTGTTTCTGAATACCCACTTGGTTCTAATCACATTCTTATCCTTTGGTTTGGGTACTAATGTCCATGTCTTGTTCTTCTCTATTTGATCATGTAAGAAATAATATTGAGCAAGGAATGAGAAACAATCCAAGTAAGTTAAGTGTGAAACAATGTTACCATAAGATAAGCAAACTCCAAGAGCATACACCAAGATGGTTCAACAATGGATACAAGGATTTATAAGGGGAAAGAAAAGAAAACCCCTTGTGAGTATTATGAATGAAGGAAAATGCCTAGAGAAGAGAGTGTGTGTGTGTTGGAGCAAAAGTAGCTCAATACAATAACATCAAGTGCTAAGAGTGAAGAAGAAAGAAGGAGGAACATCTCTTAAATAGAGATGAGAAAGGAGTTGCATTTGTAACTCCCATTTCTATGAATGCCACATTCATAATAGGTGTGTGCAAAGTGTCACAATCCTCTTAAGGAGGATAAACTAAATAAAGAAATAAACAAGAGGTGTCCTTACATGTGGAATAAAGGACAAACAATGACATGTCCTCCACATGTGTACAAGAGGACAAACTATATTTAGGGGCCCTTGGAATATCCCAATTAATATATCCAAGGAAAGATTAACCTTTCTAACACCCCCCCTTAATCTTTACTTGGGGAGTTTACATCAATGGGTTGTAAACCCAAATTTTTACAATGGAACTGAAATCTCTCTTTAGAAAGTGGTTTGGTTAAAATATCAGCCACTTGATCTTCTCCTTTACAATAAAGAAGAATAATTTTTTTGTCTTCAACTTGTTCTCGAATGAAGTGATGTTGCAGTGAAATATGTTTGGTTCATGCATGATAAACTGGATTCTTTGCCAAGGCAATAGCACTTTGATTGTCACAATGTATAGGTGTAGGTGATTGTTGAGGTAGACCCAAATCATCAAGAAGTCTTCTAATCCATAAAGCTTCCTTAGTTGCATTGGTACAACTTTTGTATTCAGCTTCAGTTGAGCAAAGGGAAATAGAGTGTTCTTTTTTGCTTTTCCAAGAAATTGCACCTGAACCAACAAAGAAACAATAACCACAAGTGGACTTCCCATCATTGGGATCTCCACCTAGATCGGAGTCAGTATAGCCATGTAAAATAAATCCAGAATTTGCATCATAAAATAATCCCACATTAATAGTTCCTTTAATGTACCTTAAGATGCGTTTAGCAACTTTAAAATGAGTTTGTTGAGGTTTAGACATAAATCGAGAAACTAAACCAACACTATAAGCAATATCAGGTCTAGTAAGAGTTAAATAATTTAAAATTCCTACCAATTGTCTATACAAAGTTTCATCAACAAAAGGAGTATTCATATCATTCATTAATTTAGTTCCTAATTCACATGGAATTGAAACATGTTTAGAGTCATTCATCTTAAATTTTTCTAAAAGATCATAAGCATACTTGCTTTGAGAAAGAAAGATACCTTTAGGAGTTTGGAAAATTTGTATACCTAAGAAGTAATGTAAGATACCTAAATCAGTCATCTGAAATTTCTGTTTAAGTTGGAATTTGATATCAGAAATCAAAGCATCTGAACTAGAAGTGAGTATTAGATCATCGACATAAACAATAACAATAATAATGTCATCGTTAGTATGTTTAATATACAAATTTGGATCATTCTGACTTCTAGAAAAACCTTGAGAAATAAAGAAAGAATTAATTTTAGAATACCATTCTCTAGGTGATTGTTTAAGACCATAAATAGATTTGTTCAATTTGCAAACCAGATTTTCACTACCTTTCTTAACAAATCTAGGAGGTTGAGCCATATAGATTTCTTCATGTAAATCACCATTTAAGAAGGCACTTTTAACATCCATTTGATGAATGGGCCAATTCATTTTAGATGCTAAAGCAAGAACTAATTTGATAGTAGGCATTTTAGCAACAGGAGCAAAAGTTTCATTATAGTCTAATCCTTCAATTTGTGAAAAACCTCTAGCAACTAGTCTAGCCTTAAATTTACTAATTTCATTATTAGTATTCAATTTTTTTTTGTATAACCATTTACATGAAACTATATTCTTGCCATGAGGTAATTTGACTAAGTCCCAAGTTTTATTAGCAATTAAAGAATCATATTCCTCTTGCATGGCTTTCTGCCAATGAGGGTGAGAGTTAGCTTGATCAAAAGACTTAGGATCATTAGAATTCATAATAGTAGTCATCAAAGCATAATTACAATAATTAATTCTTCTATGTTTAATTCCACCCGATCTAGAAATGTAATCATCACCTTCATTGATTAAGTTTTGAGCCCATTTAGGTTTACGTTTAGTTGTAATGGAATTATCACTAGAGGAAGAATCATTAGCAATAAAAGCATCATTAGTATCTACTTGAATATCATGAGTTGTAGGTGCAGAAATAATAGGTGGTACTTGATTTGAAGGGTTAAGAGGAGGAGTAGGGTTAAGAGAAGGAGGTTGGTCCTCCACCAGCACAATTTTAGTGCCACTGAATTCTGCATCATGTGTAGTAGAGCAATCATGGACTCCATTTTCTGCAATACAAACATCTCTAGCAACTTGAACTTTGTTAGTAGTAGAATCATAAACACGATAACCTTTAGTGTTTTTATCATAACCAACAAACATGTAAGGAGATGACTTAGCATCTAATTTATGCCTGTTCTGTTTAGGAGTATGAACATAAGCAATAGAACCAAAAATATGTAAATGATGTAAATTAGGTTTCCTACCAGACCAAGCCTCTTCTGGAGTGATAACCTTGAGAGCTTTGGTAGGAGTCCGATTAAGAATATAAGTTGCACAAAACATGGCTTCAGCCGAAAATTTATAATGCAGATTCTTCACATGCAACATGCTTCTAGCCATTTCAACAATGGTCTGATGCTTTCTTTCCGCCACACCATTTTGTTGTGGTGTATAAGGAATAGTAAGCTCGTGTTTAATTCCACATGATTTCAAATAAGAATGAAAAGCATTATTCACATATTCCTTTCCATTATCAATTCTAAGAATTTTAAGTTTAAAACCAGATTGCCGTTCAACATATAACTGAAATTCAATAAATATATCAAGAACTTGATCCTTGCTATGCAAAAAATAGATCCAAGTTCGTCTAGAAAAATCATCAACAAAGGTAAGTGCATACCGAGAACCTTGGATGGAGTTATTCTCCATGGAGCCCAAAAGATCACTATGGACAAGATGCAACTTATGAGTTGCCCGCCATGATTTTCCACTTGGAAAGGGCTCCCTATGCATTTTACCACTCATACAACCTGTATAGGCAATCTTGGAAGGAATAATATGAGGCAAGCCATCAACCATATTATGCTTTTGCATGAAAGTAATATAATCGGAATTTAAATGGCCAAGTCTTTCATGCCATATATTGAAATCAATAGAAGTATGTAGTGAATATCGTGAAGTAGCAAATTCATGGAATTTAAACAAATTGTCATTATCCATTTTAGCATGAGCAATCACTTTTAGAGTTTGAGGATCTATGATATAACATGTATCTTTGTAGAATTCAACTTTATAGTCCTGACATAACTGTGAAACAGAAAGCAGATTAGTTTTCAAGTCAGGTACATATAAAACATCATGCAATTTACCATTAGGAATAGTAACATCACCTAATCCTTCAACTTTACAAGTCTGATTATTAGCTAACTGAATAGGAATGTTAGCAATATCAGGTTGTAAAGAATCAAAAATTTCTTTATGAGAAGTTACATGTTGTGATGCACCACTATCAACAATCCATTCTAAAGGTCTACAAAGATTAAAGCTACAAGTAAAAGCATGACGAGGATTAAAACCAGTAGAGTTACCTTTTTTATGATTTGAGTTTTGATTATTGTTACTAGTATTCATAGGTTTTTTATCATTTTGCTTTTTAAAACAGTTATTGACAATATGACCATCTTTGCCACAATAAGAACAATGAGGTTTGGAATTGGAATGATTCCTTTGAGTATTAATATTACGAGTGTTATTATGATGATTGTTATTAGTGTTATATTTCGCATGAAATTTATTGTTGGAATTATTTGAATTAGTATTATATTGTTTGTTTTTATTATTATTATTATTATTAGAACGAAAATTATTATTTGAATTTCTAGACACAAATACATGTTCAGTTGATTTAAGGGTACCAAACTGAATTAGCTTAGCTTCTTCCTGTATTAATAAAGTTTGAAAAATAACATAAGTTAACTGAGAAGTTAAAGTAGGAATAGCAAGCTGTGCATGAATATTAGTTATAAACTGTTGAAACTGTCTAGGAAGACACTTTTTGAGAATAAGATGAATTAAACGAATGTCCTCTAATTGAACACCTAAGGCAATAATTTGGCTTTTAAGAGAATCAAATTTTAAGAGAAATTCATCCATACTTTTAAAATCTGCATACCTGAGATCTTCAAGTTGATCCTGCAACTGTATTTTGCGATATTCATCTCCACTGTCATACTTGGTTTGCAAGATGGACCATGCATCATGAGCTTTAGAACAATGAACAATTAACACATATAAATCTGGAATAATGGAAATACCAATTAACCCTAAAGCTTCTTCATTTTTAGATTTCCAAGTATCTTTCTCGTCTTGGGTAGCCGCTGAACCAGGTTCAAGAGAAGGATCAGTGGCTATTTCGAAGAGGTGTTTAAAATGAAAAATAAATGAGATATGAGTTTTCCAAGAATGATAATTAGAATAATTAAGTTTTATTTCTGGAATTAAGGTTGACATGATTACAAAAAAAAAAAAAAAATTCCTTTTAAAAAAAAAAAAATTCCTTAATTTGAAATCAAATTAAAAAAAATGATGTCTTTTTATATATAAAATTAATAATATATATATATATATATTTTTAAAAAAAATTAGAGTAAAAAATTATAAAATAAAAAAATGTGTATTGATTTGGTTTTTTTTTTTTTTTAAAATGAACAATTCTTTTTTTGTTTTTGTAAATAAACTTTTTAAAAATAAATCTTTTTTTAAGGTCCCTTGGAAAAAAAAATTAAACAAGATTTTAAGAACGGTCGGTGAAAGGGCTAACAAACTGAGCGGAGGTTTCAAAAAAAAAAAATGCGCGGTTTAAATGATAATGGATAAGAATGGAGCGGAGCGGATGGCGTGGCTGCACAGGTGGCAGGTGCCGTGTGGCCTGAACACAGGCCGCGCCTTAGGGTTTAGGTCGGGCAGACTGCTAACGGCCCGATAAGGGGGGAAGGTGGCGGCGGGAGCGGTGAGCACGGACCGAACACGTGGCGGGAGTGGTGAGCGGTTGTCCTGTGCGCGGTGGAGAAGCTCTGCGCGAAAAAAAACTTGCTTTTCCCGTGACAGTGGGCACAGGGGTTGGGCGCAGGTGGCACGCGGCGGCGCTGATGGCGCGTGACGGCGCTGATGGTGCACGGCGGCACTGAGGGCGGCGACGGCGTGCGGGTGGCGTGATCGCCCACAAAAAATTGAAATAAGAAGATTCGCGCTACGCGCGATTAAGACATGTAAATGTAAGAGAGATTAACCAAGGAAATTATAATAGTAAGAAATGATAATAGTATAGTATGAAAAAAAATTTTAAACACACCAGTATAGATTATAGTATGAAGAAAAACAATATAGGAAATTTTTTTTAAAGGAGTAAGAAAATTATAGACTTATTGAAAACTTAACTCATGTAATACTTCTTGTTTTGGCGGCTTGCCTTCCAAAACAAGAAAAAAAAATGAAATTTTATAAGAAAACCCTTTGGCGGCAAGCCTTCCAAAGAGGGTTAGTAAAAAAATTAATATGAAACCTGCATACACAAGATATGTTAAAATGAGCTAAAACCACAACACAAACTTCTTCTCTCAATAACGTCTCCAAATAAAGTGTGCTCCAATGAATGGCAACCTTCAACACAAAACTTAAAACAAGGATTAGATAGCCAAGCTCTGATACCATGTAAGAAATAATATTGAGCAAGGAACGAGAAACAATCCAAGTAAGTTAAGTGTGAAACAATGTTACCATAAGATAAGCAAACTCCAAGAGCATACACCAAGATGGTTCAACAATGGAGACAAGGATTTATAAGGGGAAAGCAAAGAAAACCCCTTGTGAGTATTATGAATGAAGAAAAATTCCTAGAGAAGAGAGAGAGAGTGTGTTGGAGCAAAAGTAGCTCAATACAATAACATCAAGTGCTAAGAGTGAAGAAGAAAGAAGGAGGAGCATCTCTTATATAGAGATGAGAAAGGAGTTGCATTTGTAACTCCCATTTCTATGAATGCCACATTCATAATAGGTGTGTGCAAAGTGTCACAATCCTCTTAAGGAGGATAAACTAAATAAAGAAATAAACAAGAGTTGTCCTTACATGTGGAATAAAGGACAAACAATGACATGTCCTCCACATGTGTACAAGAGGACAAACTATATTTAGGGACCTTTGGAATATCCCAATTAATATATCCAAGGAAAGATTAACCTTTCTAACAGATCAATTTTCTCATTCATTACCTTAATCCAATCCTCATTATCCAAAGCATCTTTAACTAATTTAGACTCAACTTTACATAGTAAACATGTATCATTCTTCAACTTACTTCTTTTCATGATTCCTGAATCTTTTCTTCCAACGATTTGGTTTGGTGTATGGTTCCTCCTTACATACTTTTCCAAAACATGTTTAGGTCATCTTTCTTCTTGTATTTCACTTGGTTCTACTTGCTCTTCTTCTACAAGTGTCTTTGGCTACAACTCGGCTTATTCTTGTTGGTGTTTGGTTTCTACTCTCTGATGTTTAGCTCCTACTATCTGAGGCATGACTCTTATAGCATGGTCCTTGGCTCTACTGAACCTTGATAGTGCCTAGTTGTTGATGCTTGCCAACCTCTTTTTGTAGTTCAAGTAAGTTTCTAGGTTCACCTTCGTATATATAGATAATTTTATGTAATCTTCAGGTTCTTTCTTACATTCCTCCTCATTCTTTTCTACAAATTCATCAACTCTAACATTTGTGCTTTCAACAATTTTTTTAGTTTTAGAATTCAAACACTTATATGCCTTGCTTGTCGTACAATATCCTAGAAATATATCTTCATCAAGTTTTCCTTTCTAGTGTCCTTCAATATATAACACTTGCTTCCAAAAACTTTTAAATAATTGACAGTAGGTGCATAGCCGTACCATAGTTCAAAAGGTCTTTTATTTATACCTTTCTTTACTTGAACTCGATTCAGAGTCTAGACTACAGTACTTACAACTTCTCTGCCATACTTCTATGAAATATTTTTCTCTATCACTAATATCCTTGCACAGTCCATTATTAATCTTACTTCTTTTAGCTATTCCATTCTATGGTTGATTACTTGGTGCACTCATTTGTCTCTTGATTCCTTTATCATTGCAGAATATGTAAAAATCATCCTATATGAACTCACATTCTCTATCTAATCTCAAGCACTTCAAACTCTTTCATGTTTCTTTCTCAACTCTAGCCAAATACCACTTAAACATTTAAAATGCATCATATTTTTTTTTTCAAAAACATCATAGTCAGCATTCTAGAAAAGTCATCAACAAATATAATGAAATATTTGTCACCATAATAACTTTTCACTCCAATAGGACCACATAAAACAATATGAAGCAATTCCAAAATATCATCAAAACAATAAGTCTTGCTCTTGAAAGTAGACTTTGTCATTTTCCCATTTGACATTGTTTGCACATCACTTTATCAGGTTTTCTCAATCTTGGTAATCCTCTCACTCTTTTCATCTTACTGATTCTTACTAAATTATCAAAGTTAACATGAAATAACCTCTTATGCCATAACCAAATATATTCAAATCACACAAATAGACAAGTATCTTCAAATAGGTTTAGATAGAACAAGTTATTGTTAGTGTAGTTTTTTTATTTCCTAGTGAGTTATTTGTTTTTCCCTATATTACTAGGTTTTTCCTACACTTTTAATAATCTTGCTTAGGTTAATAAAGCATATCTTATTTAGAAAGTGGTTGTGAGGTGTCACCTTCCTACATGTGAGCATCCATTAGCTATCTTAGGAAGATACTTTGCTATTTTTAGTCCGATAGATGGTTGCTCCTCATTGGTTGCCACCTCCTCCCTCTTCCTAGTCTATATAAGCATGCTACCTAGCTTGTATTTGAGATCTCTTGTTTTTGCATCCTCTTAATGCTATTTTTCTTCTAGCATTTGCATTAATCTCTTGGAGACTAACTTTGTGTTGCTATTTTGATTTTGTATCATTTGCATTCATAGTTTAGATATCTATTCTTTGCACTAGTTTTTTGGGTTATTAATCTTTTCAGATTCTGACATGGTATAAAAGCCATTCTATGTGCAAGAATAGATTTTAGTTTCCTTATTTAAGAGATTTGAGGGGGGGCTAATAAATCTTATTGTGGGTTTTTGAAAAACCTAGTATGCTCTTCTCTTACATCTTTAGATGATCTTGAGAATCAGAAAAGTTTGACAAAAATGTTTTAAATCCTTGGGGTTTACATGTGTTTTATGAAATTTGGGTGATTGTAGCATTTCTAGTTATACTCGTCATATTTTTGGTTGTTCCAATGCATCCAAGAGGCTTGAGAAAGTCATATTTTGGCTTTCATTTCACCGAGATCATAGATCATCATACAAGTTGTGAAACTAGGGTTTCAATCTCAAATCTAACAACCAACTTGAATATTTGATGTTTTCAATCAATATTGCAGGTTTCAGCATGCCATTGATTGACTTGAGTAGTTGATTTAACCTTTTTATGATGTCTTTTGGTTGCTGGGGTCATTTTTTGGTTGTTGAAGCCATTTTTTATTATTAAAGGCATCTAATTTACACTACAACTACATCTTCTGTACATCAGCAAGAAAAATGCTTTCTAAGTTTTGTTTGCAGCCCCAAAAAACCATCTAGGTATCTTTTATTTTTGAATGCAATCTGTATATTTTGCAAAATCAAGCACGAAAAGCTATAGTCATACCCCTCTCTGTTGGCAGTTGCAGATTTGAATGCAGTTTTCAAATGCCTCGTTCTTGCTCATATGGACACCGATTTCAATGATTCTTATTATGATCTTGGTTTTTTTTTGTGCTCTATCCACTATATAGTCATTTTTGTATTTTCATACATAAATTTTTCAAAAATTGTAGATTCTTGGCCGTGACTTTGCACAATTTTCATTTTGGAAACTTTGGAGGATTGTAGCTTTCTCATACAACCTTGTATCGAGGCGATTCTTTTTTTAAAAGTGTATGATTTTTTGAGTATATCATAGTGGTGCTATTTGTTTCTTTGAGTATTATGCCCAAGTTTCACTTTTAGCATATGCTCTTCGTGAGGGTTTTTGTAATGCATTGAAATCAAGACCACTTAGTATTTCTTGTTAGTGCTAGTTGTAAATACACTAAAGTAAAGTGCCAAATAATATTTCTTTGGGGGGGGAGGTTCTTTAATTGAGTAAAAGGGGGGGGGAGGGGGTGGGTGAATTGTCATGGCTGATTTTTTTTGGCATTTCTTCCCTGCATTTCTTCTTCATAGATCAAACAAATATGCCCATCAATAACTTTGAGTAGAAATCATGAATGACAATTCACTTAAGGAGAGCTGGATTAAATAGGATAATTATGGGACTTGACTGAACCTAATAAAGATGAAGATAAGCCTAAGTGTTTTAACAAATGTGATGAGGCATATGGAACATTGTGTTTTTTTTTTCTCCTGATTTGATATTTCACATTGAATCTTTGGATACACCAAATGAAATATGGTTAAAGCTAGAAACACTATTTGGCACACAAGATTCAATGAGGGGTCATATGTTGGAAAATGAATTAATTAGTTTAAGTCCAAGAAATTTCAACAAAATCTAGGATTTCTTCACTAAATTGAAGTCACTAAGGCTATAGTTAAAACAATGTAGAATTGAAAAGAAAGATGAACAATTGATTCTTAGTATTCTCTTTAAGCTAAGTTTAGAATATTCTGTGTTTGTCTCTAACTTCTATGCTACTAAGGGTGCACTTGGTACTCAATTCACCATGCCATCTTTAGATGATTTTGTTTTCAGTCTCACTCAAGAATAGGACAAGCTAATCCATATGGGCATTCTTAAGTCCTCTAAGTCACATGCCTTGTCTGCCAACCAAGCCACAAAAGAACAAAAAGGACAAAATAGTAACAATAATAGTAAAGATAAGAAACAAAAGAATAGCAAGGAGAAGAAGAATTAGATACCAGTTGCTTCAAAAGAAACTATTGATACACCATCTTCCAAGGGCGATACGCCTAAGAAAGAAAAGGTCTAATGTGCCTACTATAAAAGACCTAGTCATGATGAACATAAATGTTTGAAGAAACAAATTGATCACTTCACACACATTCTTGAGAAGAATAATATCAGTGTTCCTAAGTCTATCAAACAAAGTTTGAATGAAGGGTCTAACAAGGAAAAAGAAAAAAACAAAGGGAAAGGAGAGGGCAAGGCCCTTATTGCAGTTGCTTCCTCACCATCCACTTGGGTTCTTGATTCAGATGCTTCACACCAAATGGCTTCATCTAAGGAAGAACTTGCATCCTTGGAGTCGTGTACTATGCCTTCTATTTTGATGGGTGATGATACTCTTGTTGAGGTGTGTGGAAGAGGGTCTATTGAGGTGGGGGATGGCACATTTCATGATGTTCTTTGTGTAGCCTCATTGTCAACTAATCTCCTATCGATATGCTAGATCATTCACACAAGTTCAAGCAAGCGGGTTGACTTCACTCCTAATCTAGTGGAGATACGTGAGTTGCACAATGATTCTATAGTTATAGTTGGAAGAGTAGATCATCAATCATGACTCTATCTATTTTCTCACTTTGTTCCTAATCCTCCTTTGACTGTTTTTCTCACTCACTCTAATGATGTGAATAAATTATGGCATGAACGGTTTGGCCATCTTAACTTTCGCTACTTGCGTTAGCTCAACAAGAAAAACATGGTCATATGGTTGCCTTCAATTTAGTTCTTAGGCGGTGCTTTCCAAGGTTGCATTCTTGGTAAGCATCCTAAGGAAAAAATTGACAAAAGTAAGGCATGGAGAGCTTCATAGATACTAGAGTTACTTCATGGTGATTTGGTTGGTCCATTTTAGCATCCTTCTTTCAATAGGGCCTGATATGTCCTCACATTCATTGATGACTTTTCTTGGTATACTTGGGTGTACTTTCTCAAATATAAGTCAAAGGTATTTGATCATTTTTCAGGACTTCAAAATTTTTGTAGAGAAGCAATCCAAGAAAGTTATCAAAGTTTTGCGGATAGATAATGGTGGTGAGAATGTCAACCATTGGTTTGAAAGATTTTGCACTTTAGAGGGTATTGATTTCTAGCATTCAATTCCATAAAATCCTCAACAAAACGATGTTGTAGAATGGAAGAATAGATCCTTGAAGGAAATGGCAAACTATATGATTCACTCTAGATCTCTTGCACCATAGTATTGGGCAGAGGCCATTTACTAGGCTTGTTATATCTAGAACCATGTTCTTCGCCAAGCCTTGAAGGGAGTTACTCCTCTTGAAGCTTGGAATGGTCAAAAACCATCAGTTAAGCACTTTCAAGTTTTTGGCTCTCCTGCATGGGCCCACATTCTTGTAGACAATTGCAAGGCCTTGGATTTGCAGAGCAGACCTTGCATATTTGTAGGTTATCCTGATGGTATGAAGGCTTATCGGTTGCTCCACCCTACTACACATGAGTTGTTCATTGAGAAGAGTGTTCAATTTGAGGAGGGACCTTCAAGCTCCCTTTCTATCACTTCTCCAACTCCATCTACTTTGATATTGGAGTCACTTGGAATACATGACAAATCTTCTAATGAGTCAAATTCACTTGAGTAGTCTTCTACCTCCACTCCTGATAAAGAGAGTGATTCAAAGGACTCAGATCCTTCCTCTCCTAGTCATAATTCATAGGTTGATGAGTCTCCTCTAGATTTTCCATCTTTCAATCCACTTTGGGCTAGACAAACCTTGAGGTCTGTAGGTGATTGGGTTGGAGATCCATCAGACACCAAGTGGACTCGTTCACAATTCCAGGATGCTCCACATGTCTTCATTGCTACTGCCTCAGATCCACAGTCCTTTCATGAGGCTTTTGGTATTCATGAGTGGGATACAACTATGCAGGAAGAGTATAGTTCCTTGATGAGGAACCACAATTTGGATCTTGTCCCTCTTCCTAAGGGAAGAAAAATTGTTTGATGTAAGTGGATCTATCAAACAAAATTTGTAGCAGATGGGTTAGTTGACAAACACAAGGCTTTCTTGGTCGCCAAAGGATTCTCCCAAGTTCTTGGGATTGACTACTCTAATACTTTTGTGCCAGTTGCATAAATGAATTCCATTCAACTTGTTCTTGCCATTGATATAGCTAATTGTTGGGAAGTACATCAAATGGATGTGAAGAGTGCTTTTCTTCACGATGACCTTCATGAGGGGATCTACATGGAGCAACCACAAGGTTTCCTTTGGGATTCTTCACTTGTGTGCCATCTTTAGAAGTCTCTCTATGGCCTCAAACAAGCTCCTCAGGTCTAGTATGCCAAGATGGACTCCTTTCTTCTATCAGTTGGGTTCACTCAGTGCCATTCTGATCCTAATATCTACATTCTGCAACAAGGTGATTCACTCTTATTTTTGGTTTTGTATGTTGATGACTTGCTGATCACATGAATTTCTTCACCCACCATTAAGGCTATAAAAGTTTCTCTTTAGGACAATTTTTTGATGACTGACTTCGGCTTGTTGCATTACTTTCTCAAGATTGAGATATTTCAATCTTCTTTTGGGATCACCATCACACAGTCCAAGTATGCTCTAGATTTACTCTCAAGGTTTCATATGGATAACTATAAGCTTTCTCCAACTCCCTTCCTTTCTAGAGTTAAACTTGAGGATCAATGTTCTTCTCCACTTGAGGATCAATGTTCTTCTCCACTTGTTGATGGCACCTTGTATCACCAACTCTTTAGGAGTCTCATTTATTTGACTCACATGAGACCTTACATCTAATATGTTGTAGGCATGGTCTCTCAATTCATGCAGGACCCTCATGAACTACACTGGAAAGTAGCCAAGTAGATCCTTCACTACATTTAGGGTTCTCACAGTTATGGGATTCAATGTGCAGCAAATATTGAGCTTAATTTGGTGGGCTGCACAAATTTAGATTGGGTAGGTGATTCTCAAGATCGCAAGTCCACTTTAGGTTACAACTTCTCACTTGGTTTTGGTCTTGTTTGTAGGTCGAGAAACAAGCAGTCTGCTATTGCTCTATCTTCTATTGAGGCTAAGTATTGGGGGGCTGTGAATGCCACCACTGAGGCCATTTGGCTTCAACATCTTCTCACTAAGTTTGGTATCTAGATCAAATGGTGATCAATCATATTTTGTGACAACTAGAGTTTCATTCAAATCTCATAGGATCTGGTCCATCATTAGCAGACCAAACACATTGAGATCCACAAGCACTACATCTAGGAGTTCATCCATGGTCATGTCATCAACCTTCACTATTGTTTGACTTCTAAGCAGGTTGCTGATATCTTCACCAAACCCTTCACTAAGAGCAAGTTCCTTCATTTGTGAGCTTTTATGGGGGTGTGGGATGCGTCATCTTTTGGGAGGGCCTCTTCCTCCCACTTGGAGTCCTAATTATTTTTGGGGGTCCCTTCTCTCTCTTCTGGGGGAATTTTATGTACATGGGTACATCATCAGGTCTAACTTGTCAAGACCCATTTTTCCATCCACCTAAGCTTCGCTTATGAGGGGTGTTAGTGTAGTTTTTTAATTTCCTAGTGGATTATTTATTTTTTACTATATTGCTAGGTTTTTACTACACTTTTAATAATCTTTCTTAAGTAAATAAAGCATATCTTATTTAGAAAGTGGTTGCGAGGTGTCACCTTCCTACATGTGAGCATCCATTAGCTATCTTAGGAAGATACTTTTCTATCTTTAGTCTGACAGATGGTTGCTCCTCATTGGTCGGTGTTGCCACCTCCTCCCTCTTCTTAGTCTATATAAGCATGCTACCTGGCTTGTATTTTAGATCTCTTGTTTTTGCATCCTCATAATGCTATTTTGCTTCTAGCATTTGCATTACTCTCTTGGAGACTAACTCTCTATTGCTATTTTGATTTTGTATCATTTACATTCATAGTTTAGATATCTATTCTTTGCACTAGTTTTCTGGGTTATTAATCTTTTCAGATTCTAACAGTTATCTCTTATTTCATCACCACTTCCAATTAGTTCACCACTATCATCATAGATCTTTCCCTTCTTATTTTTTAATTCAACTCAGTAGCTTGAATTGATCAACTATTCCACACTCAATAAGTTATATTTTAAACCATCAACCCAATATGCATTATCACATCTAATCTTATCATTCAGTATAATTTATTCATTACCTTTCACATAATATAGTGCATCATTTTCAAACTTAAGACTACTTCCATTATAATATTCTAATTTTTCAAACATACTTGTATCACTAATCATGTGATGCGAACAACCACTATAAATTACCCATCTATCATTGTTTTTCACATGTGAAATCAATTTCATTTTCTCACCTTCATCAGATTCATCTGTCATTGCAACACAAATAACTTCTTCATCATTTCCATCAACAAAAGGATTTCCTACCTTTTCCTTTTTAGTTTGTGTTACCTCATTTGTCTCTTCTTTCTCTTCTTCCTTGGTATTTTTTGTCTTTCCTTTCTTCCTTCTCATCTCTGCTAGGATATCTCACAGCAATATGACCAACTTTGTTACATGTAAAATGAATAATAGGGAGTTTACCTTTGTATTTGTCTTTTCCTCTTGGTAGCTTTCTTGCCAATAATGCTTCAAGATCATTAAAATCATCTAATTCATCCACATTTCTTCTCTTCTTCTTTCTATTAGATCCACCAAAGGTTAGTTAAGACTCGAAAGCACATTCAATACTAGCAGGGAAATAACTATCAAAATTTGGCAATTCAAATGCAATGAGTCTACCAATTGGACTATATGTTATATCATTACCAGGTGTACATCTCAATTCTTGATTTTTTGATACTCTAATTGTATATATAGGAAGTAAATTCCTTAATACCTTACTTATCACAATCTCATCAGATATGATGCCTCCAACTCCTCTAATAGAATTCACAATCTCCTTGATCTGACCATAATATTGTGCAACAATTTCACCTTCTTTCATAATCTCATAAAACTTGCCTCTTTCATGGATTTTTTCTACCTTGTCCCACATTTCCTTGCAACTGTACATTCCTTCACATCATCAAATTCAACATAATTGAAGGAAGATGCCAAATCTATTATCATTTGATTATGCTCTTGCTTCCCTTTTATTTTTTCAACACTCATGGGTCTAGGAACTTCAATGTATTTATTTTCTATGTAGTACAGTACAAAATATTTAACTCTAGATAGATGCAATTTCATCAGTCATTTCCATGCTAGGAAGTTCTCCTTGTTCAACTTAGGTACCTTTCTCTTGTACATCTTGATCTTTGTCTTAAGTCCTCCAAACTTTCCTTACAAGCACCAAATGCTCGGATACCAATTGTTAGAATATTTAGAATAATTAAGAGGGAGCATGAATTAGTTATCCTCAGGTCCATATGTAACAATTAAACTTTTAAAAACTTCAAACAACTTAAATAATCTCATTAAACCACTTGGTCCATATAACACATCATCAACAGCTTAATATTATGATCACTACTTAACTCTTTGTTTAGTATATGTTTACCAATAGTAAAATAAATAATAGTAAATAGCATGCATCACATATAATATTCACACATATATGAGACCAAAATTTTACATGGAAACCCAATTTGGGAAAAACCACCAAATAACATGTAACTACTTTTCACTCTTTTGAAGTGAGCTTGGTTAAGCTAGCTAACCTTATTAAAGCCTAAAAAATACATTGTTAGGTGTGACCCTATTAGGAGTGGTCTGGTTAGAGTACTTTGGATCATTCCATTAGAATGTCAACTTGATTAAGTGATTTACAAAATGACTATTAGGTCAACCTTGATTAAAGGATTTTGACTATCAAAATGGTTAGAAAACAATAGCAAGTTTGATCTATAAAACACAACTCACTTTGAAAATTTAAATCTCCATTCAACTCATTTGTTGACTCATTGAATAGACTTCATTAACATCTCCATCACTGATATACTTGGCATCCCTTCAAGTAATCATACTCACCAATCTCTTCACTTCTCTTATGCTACTCTATTATTCATAGGTTTTCCTTAAGATCAAAAATCAACAATGAACCAACCTTAGAAAGCATCTCTTATGCATCCTTAAATAAAAAAATTTGATCTCTTTCTTCTTAAACATCACTGTAGATATTAGGGTTAGGTTAGATCCATTGAATCTATCCATCTTTTTGTCCTTCTACTCCTTTCTTGATACTTCTAGAAATTTTTGTTTAAATCCTTGCCTTCGATCACATAACAAACTTAATTTGTAAATTAAATACACCAGCTCATTAATTCTTATCATCCATGCATTTTGACTATCCAAAAATTCAACTATATCAAGCTCAAACTTTATTCTTTCACAAACTGTAGCTTTTGCTAACACTCATCCAACATTGTGTAGCTCATTTTCTAATGTTTTGTCTACTACACTCAGTCACTACTATAATTTTCTTATTCAACTTTCTCATCCATAACTAGCACTCATCTATTACTATTTTTTGGATAAATCTTAAGTTCCTTAATCTTTTATTTTAGCTCCTTCATTGATTGACCACATTACTAAAATTTGCTAGTGTTTAGCTCAACACATCCATACTTCATACACTAAGTAAACAATACATCATATTGTCAAAGACTATTTGATCAAGTGCCCATTATGCCATCATACTTACTCCTCTTCACTTAAAAAATTCACTAGTTCATCTAGTCATCACTCTTTTCAAATCTTCTTCATCTATCAATTGATATAGCACTCTACACTATTAGTAAATGTATCTCTAGTAGGTTTGATATCAATGACAATATAACAAGTGTTCCAATTATAGTTTCCAATAGGAATATACTCTCCGAGAGGAAACCAAAAAAAGAAAAACATTATCTACACCCATTGCCAATATCTTTGGCAATGGCTAGAAGTAAGAGTAAGCAAGATATTGGAGCTAAGAAAATAACGCCAAGTAGGAAAAATGATAGTATGGTTTGGGAGGAAGAAGTATGATAGAATATAGTAGATGGTACCCAAATTACCATTAAGGAGACCTATTCTCACAAAAAGAAAAGAAGATTATTTCATGGAATATTTGTGGCCTAAATGGGTCACATAAGCAGGAGGTTTTGAGGAATATAATAAGGGATCATATGCTAGATATTGTTTTGGTCCTAGAAACTAAAATTATCAAGGAAAGAGTGGAATCTATAAAGTTTAACTTTTGTTTTTGCAATGACATGATCCATCTTTGAGGGGGGGCATCTGGTGGGAGTGATGCCCTATGGAATTCCTACAATTTGAGAGGTGAAGTTATTTTTGAAGGTGACAATCTTTTTCTGGTCAGATTTATGAATGTTAGAGAAGATGATAGCTAGTATGCCCATAATGTTTATGCTCCCAAATCTAAAAGAGGGACATTTAGATATTGGGAAAAATCAAGAACCTTTTAGGAAGAGACTTGAATGGAAGGTGCATCATAATAGGATATTTCAAAACTCCTTTGAAAATCTAGGAAAGAAAGAGAGGTTCAGAGATAGATTTAGATAGAAGAATGGATCTCATGAATCTTATTAATGATTTGGCTCTCATTGATGTGGACCTTCAAGGACCTAAGTTTACCTAGTCGAGTAGGAGAGTCAGGGAAGATTATATTCAAATTAGATTGAATAGAGCTTTGATCTTGGTTGATTGGATGTCCAACTTATCCTCCTCTCTTTCATCTTTGGCTAGAATTGGATCAGATCATTTTCCTATTTCTCTAAATATGGACCCTATCAAAAACAAGAAACTATCCTTTTAGATTTTAAAAAATATTGCTTGGACACCCAAGTATTTGAGACAAGATTCAGGAGTGGTGGTTTATCAACATTGATGAAATGACTATGTTTAGAGTCACTAAGAAACTTAACAATGTCAAAGAGAAAATTAAAGTTTGGAATAAAACTAATTTTTGAAATACCTTTGAGTCGAAATCTAGCATCCTTGGGGAAAAATCTCAAGTTCAGGAAACTATTCAAAATCAAGGATATAATCAAGAGCCCATAACTAAAGAGAAATCCTTGCTCACTTATTACCATGATATTATTTAAAAAGAGGAGGTCTATTAGAGGTAGAGATCTTGGTCTATTTAGTTGTGTGAAGGGGATAGAAATACTAGATTCTTCCACATAACTGCTCTCATGCACAAGGAAACGAATCAAATTTCTAGACTGGTCAACAAAAATAGAGTTATTAGGGAGGACGTATGTATTATATCAGAAGCTAAGATTTCCTTGTGGATCTTCTTATTGTGAACCCCTCCCCTTCCAAGGATAATCAAGAAAAAATCCTAAGTTGTATTCCTTTAGTCATAGGAGTAGATTTGAATAAGAGATTGAGTGTTATCATTGTAGAGAAAGAGGTATAACATGCTACTTTTTCTTTGAAGTTGATAAGGCCCCTAGCCTGGATGACTTTCCCTTATTAAAAATGATATTGTAAACATTGTTCAAGAATTTTTTGGGTCCAAAAATCTTCTAAAGGAGATAAATACTACTTTTTTGGTTTTGATTCCAAAGGTGGCTAGAGCTGAAATGATGGATCAATCTTACCCCATCACTCTTTGCAATTCCTTTTATAAAATTTCAAAGCTCCTTACTCTAAGATTGTTAAAGGATTTTCCTAGGATTATCTCCCCCTAACAATTGATTTTTACCCCTGGTAGGATGATTCTTAACTCTATCATTCTAGTGCATAAAGTAATTTATTCACTTGTTCCAACTAACAAGCAAGGATTTCTTCTCAAATTGGATCTTTTAAAAGCCTATGACAGAGTAGATTGGGAGTTCCTTTTAAAGATTCTTTATGCTTTTGGTTTTGACAAGAAGGTTTGTAAATTAATCTCTTAGTTGGTTTCCACTACCTCCATGGTGGTTATGGTTAATTGTGCTCCTTTCCCTTTCTTCAAACCATCTAGGGGCTCGAGACAAGGAGATCCCCTATCTCCCTTTTTTTTTTTTTATTGTTGTTGAATTTCTAGATAGGTTGATCTATGTTGGTATTAATTTTAAGGATGTAAAAGGCATTAACCTGTCATCAAATGATGAGTCTTTCTCTCATCAGCCATTTGTGGATGACACCATTCTTTTTTCTTTTCTTCTTCTTCTTCTTTTTTTTTTTTTTGGGGGGGGGGGGGGGGGGGGGGTGTACTATTGAGGAGGCGAGGAAAATGAAGGATATCTTGAATTCTTATTGCCAAGCTACTAGTTAGCTAATCAATTGGAATAAGAACCCATTATTTTTTATTAATACCCCTGAGGAGAGATAGTGCAGGATGGATAGTATTTTGAGATGTGACATTGCAAATTTTCCTTCCATCTATTTGGGTATTCCTCTGGAGATAAAGCCACCTAACTCCTTCTAGAAAAATCTTATGGATAAATTAAATAGAAAGATGGTATGTTGGAAAGGGATAATCTTTAGTTTAGCAAGTAAAGTTTAACTTCTTTAGTCTACCATTCAAAATCTTCCCACGTATGCCCTCAACCTTTTTCAGATTCTCACTAAATTTGTTGAAGCTATAGAAAATATTTTAAAAAAATATGATTTGGAACTAAAGATCTTAAAAGGATTCCTCTTATTTCCTAGGACAAGGTGTGCCTTCCAATGAGATTGGGGAGACTAGGGCTAAGAAAGATCTGAGTGTTCAACCAGGATTTGTATGCTAAACAGGTTTGGAGAGTTTTCCAAAGAAAAGGTGATTGGAAAAAAGTTTTAAATTCTAAATATTTATTTAATCATCCAACCTTTAAGGAATTTTTGATGTCTAAGGGTATTCCAAGGGGCTCTTTCTTCTAGAATGATCATCTAAAGGCTAGACATGTTGCTTCCATGAGAATCAGATGGAAACTAGGAAATGGTGAATATATCTTTTTTTAGGAAGATAATCGGTTGGCAACTGGGATCTTGAAGAACATAGAGGTATATAGGGATTGGAAGGATGATTTTTCTAGATTTGGATCCAAAGTGGTTGGCTATTGAAGGAACAAGGGTTGGGTTAACATAGTGGAAGAATTCCCTTCTCTAAGGCCCCTCATGTCTCTATCATCCTCGGTCCTTGTAAATGATAATCATGACTCCTTGATTTGGGAAGTCATGTCTTCTAGAAATTTCTATATTGCTTCAGCTTATTAGATTTTGTCTGGCATCCAACATGACCCTCCCTATTGGGCTAAGGCTTGGAACTCGACCCTTATACCTAAAGTTAATATATTCTTTTGGATTCTTCTTCAAAAAAAGATTTTAACTATTGATAATTTATGTAAGAGAGGTTTCCAAATTCCCAACATGTGTATCCTTTTTTTTTTGAAAGTTGAGTCTCTTAATCACAATTTCATCCATTCTTCTTTCTCTGGAGAGATTTGGTCCCTTTTTCTGTCCAAACTCAACATCTCTTGGGTCTTCGCTATTGACTTTTCAAAGTGTTTTTCCCAATGCTCCTCCCCCTTCCACTCTTCTAAGGAGTTTAAATTTTTTTGGTCTCTTCCTCTTCCTCACATATCTTGGGGCATTTGGAAAGAGAGAAATAATAAGGATTTTAAGGATAAGGTGGCTCCCCCTAAGGTAGTTCTCTCTAAGATTGAGAATGCCATATCAGAGAGTCTCAATATTAAAAGTCTAAGTCTAAGGAGCACTATGAAGAAGGTTATTGAAAACATGTCATCTAGGGACTCCATTTATTTGAGGAGACTATAATGAAAATGGTCTTTCCCTCTAAAAAAATTGGTTCAAATCTAATTTTGGTGGGGTAGCCAAGGGTAAGTAACCCTAGGCTAGTTGGGTGTGGGGGAGAGATAAGGAATTATTATGGTTGGTTTTTGGCACTAGAAACACTCCCCTTGGGAATCCATACTAACCATTTTATTGATGTTATGGTTGCTTTCCAAATTACTAAATTGGATAAGGAACAAGGGGTGTCCAATCTCTAGCAAGAAGGAGATCCTATGAACATTGTTAACTACCTAAATGGTGTTTCTAACCCCTTGTGGAATATTCAAAATATCATCAAGGAGACCATCAACATACTTAAAACCATGCAAAACTACTTCATCTTTGATGTCTATTGTGAATCTAACAAGGTGGCAGATTCTATTACCAATGTGGTTGTGAGGTGTGATGAGCTCATGACATGGCATGGTGATGACAACCTACCTATTGAGGTCATATGAAATATTGATTATGACATCATTACTAGGAGAGTAGGAGTAGTAATTAACATGAATGGACACACTTAAAAGTGATGGATTATTAATTTCAAGGCACACGAAAGAGAGTAAGAAGAACATTTTTATTAATGATTCAGCTCTTTCACATTCTTTCTAGGTTATTTTGAGAGCTTTTGTTTGTCTTTTGGCTCTACAATTTCTTGTGAAGACTCTCTACAATTATTTTTTGTTAACCGAGAGTTGTTACAAAGCAATAGGAGGTCATTAAAAATGTCATGATCCATCTAACTATGACAAATAGAAGAGATGCATGAAAATTTGGGAAATTATGCAAAGTGGTAGCATTACTATTATAGATAGAGGAGCTAATTTATGGGGTGACAAGCATCCCAATTGTTGGCAATAAATTCTATATAGATCACAACTTCTCAAACTATGTCATTAAGGGATTTCCTAACGAACCCAAAGAGAGTGAGGCCCCTGTCAAGTAGGATGGTAAGGCCTATTTTCAACCTGATTGCATTAAAAATATTTGGAATTTTGTCATGTGTTCAATTATTTATTACATAACTCTAGATGGGAGATTTTCTAGGGTTTTCTCACATAATTTTATTTTATTGAATCATTTTAGGCATGGAATTAAAAGTTTCCATTCTGTTTTACTTGTAATCTTCCATGAATGCAAGTATAACGGTATAAGGGGGGAAGTTATCACTAATCCCCCTCTCCATGATGGCTTAATGCTTCTCATTATGAGTACAGTAAGGTCCATTTTGTGGAGAAGTTCCCATAGGTGAAAGGTATGGAGGACATTGAGGAGGATATTTCAGACACTTCTCAAGACCTCTCTAATACTGAGGATAGTGAAAGGATGCACTTAGACAATGAGTGGGGTGTGTTTAAAAGTAAAGTAAAAGGTAAGGGGTTGGTTAGAACTTTGCTGAAAGTGGAGACTCCAAAGAAAAAGGTTTATGCTCCTCCTTCTAGGAAGTAGACTAAGAAAATGGTGGAGTCAGATGAAGATTTCTTTGACGAGGATGATTTTCTTACCACTAATATGGAGGAATCTCACCATAGTAAGAAAAAATAAGTGGAGGGAGTTTATAAGAAGAAGAGTAAAATTTCTTCCTTAAAGCTTTGAAAAACCCATGTTCCAAAAAAATATGCTAAAGTGGTCATCTTATCAAATGAGTATGAAGATGAAGGGGATGAAATTGGAATTGACATCGAGGAGGAGGGTAATAGTAAGGCCATGAAGCACTCTAGGAGAAAATTAAAAATGGACAAAGGTGGTGACAAAGGTAGCAAGGATTTAAATTCTCCTTTGAATCTTATCAAGGACCGGTATGGGGATGATTCTCCCATGGTGAATTCAAACTAGAATTTTTCTCCCCCCTAGACTACTTAGAATAAGGCATGTGATGACACTCTTGTCCCTTTTAAAGGAAGTAAATTAGCATGGAAGAACATGAGTATGAATTCAATGAGGTTGGGGATCACCGGGGAGGAGATTGATTGTAGTGTTAGTAAGGTGGAACTAGATAAAGTGGAGATCTAGGAATTAATTGATCCCTCTATGATCATTCTGAGTGATTATGATAAGGAGGAGAATATGGCCCTACTTAACAATTCCAGAAATAGTCTCCTGGACAACTTTAGGTCCATTAAATGGTTATTTCACCAAATTATGGATTTAAAAGATAGAATGGGATTTTTGGAGGGGAGAATTGATGGGGAAAAAGCTCATGACATTTCTTATAGGGAGGACCCTTCTCTGGGATCACTAGCTGATATAAAAGTGTTCTATAGGTTGGAGGCTAGGGTGCTAGAGCTAGAAAGAAGGGTTAATAGGATTGAGAATACCCTTAAGATCATTTTTTATCATAGCTATAAAAATCTCAAGTTTTCCAATGAACATGTCAAAATCCTAATTAGCAAGTTGGAAGGCAATCTTGGGGAAAAATCAATTGTCACAATTTCTAAATATCAAGTACCACTAAGAGCAAGGATGGGAATGAGAGGAGGACCAAGGATAGAATGATGAAATTAGTAGTGGGAGCCTCCTCATACACTAATTAGATCAAGGAAGATGTTGAGAAGATGGTTCAACTGGAAGAGCAAGCAATGAAGTTGATAAAAAAAGGGTTGATTTGCATTTTATGTCCCTTTGTCTCTATTTTTTGCATTTTACTAGTTTTTGTCAAGTGATTAGTGGTAGGGGCATTTTCCTTTGTAGCTAGCTTTTATTTGGCTGCTAGCTATGTTCATTTTTGTCATGTTTTGTCTTGAGGGCTTAATGAAATATCTTTAATTTCTCTATGTATAGGTTTCAAGGGCCCTTTAAAACCTATTTTCCTAATCAAAAACTTACAAGAGGTTCAAGGTATATCAAATGGATGTTAAGTCGGCATTTTTTAATGGAATACTTGAAGAAGACATTTATAAAGAACAACTAGAAGGATTTGTTGAGCCAGATCAGAAGCATCTAGTTTGCAAATTGAACAAAGCAATGTATGGACTAAAGAAAGAACTGGGAGCATGGTATGAAAGGTTGCATTCATACTTGATTAAGATTGGATTTATGAGACCAGATGAAAAGAGTAATCTATATTTGAAAAGTAGAGATGAAAACATGGTATTGATTGCTGAAATATTTGTGGATGATACTGCAAATCATTTGTTGATCAAATGAGTAAGGAGTTTGAGATGTATATATTTGATGAGATCAAATGTTTCATTGGGTTACAAGTTCATCAAAAAAAAGATGGTATATATGTGACTTAGTCTCAATATGTTAAGGAAATCTTGAAGACATTTAGTATGATGAGTCAAGGCCAGTCAGTACACCTATGGTGACTAGATTCACATTATCCAAGGAGGATATCACTGCTGAGATGAATGAGACACAATATATATCAATGATTGAAAAGTTACAGTATGTTAGACATATTAGACCTGATATTGTACATGTAGTTGGTATTATTGCAAGATTTTCCTCTAATCCTAAGGAAACACATATGACTTCTATTAAAAGGATATTCTAATAACTAAAAGGAACATAAGACTTTGGATTATGGTACAAATAAGATGGTGATTTTGAACTTTATTGGGCCAAAAATGTTGATGATACAAAAAGTAAAAGTGGTGGTGCTTTATTCTTAGGAGAAAGACTGATTAAAAGGTTCAACAAGAAACAAAGTTACATATCACAATCTACTATTGAATTTGAGTACGTTGTTGTAGCAGTTAATTATTCAAATATTGTTTGGATTAAGAAATTGTTGGAAGGAATGCAAGAAGAGGTCACTAAGTGTGTCACTATCTATTGAAACAATACTAGTGCAATATACATATCCAAGAATCCTGTGAGGCATGCAAAAACTAAGCATATATCCATCAAGTATCATCACTTGAGAGAGAAAATACAAGAGCAACAAGTGATTATGGAATATGTGAAATCTAAAGAAAAAATTGTTGACATATTCATCAAGCCAATGAGTAAATATGTTTTGATTATCTAAAATCTAAGCTAGGGGTCCTTCCCCTATCCAAGATTAAGTAAGAAAATATGCATGTTACATCAATTCATGGATGACTAGATATTTTTTAGGAGTTGATGCAAGAGTTCAATCTTTAGGGACTATTTCTTAAAGTTGTGAAATTGATTGTAATGAAACTAATGTAAATAGTACATGCAAGGTACAAGGTTTTATAAATTTCACATTGCAACTTATATTCACCTTTGGCATTTTTCTCAAAGGGGGGAGAAGATGTGAGAGATGTAATGAACTACTTAAGGGGAGAGAATCTGATATGAAGAAGAGAGAATCAACAAGTGAGAAGATTTAAAGATGATGTTGAATAGAGAAGTATACCCAAAGGGGGAGAGTTTTTTAAGATGAAGATGTTGAAGTTACAAGTTGAGTGAACTTGATGCTAAAATCTATTAGAGAGAACCTGAATGAAGTCAATGAGCTAAAAGTTGTATTGTTGTCAATACATACATTTAACTGTCATATGTGTTATGATTTGTAATATAAAATCTTATTTTTATGTGTTTCCATCAATGCCAAAGGGGAAGATTTTAAGCCCCAACTAATAATGTTGTTGTTGTATTAAATGAGTCATATCAATTATTATGTTTCCATTGATGTCAAGCCTTCATTGGTTAGACATTAAGCTAATTCAATGGAGTTCAATATCATTTGATTGATGAAGAGGATTTGAAGAAAGTATGATGAAAGAGTTGATAAGTATATGGTATTCAATGGGCACTTGAATGAGTTAGACTATCACAATATACTATTGATTTTATTGTTTTACAATCATGCAATGTTGTGATTAAGAGATGGAGATCATGTATAGACAAGAAAATTTGATCAATGAATGAAGGGATGTAGTATTAATTGAGCTACTATAGTTGTCACTAATCACTTGGAAAAAAATGTTAGTATAGTGTTAAGAGTAATTTTAGTGTTAATCGAGTTTGTATAAGAGTGAAGTTCTAATGTTCACTGAGTATGAATAGGAAGAACAAGTTAAGAAAATATTTAATCTATGGATGACATTTGATGAAAATTAAGAATGTTTGAGAAGTTCAAAAGTCAAAGTTAGTTATGAGATCTATGGTTGGAGAAATGCAATAAAGATCTGATGTAGGAGATTTAATAGAATGAAGACAAGTACGAAGTTCAAGGACAAGATGTGTATGCCAAGTGACTAGATCCATTGTATATGAGATCTATGATCATGATTAAGCACCAAAATCTGGAAGATTCTAGAATTTCAAAGTTTTCTATTTAAGAGAATGAACAAGATTCTTTTTTTTGTTGTTGATATTGTTTTTTTTGATCGAGTTAAAGTTAAAGGAAGACAAAAGGTGAACCAAGAAAAATAGAAGTGGAAAGATCAAGCAGAGGAAGTGTTAAGTTAAATTGTGAAAGTTTAAATCATCTAGAAAGAGATCAAAATAAGGAGACAAAGTAGAGAAATGATCATAACAAGAAAGGTAGTGCTAAATCTAATAGATCAATTCAGTGTTACGTTCTTACCATTGTAACAGATAAAATCTCTTAACTAAGTGAACCTAACAAGTCTTTGAAATCTTATATGGTAACATCCATTAGTAATGTTTATAAGTCTTATACACCAAGTCACTCTTGTTGTAAATATTATGATAGGCTAAGTTACTGAGAGGGGAGGGGTGAATCAGTAACCAATAAAACTTAATCCTTAATTATCAATTAATCCTTTATGACTATTATGATCTAATTGCATGCATGAGAAACTAAAAACATTAAAACATTCATAACACCTTGACACACAATTTGGTGATCCAAAAACCTTCCAAATGGAAAGTAAAACTAGGGTGAGGATGATACCCACAAGCTTTAGTACTACAGTATAAAGTTAGTCTGTTAAGGCTTACAATGATCACTTTTGATGATCTACCTTGTTAAGAGCAATAAGGACTGCTAGGTCCACCTTGCAAAATGATTTACAAATATACAATGAAGTATGCACTCAGTAAAGAGATGTACATAAGACTGTTAAGTCTACCTTGTGAAAGGATTTGACTGATCCACCTATTAGGATGAAATAGTAGCTAATCTCTGATTTGTAACTTGGTTTGTTGAATGAGATTCCTTTGAGTATAGTAATCACCTTGCTGTGATAGATACATCTTTATTGCTCCTTATACTATTGTAGCCTTTTGTAATTCACTCCTCTACTCTTTTCTTCTTATTACATTACTTCCATATCATACACTGGACCATGTGATACAATACATTACATATATACCAATCCAATTCAAAAATTACAAAATCAGCCACAATACAAGTTTACACAAAAACCACAAAGTTAGCCCAATTGTAGGAACTCAGGTTCTAATGACTGGCTCAGTGAGGTTCTGATACTTGGCATCCACTGTCAATGCTTGGCATCATCATGCACTCAGTAGACGTAGAAGCTTAGTCCATACTGATCACTTCCAAATAGTTTTGAACTCGGTCTTCATTGGTGACTCGATGAATACTGTGAAACTCAACATATAAACTAAATCACTTGATTCACACTACATAGCTCAGTCAATGCTATCACTACAAGCTCAGTATAAACTAAGTCACTTAGTTAACACTAAGGAGCTTGGTTAACACTAGACTCACATTATAGTAATTGCAAACTTGGTAAGCACTGCACAACTCAATTTGCACTGATAAACTTGGCATACATTGAGATGCTTGGTTTATACTACTGATCAACACCTTGGTAGTAACTACTCGGTACAAACTAAATATTGTCCCTTGGACTCGGTAGCAACTTTAGAACTTGGTAGAGATACCAAAATTCTTGGTTAACACTATTAACTATACAATGTGCTTGGTAGATACTTACAATCTCAATAATTGTATGTCACTAATAACAAACATGACTGTAATCTCAACAACTCTTTAGAAATGTCAAGGAGTGATAAGGTCTAGATGATTGTTGGTTAAAATTCTCTAACCAGGTCACACTTAAAATGTGCATGTGACCTTTAACAAGGTTGACTCCTAATAAAGCTCACTTCAAAAGAGTGAAATTATTTGGGTTGTCAGTTTCCAGGTGTTTTTCCCCTTTACAAGGTTTCCATCTTACATATTTATGTGAAATGTGTGAATGTGTATTATGTTGCAAGTTTATTTTCATATTATTTCTTCAAATCTTGAAACTTGGTATAAGCTAAGTGATTTCTCTAATACTTGGTAAAGTAAGGAACAATAAGTTAATAGTTTGATGCAAAAAGTTTACAAGTATGATTTGAGGTGTTGGATGTGGTTACCTAGTTATTGATATAAAAGTGCATGGAGCTTGAATTAGATTTGTAGGATAATTGGATTTAATTAGTTCACCCCAACACACCCTCCCCCCCCCCCGCCCACCCCAACCTCTCAATTATATAATAGAAGGAATCATCAAAATAATCATAAATTAAATCACGCATGTTGAAAAGAAATCAAACAACCAAAAAAATACAATTGTCTTTTTTTGTATATGTTTTTTTCTCCTTTTATGATGCAATAAAAAGTAAATGAAAGTATAAAAAACTACCTAATACTAAACATTAAAGGGAAATCTAACCACTTGATGATTTTTTTTGACATAATTGAAATGAATGCAAAATTTAACTAACCACTCAAAAGGTATCAAATGCATGAAAGGTATTGGTTAAGTAAAATGTAATGGGTGAAATGGGGTATAATTGAGTGCACCCCACTTGCATATATATAAATTTAGAAAGAATACCAAAATCTCTCCATAAGGAAGTTTTGATTAGTACAAAGGGAAGTACCAGCACATGATCTTCTCAATATGAAAGTCTCTTGGATTTTGTTCCTCCTTTCCCTAAGAGAAGAAATCATAACGTAATTAAAGAAAATTGATTAATTTAAATGCAAGTGATGTAAAAGGGCATATCTCAACTAAGTACATTAAATTTTTAGATCCAACATATCAAAAAAACATGAAGAGTAGTGAAAGTATTGAGTAGAACTTGAAGATAAGTGGAGGAAGATCTCGATTGACAGATTCATTTTTGATTGAAATCTTGAAATGATCTAATTTTTGCTCAGTGTCTCCAAAAACTAGCAAATATGAACTAGGTAGACTTCTATTTTTTTGTCTACAAAGTTCAACCTACATAGTATAGGTCAACCTTAACCCTAGGTAGAGGATGACCTTAACCTCTACCTAGGATTGAAAATGATATAAAAATTTGTAACTCTGCAATCTAGATCCTAGACCTATAGCAAAATTGGTACTGAAAATACCAAGGTCCTAGTCAACCTTGACCTTAACCTAGTATGATGAAACTCATAATAAATATAGATCTTGGAAGTATCCCAAAAAGAGTGCTCAAAACTATGTTCTAAATCTTGGACATCTAAAAAATGTGCACGGGGGTGTCTATATAGGAATTTTCCTTAATCAACTCCCCTCTTAGGTAATTTTCACCTCCATGAATAGTCACTAGGAGAGATATAATGTGTGATAGTGCTTGTGAATCTAAAATGTAGCTCTAGAATGAAAAGAGCTATATAAATATAATACAAAATGCCAAGATCTAACCCTATAGAGTGAAACCCTATCATGTAACTATAATCAATGTATGCTTAAGTACATACGAAGACATGTTAATATGAAAAAAAAAAGCATAGATCTAAAAATAATCTTAAAATCATACAAATCCCCCAAGCACTAAATTACTTAGATCATTATCACAATCTATTTATAACCCCTAGGTGTTTTGAATGCTTGATTGAATATTGTTTGTAGTATTTTTGTGATTGAATGGTGAACTTCTTTTGATTCAATGGATGAATAAAAAAACCTTTGGCTTTCACCTTAAAATTGCTCTATATTGAATTGAGATGTCCATCAAAGCATGTCATCACACATGTGCAATGTTATTCATGCCTTAGCTTACCAAATGAAGAAAATGAGGGTGTTTTATATTGATTCAAAGATAAAATCCTCAAAAGCATACTAAATTGAGTAACAAAATGTTTAATTTGAAATGGGCCCAAGACTTTGACAAATTAATACCTCGGGCTAAGGTTGACCTGAACCTTAATCTCGAGAGGCACTATTCATGGGGAAGTTCTTTAGGATCTCAAATATGAATATTGGTCAATTATTTTGGATGTACATAAGTGATAAATAATTATTTAAGAATTGAAATAAGGTTAAACTGAGAAAATGGGAGGAAGACGCATAGGGCTGAGCTCCTACATTGATTTGTGCATAAGGTAGAGAGGGAAATCACAAAGGATGTGCTAGATCCTACCTTAGTTTTTTGTTAGGATTAGAGAGACAAAAATAACAATTACATGCAAATATAACTAATATCAAAAAATAATAAGCACATAGAAGGGAACAAAAGGCACAAAGATTTAACACAGTTCACCCAACCCTTGGGCTACATCCATCAAACACAAAGTCCAATATTCTTATTATCCAATGATTACAACCTAATTACAATATGTGATCCCTTACAACTCAATATCATTGCAAGAAGCTACTAAATCATCATACATAATCAAACAACCTAACCCTAAGACATTTTATACAAGATTTTTTTTTATTAGAAATTAAGTGATAAAATATTCTTATCAATAGAAAATTAAATCTTGACACCTTTTACAATAGTAAATTCATTTTTGGCTTCAAGGGTGCTTCTTGTCAATCCCACCTTGTATTGTGACATGGAGTACGCTTGGGGCTAGTGACCCCAAGACCCCACAAGGAGTACTACCCTAGGACCCTGCAAGGGGTGTTGCCCCTTGACCCCTAGCATGAGAGAGCTGCCCCCAAACCCCCATAGAAAAATCTAGGGAGAAATCACATCGAATGAAGTGAAGAAAAATTAATCTCTAAGTTTTATTAAGCTCCACATAACAAAATTTTTCATAGGAAAGAGAGAGGAAAATTGAATAAGTGTGTGTAGTGTGAAAATGTATAATAAAAACATGCTAAAGAGGAGCTAAAAAATCACTAAATTGAAGGGATATTGATTTATGATGATACATCTACATTCACATTTTTTTACCAATGACTTGTGATGTGGTTGCAAACTACGAATTCTTTATCAGTTGCACCAAGGGATTCTCTCTGGACCTATCAACTTTGGATACCCCATATCTATTCAAAGATCTTTGTATACACTATAGTGTCATCCCATGCCTATGTATCATCTGTAGGTATTGTTATATTTTGGTAGAGGCACAATTATTTTTGAAATATCTTGCTCTAGGTCATGAGTTTTCTCCTTTCTGTCTATTAGTACATTCATTGGCCCTTTCATGTCAATTTATGGATCTAAATATACACACAAAGATTAGATATCTAATATGATTTTCATATTTTTCCTAATTATAACCCAACTCCAATCTAGTTGGATTTTGAGCTCTCATGAAAAATAGAAGTTATGCCTACACTATAAAGGCAATTTGTGTACATATTTTTTGTATTCTCCTCTTATTATTTTATAATAGATTTTATTTTCAATTGTGACTTTTCTTTTCCTCACATAAATAAAAAATATATGTTTTACATTTTCTCACATTTAATGATCTTGCACATATTTCTTGCCTTGTCTTAAAAGTTTATTTTTATCTTTTTAGTTTGTACTCTATGTCTAACACACTCATGAATGTTGTGTTGTGAATGCATATTTCCCTAAAACATATCATTGGTTCTAACCTACATATGAGTCCTTGAGGGATATATTGGAGTTGAGATTTGAGTAGTTTTCTGGGCTTTGTTGTTGTTTACATAGTCATAGGCAATGAGATAACATGTTTCAATCTAGTACACCACCCTTTACTTTCATGTATTTATTCTTCTTTTTCCTTGTAGTTTTTAATTTTAGGTTAGGAATAGGTTTCAAGTGTTGGGTTGATTCAACATTTCATCCTAATTAGAAATGCAATCATCATTTTCCACATATTCAACCTCACACACATGAAGGATATTTCCATGTTTCACAATGTTTCTTGGGGGTCCTACGCAAAGCATGGGCGCAAAATTTTGTGATAAAGAAAAAACAATACATTGAAGATACAATGTTAGGGAATGAAAACATTCATGAATGAAAAGTGGAAAACAAACATTGCAAACTATAGAAGGACAACAAGAGAAAAATAAGAAAATGGATGGTCCTTTCAAATAAACAAGATTCTCATAACTATTATAGATTACAAACATACACCTCAAAATGCATGAATGCAACTTAAATATAATCACAATAGTAATTAGATATTGATGCTCGTGTAAGGAAATGCAAGTGAGAACAAAGTTACAATGACAAATGCCTAATTATGTCTAGAGGACTATGTTGATAGACTCCGAACATTGGAAAATGATAGTATCTCCTAGGAAAACACCATAAACATAAGGTTAATGGATCATGTAAATATGATAGCCACTAATGAGCATGGTAAAGTGCGCAATCATCTAGGGTAGAAAAGGTAGTCTTTTGCAAATGCATAATAACCTTTAAGAAAAGAAAGACTATCCTCTAGTAGTACTTAACTTTCATGTGACATTCTTGGACTGCCTAGAGGGAAAATCAAAATGAAATTGAGAGAAGAAAATCAAGGCTTTGATACTAAATATTGTTAATGAACAAGAATTGTTGCAAATGCTAATTCTCTAAAGATTACATGCAAATCTATTTTTAAAATAGTGTAATATATTGGATTACTTATTAGATATAATGAGAAGGCATGACTAAAAAAATAATAATAAATAAACCATGATAAATCATCACACAACCTTATATATGTATGGATGAATTCCATTAGAAAAAAACTTCACCATTAAAGATAAGATCTAATATATGTATCTTAAAAATAAAGTAGATATTATAAAATATTATCTCCCTTTGATCTAAGAGTAACTTGGAAACACTCATGACCTTGAAAAGTAACATGAAAACCCTCGATGCTTTAACAGCTAATCCTTTGTGTTTGTCTCTGTTATTCCAATAATACATTTATTTATTGTCTCTTTTATCAAAAACATAAAAACCTCTAAGCAATGGATCCAATTTATAAAGGAGAAACAAGATGTAAACATAAGTGGATTCTTCAAACTTTATGTTGATGTTTGATAGCTTCTCTCAGATAAATTGTAGCAAAGAAACACACACACACGATATATATATATATATATATATATATAATGTTAATGAACATACATGTCTCGTGAAGGGACATGCCTATTTTTTACTCGCTCTCATATAAATATAAAAGAATGTTGCATTTGAAAAACACATACCTAACATGACAGTGCTTAGTAGATTTGCAGAAGATCCAAAGTTCAACATGATATAAGAGCTAGATTCAATCTAGGAACCTGTGATACCCTGTAGTACTGCCCAATGGAGTATCTCAAACATTTACAAAAGCGAAATGCTCTGGTGAGACAGGACCATGGGAGAAGCAAGTGAACTGTTTCATAGAAGGATAGATACATTCTATGATACAAAAGTCAAATGTTGTGGTGAGACAAGACCGTGGGAGACGCAAGTGAACTGTTTGATAGAATGATAGATGTATTGAGATCAGGCATCGAACAACTTCTCTCTCCTTAGCCACGAAGAAGACTTTGAATGCTACGTATGGGTTTCAAATTTGTTTGAAGACAATAGGCAGTAGGAAGAGGAATCACACATATGAATAATATGATTAACATAAGGGAAAAATATTTAAACAAGACCGGCTAGCCGTTGAAGGAATAAGCAGTCTGCCATCAATGATCAAGCATCATCAAACATTAATGTCTAAGGAATCATAGCCTTGATCAATTGTTCATATACTGGTGGTTAATGCTTGCCAAATTTAATATATTGGTCTCTATGAATTATATCAAGCATCTACCAATGCTCACTAATATAATTTCAAACTATATAGTGAGTAATATTTGTTTGAATGACTATCATTGCAATATCATTAGATTGGATTGGCGTCGATTACTAGTCTGTTGGAAACTATAGTCGTGCCCATATTAGGAGTTTATATAGTGAAGAATAAGAGGTGGTTGACTCTCTGTTCATTGTCCGCCTAGTTTATCGGAATGGAGATTGCAAATAAAAATATAAATAAACAAGGAGGACCGAAAAATATGAACATGTGATATGGAGTATGGAAAGGCAAATGACACAACAAGGAGGATGTAGGGAAGAACAAAATAGATAGTGAAGTTAAGGTGATGATATCAACAAATAGTTAAACCAAGGGGGTGGTGGCTTACGTCGAATTAGGATCGAGCATCTCCAATTCATGGAGGACAAGATGCCACAAATTTGAGTCACCTAATTTGGTGGAAGCCATGCTTTCGAACTTGCCTCTATTCGAAGGGTTTGGAAATCGTGGTAACGATTATTTTTATTACGATGGGTATTCCACGGAGACGCCAAATATTGGATTTCCTTGGAGTAACCAACGACATCCATAATTATAATTCTTTTCAGTGTTTTTTTATGTTTACATATATATGCCAATAATTGATCATGTTGGGCCCACTAAATAGATTAAGAGAGATATTTTTACCGTCGTCTATAAAGTATGGAGGAGTAATGGTTGAAAGGTAACCATGCAGACAGTCCTGCCAACCAAGATCATACTAGGTACATCATCCAGGGGAATGCTTGAGTTTTAAATGTGTTCTTTAAGCCTACCAATCTAGTCTATATATATTTTAATGTCTTTGAAGGTAAGGAGATGCATTGGACCCACCATAATTTTTACTAGGTGTTTCCAATATGAAGTGAAGGATCTAATTTAGAAGATTGAAGGTCAAAAATACGCGAAAATGTTGGACAACCATCGAACAAATCACAACCATTCAACTCACTATAGCATCATAAGAAATTGAGAGCATAGGAATTTACTAGTCTTGGGCTCACCTCAAATATTTGACCTACAACAGAGCCCAACACACCTGTTGGTGCATAATTCCAACTTCAGTTTTCTCATGAAATGGAAAACTCCAATCTTTCATGCACTGTCCATTGATTTGGAATCTTTGCTAAATATAATCTATTTTTCTCATGCCCAAATTGAAGTTGCTAATGCAACGTTAATTCATAGTGATTCACAGTCCTAACTAAGGATCTTTGTTCCTAACGACTGTTAACTGTTTGATGTATCAGTTAAACATCAGCTACTACATTAGATTTAGGATTATCTAAAGATTTTATTCTATATATATCTTGCATTATTATGCAAATTGTAATAAATGAATATAGATTTTAATTCAATAGCTATGTTTTCTCTTCTATTTTTGTAATTCATATATTTTTGTTTCAGCAAGATTCTTCACTTATTTTTCAAATTGATTGTAAAATCTTACATGGTATCAGAGCCTAGTTTGCTAGAAGAAGTATTATTTTTATTGCAGGTATTACAGATCATAGTATTTTTTTTAGATGAATTTTGTTCATTAGACTTAGGGTTGTTGATGTGTTTCTATTTGTAATCATAAACTGAGTAAAGTTCCATTTTGGGGGAGGTCAATGATGTCTGGTATGTATTTTCATCCATCTTTTGTCAAGCTAACCTCAAAAAATTAGGAAAAAAGGGATAAAGGATCATTGCATTAAGCAAGATCTAATGCCCAATCTCCTTGGACACATTTCTTAGCCAAGCAAGTATGAATAGAAAATTTTATGGTTTAATAGTAATGATATTGTCTATGGACTAATATGTCTTACTATTTCTAAGGGTATTTTATATCATATAGAGCACACAGAGTGCCCTTTCATTGCTTGGACCATCGTCTGGTAATTGTATGGAGACATTAATTCTTCATCTGAGAGTGATGATTCCTTGAATAATCAAGCTTCTACGGGTGATACTAAGATTTTAATTGTCTCATCTTGTGTGGGCACGTCCTTCTTGGATGATCAGTTTATTAATAACCCTAGGGCTCTTGTTGTCTCTTCAAAGATTAGAGTTGCTTCATCAAAAGCTTCCAATGTTGCTTCATCGAAAGCTTCTAAGGTTTCTTTGCAACAGGATCATTTGTGTCTTTCAGATTCAGTTCATTGGGATAGATTTCTATCAGCCATTCCATTTTTGTTTGTAGAATCCCTCATTTTGGATCTAGATAACAGTATTGATTTCATACAGTCATTGTGAGGGAACCTTTTGTCCCTCTTCTTCCTTCTCTGCATGGTCATTCTTTATAGATTGATACAAGTTTGGATACATTTACACAACATTTTGAGGAGATCTATTTGTCTTCTCAGGAGATAAATATATCTTTTGATTATGTTATCCATCAGTTTCTAAAAGATTCAAGCTATTTCAAGATCTACACGGAGACCATGGAGTAGTTTTCATAGGCATCATACATTTTGAGATTTCTTCCTACATATTCCTTTCAGGATTAGGGAGACTTGATTCATACATATTCAGCATTGTTTCTTCCTAAAGGGAAGAATGTTGTTCGAAGATCATGGACCACCTTCTACACTCAGTTTCGAGTATCTACCATTGACTACACATTGCAAAGGGATCTATCTTCTCTTCCATTTCACTTTCTTGGAGATCTTCTCCAAGTGAAAGAAATTATAACATGGTAGTTTTATTGCTTTATTAGTATCTATTTTGAGGGGTTGTTTTATTCCCACTAGGTTTTCCTTCTTTCCTCTTTATTTTCCTCAAAATTTTCTTTTCTCCAAAGTTAGAATTAAGGGGGGTGTTGGTGCATTATTCCAACTTCAATTTTCTCATGTAGCATCAAACTCAAATCTTTAATGCACTATCCATTGATTTGGGATCTTTGTTGTGTATAATCCATTTTTCTCATGCCCAAATTGAAGTTGCTAATTTAACATTAATTCAGAGTGATTCACGGCCCTAACTTAGAATCTTTGTTCCTAATGACTAGTTAACGATTTGATGTAGAAGTTAAACACCAACTATTGCATTAGATTTAGGATTATCTAAAGATTTTATTCTGTATATACCTTGCATCATTATGCATATTGTAATAAATGAACATAGATTTTAATTCAATAGTTCTCTTTTCTTTTATGTTTCTGTAATTCATATCTTTTTCTTTCAGCAAGATTCTTCATTTATTTTTCAGATTGATTGTAAAATCTTACAACACCCACCTCCAATTTGTATTAAATGATTTTTTAACATTTCCATTGTCTATGATGATAAAATGAGACAAAAGGCACAAGAAAACAGTAATGAAATAATTACTAAATTTTACATCGGACTGTGTGGGAAATCCTGGAGAGAGAGTGTCTACTATTGAAACAATTTGAAACATCGATCTATATCACTTTTTCACTTGTATCAGCATATTCAAAAGTCTTAAAGTCTCCCAGGTGCGTTTCATTCCAAGAATGACAAGTACGGTATCTAATCTGTTTCTGATAGAAGGGCACAAGCTGATTCATGCAATCAACACTTAAAAATACAATGGAAGAGATCAACTGCAAATATAAGACACCCCCTTCATAACCTGCGTGAGGGCGGGCTTAGCCAACACACTCAAAGCTTTGACCGCTTGGAGTGGTTGGTGTGGACCCTCCCAACCCATCACTGTGATCTTTTTCTATCGCTGTTACTTCTGTCCATTCCCTCCCGCACAAGAAGTTTAAATTTTAAATCGGTTCTCCAGCCCATCTATGCAACAAAAGAGTTCCCACCTGAATGTTTTCATTTGCATGCACATCACTCCCTACACTGTCAAACTGGAGCTTCAAAATAGGTATGGATGTCCATCAAAACTCTGTGGATTGGGGGATCTTTGGATTACTGTTGGATAATTTATGTAGACACGTATGAAAATTGGGAAAGCAAAGGTGAGGCACACGAACCGTTTGACGGGGTGCCTCAAAGAAATTTGGTTTTCAATGATTGCATGAGATGCGCAAAACATGCCTGCTAAAGAAAACTTCAATATGTAAAGCCATACTCAAAGTCTTTTCCAGCGTCTACTCTGTCTGTGCTAAATTGGGAGTATATCTTAATAAGATGACTTCGAAGGAATTGAATCCATTAGAATGCACTCACCGCTATGCAGGTACCCTTAGCTGATTCTCACAGTTCCACAATTTTTGATATGGTAAAAGATGAGAGTTTGGTTAAGATAAAAACTCGAGATTTCCAAGTTTTGGCTAATGTTTTCCAACACACTCCCTCCTTCTGCCATTATCCTGCCTGCTGCCTCTACCTAAATGGGAGCTTTGGAACGAATATGGGCATCTATCATATGATATGAAAAGAGGAATTTTGATAGATGTTGCAACTTCAACTGTGGAAGCACCCTACCTAGACAAGCCATGTGAACTGTTTAACGTACTGCTAATAAGAAATTTTTGAACTCAAAATTCCAAGTTGATGTGAAATATTCCAGTTCTGGTTTCTTGTCTACTGTTTTTGCCATCTAATTTCAACCTTAGTTGTGTCTTTGAATAACTCAACATACCATATCAAATTATGTTTTTTAAAACTATGAATTTTTCCAATCATGATTTTGTTTGGAAAAATTAGCTAAGTGTCATATTTGAATTCCTTATGAGAAGCATTACGGATTTTTTTTAATGTTATCCCTCCTTCCATGTTTGTGCAAGTAGGGTAGTGAGTCAATTAAAAGGCATGTAAGCTAAATTTCTTTAGGATTTCTAAATGTCTTTAAATAATTTCTTAATCTTAAAATATTATTTTATTACAATAACATTGCAAACTTTATTATTTTAAATAATATTTTTTTATTAGTTAAATTATTTCAAAATAAGAAAATAAAAAAGTAAGTTAATGAAAACCTAAAGTCACATCTTAACCAAACATCTTAGCTAGTTGCTAATCTCCACCTATGTAATTTTAATTTAAACATTATTTTGAATATTAGTTTCATTTATTTCATAAAAGATTTTAATAGAATTGGAAACAAATTAACTATCTCTAATTTCTTTTAGATTGTTAATATTATAATATTTACATTATAGATTTTTTTCACTTGAATCAAATTTATTTGTGATATTGTCTTAAATAATTTGTAAATTTAATTTTGACTTAAAATAATAAATCTAAATCATTTTGAAAATCTCTTGCTAACATGATAGTGGAAATATCTTGATAAAGTTCTATTGAAGTTTCCATCTTGTCAAATTATCTAAATAAGTGATGCCATTATTAGGGATATGTTAATTTAGAGGTTAATTTAAAGAGTTGGGTACTAAAATAATTGAAGTTGTGAGATCTAATAAGATGAAGTATATCAATAAATAAATTTGAGGACTCTATTGTCAAATTAAATGCAAAATTGATCAGGGGCTATCTTAGATTACCTAGTTCAAAGATTTCATTATCTTGAGGTAGTGACTCTATTTTTATGAGATCAAAATTTTAACTTATGTTACATGCCTACTAGTGATGTGACTAAATCTAGCTCATACGAATGCAATAGTGGATGAAAGTTCATAAAGTTTCTTCCTCTCCACTTCTCATGATATAAATCCTTTGGTGAAAATAAATTATTTTCCTATGAGGTGTAATTATGATTAAGCTAACTATAAATTTGCAGCCATTGTTTATTTCAATATAGATATGGTTAAATATGGATTATAACTTGTATTTAGAATTCTTATGCTATAAGAAGTAGATTCTCTTATGATGAATATGATACATACGAAATTCTAACTGAATTTTTGTTATTCTTGCTTCAATAGTCATAATCTACATCTCTGTTTTAGGGAAACATACATGTTATTGCTCAACTTGGTAAACATGATCATTAAGAACTTGATAATCATATTAAGTTTCTCAAGTGAACACTAAAATCCATTTTCACCCTAATATTAGTAAAAAATAAGATTTTAAGTCCCCCATCACCCTAGACACTATTTGTAAACAACTGGGCATATTTTAGGTTTGTTATAAAATATAAGCTAAGTCTACCAAGTTATTTCATTTTTTGCTCTTTTTTTAATGGGCATGACATTCAAGCATAAAATGTGTGCATGTTAAGGTATTTTAAAATTTTATAGATTATTTTTGTGTTGGAGATAGAGACTTTTGACCATGTGCAGGTGAATGGTATATAAAAAGAGGGTAAAAAGGGGCCATTTTTTAAATTCAATTAAATCTGATCTTGGACATCAGTAATTAGAGATTTATGCACTCAAAATTTTAAGATACAATAATAAGAAGAATTTTGGTGCACTATAACTCTAGTTTCTAATTGCTAATTTTATTTTATTTTCAAATGGAGAACATCAAGAGGGTCAAATATTTCACTCAAACAAAAGTATTCCTATTTTTTCAATAAAACATAGCATCATGTTTGATGTGTGCACCTTTGTTTTTTAGTTGGATTTAGTATTATTTTCTATTAAATATAGTTTATAAAAAACATAGAATAAGTGTGTGTGTGTGTGTGTGTGTGTGTGTGTGTGTGTGTGTGTGTGTATGTGTATCCACCACCCAACCTCACCCCAATTGCCTCTAATATCTTTTCTCACATATAGATCTATGCAATAATCTCTCTCTCTCTCTCTCTCTCTCTCTCTCTCTCTCTCTCTCACTCATCCATGCACGCACGCACACACACAACATTATTACTGTTGCACCAAAAGATTGACTTGTTAATTACTGATAAACTACTAGATTTATATAAGAGATAGGAGTTGGATAAGAGATATCACAAATATAATGAGTGATGTTTGTCTACCACTAACAACCCCCCTCCTAGCATTACTTGTTATGGCCTACAATGATTTGAGTCTGTAACCAAGCTCTAATATCACTTGTTATAAGTGTGATTGCCATTGCACCAAAAGATCAACTAATTAATGCTCAATAAAACCATTTATAGAATTATAAAATACACAAGAAGATCGTTAAGACATATTGTGAATCTGGCAAGGGATATTGACCCAGTTCTAGTAGATGATTCAATGTGGATTCTTGTAAAACTTGTTCCATGGCATTATAATGGATCCTTTGTTTGTTATTTTTCCTTGGAGAGAGTTAATGGATCTTGTTTTTTATTTTCCTTGGAGAGAGATAATTTTTAGGTATCTCAAGGATTGGATATGGATGTTTGACAATTGAATTGAAGACCAATGATCAAGGATTCATGAGAGGTTGGGTTTGATTAGAGAATAACAAATGATATAAAGAGTTTGATGCACTTGGGAGAGGAAAGGGTTGAAGAGATATAAAAAGGGGAGGATTCTATTGACCAAATCCACATGTGGAAGATGAATCCTCTTACACACCTATGAGAGGATGTATAGGGAGAAAGGACTAGTGAAAAGTTTCCTCTCACACATGTACCTTAGGAAGATAGTTTTGCAGAAGTTTTATCTCACAAATGACTATACATACATACATACATATATATATATATATATATATAAAATAAAAAATCTAGTAACTTTAAATTTTGCAATCGTAATAGAAAAAAAATGGAATGTGTGACATTGGAGAGAGTGCTTTCCTAACAAATCTATTTCTAAAATTTAACTTTGGCTATGAACATTATCAGGAGACTACAATGCTCTTACTCCTATAACTAGTTTTCTTGTTATTTTTATCTTTTGGGAGAGACTGGATGATTGTTGTGACTATCAAATTATGCCTATTGCGGGGAGGATCGAAGACTAATGGAAAAAAGTTGTCTATGTCATATTCAAGCTTGACACAGACAACTTTGTGTCACATTCAAGCTTGACACAGAAATTTTTTTGCCATTAGTCTTCAATCCTCCCTGCAACAGGCAGAATTTGATAGTCACAAGAATCATCCAGTGTCTCCCAAAAGATTAAAATAATAGGAAAACTAGTTATAGTGTAGTCTCCTAATAATGTTCATAATCGAAGTTGAATTTTAGAAATAGATTTTTTAGGAAAGCACTCTCTCCAATGTGACACATTCCATTTTTTTTCTATTACGATTCCAAAATTTAAAGTTACTAGATTTTTCATGGTCTATATATAGTATATACATACATACATACATACATACATACATACATACATGTATATATATACATGTATGTATATATACATGTATGGAGGAATGATGTATACAAATGACTATATATATAGGTTCTGATCAAAGGAATGATATTTATGGAGGTACCAAATACGATGATATTATATATGATGCAGAGGGAAAATACAAGAATAGAGATATGGAAAAGAATTTTTTTGATTGTAGAACTAGTAAGCATCATACCTTTGTAAAATGTCAAGATGATACAAAGCCTAGAAGGGTTGAGACAATGGGAGAAAGAAGTAATTATGGTAGAGATGCTGAGGGTGATAGGTAAAAAGCACAAGGAAGACAATAATAAGCAAGTTTTTCTAGCTAGGAACAACTGATTTTTCATTTTATAGTACCTAATCTGATGATAGTTTTATAGGAATTTGTAATCAACCTAGCTAATCAACAACTAGACCAATGAATCATAGTGACAAAGGCATAAAATCTATTACAAAAGTTAGAGAATGTTTGCACGAGCCTGCAAGCTCCGTGAGATATTATTTTGTGCAATTTAGTATGTACATGGTATGAGATTTATTTTCTCTTTCTGTAGACATGTTACTAAGAAGTAAAGGGTTTTATATTTTAGTTTGCTATTGACTCATAATTTGGTATGGTGGGTTATATATTAGAATTGTTAAGTTCAAGATTTGTTTTTTGTTATATTTCAAAATAGATTTGTATTTATAAATTTTCCAAAAAATATTTACGGGCTAGCCATTTTGAAAAATAATTAAAAGGTTGTTTGATTAATATTAACAATGTATTTCACTTGAAACTTCATTTTTACCTTAAATGCATCATGCAATGAGAAATTCTGTTTGAAAAGTGTATGGGCCACTCATTTTTTGGTGGTACTCTTTCTTAAGTTATTCAAAGTTAACTTATTGTTGGTTCATGGTGGATTAGAATGTATCTAAAAGGAAATAGTGAATTTTTCAAGGTTTCATGTCAAACTACTTGGTACTTATAAGTTGTTACTAAAAATGAAAATGCAAGTAGCAGTGACAATTCTCATGCTTGTAATAATGTTGTTACTAAAGTCTTCATAAAACCAAACTCATACTAAAAAAAAAAATAGTCTTAGTGAAATAAAAAGCACTTTAGGAAAATTGATGTTGAATTAAAATTCAAGAGCCATTTACTTAATCTTGTTTGTGATGTATATACATAATTTAGTCAGGCATAACCCAGTTGAGGATATTATATCAAATAGGAGATGTTCCATTTTTTGGAATCTAGGACTATTTTTTTATTCCAAGTATGTGAGGTGAACAAGTGAGTTTGGCATTTTTTATACATTCATACATACATACATACATATATATATATATATATATATATATATATATATATATATATATATATATATATATATATATATATATATATATATATATATATATATATATATATATATATATATATATATATATATATATATGTATGAATATATATATATATATATATATATATATATATATGTATGAATATATATATATATATACCTACATACACATACATATATACATCCTTTGCATGGTTTAGAGGTAATGTCATTGTGGCAGAGGCTTTCGTAAGGGAATAAGCCTTGCGAGTTAGCATATATTGTCTTAAAATAGTTAAGTGCTACCTAACTATGTCCAAGGCATCTACACACTGGAGGCATACTTTGCCTACCAGGCTTCCTACATACCCGTATCCATAGGATCAAGACACTTGAACTAATCACTCTAATGATTATGTAGTTCTAGTTTCTAATTTTTTTGATGTACTTGTATTAATCCTATAACCATTGGTGAGCTTTACTCACCTAATACAGCTCTTCACCATTACACACCCACTTGGGTGAATTAGGTGGTTTTCTATAATTACAATATTGTAACATCTTGGTGTAACCTTTCTATTGTAGTGTATAGTTAATGTAAAGTTAACCTATATACGTCCTAACCAACTTCTTATATAGTTATGTTTAAAATCTTGTGACAATAATCAATGTGACAAAAGCTTGTTTAAAAGCACATATTCCTTTTATTAAATGTAAGGTTAATTATCCAAATATCCATACATGTATAAGCATGGTAAGTTACCTAGAATATCATGTGATCAATATTTAAAGTACCTGTAATGTCCTCATCACCTCCTGCTACTCTCAGGGGAAATCCATCTTCATTGCTCGCAAGCAATTCATCACACTAGTATATCTAGGAATGTCCTTATCGCCTCCTACATAAAATAAATCCAATATTACAAAATTCCCCCTAAGAAATAATAATTCAAGTGAAATAAACACATGAAAAATGAGAGAGAAAAAGAGGAATCTACTTATCAATAGGTGTTGTCATTGCATATGTGGCCATGCTACTTGTTGAGTGAGTTTTTTTGTTTTTTTGTTGTATCAAGATCTCTCTATTTATATACATACATACATATACATATGTATATATATGTATATACATAAATACATGCATATACAAAGATCACAAGGGCATGACAACAAAATGCAACAATCATTGGCTTTGTTCAAGTCATGATTTTATTGAAGTGACAAAATGTTCAATAAAACAAGTATAAACTAACATAAATGGATCATATACTCAATCCTATTATGATTTTATGTGAATGCATCGGATCATTAACTGGACAATATTATGCACAAGATCTTTACTCAATCACCAAGAGATAATATTATTTGTAAGTACATATTTTTGCATACTTAATTTGTTATGAATAGTTTTGATTGAATGCAAGGATGATTGCTTGTGTGAATTTAATACATGAATGATTAATATTATTTAGCACAAGTACTATGCAAGTGTGTATGTGTGTGTGTGTGTGTGTGTGTGTGTGTGTGTGTGTGTGTGTGTGTAAAGAAATTGACATAGTGAACTGATATACATACATACATGCACATATACATACAATCATCATAATCAATTATCCTTGAATCTGACTAGAGCTATTATATATGAACAAAAGCATGAAGATCACAAGGGCACAACATGAAAACAAAATGTAGCGATCACAAGGGAACGACCAAAAAATCCTAGATCTCCACTGATCTTCACCAATGTTCAAAACTCTCCACCCTCATTTGGAGCTCTCCACCCTCTTTTGCATGCAACTCTCCATAATCAATTATAACAAATGGGAATTATTAATGTCATGTTTTATTTATTTTTGTTTATAATCCATAATCCACAATCCACAAGACCTCTCTGTATATACACATATATAGACACACAGAAATGCGTATGTATGTATATATATATGTGTGTGTGTATATACATACATACATATATATATACATAAATACATGTATACATATATACATACATACATATATACATACATACATGAAAACAACAATGCACTTTCTAAGAGTTTAAAATTGTTCAACAAAATTAATGTTTTACAAGAAAATATTGTTGAAATAGTACAGAAATTGCTTGACATGAGAGGTTTGCAAGTGAGGGTGTTGACCAATCTTGAAAACTTGAATGATAAAATGAAAGCTATCGGTGATCAAACACCTATGCCAGAGTTACAACACACTATGAAGTTAATTTTGATAAGGTAGAGGTGGATATTCAAAAGTTTGATAATCAAAATTTATGATACGAGAGCGAAGGAGAAGGAATGGTTTTAGAAAGAGAAGGAGAATAAGCAGCTTTAGAAAGAGACTACATGGCAGAAACAATAGCTAGACAAGATAGAGGATATTATGGGAGCCATTGAATAGAATCTAGGAAGTGTTTTGGTAGGTACTATGACATTGGAAATACTAGTTAAATTGGTCTAGTTGCAAATTAATTGGGTTGATTACTTCATTGTTATATGATCCAGTGATAATGTTAGTTATTATGTAATGGGCACCCTTGGATGTCCCAAAAACTAAACCAAATTGCTGAAAGGAATCAAACGTTTATTTGTTTGTTGTGTTTCGTGCATGGAATTGGTATCATACAACATAAACAAGAAAGAAACTACAATAATATGCAAAGTGGACATGAACTGCTGCTAATAAAATGTTATTTTCAGAATTCATAAAACCAAATACATGGCAAATTTATCAACTCACTAATTACTTCAGCAATATTGTCATAATACTCCAGCCCATGCTTACGAACTTGCTGCTACAATACTTTGTCCTCCAATCAGTCCACTACCTTCATAATACCATTCCCTCCAAGCAGCATAAGCGTCGAACAAGTAGTGAAGAAGATATGAGCAAAATATCAAATCTGCCTGTAGCCGAAAATGCAACTAAACTGCCTGATAATGAAGCCAATAAGAAAGAATTCCAAAGGCCAAACCCCAAGGGAATGACGTCTAGAATGTTACAAGAGAGGATAGACGTCCTCAAATGCCAAGAACAAAGCTGCAACTCACACACCAATTTCTTCTCATCTTCAACCTCTCTAATGAAGCTACAAATGCTTCCTTTTATTCTATTCCCACGGGTCCGCTCAACTCATATGGGCAATGTGGGATAAAGATGTGTAATATAAAACATATATTAAAATACCCCTTATGTCTCCCTTGGGTACACATCACCATAAAATAAATATTAAAGTAACACTTTAATATTTTACAATTAAATTAGACATTACTTTAATAAAACTTCAGGCATTAAAATGTATTAGCAATCGGACTCCGAATAATGCGAGTGATAGCTCATCGGAGAGCTCTCACCGAGGAGTATCGAATCCAATCACCAAAATTGACCTGCACTGTGTCCTGCCAACTTACTAAAAATAGTAAGTATGCCTGAAACTGAGTAAATCAACTTCGTTTTGGCCCAAACTGGAAATGACTAGGCCAAAACACTCCAAGATCCCATTAAACCCTTCGTTAGCCCTCGGGACCATGTAGAACAAGGCTAACGCACACACACTTGGTCAACTGCTAAAATGGGGACATTACATATTATTTTGACATACATGAAAACATAATTATTGTTCATAATTATATATACATACATACATGAAAACAACAATGCACTTTATAAGAGTTTATAATTGTTCAACAAAATTAATGTTTTACAAGAAAATGCACCTAAAGAACTGTTAGCTCTGAGGCAAGAACATGGTGTTGAAATAATAATAAAAAATTTGACATGAGAGCTTTGCAAGTGGGGGTGTTGACCAATCTTGAAAACTTGAATTCTGAAATGAGAGCTATCGATGATCAAACACCTATGCTAGAGTTGCAACATAATGTAAAGTTGATTTTAGATAAGGTAGAAGCAGATATATAGAAGTTTGATAATCAAAATTTAAGGCACGAGAATGAAGGAGAAGGAGCAGCTTTAGAAAAAGACTGCACGATAGAAACAACATCTAGACAACATTGAGGATATTATGGGAGCCTTGTGATTATGGAATTTACACAGAAGCAAAACTTGCTTCTTCAACACCTTACACTCAACTCTTAACTGAAGTTATTCTTCCAACAGTGAGAATAGCTACTAAAAATTCTTGGGAGCATTCAAAGATGAACCATCTCAAACCATTTTGATTTTGATTTTGGTACCCCAACCAACAACATGTACCTCTCAACAATTTGAATTTTCCACATGGTAAGGGATAATGTGCATGGTTCATCTTATTCAGTGGTCATACAAAATTGAAGTTGAAGCTTATCGTTTGGCGAGTTTGAAGTTTTGAGGAATATAAGTGGTAATCTAATCCAAGCTTCATTATCTAGCCTACAGTATATCTCCTCTAAATGGCTCAGAGCTACCACATGGGAAGGCATATGGTGTGTCTCTATTCCATACCTACACATATATGACCATTTGGTGTTGGAGATTTAGAGCCTTAAGAATTATGCCATGATCTATGTCCCATTTCCAAGTCACACCACCTAACCTTGCTCTACATGCCTTATTTTCCATATGAGAGAAATCATAGATATACCAAATGTTTGATAAGTTGCAATTTGATAAAGAGGGATGCCAAGTGTTTGACCAAATATATTCAGTGGAGATTCGTCACAATTTACTTCAAGGCACTCTAAGTCAGAATTGGTTTTAATACATGCTACTTGGTGTCACCCTATTCCATGTTGTTTTGAAGATGATGATTCTTTGATATCCATTGTGGTGATGTTCAAGAGAACAAAAAATCATATTCCCAGCCCAAGAGAACACTACACAATTTTTAGAGATTGGTATTTCATGCTTGCTATAAACTTGGTGTTTCAAATCTATAAAGGTTTCTCTAGACAAGAATGTAACAAGAATCACAATGCATATGAATTGTTTGACAAAATAATTCAATTTCCAACCCACGATCAAAGAACATTCCTATATAATTATTGGATAGCTTTCAAAAATTTTGTGACTTGTCCTATTTGATGATAGCCCATATAGAATATTGCAAAAATATTTAGTGGAGGAGATTTGGAGTCTCTAAATCACCACCTCACAAATTGGGTTTCTAAACTAAAATTTTGTGCCAAGCCATGAAATATTGAGCATTAACAAAATACAAATAAGCTTCAAAATAATCCATATGCAAGGGTGACTGTAGAAAATGGATAAGAAGTCAATAATCCATATGTGAGGAATGAAAATAAATGTGAAGCTTCTTATCTAACAACATTTTGTAGTGAGAACTCATCAATCAAGTAGTATAGACAAGGCACATGAACTATTTGATAGAATGCTACCATGATATTTGTTAAAAAGATTATCTTTCATTCAAAATTCAAACATTGGTAGGCATCATGTTGAAACTAGATGACATCATGCTCACATGGAATGGAGAAAGCTCGCAGAGGCACCATAGTGAAGGGAGGCATGAATCATTTGTTGCAATGTGTCAATAGAGAGGTCATCCCATGAGATGGATAAAAAATGGAGTGATAATTACATGAAATACAATGATTGCAGAATATGCACAATATGGAAGCATAGACAAGCACATGAACAATTGGGCAAGAGGCCTCAAGAGACTATTTTTTTTGGAATTGATTGATTTTATGAGTAATATTCATACAAAATGTGGCTTACAGAAATACCATATTGTAATGTGGCTTGTAGAAATACCATGGAAAATTATATTTGATCCTGTTAGATGGGAACAATTGATTGTTCATTCTATTGTACCTAATATGATGTCAATTCTACATGAGTTTGTAATCAACCCAGCTAACCAGCAACTAGACCTAGTTTACTGGGTTATGGCTAGTTTCTTTCTAAAAATATCTACTATGATGTGTTTTTGTAAAATTTCTTGCGAACTCTACCCTTTTTTCCTAGTCTGCATTATTTTTGTGGAGGATCTTGAGGTAAGTCACTTAGCATAGGTTGAGTGAGTTTTATTTTATTATTATTTGGATTCTAGAATATGTATGTGGCTGGTTCAACTTTTTTGTTGTGATAAGATGTAATAAGCATCTTAAAAATGATCTCTAAATATACATGTTTAGAAGGAAATATAAAGAGATACCCGTTTAGAAGGAAAATAAATGAACATATGCATAGCCCTTGAAGAAAATGACAAATCTAGGGCATGAAAACGAAATCAAAGAGCAAGGTCACAACATGATAACAAAATTGTAGAGGAAGGGCACAGAGATCACAAGGGCATGACATAGCAACAAAATCGTAGAGCAAGGGTACAGTAACAAAATTGTAGAGCAAGGGCATGGCAACAAAATGTAGAGATCACAAGGGCATGAAAACCAAATCAGAGAGCAAGGGCATAACAACAAACTACAGAGATTACAACAATGAAATCAAAAAGCAAGGGAACAACAATGAAATGCAAAGATCATAGCAATGAAATGCACCAATCATAAGCGCATGAAAATGTTCACAGCTCTCCACCCTCATTTAGAGCTCTCAACCCTCTTTCCCGCATAGCTTTCCATAATAAAAACAAATGGGGAATGATTTATGTCATTTTTTACTTTTTTTTATACTCATGGGGGCATCATAATTACAATGCAAACATCGGTATTGCGATGATGTCGGGGATAATTGCCAAAAAAACATGAAAATCAACACAAATTACACTGTCATCACAAATTATCATTGCAATTTGACCCCAAATGTTATAGTGATAGATTTAACTTTGCATAATGAATCTTTATATGGTATACATTATGAGAATGTGTGTACACATGCCTTATAAATGTTTTGAGTACATAGTGAATGTTATGAAAATTTATGTTTTAGAACTTCATTACACAAAGTACTTGGTGAATATCATGTGACTTGATGTTCAAGAGGCCATTACTCAAAGTACTTGGTGAATATCTTGCATCTTGACATTCTGGAAGGCCATTACTTAAAGAGTACCTAGTGAATATCATGTGTCGATATTCTAAAAGACCAATACTCATCATATCAAATGTGATATCAAGCATTTTTAAGAACTTGGTGAATATCATGTGTTGATATTCTAGAAGACCAATACTCATGATATCAAATGTGATATCAAGACTAAGTACTTGGTGAATATCATGTGTTGATGTTCTGGAAGACCAATACTCATGATATCAAATGTGATATCAAACCTTTTCTGAGTACTTGGTGAATATCATGTGTCAATATTCTAGAAGGCCAATACTCATGATAGAAAATGTGATATCAAACCTTAGTGAGTCATTGGTGAATATCATATGTTGAGAATGTGATATCAAAATTTTGAATATCTTCTTATCAAATATATTATTATATTACAATTGAGGTAATATATGGTCATGTGTTTATCCTCCCTAGCTAAGAGGGAGTGTTGATGTTTTGTAACTTCTCTCAGATAAAATGTAGAAAAGGTACACACACACACATGTTAGAGTAATTAGATATTTTCTAATTAACTATATTTTACTTAAGCTAAAATTTAGGCATCTAATAATTAATTATTTTATTAATTATTATTATGCAACTTAGATTTTACCTTTTAGGGTTTTTATCTCCTTTATAAGGATTAATCTCTTTGTAATTACTCATTCATTCAATACAATTGCAATATCATTTTTTCACATCAAGGATGTTTCCTCTTTTTTGGATCTATGAATTCCAACCTCCATAGCTTTTGCTTCTCTCTTTTTGTGATAGATTTTTACATGCAGTGAATCTTGAGAGTTGTGGGGTTGATCTTTCATCAACTTCAACATAGTATTAGAGCCCCAGATCTTCATGCCCATGTTTTGTTCTTTAGAGTTTTTGGTGTTGGTTTTCAGATATGAGATTTTAGAGAAGTTTTTATTGGATTTGGGGGACCTTTGTTTCTGGTCAATTTGAGCCTAAACGAACATCACTGTTGCACTTAGAGCATCCAAAAGCCTCGCCATTTCCATATAAAATATGTCTAGTTTGGACGCTATTGAAATCTGAGGCAAACAAAATTTAGCCCAAGGTCGTACGACCTTAGGCTCAAAAATTGAAACAAAGGTTTTTTATTATTTTAAAAAAATAAGTTTCAATTTTTTACAAAAATAATATTCATTCTTGTAAAATAGATTTGAATAAAGCATTTGTAGACCCCTACATGGTTTTCATGGTTCTCACGCCTTTTCCAAGGTGATTTCTTATTGGAATTACGATTTTTGGATGTGTTCAACTATATGTTTGAAGGTACATGACAATTTTTATTAGATTGGTGCTCTTTGATTGGGCTCATGCCAATGCATAGTACCCAGTACCTACCCCTTTTTGGAGAGAATTTTCCTTTTGCCAAGGTTTTCTCAGGCCTAGTCAACTCCCCATGCACAATTCAAGGAGTGCATGAAATTTATTTTCCACCCCCCTCCATATTTAGCATTTTTAGTTTTTGGTGAATAGATAGCCCTTTATAAATATGGGCATTTTTTTGGGGAGTCATGTTTGTTTCATGCACAAGTCCTTTGTTTTGTGAACTGTACGCCATCCATCCTACCCGATGTCAGATCTTTGATTGCATGCAGGTTTGAAGGCACATTTTTCATTTGGGCACATGCAAATTGGTGGCCAACTGGTGACCCTCCCATGAAGCTAACTGGACATTTTTTGTTTAGAGATCTTTGACATTTTTAATTGGTGAGTGGATTTGTCTACGAAACTCTCTCTGCTACTCTTCATTTTTGGGGCTCCACTTGTTTTGGAATTCAAGGATGATTAGGCAGTATTCTTTAATTGGACCATTTTGTCCATGTGGCCACTACCAAAGTTTTTCTTGGCGCATTTTTTCTAGAGAGTACGCCTCTTATTTTTACAGATTGTTGGTGGATACTATAGAACTATGAACCATTTTTTTATGGGCACCAATTTTGGGTTTATTTTTGGGATCTGGCCATGCAAGGCCAGTCAGTAGACCATAAGGCCACATCAGCCTCCTTGCCTCACCACACTTTTTTTTTGGGGTTGCACATTAATTCACGGGCCCACAAAATTCTTGGGCCTCTACCTTGATTTTCAGCCAATGCCCGTGATTTGGTGTTCAACACACTTTGATTCAAAGTCTATGAGACTTTTTTTCCATGATTTTTATTGGCTGAACCCACTAGCACCTCTATCATACCCTCTACTCATGCCTCCATTTTGGGAGGCCCAACTAGTGATAGTTAAGAATATCTTGACATTTTATGTGCATGTGGGGTGGATTATTTTGGAGACTACAGTATTTTTTGTGGGAAGCTTGTGATTTGGCCAAAAAAAATTGGCATTAATATTACCAATTTTGATTTTTATGGAAAATTTTCTACATGCAATTCATGGCCACTAGATTTTTTTTGGCACTAGCTCTTGATTTCCTTCTGATATGGCTCTTTTCTAGCATTGTTTCCTAGCAAGAAGATTTTTTTTTGCTATTGGTCAATTTTAGGCTTTCTTTTGCCTCGATGGTCATTTGACCATCAAATTTGGGCTCATCACCTACTGACATCAATGCCACGTCAACGCTTGCATCATCACTCCTGCTACTCCTGGATTTGTTTAGACCTACCAGTGCTTTTTTGCTCATATCTCGAGCATATAGACTCTGATTTTTCCAAACAATATATCATCAAAAAATTGGTTCCGAGCTTGCCACAATGGTACAATAAATGTTTAGTTTTGATGATTTTTTGTTGTAAAAGTTAGGAGTTTTATTTTGTGCTCTGGGAGACATATCTTGAGCATCTATCTCTAATTTGGCAATTCTTTATATCATTGGAAAGGTTGTTTATAACTCTTTCCATTGATGCTAGTTTTTTTCCAAATTTTGCTCCAGACACATTCTATTCAATTTTTTGTATTTTTGTATTCTAGTGGATATCTTGGTTGTTTCAGGTCTAGGGATTAATTTTGTTACTTTAAAGGATTCATCATGGGTTGTATTATCTATTGTATCAACCTTATGTCTCTTTTGGTCTTTGTAGACTTCATTTGTATGCATTTTGCAAACGCACTAAGTTTTAGTGCCATATTGCATATGTATTTTCGTTTTAGTTGTTTTTTCTTGTTTTTCTTTCTAATTCAAGTAGTGTCATCTAAGGACACTCATATAGATTATTGTATTATTTGGATTCACCATATCTTGTGCCTTATTGTACATACATTGCTTTGATTAAAGTGCTATGGGGGGTTGATGTTTTGCCATCTTCCATTGTTAGTGAGTATTCCATCCATGACATTAGCTTTATGGCATGTCTAAGATTGATCACCTTAGTACATACACATGTGCATTCTTTTGTGTATCTTGATTGTGGTTCCTTGACATATATTTCTATTGGGCAACTTTTCCAGTTGTTTGTCACCTCACCCTTGTCTGCATTGGGGGGGAGGGGGGGGGTGTGGGGGGTTCTTCTCTTGGTTCTTATGCTCCCTTGGTTTGATGGAGTGAACTATGTATTTAATATTTATTCTTATGTACTATTGGAATTCTTTAGAAAAACTAAGAGGGGGGTGAATCAGTTATCTAAGGTCCAAATGTACAAATAAAAAATTTCAATGCTTAGTAGACCCATATCCATAAAACCTTATCATGTGTGCATTCATTAGATCATACAATACTTAAAATTTATAGGTTACTATCCCAGGTCAAAACAACTTTGCAGAAATGTAAACATGAAACATAGCATATTCAATAACACAATTGACATAAGGATTTTATGTAGAAACTCAATTTGGGAAAAACCACCAATAACATGCTACTAATTCTCACTCTTCTAAAGTCATGCCCTGTGAAAGGCCAACCCTATTAAAGGTTGCAATACACACTGTTAAATGAGGCCTAGTTAAAGGATTTACATATGACTATTAGGTCAACCTTAATCCATAGGATTTACCATAGACTAATACAATGATTAGAAAGTAATAGTAAGGCTTTATCTGATAACAAATTACAACTCACTTGCAAATTATAGATCCCTATTTTAGTCCTCCATTCTGCTTACCATTCACACACTTTAGCTCTGATAACTTGTTCACCCTTCAAGCATTCATACTCTTAAGATTTCTTGCTTTGTATGCCAACTGCAGTCATTTCTGTTCAGCCACTGAATGAAGCAATACCCCAAACTCCTTTTCTTCCATAGGTTCTTACACATGAAAACCTTTTCTTCTGACCAGATATCTCTATAAATAGAGAATTAAGATCTTTTGTAGCCTAACCATAATCGTTTATTTTAGGGTTATGTAGGATTAGGTAGGATATGATGAAGCTACCCACTTTTCCATTTGGTTCTTTTAGAAAATTCTTCTACAATATTCCTTGAATTCACCTCAAAATGGTTTACCTTGAATGGTGTAAGAGCACCCTTTCATGAATCCCACCATTTCATTTTTGGTGTGATGAGCTTCTCTTAAGAAGCATGTGAATACAATAAGAGTATATAGCTCATGCTTGTGTGTCCCAGCTAGGATAGGTTAAAGATTCTTCTTTGGCCTTTGGTGGGAATGGTATATTGACCTTGGGTTGGTACCATTCTGAGTTCTTTGTCTTTCCATGATTGGTGAAAGGGGAAGTTAGGATTCTTTGTTTCATTTTGAGCTATGTGTGCTTTAGAAGAGCTTGCAAGGTGAACTATGGGCTTGGAAGACCACAATGTTTAAACAATGCAATTTTATGTAAAACCTATCACCATATGGAATAGTTGTCTTCAAGAGTTTGGAGGTCTTAGGTGAAGCAAGGTAATACTCCCAAGGTTTCTTTGGGAAGGCCTAATATGGTCTTAAAAGGTGGAAACAAATAATTCTACCCAAGCAAGAAAAATTGCTTTAAAATTGCTAGCAACTTTTCAACTTCTTCCATTTTGTTGCTAAAAGACCTATTTTGTAATGTGACTTTGAAAAATCCCTAAAACCTAACTTCATACTATGTATAGCCTATTTAAGGTTGGAAGAACCTGAACCAAGAGTTGGAAGTCATTGTTTTGTATGGCATTGTACTACTATGGCAGACTGATTGATTTTAATACAACATTTACTAGTTTTTGGTGTTGTTTGGTAGCAAATCATATTGGCATTGTCATTTTGTTGCATGATATAGTTTGTATCTTTTATATTCTCCATTATCCATGCATTAGATTATTTATGTGATCAATTTTTGTAGGTGTTTTTAAATTTCTTTAAAGCTCACTGTTTGCTGCCCATTTTGGAGTTCTCTACAATGAATGGGATGTAGCTCTTGTTTCCACCATGGTATTTCCATGGCCTTTTAGATTCCAAGACTACATACCCTAATGTGTAACATATTTCAAGAAAGGGCCCAGAAAATGTGGGAAAGCATTTGTTTGACAAAGACCTAGGCAAGCTAGGCAATGTCTGGCTAGGAGCAATCAGCAAAGAAAGAGCTCTCAAGAACAAAGCATGAAGAGTGAAGACTTTCCCTTTAGAGGGATTCAAGAGGGGTATGAGAAGGTTATTTCTTGAAAATTATGAGTCTTTATAAGTTGAGGAAGGTGTTTGAAAAGAGGGGACAACATGTAGCCAAGAACACCCTCCAAAACCCTCATTATTTTTCATTATTTTTGTACAGCCTTTTGGTGGCCTAAAACCTCAAAAATATTTGAGTATGGACTGTGTGAAAAAAAATGTTCTTAAGTCAAGGGCTGATGAATCCCCAAGGATAATAATTTATTAACCCTACAAATCCAGCTGGAGGCCTAATTAGGGGCTCTTCTAGTGGCCTATTGTGAAGGAACTTGGAAATCGGGTAGGAACCCATTGTCACCATCAATTCAAGCATGCTAAAAGTGTTCCAATAACACCTTAAAACTCATCAAACTTTTTTTTGACTAGGGGATGTTTTAGAACCCTAGTAGACCTATATATGCATTTTGGAAGAATTGCATTCTTAGGAGGATAAGAGAGTCATGGAGCAATATTTGATCATTTCACCTAGTGGGAAGGTTAGGGAAGGTTAGGGGATGTTCTAAGTTGTAGTAAATCCTATAGACCAAGTTAGGTGTTAGGATAACACCAAGATCCTAGTGTGGGTCAATGGCATAGACTGGTTAGTCCACCCTAACTTTCCCCCATCAGATTGGTATCAGAGCCTGCAAAGGTGTGGGACAAAGCAAGGTGAATGCAGTCACCTAGTGAATCTAGTGATTCTAACATAATGGTAACCAATGCTGAATTGGCTAAGAAAGTAGAAGAGCAAGAAGAAGAAAATAAGTCTTTGAGAGAAAAACTAGCACAACTAAAAAAAAATTTAAGCAAGGTCCAAGACACTATAGATAAAGTCAAGGACAAGATGGAGCAGAAAGAAGAGAAGGAGGATAAAGAGAAAGTCATTGAGTTGGAAGGAGAAACCCCAACACCAAACCCTATTTTACCAGAAGAGCCTTTCTTGAAGGAAATCAAAGCAATAAATAGTAAAGCTTTGGAAGGCATTCCTTTATTCAGTGGCAAGACGGATCTTGATCTCATCATGGAATGGATTGAAGGGATGGAGAACCATTTTAAATGTGATGGTGTCTCTGATGCTCAGAAGGTTAAGGTGGCAAGGTCAAGGTTGAGAAGCACTGCTCTCACCTAGTGGAAATTTGTGCAAACAGAGAGGGAAAAAGAAGAAAAAATTCCTATTACTTCTTGGAAAGGAATGGTGGCTAAAATCAAAGAAGCCTACATTTATGAAGACTATGAAATATAGCTGCACAGGAGGAGACAAAATTTGAGGCAAAAAGACATGGATGTGCATTCTTATATAGAATAATTCCAAAAGCTATTCTTAAGGTCTAAAGTGGTGGAAGATGAAAGTATCAAGTTGGCATGATATCTAAATGGACTCAAATGGTCTATTCAAGAAGAAATGAGCCTTGTCACTCCTAAAATAGTTCATCAATGTTATCAAATGGCCCTAAAGGTGGAAGAGAAAGGAAAAAGAAAGTAGGACCGCACTTCCAAGAATAGAGGAAGAGGTAGAGATTCTAGAGGTGGTCAAAGAGGTGGTTCTAATAGAAGTGGTTAATCAAGAAACCAAAGGGAAAGTAGACTCTTGGAACAAAGTTTTGAAATCAGCACAAGGGGATCTTTTAGTAGAGGAAGAGGATCTCAAGGAAGTAGAAGAATAGGAGCTGAAAGGAGCAGCTCCTATTTTGCCACCATGAAGTGTTACCAATGTGGACAGCTTGGACATCCTACCTAAAAGTGTCCTGATAAACCAATAACCTCTAGTAGTGAGAAGAGAGTAACTTATGCTCAAGAAGATGGTAGCAGCTCATGCACTAATGAAGTCAGCAAATTAGAATCGGAAATGGGTGAGAATTTTATGATTAGAAAGGTACTCATAAGGCAACCCAATCAGAGTGAACCTAAGCAAAGGAGGGCTCTTTTTAGAGCCAGGTGCAAGATTCAAGGCAAATTTTGCAAGGTTATAGTGGATTCTAGATCTATAGATAATATTATATTAGAGGAGGCAACAAAGAAGCTAAAACTTACAAAGTTTCCCCATGCAAACCCCTACAAAATGACTTGGTTGGATCAAGAGCAAAGTGTACTTGTTAATGTGCATACATGGGTTGAGTTTTCTATTGGAGATTATAAAGACAAAGTACTTTATGATGTCTTACCCATGGATGCATGCCATCTTTTCTTAGGAAGACCGTGGCAATTTGATAGGAAGGTGATGTATGATGGAGAAGAAAATGCCATTTCCTTCAAGAAAGATGGAAGGACTTTCAAAATTCAGTGCTTAATAGAGAATGAAGAGAAAACCTCTAAGACACCTAGTGTGTTACTTAGTAGTGGTAAAGAGTTCTTGCAAGCTTTACAGGATGAGGAGACTATAGGATGTGCAATTATGGTCAAGCCAAAGGAGGAAGAAACTAAGTTGTAGCCAGTACCTCTTAAAGTGCAACAAATTCTTGATGATTTCAAGGATATTATTTCAGATGGAACACCAGCAGTACTACCACCTAAGAGAGTAATCAACCATCAAATTGATTTTGTACCTAGTGATTCTTTTCCTAACAAAGTAGCCTATAAGCTTAGTTTGGATCAGAACAAGGAAGTGGCAAGACAAGTGTAAGAATTATTGGATCAAGGGTTGATTAAGAAGAGTATTAGTCCATGTGTTGTCCTAGTGGTCTTAGTAGCAAAGAAAGGAGGAAAATGGAGGCTTTGTACACATTCAAGGGCTATTAACTAGATCACCATCAGGTATAGATTCCCTATTCCAAGAGTAGAAGACTTGATGGATTGTTTAGGAGGTGCTATGTACTTTACTAAGCTAGATTTAAAGAGTGGTATTCATCAAATTAGAATCAAGGAGGGTGATGAATGGAAGACCGCTCTTAAAACCACAGATGGATTGTATGAATGGCTTGTAATGCCATTTGGGCTTACAGATGTCCCAAGCACTTTCATGAGATTAATGAATGATGTCTTGAAGGACTTCATAGGTAGATTTGTGGTAGTGTTTCTAGATGATGTACTCATCTATAGCAAGACAAAAGAAGAGCACCTGGAACATGTAAGGTTGGTCCTGAAAAGACTCCAAGAAGAGCAGCTAGCCATCAATTTGGAAAAGTGTGTATTTATGCAGCAAGAATTGGTTTATTTGGACTTTTTAGTATCCAAGGGTAATTTTAAATGGACCCAAGCAAAGTGAAGGTAATCTTGGATTGGTCTACTCCTAGAATAGAGACTAAAGTGAGAAATTTTCATGGCCTAACACAATTTTATAGAAAGTTTGTGAGGAACTTCAGTGGGATTTGTGCACCAATATTAGACACCATCGAAGGAGGGCTAAAAACAAAGTTCAAATGGACTGAGGCAGTAGAGAAAGCATTTCAAACATTGAAACAAGAGGTAGCTACAAAACCCATTTTAATCCTACCTACTTTTGATAAATTATTCACTCTTGAATGTGATGCAAGTAATGTAGTAGTAAGGGGTGTATTGAGTCAAGAAGGAAGACCTATGGAATTCTTCAGTGAGAAACTCAATGAGGCCAAGAAGAAATATTCAGCTTATGACTTGGAGTTGTATGCATTAGTGCAATCTCTTAAGAAGTGGAGACATTACCTCCTACCCAAAAAATTTGTTGTCTTTACAAATAATCAGGCTTTGAGTTACATCAACACTCAAGAGAATCTTAGTAACAGGCATTTAAAGTGGATGGAGTATCTACAATCTTTCACATTCACAATCAAGCATAAGAAGGGGCAGCTCAACAAGGTAGCAAATGCCTTGAGTAGGAAGCTTTTGACTGTCCAAGAAGTACAGCTGCAAAGCATTGGAATAGAAGGTTTTAAAGACTTGTATGAAGATGATGAAGACTTCTCCCAAGCCTACAAGGTATTCCTAGAGTTTGAGAATCATTTTCATAGTGATTTTGTAGATTATACCCTTCAAAATGGATTTTTATTTAAAGGTAATCAGCTATGTGCACCTAAGGAATCCATGAGGGAAAATCTAATTCAAGAGAAGCATAATGGCAGCTTGAGTGAACATTTTGGCATAAACAAGACATTGGAGTTAGTACAGAGATACTACTTTTGGCCTAAGTTAGCAAGAGATGTACAAAGATATGTTGCACAATGTGGAATATGTCAAAGAGCTAAAGGAGGTTCAAGCAATGCAAGACTCTATCAACCCTTGCCAATTCCAAATAGGCCTTGGGAATGTGTAAGTATGGACTTTGTCGTTGGAATCCCCAAAACAAAATTAGGTATGGACAACATTTATGTTGTAGTAGATAGGTTCTCTAAAATGAGTCATTTCATTCCATGTAAGACTACTCATGATGCAAGTTATATAGCACATCTCTTCTTCAAGGAGATAGTTTGGATTCATGGACTCCCTTTGAGTATTGTGTCTGATAGGGATAGCAAGTTCATGGGTAATTTTTGGTAAACCTTATGGAAGAGGTTGGGAACTAATCTCTCTTTCAGTTTAGCATACCATTCTAAAAATGATGGTCAAACTGAGGTCATCAACAAGGTGCTTGGGAACTTGTTAAGGTGCTTAACAAAGGTGTATGGTAGACTTGGGATCTAGTTATCTCTTAGGCTGAATATTCTTATAATGATAGTGTTAATAGGAGCATAGGAAGGAGTCCTTTTGAGATAGTATATGGTAGACACCCTAGAGGAGTGATTGAGTTAAGAGACTTAGGTCCTATGGAGTTAAAGAGTGGACAAGCTGAAGATTTCACTCAAACTATTCAAGAAGTTCAAGAACAAGTGAAGAAGACTATGTTGGAATCTACTCAAAGACTCAAGGAAAAAATGGATGAGAAGAGGAAAGAAGTATAGTTTCAGATTGGGGACTATGTTATGGTCCACCTTAACAAAGAAAGAATGCAACAAGGTATGCCCACTAAGCTCCAAATGCAAAGAGTTGGCCCATGCAAGGTTCTAGCTAAATATGGAGAGAATGCTTAAAAAGTGGACTTGCCATCAAACCTAGCCATCTCAACAGTATTTAATGTTGTAGACTTGATCAAATTTAAGGGAGAGATCACTTAGCAAAGTGCAGCTCCACCAAGGGTCCTACAAGACCTTGACACTAATGCAATGCCCAAAAAGAAACTATCCAAAATAAAGAAAGTATTGGAATTCAAGGTGAAGAAAGCTACAAGGCATCAAGTGTATATAGAACATCTAATTAAATGGAAGGATTAGCCTAAATCTGAAGCCACCTAGGTTGAGGAAGGACGTTTCAAGAAGTTTGGCATTGATTCAACTCTTCTTGACCCCAAAGTGCGGGGAGTATGGTGCAGGAGCACCTTTTCATGACTCCCACCATTTCATTTTCGGTGTGATGAGATTATTTTAAGAAGCATGTGAATACAATAAGAGCATATAGCTCATGCTTGTGTGTCCAAGCTAGGATAGGTTAAAGATTCTTCTTTGGTCTTTGGTGGGAATGGTCTATTGACCTTGGGTTGGTACCATTCCGAGTTCTTTGCCTTTCCATGATTGGTGAAAGGGGAAGTTAGGATTCTTTGTTTCATTTTGAGCTATGTGTGCTTTAGAAGAGTTTTCAAGGTTAACTATGGGCTTGGAAGACCACAATGCTTAAACAATGCAATTTTATGTAAAGCTTGTCACCATATGGAATAGTTTTCTTTAAGAGTTTGGAGGTCTTAGGTGAAGCAAGGTAATACTCCCAAGGTTGCCTTGGGAAGTCCTAATATGGTCTTAGAAGGTGGGACAAATAATTCTAGCTGAGTAAGAAAAATAGCTTTAAAATTGCTAGCAACTTTTTAACTTCTTCCATTTTGTTGCTAAAAGACATATTTTGTAATGTGACTTTTAAAAATCCCTAAAACCTAACTTCATACCATGGGATAGCCTATTTAAGGTTGGAATAACCCGAACCAGGGGTTGGAAGTCATTATTTTGTACAACATTGTACTGCTACAACAGACTATGATTGATTTTAATACAACATTTACTAGTTTTTGGTGTTGTTTGGTAGAAAATCATATTGTTATTTTCATTTTGTTGCATGATATATTTTGTGTCTTGTATGTTTTCCATTATCCATGAATTATATTAGTTCTGTGATCAATTTTTGTAGGTGTTTTGTAAATTTCTATAAAGTTCATTATTTGCTGCCCATTTTGGAGTTCTCTACGATGAATGGGTTGTAGCTCTTGTTTCCACCATGGGATTTCCATGGCCTTTTGGATTAAAAGACTAAAGACCCTGATGTGTAACATATTGCAAGAAAGGACCCATAAAATGTGTGCAAGCATTTGTTTGACAAAGCCCTAGGCAAGCTAGGCAATGCCCGGCTAGGAGCAATCAGCAAAGAAAGAGCTCTCAAGAGAAAAGCATGAAGAGGGAAGACTTTCTCCTTAGAGAGATTCAAGTGTGATATGAGAAGTTTCTTTCTTGAAAAGGAGGAGTCTTGATAAGTTGAGCAAGGTGTTTGAAAAGAGGGGACAATAGGAAACCATGAAAACCCTCCAAAACCCTCTTTTTTTATTAGTGTTGTACAAACTTTTGGTGGCCTAAAACCTCAAAATATTTGAGTATGGACTATGTGAAAAAAAATTTCTTAAGGATAGGTTTGATGAATCTCTAAGGTTAATAAGTTATTAGCCCTACAAATTCAGGCGGAGGCCTAATTAGGGGCTCTTCTAGTAGCCTATTGTGAAGGAACTTGGAAATTGGGTAGGAACCCATTATCACCATCAATTCAAGCATGCTAAAAGTGTTCCAATAACACCTTAAAACTCATCAAAACTTTGGTTGGACTAGGGAGTGTTGTAGAACCCTGGTGGACCTATATATGCCTTTTGGAAGAATTGCATTCCTAGGAGGATAAGAGAGTCATAGAGTAAGATTGATCATTTCACCTGGTGGGAAGGTTAGGGTAGGTCAGGGGATGTTATAAGTTGTAGTAAATCCTATAGACCAAGTTAGGTGTTAGGATAACACCAAGATCCTAGTGTGGGTCAGTGGCATAGACTAGTTAGTCTACCTTAACTCTCCCCATCATTGAATTTTGTGCCACCATCTCATCATAGTTATCGTCCACACTCTTCACACAATTAAAGAAAACAAAATAGTCAGCTTAGATTTGTCAAATCTTTGATTTAATATTGTTTTTTATCACTTGAAAACTATACTCTTTTGTTTCTCAACCAATATAGTTCACTTAGAAAGCAGTAAAGTTTACTGATGCTTAGCACCAACTAAAATTTACTTGGCATATACTAATAATCACTTGGCTTGCACTATTTTTCATCTTTGCTTGACATCTCTTGATTTTCACTTGACTTCCACTAATTTCTCCTCAGCTTGCACTGACTGCTTGACAAGGGTTGATAGAAACTTTTCTTACTTGATCTTCTTCTAGTCTTAACTTGAGTAATCTTTCATTGCAAACTTAAAGTAGAAAAATAATACACTATAGTATCAATGTCTTACTTGGTCTTAGTGCTTCTTTTTACATACCAAATAACTCAACCTTTCTTTAGGTGTTATTGTTATCTCCTCTTTTCAAATCTTCATCATCAATCAACTAAATGATAGCTTTCAAACCAAAAAGAAATTGTCTCACCAGCAAGTAGCAGGTTTGACATCATTGACAAAATAATGATTTTAGTAAGCAGAGTTCTTACTGCTTCTAATCTTGCAATAGGGGCAAATATTTCTCCATAGTCTATTCCTTCTTCTTGTGCATACCCCTTGCAAACTAATATTTCCTTACTCCTTATGACTTCACCATTTTCATCTAAATTTTTTATGTACATCCACTTGGTTCCAATCACATTCTTGTCCTCTGGTCTGGGAACTAGAGTCTATGTCTTGTTTTTCTCAATCTACTCAATCTCTTCTCTAATGGATTTACTCTAGTCCTCATTTTATAAGGCATCTTTCACTTTCTTAGGCTCATGTATGCTCAAAAAACATGTATCACTTCTCAACATTTTTCTTGTCATTGATCTAGCATCTTTATCTCCAATAATTAGTTCAGTTGGGTGATGTCTTTTGACATACTTTGACAATCTTGGTTTTGCTCTTCTCTCTTCAATAGGTCTGTCAAATTCAGAATCACTATGTACTTTTCAATCATGTAATTTGACATATCTTTCATGTACACTTATTTTAAAATCAGAATATGCCTCAGCTTCTATGTACAACTCAGCTCCTAACTAGAACTCAATTCCTAAATGCAACTTGACATTCATTGTATGTGACTGAACAGTCACTAAAACTTGCTGTTGATTTGTAACTTGGTTTACAACATCTTCATCAACAAGCATACCTTCATAAAATTATATAAATGATTTTTACTCTTCAAGTTCATTCATAGGTTCAGCTTCATGTACCTCTGTATATTCATCAAACTTCACATTTACACTTTCCACAACTTTGTTAGTGTTAGTATTTAAACACTTATAAGCTTTACCTCTTGTGGAACAGCCAAGGAATATAAATTCTTCACTTTTAGCATCTAATTTACCATTCCTAAAATCCTTAAGAATGTAGCACTTGCTTCCAAATACCTTAAAATATTTTACATTGGGTGAGTATGCATACCATAATTCAAAAGGAGTTGAATGAGTACCTTTCTTGACTTATACATGATTCAAGGTATAGATAGATGTACTTACAGCATCTCTCTATTATTTCAAAGTGACATTCTTCTCCATCATGAGTGTCCTAGCACAATCTATTATAGATCTATTCCTCCTTTCAACAATTCCATATTGTGGAGGGGTTCTAGGTGCAGAAGTTTGTCTTTTGATTCCTCTATCATTACAGAACATCTCAAACTCATTTAATGTAAATTCTCCACCTTTGTCAGATCTTAGAAATTTCAAGCTTTTGCATGTTTCCTTTTCAACTCTAGATAAGTATTACTTAAACATTTGGAAAGCATTAGATTTCTATTTCATAAACATAACTATCATCATTCTAGAATAATCATCAACAAATAGGATAATGTACTTGTCATCTTTGTAGCTTTGCACATCAACTGGTCCACACAAATAAGTGTGAACCATCTCCATAATTTATCTAGAGGTGTGAATCTTACTTTTTAAACTAGATTTTGTCATTTTACCTAAATGACATTGTTTGCATATCACATTGTCAAGTTTCTTTAGTTAAGGCAAACCTCTAACTCTTTTCATGTTACTAATACTTACTAAGTTATCAAAATTAACATGACATAACCTCTTGTGTCATAACCACACATTGTCAAATTCTACAAAAAGACACATAACATCATTCATATCAAGATAACATAGATTACCTCTAATCTGAACACCTTTCCCAATTAGTTTCCCATAAGTGTCATAGATCTTTGCTATCTTTTTCTCAAACTCAACTTTGCAACCTGAACTATTCAGTTGTGACAGAGTCAACAAGTTATATTTAAGTCCTTCTGCATAATCAGCATTGTCACACATGATCTTTTTAGTGAGTTTGATTGATCCTTTTCCTTTTATCAAATAGGGTACATCATTACCAAACCTTACACTATTTTTATCATAATAATCAAGGGTAATGAACTTACTTTTATCTCCAGTCATGTGATGTGAACACCCACTATCAATGATCCATTTGTAACTCTCATTTACATAAGATACTAATGCAGTTGCCTCATCCTCATTGGAATCATCCTTCATTGCAACATACACCACTTCATCATCATGGTCATTAGATCCATCTTCAATTTCCTCTTCAACAATGTAGCAAGACTTCTTGCCTTTATCTTTGCAATCTTTGTTGTCCTCATCTCTTTTACTTTTGTATTTGTCTCCACTTCTATTGTTCTTCTTCTCTAGACATCTAGCAACAATATGACCAACCTCATTGCAAGTAAAACACGTGTTAGGTAGCTTACTTTTGAATTCTCCTTTGCCTCTGTGAAATCTTCTTGCCAACAATGCTTCAAGTTGTTCTACATCCTCCTCATCTGTATCACTATCACTAGAAATATATTTGACCTTTTTCTTCTTCTCTTTAGGTTTTATCAATGATAGTTTAGCTTTGAAAGCATATTCAATTCTCAGATTTGAAACTATCAAAATTAGAGAGTTCAAAGGCAATGAGTCTACCTATCAATCCTTCAAGGGTTAGATCATTACCAAGAGTGCACCTTAGTTCTTGTATGGCAAAGACTCTAATAGCATTGATGGGCAACAGGGTTCTCAATACTTTGTTGATCACAATCTCATCTTCAATATTACCGGTTGCTCCTCTAATAACATTGACTACTTCTTTTACTCTGGCACTGTATTGAACTATATTCTCACCTTCTTGCATTCTCATATCATCAAACTTACTTCTTAGACTTTCAAATTTGGCTCTTAGTACATTTTTGTCTCCTCCATTGATCTTTTCTATAACATCCCACATCTTCTTAGCAGTATCACATTCTTTGATGTCATCAAACTTAGTGTAGCTTAGGGAAAATGCAATCTCTAACATAACATGATTGTGTTCTTTCTTCTTCTTCAAATCCTTGGTAGTTAGGGCTCTAGCAAGGTCAACATGTTTAGTGGTGATGATAGATTGTGCATGATCACCAAGACCTCCTAGGTGTAGCTTCATCAGGCTTTTCCATGTAGGAAATTTACTTGTTAAGCTTGGGTACCTCTCTTTTGGACATCTTGATCTTTTGCTTCTAGTTGTTGAAGTTGATGAAAGATCAACCCCACATCCCCCAAGAACCATTTGCATGCAAACACTTGTCATAGAAAGAGAGAAGCAAAAGCTATGGAAGATAGAATTTCCAAGTCCATAGATGAGACATTCTTGATAAGCAAAAAAAAACAAATTGGTATTATCAAAAGTGAATGAATAAATTACAAAGAGATCAATCCTTATAAAAGGTGATCAAAACCCTAACAAGTAAAGCCTAGGTTGTATGATAATAATTAATAAAGCCTAAAGTTTAGCTTAAGTAAACTAAAGATAATAAGTGACTTAATAATTAAATTAATATGTATGAAGATGCGTATTCTGGATTCAATTGTGTGCCATATTTTTGCATCAATGTTTCGAAACACACTTTGTGATCCATCATCAGGATATGAAAAGCTAGAGGAGAAAATATTTTATGACTCTAACAACCCCCCTTAAGATAAAATTAGGAAGTAGCTAAACCCTAGAAATAGTTATTGAATGAAGAATTGGGCCTCGACAACAAGGCTTGATGAGATATCCAAGTACAATCAAATCTTTGAAAAGAGGAGAAATAGAGAAAACCACATGGGAAAAACTCTACTCCAAAAAGAGATAGAAATAATGTTAAAAGAACTAGTGAAGGACTAAAGAAGCCTCCAAACTAGGGAATGTCCTAGAAGATAGGAACAAAACATTATCATAAAGAACAACACTAAAGCATGGAGCTGCAAACACTGTCAAACTGCCAATCTAAAGAACCTCCATTGTATAGAATATGACTAGGTAGAGAAGACTAAGTCTAAAGAGTTGATCAATCAAAGATGGAAAGTATCTTCATGGCCTCCAAAAATAAGAATGAAAAAATATCTATATGGTAAATGATCCATCTCACCAAACTGCATAGGTATCCAATCATTGAAATTGCCTAGTATGTAGGATCAAATATTGAATACATAGATCACTCCATCAAACCAAGAAAGAAATAGAACCAACATAACCCCGAGCCTCTAATGCTGACAGGTAAGATAGGAACACTAAAATTGAATGCAATATCTCCTGCAGAAAGAACCAGGAACATTGAGAGTGCAAAAGAAGTACAAGCACCTATAATGGCATGTGTCATCACACATCATGAGGCTAATATTGTGAAAGGAACACTCACTTGACAAAGGAAGATGGTGAATATGGCCAACATGAAACCCCCTAAGGTACTTTATAATGTAATTTGAGTACAACAAAACACAAAGATGTGCAAGATCTCAAAATGCAATAGAGTGGCACTTTATCTCAGTGTGTTTGCAAAAATACTACAAAAGGAAGTCAACAAAGATCAAAAGAGACATAAGGCTGATACAAGACATAGTAAAACCCATGAGAAGTCATCCGAAGCAACAAAATCGATCTTTGGACCTGAAACAACCAAGATATCCACTAGAATGTAAAAAAGAAAAAAATTGAATGGGATGTACTTGGAGCAAATCTCGAAAATAGAATGCCTCAACATATGTCTCCCAAAGTGCAAAATAGAACTCCTCACTTTGATAGCCAAAATATCCATAAAAATGGCACCAAAACTAAAAATAACCTACAACATCAGAATGAGCTTGAAACCAACTTTCTAGCGATATTTTATTTGTGGAAAACAGAGTGTGAATGAGCAAGTTATGGTAGAAAAATCATATGTAGGTCAAAAAAGTGTTGGAAGTGCCCAAAATTTTTTACTGCCTTGGGGTCCAAGCCAAATATCTTGAAATATGTGCCCAACAGTAGTAGAAAATACCTTGGGAAGTGTGATGGTTTTGTACAAAATAGTCTCAATTTGCATGCCAAAAAATTAAGTTTGAGTACCAAAAATCCTAATTTACATGCGAAAAATCTTGATTTGTGTACCAAAAAATCTTAATTTGCATGCAAAAAAAACTCTCAACTTGCGCACTAAAAAATCTTGATTTTCGTGCCAAAAATCTCAATTTTTGTGCCAAAAAATCCTAATCTAAGTATCAAAAATTAGAAATCACTACATCAGGAAACACGCCCAATCTGGAAGCAATATTATTTTGCCTCAAATTACAACTGTGTCCAAATTGGACAAATTTTATATGAAAATAGGACTTTTTGGGCGCTCTGAGATCAATAGTAATGTCTGTTTGGGCTCAAAGTGGCCCAAAAATCAATGACCCTAAAAATTCAATATAAATAACTCTAAAAAATAAAACCCTCTGAAAGAAAAATCACAAATTTGAAAGCCAAGATAAACCTCTCATAAATAGAACAGGGGCATGAAAATGTGGAGCTATGATACCATGTTGAAGTTGATGAAAGATCAACCCAACTACTCCCAAGAATCACCTACATGCAAACACTTGTCAGAGAAAGATAGAAGCAAAAGCTATGGAGGATGGAATTCCCAGATCTATAGATGAGACATTCTTGATGAGCAAAAAAAAGAAATTGCTATTATCAAAAGTGAATGGATAAACTACAAAGAGATCAATCCTTATAAAAGGAGATCAAAAACCTAATAGGTAAAACCTAGGTTGTACGATAATAATTAATAAAATAATTCATTATTATAATTAATAAAATAATTCATTATTATATTGCCTAAATTTTATATTAGGTAAACTAAAGATAATAAGTGACTTATTAATTAAATTAATGAGAAAATATTTTACTACTCTAACACTAGTACCTTCAAACTATCCTCTTAAGCACTATGGCTCTGATACCAATTGTTGGAATTCTTTAGAATAACTGAGAGGGGGGGGGAATTAGTTATCCAAGGTCTAGATTTACAAATAAAACTTTTCAATTCTTAGTAGACCCATATCCATAAAACCTTATCATGCATGCATCTATTAGATCATATAATACTTAAACATTGTAGCTCACTGTCCTAGGTCAAAACAACTTTGCAGAAATGTAAACATGAAACATTGTGAAGAACCTCCTTATAGAAATATCGTGAGAATGCTCGAAATAACAGAATACAAAGTGATAGCAGAACTCAGAATGAATCTACTGATCGCAGGCCACTTCGAGGGGGTAACCTCCTTTGAGCAAGCTCAATACAATAAATTCGTCCGTGCCCATCAAGGGCCTCAACCTATTCTTATATACTGAGTACGATCTAGAAAAGTAATACTACCTATGCATGTGGGATAATAAAATATACTCACGGGACGACTTACAAAGCATATGCGTCCAACAACACTACTCTAACAAAATAAACAGAAGGAACACACAGGTTCCTAACATCCCCTCTCCCTTAGAAAAAAAAGCTTTGTCCTCAAAGCTTAAGGTGTGGAAATTGTTGTTGAATCTGAAGAAGGGGTTCCCAGGTAGCATCCTCTGGTTGCATGCCATGCCACTGAATCAAGACCTCAGAGATGGAGCGAGAGCGAAGCTGGCGAGTGCGCTGGTCAATGATTGCCACCGGCTCCAAGATAATGGATCCTTCCGTATCCATTTCAGGGAGAGTAGTTTGTGCTCTGACAGTGGTACCCAGAACTTTCTTTAGACAAGAAACATGAAAGACTGGATGAATGTGGGAAGAAGGAGGAAGTTCCAGTTTATAAGCAACTGAACCAATCTTCTGCAGAACCTTATAAGGCCCATAAAATTTTGGGGCCAGCTTATGACGCCCTTTCAGCTTTAGGGAGGATTGTTTGTATGGCTGTAGACGAAGAAAAACCATATCCCCAACTTGAAATGAGCGCTCAGAACGGTGTTGATCTGCTTGCTGTTTCATCCGATTACGGGCCATGTGAAGATTATCCTGTAAGGTACGAAGAATCTGATCCCTGCTGCGGAGAACTATGTCAACTGCCTGGACTGGTGAGCTGTTGGGAGTGTAGGGAAGGAGCACTGGAGGTGCCTGACCATAGACTGCTTCATATGGAGTCATTTTAGAGGCAGTGTGGTAAGAGGTATTGTACCACCATTCAGCTAAAGGGAGCCACTTGGCCCACTGATGTTGCTGTTCGGAAGTGAAGCAACGAAGATAAGTTTCCAAGCATTTATTGACAATTTCAGTTTGACCATTAGTTTGTGGGTGATAGCCCGAACTCATCTTCAGTTTGGTGCCAGTTTTTTGAAACAGTTCAGTCCAAAAATGACTGGTAAAAGTTGCATCACGATCAGAGACAATGGAAGAAGGGAGTCCATGAAGATGAAATATCTGGTCCATGAAGATTTGTGCAACAGAGGAGGCAGTATAGGGGTGGCTGAGGGCACAAAAATGACTATATTTCGAGAGACGATCAACCACAACCAAGATCACTGTCTTGCCACCAGATTTAGGAAGCCGTTCAATGAAATCCATAGAAATATCAGTCCAAATCCGTGTAGGGATGGGCAATGGTTCGAGCAAGCCAGGAAGGAGGGTCGTTTCACCCTTGTGGCGTTGGCAAGTATCACATTCAGCCACCATCTGTTGAATCGTCTGTTTCATCCCTTGCCAAAAGAAGTTTCTCCTTGCTCGCTCATAAGTTTTGAGGAAGCCTGAGTGCCCTGCTGAAGGAGAAGCATGGAGTTCATAAAAAATAGCCTGATGTAGAGCTGGGTTCTGAGGAAGCACTAGCCGACCCTTGTATCGAAGAGAAGCACCATCCCAAGAGTAATGTGGTATAGCAGAAGGATTATTGGCTAGCTGGTGAATGATTTGAGATAAAGAAGAGTCACTGTCATAGCCCTGCTGAACAGACGCTAACCAATTGGGAATGGGCATAGAAATAGCGGAAAGGGAAGCTTGATTATCAAATGTGCGAGAAAGAGCATCTGCCACAATATTCTCCTTACCCTTCTTGTAGGTGATCTCATAATCATACCCCATGAGTTTGCTGACCCATTTCTGTTGTGTAGGAGAGGATACCCGTTGTTCCAGGAAGTATTTCAGACTTTGGTGATCGGTTCTGATGCAAAAATGACTCCCTAAGAGGTATGGCCGCCACTTTTGTACAGCATGCAAAATAGCCATCATTTCTTTTTCATAAGTAGAGAGGGCTAGATTCTTACCAGAGAGGGCTTTGCTAGTGAACGCAATAGGATGGTCATCTTGCAGGAGAACAGCACCCAATCCATTGCCGCAAGCATCACTCTCAATAGTGAAGGGTTTGGAAAAATCTGGCATCGCGAGAACAGGTGTACTGCACATAGCCTGTTTCAGTTGTTCAAATGCAGTCTCAGCAACAGGGGTCCAGGAGAAGGCATCCTTTTTTAACAGAGCTGTCAATGGTGCTGCAATTTTCCTGTAATCTTTGACAAACTTGCGGTAGTAGCCAGTCAACCCCAAAAAACTCCGAAGGCTCTTGAGAGTTTTAGGATGCAGCCAAGTTTTCATGGCATCTATTTTTGTAGGATCCACCCGCACTCCATGGTGTGCAACAATATGCTCGAGATACTCCACTTCCTCCTGGCCAAACACACATTTAGATAGTTTTGCACAGAGTTGATGATCAAAGAGAAGTTGCAAGACAAGCTCCAGATGATGGAGATGCTCAGCCCAAGTTTTGCTATATATGAGGATATCATCAAAGAAGACCAGAATGAATTTCCGGAGGTATGGTCGAAATATGTTATTCATCACTGCCTGAAATGTTGAAGGAGCATTCGTGAGGCCAAAGGGCATGACTAAAAATTCATAGTGACCATCATGTGTGCGAAAGGCAGTTTTAGGTATATCCTCCTCATTAACCCGAATTTGATGATACCCAGAACGAAGATCTAACTTGGAGAAAAAATGAGCCCCATGAAGTTCATCAAGAAGTTCATCAACAACTGGAATGGGAAACTTGTCCTTTATAGTGAGATGATTAAGTGCTCGGAAATCAATGCAGAGTCGCCATGACCCATCTTTTTTGCGAACAAGCAGAACTGGAGAAGAAAAGGAACTGGTACTAGGGCGAATAATACCTTGCTTCAGTAAGTCACGGACAAGTAGCTCGATTTCGGTCTTCTGATGAAATGGGTAGCGGTAGGGCCTGATGTTGGGAGGAACACTGCCAGGAAGGAGCTGAATACGGTGGTCCTCTGGACGAGAAGGAGGTAATCCCACAGGTTCAGCAAATACACCAGAATACTTGTCCAAAATGTGTTGGAGATCGGCAGGAGTGCTAGAGACTGCTGATGGCTGCATCTGAATGGAATGGAGCTGAGCGATGACACCATGTGAATTCTTCTTAAGAATTTTTTCCATACGGTGTGAACTGATGATGCTGAGAGACCCTGGTTGTAAGCCTTTCAAAGTGTGTTGGTGCCCCTCGGCTGAAAACTGCATCCAAAGTTCAGCAAAATCCCAGAGAATGGGGCCAAGAGTGTGTAACCATTGGGCACCCAAAACCACATCACAGCCACCTAAGGGTAAGGCAAACATGTCAGAGCGCATGTTATAATCTCCAATAGAGAGACGCACATTGCGACATTTCCCTTTACAAGGTAAAGTGCCCCCATTGGCAATCATGACTTCAAAGCTAGAGCAGGGATGGATAAAGCAATCAGCCTGTTTGGCTATTCGTGGATCAATGAAGTTATGAGTGCTACCAGAATCAATGAGTATAGTAAGAGGGATATTCTTGAAGAAACCCTGGACCCGCATGGTTTGTGGAGTAGTGACTCCTGCCAAAGCATGGACAGATATCTCTGGTGGAGCTTCTGGTGAAGGAGGTTCAGGCTGGTGAGGCTCAACCTCATCATCCACTGTTTCCTGAGCATCTACATATTCTTCCAGTTCCGGTGGAGAATCCACATCCAAGAGATAGAGCTTTTTCTGAACACATCTATGGCCCCGAGACCATTTCTCATCACAATTATAACAAAGCCCTTTGTCTCGCCTGACTCGCATCTCTGTTTCAGACAAGTGCTGGTATGACTGGAGGGTTGTAAGAACCTGTATTTCTGAGAGCTGGTATGACTGGAGGGTTGTAAGAACCTGTATTTCTGAATGGAACAAAATTAGATCTGGAGCGTTGTAGAGCACTAATCTTGTCTTCCGCTAACTTAGCCAACCCAAGGGCTTCCATCATTGTAGTAGGTCGAAACATTTTGACTTCTGAGCGAAGTGCATCCTTCAGACCATTGACAAAACAACTACGAAGAATTCATCAGACAAGCCCTCTGTGTGATTAGCTAATTTTTCAAACTCTGTCTGGTATTCTCTTACAGTGCCTGTTTGACGCAGTTTAGTGAGTGCTCCTGTGAAATCATCAAAGGAACTAGGGCCAAAGCGCTCCAAAATGAGGGTGCACAATTCTCTCCACGTTGGGCCTACATTAGCCTTGATGTACCAACGGAACCATTGAAGAGCTTCATGTTCCAAATGAAAAGATGCAAGGGGGACTTTGTGGTTATCCAAAGTATTATGCAAGCTGAAATACTGCTCTGCCCTATAGATCCATCCAGTCGGATCAGAACCATCGAAGCGTGGAAAATCAAGCTTTGGTCCACGGAAATTGCCAGAAGAGGACCCAGTATCTCCTGAATGGTTTCGGCTCATGGCTGACTGCTGAAAGTTAAGACCCAGAATTTTGTCATCCAGATCTTGAAGTTTGGTTTTGAGGGATGCAATTTCCTCTTCCATGATTTTTGCTCCTGTACGCGTAACAACCATAAAGCAAGGTTTTTTTTTTTTTTTTTTTTTTTTTTTGGAATGGGTAGAAGATGAGAAACAAAAACTTTTTTAGTTACGGCAAACTTGGATTTGGGTAAAACTCATATAGGAAATGGGTGTTCGACGGGTGGTGGGAGACTATCTGGGGACAAGGGAAAAAGAAAAATGAGGGTTTCAAGGGTAGGGAGGCGAAATGAGGCGAACAGTCCAAGAGGGATAAGGGAACAAAATAAGGAATTGAATCTTGTGGCTCAGTTTGGTGGCGATTGGATGAGAGGTGAAAAAGATAGGGCAAACCCTAAAATTAGATAAATGAGGGATTTAGGGCTTTGATATGTAAAATTTGGGGTTGGGTCGCCAAGGAAGGAAGTATGCGAAATGATATTGCAGACGTTCTGCGGAAGTATGAGCAGAAACAGAAAGCAAACAAGGAAGCTACGACTAAAAAACAGAAAAATTTTTACTCTTTTTTTTTTTTTTTTTGAACAGTCGACTCACTCACAGACAGAACAACTGAAAAGAGTTATTGCAATAACAAGAGATATTAGAAGTGAGAGGAACCTGAAGGCCACGACAAAAAAAAAAATTTGATGTAATTTCCACCCAGCGAGCCCAAGAGAGTGCTCTGATACCACATGTGAAGAACCTCCTTATAGCAATATCGTGAGAATGCTCGAAATAACAGAATACAAAGTGATAGCAGAACTCAGAATGAATCTACTGATCGCAGGCCACTTCGAGGGGGTAACCTCCTTTGAGCAAGCTCAATACAATAATAACAAGAGATATTAGAAGTGAGAGGAACCTGAAGGCCACGACAGAAAAAAAAAATTTGATGTAATTTCCACCCAGCGAGCCCAAGAGAGTGCTCTGATACCAGATGTGAAGAACCTCCTTATAGCAATATAGTGAGAATGCTCGAAATAACAGAATACAAAGTGATAGCAAAACTCAGAATGAATCTACTGATCGCAGGCCACTTCGAGGGGGTAACCTCCTTTGAGCAAGCTCAATACAATAAATTCGTCTGTGCCCATCAAGGGCCTCAACCTACTCTTATATACTGAGTACGATCTAGAAAAGTAATACTACCTATGCATGTGGGATAATAAAATATACTCACGGGATGACTTACAAAGCATATGCGTCCAACAACACTACTCTAACAAAATAAACAGAAGGAACACACAGGTTCCTAACAAACATAATGGATTAAATAACACATTCGACACAAGGATTTTATGTGGAAGCCCAATTCGGAAAAACCACTAGTAACATGCTACTAATTCTCACTCTTCTAAAGTGATGCCATGTGAAAGGCCAACCCTATTAAAGGTTACAATACACACTATTAAATGTGACCTAGTTAGAGGATTTCAATCACCTAAGTGAGCCTTGTTAGAGAAGTTTAGACCATTCCATTAGAATGTCACTCAGTTAAAGGATTTACAAATGACTGTTAGGTCAACCTTAATCCAAAGGATTTACCCTAGACTGATACAATGGTTGGAAAGTAATAGTAAAGTTTAATCTGATAACAAATTACAACTTACTTGCAGATTATAGATCTCTATTTCAATCCTCCATTCTACTTGGCATTCACACACTTCAGCTTTTATAACTTGTTCACCCTTTAAGCATCCATAGTCTTAAGCTTTCTTGCTTTGTATGCCAACTATAGTCATTTATGTTTGGCCACTAAATGAACCAATGCCATAGACTCCTTGTCTTCCTTAGGTTCTTGCACATGACAACTTTTTCTTCTGACTAGCTATCTTTATATATAAATAATTAAGATCTTTCACCACTTAACCATAATCATCCATTTTAGGGTTAGGTAGGAATAGGTAGGATACGATGAATCTACCCACTTTTCCATTTAGTTCCTCTAAAAACTTCTTCTACAATCTTCCTTGAATTCACCTCAAAATAGTTTACCTTGAATTTTGTGCCACTAGCTCATCATAGTGATCTTCAACACACTTCACATAATTTAAGAAAGAAAAACAGTTTGCTCAAATTTGTCAAATTTTTTATTTAACATTGTTTGTTTTCATTTGACAACTATATTGTTCTGTCACTCGTCCAACACTAGTTCACTTGGAAAACGCTAAATTTTACCGATGCTCAGCACCAACTAAACTTTACTTAGCATATACTAACAATCACTCAACTTGCACTATTTTTCATGTTTGTTCGATGTCTCTTGATTTTCACTTGGCTTCCACTGATTTTTGTTCGGCTTGCACTAACTACTCGACAAAGCTTGGTAGACACTTTTCTTACTTGAACTTCTTCTAGTATTAACTTGAGTAATCTTTCATTTCAGACTTTAAGTAGATAAACAATACACTATAGTATCAATGTCTTACTTGGTCTTAGTACTTCTTTTTACATACCAAATAACTCAACCTTTCTCTAGTTGCTATTGTTATCTCCTCTTTTCAAATCCTCTTCATCAATCAACTAAATGATAGTTTTTGTACCAAAAGGAAATTTTCTCACAAGTAGGTAACAGGTTTGACATCATTGACAAAATAATGATTTTTCCAATATAGATTCTTCACTTCAAAAAAATCTTATATCAACATGTACTAGGCAGATGCAATGGCTGGGTACCTATGTGGTGTAGGAGCACCTAGGGGTAAGGTCAAATCCTAAAGGCATTTTGGTTTATACATGGTCTAACCAACCATGGATCCAATAAGGACTACATGTGAAGTCCCAAGGTGAGTCTAGATAAGTCAATTTGGTTGATTTGAGTCTAGGAGTTAAAAGTTGTCAAATAGGTCCTAGGAAGCAAAAAGTTGCTCAAAAGTGCTCAAAATGGCACAATAATATGAAAGGACCCAATGAGTGGTCAAAGTAGGTGGAAAGTGGTCATTTGATGTTTTGAATCCATGTGAAAAGGTTTGGAACCAAACTAGTCACGTTTGGAGTCTTAGTTTGCAAAAATTGCTCATTAACAACTTTTCAATTTTGCAAAGTTGCTTAGCAACATTTTAGGAAGTTTTTGAAAATGAACTACTTGGAGTAGTTATGGATGGATTAAATGGAAAAGAAGGAAGGAGAATACTATTTATACATCCCTAAATCCAGTTCTAGAGGTTGAACACTTGGATATACGGACAACACATGTAAGTGCAGCATTGTATGAGCATTGGAGAAGCTTTTTGAGGACTAATGAATTTATGGGGCTGATTGTGTTGCTATTTTAAATGATTTATCTTCCTTGGATCATGTTTTGAAACTTTTCATAGTTTTTTGGATTCAAGTGTTTCATTTCCATAGGTTTAGAAAATCATTGTGTTTGTGCAATATTGTTGTCCAATTTTTAGTTTCTAGCATAGTAATGGCTATGGCTTGAACTTCCACAGTCAAACTGTCATGGATTTTGGAAATTATGAAATAGCCTCTATACAAGTTATAAATATAGAGTTTTGGATTTGTGCAAGACAGTTGGTCATTTTGACAAGCAAGCCCTAGGCAAGTAGACAGAGCTTGGCAAGGCACAATGAAGGCTTGAAAAGAAGTGCAATGGTGAACAGGGGATTGGTATGAGTCAATCTCATTAAGGTATGGAAAGAGGAAGTTACTAAGAGTGTTTAATTTAGAGGAGGAGGCAATAAGTGGAGTTGGGCACCTTAGGAGGAGAGAAACCTTGATTTGACCTTAGAAACCCTCAAAATAGGGGTTTTCAAAAATCGTATTGTACGAACAGTGCTTAGACATAAGATCACCAAAATATTTGAGCCTAGTTCCATAGGAAATAAATTCTTGTAGACCCCAATTGATGTTATTAAGGGTTTTTGAGAGAAATTGCTAAACCCTTGTTTTTAGGAGGGCTAATAAGGGCTCTTAGGGCTACAAGGCCAATTCAAGCAATTTGGAGTTGTGGGTGTGGTGGACCTAAAAGAATGTTGAAGAATGGTGGAGAATGTGTCAAGAAACTCATTAGGAGAGCCTAAGCTTGGTTTTTTCTTAGGAATATAAGTATGAAGGAATTTTCCCTTGTAGGCTTAAATATGCCTAGTGGAATGAATGGGAAGGATAGAGAGTGAATTGAATTGTTGGGAAGTTTTCTTGGGAGAAGGGATCCCCTAGAGTAGGGTTTACGAAAGAACCCTAGGAGGCCATAGATAGCCTTATTAGAGCTAGTGAACTCTAGTGGAAGAATCACCTCATTACTATGTATTTGGTGAGATGGATCATCTACCATATAGACACTCTTTTATGGCTCCTACTTTGGTTACAACCTTTCATGTTCGATTGATCACCTCTTCAGGCTTTCATATTTTTGTTGAAAATAAATTGATACAAGTATGATGAATGTGTTTCAATCATTTTTTTTATCAATGATGTCAAATCTGCTACTTGTTGGCAAGACAATTGCTTATATGATTTAAGTACTATCATTTATTTGATTGATGAAGAGGATTTGATCAAATGAGGTAACAATAGCACCTAGAGGAAAGATTGAGTTATGATATGAAAAGGAGTACAAGAATCAATTAAGATAGTGCATTGATAATCTACTTAAGGTTACAAAGGTTGGTTACACTAAGTAAGTTTAGAAGAATAATTTAAACAAAGTTTGTCTACCAAGCTTGATCGAGTGGACAGTAGGTGCTAAGAAAAGTTAGTGCAAGCCGAGCAAAAAATCAGTTGGAGCTGAGAAAAGTCAATTTTAGTAGTGCAAGCCGAGCAAAAAATCAGTTGGAGCTGAGAAAAGTCAATTTCAGTGTAAGCCAAGTAAAGTTTAGTTGATGTCAAGCACTGGTAAACTTTAGTTTGTGCTGAGTGTTTTGACAATGGATGTCGAGCAATGTAGTATGTGTCGAGCATCGAAAGCTAGTTAATGTTGAGTGTCAGTATTATGAGAAAGATCAAGAATTCAATGAATCTATGATGACAAGTTTGATTTCTTGGATTGTGTGAACCGTGTGGAAGATAATGTTGATGAGTTGGTGCCACAAAATTCATGGTGAACCATTTTGAGGTGAATTCAAAGAGAATTGAAGTAGAAGTTTCTAGAAGGGAATGAGATGAAATGAGGGGTAGATTCATTGAATCCTACCTAATCTGACCTAACCCTAAACTGGACAATAGAGGATGAATGACAAAATTTCTTAATTCTCTATTTATAGAGATGGTTGGTCAGAAGCAAGGGTTGTCATGTGTGAGAACCTAAGGAAGACAAGAATTCTAGGGTATTGCTTCATTCAATGACCTAAGAGAAGAGACTGCATTGGCAAGCAAAGCAAGAAGGCTTACGGGTATGAATGCTTGAAAGATGAACAAGCTATCAGAGTTGAAGAGTGTGAAAGCCAAATAGAATGGAGGACTAAAATAAAGATCTATAATCTACAAATAAAGTTGTAAGTTTTTATCAGATCAAGACTTATTCTTACTCTCTAATCATTGTATTAGTCTGGGATAAATCCTTTGGATTAAGGTTGACGTAATAGTCACTTGTAAATCCTTTAACTAGGTGACATTCCAAGTGAATGATCTAAATTCTTCTAACAAGGCTCACTCCTAATAGGGTGATTGAAATCCTTTAACCATGTCACATTTAATAGTCTATATTTGTTGGTTAACAATTTGTCTTCCTTAAGATATTGGTTTGTATCTTGACTCTTTATTTTCTCTATGGCTTATGGAAAACACAATGTTAACAATAGAATGGGTCGATGTAGTAATCTATTCAAAGATCCCTAAATTGAAAGGTACAACTCCCTTATGAGTGCAAGATATGCAATGAATTTTTTTTTATGATTTGTGAGGGGGTATGCTCTTAACCCAAGAGTAGAAGAGGCAAAAACCAAGTTGCTTAAAACTTTAAACAACTTAGGCAAGAAAAAGGGGAAGAACTCACTCAATGCACTCTACTTAAAATGACAATGCAAGATGCTAAGAAACATGAAACAATCACTAGAATTGTAGGAAGAGAAGAAAAGACCATGAAATAGGCAATTCATAAATTATGAAAATGAGAAAATGCTTTGATAATACCTAGAATATCTATTCATCAACCACTCCAGTGAGCAATTTTCAACTTCCTAATGCGATGAAATGACTAGAGACATGGAATAATAGAAATAATAGAAGACATTTTTATGCTGAAGAGAGTAAAACACTCCATTCATTAAATAAAGGGAATAAAACCAAGTTCATTCAATATTAGCATTCACATTCATTCCATCGATTCCTCTTAAACTAAATGAACAATGAAATCTAATATGAACTTAGAGTCTCACATAGTAGTCATAGCTATAGGGGTTTGCCCAAAGTAAATTTTGTCTATCTTATTCACTTCTTGAAAGATTACATATATAGGCCTTCTCAAAATGGTTAGTTGCATTGGATGATTGCCTTGTAGAGCATCTCTAAATAGAAAAACTATTAATAGAACCAGCTTTAATCATTTTCCTATTACAGAGATTAACAAAACACCAAGAGTGGCTACAAAAAGAAAGAAGAGAGAGAAGGATGATAGATGTCAAAGACAATTATGTCTTCTTTGGGGTAATTGATTTATCTTTATATGCTTTCACAGTATGCATTACATAGTTTAGCTCGTTAGCATTTGGAATGATAATGTTATCTGCCTAGACCATCCAGTAGTCATGCATGTCTGTTAATTCATCCATTTTGGCTAGCCTAGATTTATACTTCTCTATTTTTTAATGATGACCACATCTACTACTGAGAGCCCTTGGATCTTAGACACTTGGAAATTGGGAGGGTCAATGGCCTCATTAACAAATGTCAAGAAATTTGACCTTACTCTATCAATATCCACAAGCTTACCATTGGTGGATATTAAAGACTCTGTGTGCAATATTTTCAAGTTACAAAAGCATTTGTCAATACCTTTTTGCACCAAATCACATAAATCTCCTAGCTTATTTGTGGACCTTGTAAAACTTTCAATAACAAATTCTAAAGATTATTTTCAATGAAATAATGGCTCTGTGCCCATCTTGAGGATCCTATGAGTAATTGCCACATTAGTCTTCATGTCAATTACCACTTGTAGAAGGGCTAATTGCTCTATCATTCCATCAGTCACCTTCTGTATAATCTTCTTATGGTCTTAGGCTACTTCTTTGAGCTTGTGTGCATCCAACACCAAGTTTACCAAATTTTCCACCAGTAGGTTACCTTGAATCTTCAATTGGTGTATCCATGCCCTTCCAACCTTCCCTAACTACCTTTCATGTTGTAACTTTGTTAACAATTTCTTGTTTTCTTTTTCTTTTGGGTCAATGTGCTTCTAAGGGCAGACCAACTCCTTGTTTGAAGCCTTCAACACTTCTTTCTCAACTCTAAGCTCTTCCAGCTTGTCCTTTATTTTCTCATTAGTATATTTCTAGATATTTACAATGGAATCATGAATAGGGATACCAAGATCCAGTGTTATAATTTGGAAATCATCTTTTGAAATCTCATGAAATCTCCCATCTTTTTGTGGCTTAGTGACTTTGATCAACATGTGACTAGTGGAGGAATCTATAGCCAACATTGTGATTGTCTTTTGTCTCTTCATCTTTTTGGATAGCTAAGAAGAGTTAACTTGTGCAACCAAGTCCTTTGATGAAGTAGCATCCTCATATCTCCTCTTCTTTTTGTCAATAGTCTCCTCGAGCCATGACTCCATAGATAGCACATTGACAATCGATTGCAAGGCAGTGGAGTCAAACAACTTCCTTGGCATTGAAGGAGTTGTGTTGTCCTGGGAAGCAATGGGGAAAGAAGATACCTTAGTTACCAAAAAGGGATAAGGTATCTTCTTTTTGGGATACATATTGCTCCTGACCATCCATAGGATTAGTTTCACCATCTAAATTGATGACTTGAATTGGGGAGGAAGGCTTAGCCATTGATTTATCTTGCTCCTTCCCCTTATCTTTGTCAGCATGCTTTTCTCCAACATTTCCAGTGTCTAGAAGAGAGCCACCTCCGCACATAGGAGTAATTAACATGTTCTTCTCTAGAGGTTGGTCTCCTCCCTACCCAATGAATTAAGCAGGACCTATAGCACTTGAAGTAGTGGTTGTGGTGTTTGTTGTTGTGACGGATTGAGCAGCCCCAGATGAAACTCCCCTTGTGGAACTAGTACTTCCTATTCTTTTCTTCCTTGCTTGAGTCCACTCAACCCATTTATCAGTTCTTTTAATGATCCATCACATGAGGACCTCCATGTATCAATAACTAGACCAGCATATGGGGTGGACAGAATTGGGGTGTTCTTAATCTTTTCATATGATGTGGGATGCATGAAGCCTCCATCATCTACAAAGTCAAAAACATCAACATAATTGTTATATGCTTTAATTTCATCAATAGTTAGTCATGATCAAAATCTCTCTGGAGTTTGGAACTCGTTGAGACACTCAAACCAATAATCTTCATGGGACATACCTATAGGCATATACCAATGTCAAGTGATCCTTTACAAAATCAACTGGATCATATTGAGGCCTAAGCACCTCATAATCTAGCAATTTGATCTTGCCTTCAAAAAATTTCACCAAATTTTGAGCATCCAATTTGGAGGCATAAGAATATAGGCCAACCACTATAGGAAATAAAATTCCAACAATCTTCTTTACATTAGAACAAAGAGTGTTTACTTCTAGGATCTGTCGACATAGCTCGACTAGCACCACCTTGTCCTTCGAATGCCTTGGTAACTTCTTAGGGAATCCATCATAAGCTCCTATCCTAAATAGGAGAAACTCAAGAACTGGATGAATAAGCATCCAAATTGACTTATTACGAAAATTGCCTCAGGTGAGAATCTCCTCTCTAGGCATCCCTGCAATTCATGGCATAGCCTCATTATGAAGGCATCATTAACAACTACACACTCCTTGTAGTTTCTATATAGTTACAGATGTGGGTAAAAATCATAGACTTTAGTATTCTCATTATAATCCTGAATGCAAGGGAGGCCAGGCCACCTGTGGTGAGTTGCTAGGGCATAAATAAAATAAGAAGACATGTAGAATTTCCTGAAGCCTCTGGCTAAATTTACCCATGTCAAAATTTCATGGAAAATGATCTATGCCCAATCTATGTGCATGTATTATGCATAAATTCCTTGCACCAAAAAGAAATGATGTTCAAAAAACTCCAATATATCTTCTTTTCCTTTTAGCCTGAGGAGAAGTGCAAGGATATCTACAATTTCATGCTTCAGATTTGTGTCGAATAAAGTTTTTGGCATCTTTCTCTTCTTCGAGCAAGCAGTCTGGAACCAGGTCTTTTGCATGGCCTGCCACCTGAGAGTCTTCTTTTCATTGAACATGGATGTAGAAAACATGAAATCTATGTCACAATATTGTTCCTTTACTGGGATGTTGAATGCAGACTGCATCAATGCCTTGTTGATAGACACGAAACTAGACTGGTCAGGAAACAAGATTTGCTTTGTTTTTGTCATATCATTCTATGAACTCTCGAACAAGCTTAGGTGCATGTGCAACCATAGGAAATCTAGCTACCTCAACCAGTCCACTATCTTTGAGTTTTTGAGTGATTGCTTGAAGAGGTTGAGAATTAAGCCTTCTGTGAAGATCACCCAAATCATAGAATTTGAAGGATGTGTCTGACAACTCTTTTAGCTCACTCTATAGGCCAATAATTTTCTCATAACTAGAAGCTTTAATTTCCATTCACCAAATGATTACATAGGATGCAAATTTTGATAAATAGTCATTTTAAATATACTTGAATAAAGGAAATACCAACAATCCTAGTGAGATAGGTAGACAAATTAGAACGTTGGCATCACACGAATGAAATTAAGTTTGGCTAACATTCACAATGGAAATATTTGCATTTAATTCATTGAATAATGACTATTTAAACTTTTTGTTATTATTACTTTACTAAATTGATATGACTTTGCATGAGTGTTTTATCTTAATGGGAAGTGCCCTACTTTCTATCAATGTTAGGAATGCACAAATATTTAATAGTGCTTACATATGTAGGAGGGAGAGATACACTTAAATTTTCCACTAGTCACTTTCTCATTGTCTAGAAATACACCATGGGAAGTAATCCTTTGGTAGCACACCTCATTCTTCTTCTTTCTGTCGAAAGCTTTTAATACTAATTTCTCTTTGTATCGGGGTCACCTTTTATTATTGACATTTACGGAAGCATCTAATGGGAGTGTTTAAGGAATATTTGTATTTTAGGGAATTCTTACTTTACTCTTTTCACATTCTTCAAAAAAAAGTCTCCTTTGTTACCTTTAGGTAGAAAATACCCTTTGTGATCGCATTTCCTAATCTAAGATCCAGCAAGCGACCTTTTACCTTTATTTCTTTGTAGAGGCCTCGATGCTCAGTTTCTAATCACATCTTAACAATTGTAAGTCATTATACAATTCCTAGGATATTAGGGTAGACTTTTATCTCAAATTCGTGTGGTATTAGAAACAGATACTAACGGCTTCATTTCCATCAATGTGTAGTAAATTAACCACAAACTCATAATCCTTGATACATTTAATCTTATTTCTTCGAACCTCAAATGACATTCATATTTTCTTCTATCCATAACCTTGCAAGCCTCTGATTTTGATAGAATCACATTTAAGACTTATCAACAATCATTATAGTGTTGTTCCTCAAATCCTCACTTGATGTGGTGCGCTTGAAGGGGAATAGTTGCTCGAGATCTCAAAAGCAGTGGAAAATGAAATGTTAGGACTAGGTACTTGATAACAAGGTGAAGAGAAACTTACTTCTCATTGGGAAGATGCCAAAGTAAAAACCAATAACTCCTAGACCACCTAAATCCCACGAGCACAGGATAAACAAGAAAATCGCAATGGAAGAAAGTAGACGGCCTAGGAAAGATGAGAAGTAAGTTACCTAAGACAGACTTAGACATACTTCATGTAAAACACATTCTCAAAACTAACCATATACTTCAAAACAAATTGGGGCAACTAAAACTTGGCAACAATATTGTCACCTTTAACAGGGTTGGCCTTTTATAGGGCATCACTTTAGAAGAGTGAGAATGAGTAGCATGTTACTGGTGGTTTTTTCCAAATTGGATTTCTACATTAAATCATTGTGTCAAATGTGTTATTGAATCTGCTATGTTTCATGTTTACGGTTATGCAAATTGATTTGATAGTAACCTACAAGTTTAAGTGATTGCATAATCTAATGGATGCATGCACGATGAAAATGTTTTATGGATATAGGTTCACTAAGCTATGGAAAGTTTTATTTGTACATCTAGACCTTGGATAATTGATTCACCCCCCCCCCCCCCCCCCCCCCCCAATTATTCTAAAAAATTCCAACAATTGGTATTAGAGCCTAGTTGCTTAAGAGGACTAGTTTGAAGGTACTAGAAGCACAAAGATCAAGATGTCAAAAAGAGAAGCACCCAAGCTCAATAGAGATAACTTCCCTGCATGACAAAGTTTGATGAAGCTACACCTAGGAGGTCTTGGAGATCATGCACAATCTACCATTTTTGTTGAGCATACTAATCCTGTTGGAGCCCTAACTCTTGAAGATCTGAAAAAGAAGAAAGAACACAGCCAGACAATGTTGGAGATTTCCTTTGCCCTATGATATGCCAAGTTTGATGATATCAAAGTTTGTGATAGTGCAAAGAAAATGTGGGATGCTCTACACACTATTTATGGAGGTGACAAGAATGTTCTAAGAGACAAAGCTAAAAGTCTTAGAGGTAGGTTCAATGGTATGAGAATGCAAGAAGGTGAGAATATTGCTCTAGGATAAAAGATGTTGTTAATGCAATAAGAAGAGCTACTAGTAAAATAAATGATAATATTGTACTAAGTAAAGTTTTGAGAACACTATTGTCTATATATGCTATTAGAGTTTCTGCAATACAAGAACTGATATGTATGCTAGGGAATGATCTAACTCTTGAAGGTCTGGTAGGTAGGCTCACTACTTTTGAACTGTCTAACTTTGATAATTACAAACCTGAAAATGTTGAATCTACTTTCAAAGCTAACTTGTCATTAAAGGAACTTGATGAGAAGAAGAAGAAGAAAAAGACAAGATATGTGTCTAGTGACACTGATATAGATGAGGAAGATGTAGATCAACTTGAAGCGCTATTAGCAAGGAGATCTCACAAAGGTAAAGGAAAGTTTAAAGGTAATTTACCTATCATGTGTTTCAATTGCAATGAAGTTGCTCATATTGCTACTAGATGTCTAGAGAAAAAGAATTATAGAGGTGGTGAAAAGTACAAAAGTAGAAGAGATGGAGACAACAAAGACTACAAAGACAAGGGAAAGAAGTCTTGCTACATTGTTGAAGAGGAAAAAAAGATGGATCTGAAGATCATGATGATGAAGGGGTGTATGTTCCAATGAAGGATAAATTTGACAAGGATGAAGGAACCGCACTAGTATCTTTAGATGGATCATTGATATTGGGTGTTCACATCACATGACTGGAGATAAAACTAAGTTCATTACCTTGAATTATTATGATAGAAATATTGTAAGGTTTGGTAATGATGCACCATGTCTAATAAAAGGAAAAGGTTCTATCAAGCTCACAAAAAAATTTTTTATGTGAGAATGCTTACTATGTTGAAGGACTTGACTATAATTTGTTGAGTGTGTCACAACTTAATAATTTGGGTTGTAAGGTTGAGTTTGAGAAAAAAATAGCTAAGATATATGATACTGATGGAAAACTAATTGGAAAAGGTGATCAAACTAGAGGTAATCTATTCTACCTTGACATATAGGATGCTACGTGTTTAGTTGTAGAACTCGATGATGTGTGGCTATCGCACAAGAGGTTATGTCATGTTAATTTTGATAACTTGGTTAGTATCAGTAGCATGAGAAGAGTAAGAGGTTTTCCTAAGTTGAAAAAGCCCAACAATATAATTTGCAAACAATTTTAGGAAAAATGACAAAGTCAAGTTTCAAGAGTAAGACTCATACCTCTAAAGAATATTAGAGATTGTTCATATTGACTTGTGTGGACCAATTGAAGTGCAAAGCTACAAAGGAGATAAGTACATTATGTTGCTTTTCGATGATTATTCTAGAATGATGATTGTTATGTTTCTGAAATAGAAATATGATGCTTTTGAAATATTTCAGTGGTACTTAGCAAGAATTGAGAAGGAAACAGGTAAAAGTCTAAAATGTTTGAGATCTGACAAAGGAGGAGAATTTACATCAAATGAGTTTGAGATGTTTTGTAATGACAAAGGAATCAAAAGACGGACATCTACTCCTAGAACCCCTCCACAAAATGGAATTGTTGAAAAGAGGAACAAGTCTATAATGGATTGTGCTAGGACAGTCATGATGGAGAAAAATGTTGCTTTGAAATATTGGAGAGAAGCTATAAGTACAATTGTCTGTACCTTGAACCGTGTATAAGTCAAGAAAGGTACTCATTCAACACCTTTTGAACTATGGCATGGATACTCACCCAATGTAAAATATTTTAAGGTATTTGGAAGCAAATGCTACATTCTCAAAGATTTCAAGAATGGTAAACTAGATGTAAAAAGTGAAGAAGGTTTATTCCTTGGTTATTCCACAAGAAGTAAAGCTTATAAGTGTTTAAATACTAACACTAAAAAAGTTGTGGAAAGTGCAAATGTGAAATTTGATGAATATACAGAAGTATATGAGGCTGAACCTATGAAGGAACCAGAAGAATACAAATCATTTATATACTTTTATGAAGGTATGCCTACTGATAAAGATGTTGTAAATCGAGTTGCAAACCAATAGCAATTTTTAATGACCGTTGAGTCACGTACTATGAATGTCGAGCTGCATTAAGGAACTGAGCTACATTTAGGTGTCGAGTTACAGAATGAAGTTGAGTCACATTTTGATTCTAAAATTAGTTTACATGAAAGAGATGTTGAACTACCTGACAGAGAGGTACATAGTGATTCAGAGAGACCAAATGTAGAACACAAAACTAAACCATGATTGTCTATGTTAAGAGACATCACCCTGCTACATAAATCATTGGAGATAAAGATGCTAGACCAGTGACAAGGAACAAATTGATAAATGGTACATGTTTGTTGAGCATGCAAGAATCTAAAACAATGAAAGATGCCTTAAAAATATGGATTGGAGTAAAGCCATGGAAGAAGAGATTGAACAAATTGAGAAAAATAAGACATGGACTCTAGTTCCTAGACCAGAAGACAAAAATGTGATTGGTACCAAGTGGGTATACAAAAACAAGTTAGATGAAAATGGTTAAGTCACAAGGAACAAGGCAAGATTAGTCTGTAAAGGATGTGCATAAGAAGAAGGGATAGACTATGGAGAGACATTCATTCTTGTTGCAAGATTGGAAGGAGTAAGAGCTCTGCTTGCTTACTCTGCATATAAAGGTTTCAAAGTTTATTAAATGGATTTTAAGTCTACATTTCTGAATGGTATACTAGAGGAAGAGGTTTATATAGAACAACCAAAAGGATTTGTTGATGCTAACAACAAAAAGATGGCATGTAGACTACAAAAAGCTTTATATGGTTTGAAGCAAGCACCAAGAGCATGGTATGCGAGGCTACATAATTATCTAGTGAAGATTGGATTTGAGAGGACTGATGATAACATCAATCTGTACTTGAATACAAAGAAAGGAAAAGGTATTTTGTTATCTGAAATTTTTGTTGATGATATCATATTTGGAGGTCAAGATATTTTATGTAAGGCTTTTGCAAATGAAATGAAGCAAGAATTTGAGATGTCTATGTTTGGAGAGATCAATTTCTTTGTGGGTTTGTAAGTACATCAGATGAAATATAGTATATACATCACTTAGTCAAAGTATGTAAAGGAGATATTGAAAACTCTTGTATTGGAAGATTTCAAGCTAGTAAGTACACCTATGGCAATAGGACATAAATTATCAAAGAACGATGATTCAATTGAGGTGAATCAAATATTATATAGGTCTATGATTGGAAAATTACATTATGTAGTACATAGCAGACCTGATATTGCATTATTTGTAGGAATAGTTGCGAGATTCTCTACTAATCCCAGGGAGAATCACTTGATGGCAGTAAAGAGAATAATGAGATATCTGAAAGGAATAGGGGACTATGGTCTATACTACAAGAAAAATGAGAAATTTCAATTGAGAGCCTATACTAATGCTGATTGGGATGGAAATATTGATGATAGAAAGAGAACTAGTGGAGGATCATTTTTCTTAGGCAAAAGGCTAGTTACATGGACTAGCAAGAAAGAAAACTACATATCTCAATCTACTACTAAAGCTGAATATGTTGTTGTTGCAGTAAATTATACAAACATTGTATGGATCAAGCAGCTACTCAAAGGTATGAAAGAGGAAATCACTGAACATGTGATAATACAAGTGTTATAAATATATCAAAGATTCATGTGATGCATACAAAGACTAAGCACATTGCAATTAACTATCATTACTTGAGAGAATTAGTTCAATATAAAGAGGTGAAGATGGAATATGTTAACACAAAAGAGCAAATAGTTGATATCTTCACAAAAGCATTACCTAAGGATGCTCATGAGTATTTAAGAGGTAAAATTGGGCTGATACCCCTATCAAAGGCTATCTAAAGAAGCATGAGGAGTGCCCCGCATCAAATAAGATGATTGACATATGCTACACATTGATGCAATGGATCTTACTTTAGGAGCTGCCTAAAGTAATCAAAGAGCTAGGATTAGGAGACAAAGGGAGAAACTATAAATATTCATATCTACATATGAAAATGACACATCTTTGGCATTGTTGTCAAAGAGGGAGAAATTGTTGTCAAGAAAAGTATAACGAGTTTGGGGAGAAATCCAGATATAGAAGATACAGAACTATGGAATATCTACTTAGAAGGAGAAAGTTTACAAGTGCACCTGTTGATTACATCTACCTAGTAAGAGGGAGATAATGTTGAGAGAGATATAAGAAGTAATCAAAAGGGAGTCATAAGGATGAGTTGATTGATAGAGGGAGAGATTTCAATACAAGAAATTATTTTCTTATTGGTATTTTGTTGGTCTTATTGATTAAGTTTGGTCATTTTGGTTTGCCATTAATGCCAAAGAGGGAGATTGTTGAAAACAGATTGATACAAGTATGATAAATGTGTTTCAATCATTGTTTTTTCACTATTGTCAAACCTACTACTTGTTGATAAGGCAGTTGCTTATATGATTAAGTACTATAATTTATTTGAATCATTAAGAGGATTTGAACAAATGAGGTAACAATAGCACATAGAGGAAAGGTTGAGTTATGATATGAAAAGGAGTACAAGAATAAGTTAAGACAATGATATTATAATGCATTGATAATCTACTTAAGGTTACAAAGGTTGGTTACGCTAAGTAATTTTAGAAGAACAAGTTAAACAAAGTTTGTCCACCAAGCTTGACGGAGTGGACAATAGGTGTCAAGCAAAATTAGTGCAAGTTGAGCAGACAATTAGTTGTAGCCGAGCAAAGTCAATTTCAATGTAAGTCAAGTGAAATAGTGTAAGTCAAGTAAAGTTAGTTGATGCTAAGCACTAGTAAACTTTACTTCATGTTGAGTGTTTTGACAGTGGATGTCGAGCAATGCAGTATGTGTCGAGCATTAGAAGCCAGTTAATGTCGCGTGTCAACATTATGAGAAAGATCGAGAATTTGATGAATCTGTGCTGACAAGTTTGATTTCTTAGATTGTGTGGACCGTATGGAAGATAAGGTTGATGAGTTGGTGGCAAAAAATTCACAATGAACCATTTTGAGGTGAATTCAAAGAGAATTGAAGGAGAAGTTTCTAGAAGGGAATGAAATGAAATAAGGGGTAGATTCATTGAATCCTACCTAATCTAAACTAACCCTAAAATGGATGATAGATGATGAACAACAAATGATTTTAATTCTCTATTTATAGAGATGGCTAGTTAGAAGCAAGGGTTTTCATGTGCGAGAACCTAAGGAAGACAAGGAATCTAGGGTATTGCTTCATTCAGTGACCTAAGAGAAGAGACTACATTGGCAAGCAAAGAAAGAAGGCTTAAGGGTATGAATGCTTGAAGGGTGAACAAGCTATCAGAGCTAAAGAGTGTGAAAGCTTAGCATAATGGAGGACTGAAACAAAGATATGTAATTTGTAAATCAAAGTTGTAAGTTGTTATCAGATCAAGCCTTACTGTTACTCTCTAATCATTGTATTAGTCTAGGGTAAATCCTTTGGATTAAGGTTGACTTAACAGTCATTTGTAAATCCTTTAACTGGGTAACATTCCAATTGAATGATCTGAAGTCCTCTAACAAGGCTCACTCCTAATGGGGTGATTGAAATCCTCTAACCAAGTCACATTTAACAGTGTGTATTGTAACCTTTAACAGGGTTGGCCTTTCACATGGCATCACTTTAGAAGAGTGAATATGAGTAGCATATTATTGGTGGTTTTTCCCAAATTAAGTTTCCATGTTAAATCATTTGTCAAATGTGTTATTGAATTTGTTATGTTTTATGTTTACATTTCTGTGAATTGATTTGATAGTAACCTACAAGTTTAAGTGATTGCATAATCTAATGGATGCATGTATGATGAAAATGTTTTATGGATTGGGTTCACTAAGTTGTGAAAAGTTTTATTTGTACATCTAGACCTTGGATAATTGATTCACTCCCCCTCTCAGTTATTCTAAAGAATTTCAACAATTTTATGTCATTTGTATCTTTAAGTTTAGTTGTTGGCCTTTGTGTGCCTCTCGATTCAAGTAGTGCCTTTTAAGAGCACTCATGCAGATTATAGTCTTCTCTACCTAGTCAGGTTCTATTTCAGTAGAGGTTTTTCAGATTAGCAGTTACTTTTTGATAGAGCTTTGCAGCTTCTACATTCTTTAGTGGTGTTCTTTGTGGTTGTCCTTTTGTTCCTATCTTCCGGGACATTATCTAATTTGGAGGCTTCTGTAGTCCTTCACTAGTTCTTTCAACATTATTTTCATTTTTTTTTGGAGTAGGGTTTTTTTCATGTGGTTTTCTCTATTTCTCCTCTTTACAAAGATTTGGTTGTGCTTGGGTACCTCATCAAGCTTTGTTGTTGGGACCCAAATTTACTTTCAGCAGTAGTTTCTAGGTTTTTAGTCACTCCCGAAGTGTATCTTAAGAGGTGGGGTGGAGGGGTGTTAGAGTAATTAGATCTTTTGTAATTAACTCTATTTTACTTAAGCAAAAGTTTAGGCATCTAATAATGAATTCTTTTTTTAATTATTAAAATGCAACCTAGGTTTTACTTTTTAGGGTTTTGAGCTCCTTTATAAGGATTGACCTCTTTGTAATTTCCCATTCATTCAATATAATTGCAATATTTTTTTGCACATCAAGAAGATTTCATTTTCTATGAACCTGTGAATTCCAGCCTCCATAGCATTTGCTTCTCTCTTTCTGTGACAGGTGTTTGCATGTGGTAATTCTTAAGAGCTATGGGGTTGATCTTTCATCAGCTTCAACACACACACAAGATTGTAATTATGTTAATGAATAGACATGTCCTATCATGCGACATGTCTCTTCTTTACTCACTCTTATATAAATACAAGAGAATGTTGTGTTTGAAAAACACATAACTAACGTAGTAGTGCTTAGTACATTTGTAAAAAATCCAAAATCCAACTCCTTATACCACTAAACTGATAGTATAATTGCTTATGCACTCAATCAGTATATACCAGAATAGAAAATAAACCTTGATTACAAAATATAAAGTGTATTTGACAATAACCATCAACAACTTACATCTCCATTTCTAGTGACTAGAATGTGGAAAGTATTGAAAGCATGAGTTTTAATTATTTTTATACCACTTTCATTTTGCTCCACCTTCTTTGCAAATAATGTTTTTCATCATCCCTATTTAAATGACTTTTTTTCTTAATAACTAAGAGTAATTAGTAGGAAAAGCACAACAAATTGAAGTGTACCTCAAAACAAAGCGATGTCCCTGCCCCCATGTTAAATGCAATTATAATTAGATAGAATAATATATTATTAGTATACATCTAGTTACAACCTCTCCATATTTCTTGAATTACATACACTATTTTATAGTCTACATTGTATTTCTTGAATTATATACACTATTTCATAGTCTACATCTTTAACAATACTATAGTATTGGAAGGGGAATGACACCTACACTCTTAAAAGAGTAAACTAAATAATTATGAATATCTCCTATTTTGAATAAGAGAAATTGTGTATCTTGTTCTACTGGCAATTTAGTGTAAATGGTTAGTGTTAATTTTTTGTAGATTTTAGCTATTTTTAGGATATTGTTATTCCATCTAATTTTTAGTTTTTGAATATGAAAGAAAATGTAAATGGACACACATAATTATGGGTATTTGAAGGGGTGATACAATTCCAACATTGAGATGAGTTGTTACCTCAAACTTGTTGCCAAATATAACTATCAACTAAAAATGGATATTAAATTTTAATTTGTCTATACCTTAATCTGTAGATTTGGGCACACTATAAATGTCTTTCAAAGATACAAAATAATTTTAAAGTCAACAATGTATTTCTATTAGAATTAATAATTCATTTTCAAATTAATTTACCTTCAATCTCATAATATAAAATAGATATTGTAGCATATATAATAGTGCTCATGCAGGGAAGAGCTTACAATGCATCGATAAATTACAATCCTCTCATCTAAGAAGTCTTGAGTTCTAATGTACTTGAGATTAACACATAATAGTAATTTATCTTAACAATAATAATACTTAAAATTAAAACTAATTATAAACTATAAAATTGTTGTTATTTGTTAATTTTTAATATATTTATTTAACTAATAAATAAATAAAAATACATCTTATAAATTAATATCCCTATTATAACAAAGCTTATAAACAATCTAAAACAATTTAATGATGAGAAAACAAAAAAAAAAAATCTTTCCTAAATATGTATGTGTGCTGGTCCCGATCAAAATTATAAATTATGCCCATAAATTTGAATTCACAAAAGTATAAATAAATAAAATTTCCAAATTCGTCTATTCGTTGAATTTTATATATTTATGTCGATTAATGAGATTAAAAAGTCAACGAAATTATTAAATAGAAAAAAATTGATCTATTAAAATATTAATGCCAAAAGTAACATTTTTTCTGGATGGGGACATGGCTTTACACGATCGTGATCTACATTTCGATTTGTTACAGATTATAAAAATAAAAACAATGATTTTTTATCTTTTCCGCTGCACATATATAATATTCAGTTGATATCAGATTTTTTATGATATTTGAAAAATATTTATCTTATTTAAAGTAAGATGCAAAATTATAGGCATAGAGTAAATGTAAAAAAATAATTTTAGAAACTATCTATTATACAAAATTTTCCATTCATAACATGTATGTACAACGTTATAATATTAATATTAATTTTGTGATACACATATATTTATTATTAAAAGTTTTCTTTATATTATAGTTATTAAATAGATATCATGATATAATTAAATTATCATCAATAAAATTAAGGAAACTAATGGAATTGTGAGATGCAACATTATTTTGGCTAACGATTTAAATTTAAACTATTTTAAGATCTACCTATGTTTATATATGGTTTATTAAATTCAATGTATTTTGTGAATTTTGAAATACAATTTTCTTCAAATCCTATTAGTCCATCAAGAAAAAGGCAATGAGTAAAATACACTTATATACAAAAATAACAAATAAAAAGATAGGACAGATGTCATCAAGGACCAAGGCATATCCAAGACATATCTATTTTATTAATGAAACATTAAATATAAAGTCTTATTTATTTATGAAACATTAAATATAAAGTCTTATTTATTTATGAAACATTAAATAGAATAATGAATAAATGCCAGGGTTGCTTTAAACTTAATATGTAATCTTCCAAAACTTAAGCTCCACTAAAGAGTTCCATTAAATTCGTCCAACTAAAAGTCTAATCCAGTAAAATTTTGGAAATTTCATTCAAGTACAAACTTCCTTCACTAAAAATTGAGGGCTTGTGTTCCTCTTGTTAAACTATTTTACTGAAATTCCTCCTTCAATTTTTCAATTTTTGATGTAATTTTTTTCCCTTAATCGTGAGCATTTGTATGAAAAAAAACCTATTTCTTCATTACTCTTTGTTAAAAAAATTGTGAACATTTCTAAGTACCCCCAAAAATCTTTTGGGTTGTCCATGACCGTGAGACATGTTCCCGAATTCACTAAGGTGAGGCATGTCGCCGAATTCACTTAGGTTGTAAAATTTTTGTTCATCTTTGTTTAACAAATAATGTATAAATAATTTAACACCTTTTATTCTCGCATTTGATGTTGGTAAAGCCAGAAATTCATGAAGGCAAAGCCTGTGGCTCACAATTATGCTTTAATACAGTCAAAAGAATATCTTTTAAGAATTTTGATCTCTACTAGAAGGGTTATGAGATTTTCAAAATTTTATGTAATTTTTTCCCCTTAATCTGAACATTTTTATGAAAAAAAAAACCCTATTTCTTCATTACAAACACTTCAAGTAAAAATGCAACTGCTTTAATTACAAAGATTACAAGCAGAATCGGGTACTCTTTACCTGTCCATTACATATTTATCAATTACATTTAGTTTTCGGGATTATGAAGATGGCATTTGACCATATTTATAGACTTCAAATTTCAATTGCAAATTGACCTAAAATAATGATGGTTGGTCTTCAGGTATCCCCAATGGTTGTAGTGCCTGCCCCTAGTTTACATTTTCGAGCTACATTTATGATATCATTGCCAAACTCTTTTAGGCCAATTTATGTTTGATGATTAGTATTATTATTTTAGAGATTATCAGATGATGTTTACACTCAGTTTATTATATGATGAGATTACTTGGTACTCTATAATTCATGCATGTATGATGATTATTCAATGGTTTCAGTTATCGATGATGATTAGTTAGATGGTTTATTATTCCATGTGCTTCTTATGGATACTTACCCCATACTGCATGTGTATGGTGTGCGTGCTGTTTTATTTATGTATGGTGTTTCTGATATGGTTAAGGAAGGGAGTCGTAGTCACCTGCTAGTCGAGATCTACACGATGCACCACTTCATGCCATTGTCTGTTTAGCTTAGAATATTGTGTTTGTACATGCATGGATTTTATGCAGGTTGCAGGTATCGGGTATCGACTTCCCTGAATTGTCAGGATGAGCGTACCCTATCGCACTGTCTCAATGGTAAGGGAGGGGAGATAAACTCTTAAGTCCAAATCCTAAACCCTTTAGCCAATTGTCCTAATTGATAATTAGGACAAGTATCTGAGTTAAGTACCCTCCGAATGCATCAAATGATGTAATTTCATGATTATAACCCTTTTGTTTGATTTGGTATGTATTTTTCTATGATGGGTTTTCGTATGTTGCTTTATGAGTCCTTGGTGTATTTTTCTATTAATTAAGTCTAATTAAAAAGACTAATTAATGATTTAATTTAATAAAGAATTATTATGATATCTTTATATTTAATTAATTAATTAATTAATTAAAAGAATTAAAGTTGGAGATTAAAGTTCAAAGATATATTTAGAACAGGATAATATTTATTTAATTTAATAATAATATATTTGGAGTTCATTTTTAAATAAATGCTAAATATTAGTGTTATTTAAATTAATTAAATATGTTATCAATTAAGTTCTAAAATAAATTAAAAGTTGAAAGATATTAATTTATTAAGAATTCTAGATCGCATGATCTAAACATGAGTTAAATTTAAGAATTAAATTAAAAGATTAAATTATAAAAATTAATAATGTTATTTTAATTTCTTAAAAGTGCACATAAGATTTAAAGTAATAAATTAATTAAGAATTGAAGTCAAGTGAAATTTTAAATAAAGTTATTTAATAATTCAAGTTAATGTGCATGAAAGTTGAATGCAAAAGAATAAGAAAAGATAATAAAAGTTAAATTGGAGTTAACTGAGTTGTGAAAAGAGTCTTCTCAGGTAAACGCACAATTAGTGCCCCAAATTGAGGAGAAATTGCTTATCACAACTTTGGGGGTTCATTTTTGAGATAGACGAATTTGGACGAAAATTTTTGGGAGACAATTTTTGGAAGCAAATTTCAGAAGGCTGATACCAAGAAAGTTTTCCAGGGGAAGGTTATTGAGAGGAGCGAATTCGCATACAGTTCATGGAGATTGCATAATAGCATCAGGATCAGGTAGGGTCTTGTGTTTTGACTATCCATTAAATATGCAATTATCCCTTCCTGTCTTCTTCGTGTCTGGGGTTTGTAGATCTAAATTCTCTGTGATGAAAGTTTTAACTGTTCAATATTCTGAATTTATTAATTGCTCTTCAATAATTTCTGTATCCATGGAGACTAGATGAATTATTAGAACCCTTGTTTTCTTGATTTAGAAATTAACATTTAATTTAGTAGGGGTTTTGATTTTTTGGAATTGAAAAGTTCTAGATAAAAAAATAAAAAAATAAATAAATAAATAAATATATATATATATATATATATATATATATATATATATCCTTTGGGAGAAATTGTTTTTATTAAAAATTAAACAAAATTAATTTTTAAAATAAAACTTGATTTATTTTATTTATATTAAAAAAAAAAATTTTAAAAAAAAATATATATATATTATATAAAAAAAAAACATATATATTTATAGTGGGGGGGGAGGGAATCACCCCGTACCCGCCCCCCACTGTCGCAGGTCTACAGTACCTGCGTCGCAGGTACTGCGACGACAAGTACAGAGTACCTGCCGCCGCAAGCCCTGCGACCGCAGGCCTGCGGCCAAGCCAACGGGCTATAAACGTTATTTTGAATATAAAAAAAATATGAAAATTTGATTTCGCTTTTGTTTTTTTTTTTTATATAAAATTTTTAATTTATTAAAACAAATTTTATTTATTTTAAATTTTTAAATAATAAAATTATAATATATTCAATTTTATAATAGTTTAAACTTTATTAATATTTAATAAATAAATATTAAATGCATAGACATAGTTTGTAAATTTTAATTTATTAATAATTTTGCTTAAATATTAATAAATTAACAATTAATGGTTAGATTAAAATAAGTAATTAGATCAAATGATTATTGATTAATTTAATTAAAATTTGTTTAATTAAGTTAATTAATAATGAATATTATTTGACTAAATTATAAATTTGGATTTTGATTCAAAGAAAGTTATTATAGAAAGGGATAATCGTAAAGGGTAGTTGAGAAAACCTAATTACTTGAATTTGACATTAAACTGAAACATAAACCTTAACTTAACTCAAACAATATACTTTCAGATCCAATTTCTGAGACTTTGATGTTGTCTTTGTACTTTGAATGTTTTGGGGTTGGTTTAGCGTTGACCAGTTCAAGTTGTTACCAGAGGCTCGGGGTTGTGAATGTGATGTCATGATGATTCGGTCTCGATCTTTCTTAACCTGACCATGGTAATGTGATGAAGTGCTCTATGACATGATTGTGTTACTGTTTGTTATTGCTTTCCAGTTTCCTTGTGTGAAGCTGAGGTGTATGTATTTGAGATACCTAACTTAACCATTTTTTAGTCTCGATCAGTTATATTTGATAACCATTTCTGAGTCTCGATCAGTTATACTTGTATTACTTTCTGGTTGCTCATTAGAGAACCATTGGATTTTGTGACCTATCATTGATGCCTTCAGTTGCTGATAGAGAACTGTCGTGATTACATGATTACTATTTGATGTTATCTGTTGCTCATGAAGAACTGATATAATTTTGTGGATTATCTTTTTATGATGTTTTTCAGTTGCTCGTATAGGACTGAGATGGTTTTATTATGATTCTTTGATTTACGAGTTCATGAGCTAGGGTAGGTTATCTATTTGTAGAGTCGGGAAGTGGCTTGCAATGGGGGTCGGAGCCCTAAGAGGCTGCCTTGAGAAACCCATTGTAAGTCGTTTTTAATAAGTGAAAACATTTACACTAAATGAGAGAAAATGAACCTAACAAGATAATTGTATGTTCTCTCCCATGCCATGAGTGCTAGTACAAACTAGGATGGGGTAGAGAGAACGCTTGGTTACGACCTTGCATTCCATAGTATGCCTTGTCAGTACGAGAGGATACTAGTGGCCGTAGGATCAGTAGGGACCCAGGATTCCTAAGGGATTGCTCGGGTAACTTCTACGTGACTTTTGCGATGACACTTTCCCGCTTGCATATTAGGTTTCCTACGTGTCTTGTGGTACCTCTGGGATTTAGATGTCGATCTTTTTAGGAACCCTTGAGTTAGCATACTTATAGGATTTCCTGAACTTAGAGAGTATTTATGATTATAGGTTTTGTTATCCTATTTGGGACTTGAGACTATCTCCTCAGCGCGGTGGGAGTGGACCATTTAGGTTCCACGCGGTCGGGTGGTAGTGCTTTTACTCTTACCATTGAGATCCATTCCGTGGTCACCGTGGTTGGAGATTTCGTGATTGGCATTTACCTACACTATGTTCTTGGATTAGTATGATGGATGGTTAGATTTTATGATAGATGTTTTATCATTATGGATGTATGGATGTATCATGTATGGTGAATAGTTTCATATATTTTTACTGTACTTTGTATCATGGATTTGAGGATGTTGTATCTTGATCTTTACATATGTATATTCTTTTAAGCCTTTCATACCCTGTGACATGTACAATGGATGATTGAGCATTCTGAATTAATTTGCCAAGGAGCATTCGGAACAAATGTATATTATGGACATTGGAGTTTCTGATTATTCTTTCATATGTATGTGATAGTTGTTAGACTTAGAATTAATTAAATTTAAACGTGACTCAATGTCTTGGGATCTTTAAGAAATGTAACTTACAATGTATGTTTGTCGATGATTTCATGTTATTGCTTCCGCTACTATGTGTTTGATGTGTATGTTATACTTTCTTACTTTTAAAAAAAAAAAAATGTTTAGCAAACTTAGTGAAACTTTAGGTAATTCTTTTGGATCCCCTTGGCAGGGCGTTACAATGGTTATATCTGCATATTATATCCTTAGTTTTCAATTCTCCACTTCTTAATGTATTCAAAAAATTCAACTCTTTGCAGTCAATTGTTTATAGTCAATCAAGTATGTTTGTTTTGGTCTTTTCCTGCATCTTGACTTATCACAAAATTAAGCACCAGTTCACATTTCTAGACTTCAAATTTTAATTGCAAATTGATCTCAAATTATGTTGCTTGGTTTTTAGGCAGTGCCAAAGGAATACTTTGTAAGAAGATTCCAATCTAGAGAGATTATTACAAGAATACAAGTTCTTCTTTAATCATCAAACTTTCAAAAATATTTGATTACATATATTTCAAACAGAGCATTTCATAGTAGACTAATTAGTTCTTAATTTCCTTCAATCAGCAAGCAAGCATTCTATTCAATAAATTTGCTACTTGCTATAGAACTCATATTTTTTCTTTATTTTTCCTTCAATCAATAGATTCAAAATAGTAAAATTAAATGGAACGAAGTCAATTACATCTACATATTATATCCTCAAAGCTGTTGTTCATACAAGTGTACTTGTCTCAAATAGCACATCTGTTTTACAACAAAAATGAGATGCTCGCAACAAAATGACTTTTTGGTTTTCTAGAGCATGAAATTTTCCATGGGTGTACTGAGAAAGGCATTTAGGTATGTAACTATTTTTATCATTGATTTTATGAGATTTTTTTTCATGCTATCAGAATTTGGTTCTACAAAATTTATGCATCAAGGTGGTAACTAATAATTTTCCCAGATGATTTAGTGTTACAGTTTTTGGTGAGCTTTTTGGAAAGAGAATTTAGCTTAAGTCAGATTTCCTTTCTGTAGAAACAAATTTGTGTTGTGAAACATAGCTGTATTTTTTTGTATAGGACTTAACAAATGCATTTTATTGTTTTATTCATATGATTTATGAAATCTTTTAGGAGATTTGCATTGAGCATATTTTCCCCCAAAAAAATAGAAAATGATTACATGATGCTCTATTCTCTAAGCAACCAATCCAATGCTAGTATATCTACACAATGGCATCAGCCCATTTAATAAAAGGCTCATTTATTCATTTGGTTGGTTCCCCCACCAGTTCCAAAGCTAACAATTGTTTGTGCTAATGTTTACTCTGTGGAGAGCTTGGATTATGAGCATGTTGCCTCATTAACCAACGCCTATTATTATTATTATTTTCGTTTATCTTGTATAGGGTTCGTTTTATATTTGAACCCAAAAGTGAATAAATCATTGTGCTCTATTTTTAAAAATGTTTATCCTCTAAGATCTGAAATGTTAGCTCATTTTGTAATTGAATTATTTTTGGGTAACTTCCTTTGTCTTAGGTTATATAAAAAGTTGTTTATCAGATCTTAAAACTTAGATTTTGGGTCTTTTCCTTGAATTCTTTTATAAAACCAATATTTATGTAAGTGCATGATTATTGATAATGATCTTTTTTTTTTTGCTTAAATTGAATCTATTTTATATTACTTGCATAGTACATTTTATTAGACTTTGCTATTTGCACTCGCAATGGCTGAGTAATATTTTGCATCTATGAAATATGCTTATTGCTTAATATGTTTGAATTGGTCACACATCATGAGTATAATGCTTGAGGTGCAGTTTTTAAATCTCTTTGTAGTATTCAGACTTGCTTTATTTTAGCTTGGAGTGAATTCCTTGCTTATTGTCTTTGTTCTCTGTAGGATTATACAAGTAAGATATTTGATTTTGGATTCACAAAAGATGGACCTCAAGGGGATGAAACCCATGTCTCCACTTGTGTTATGGTGCTCCTGAATATGTTATGATCGATAAGTTTTAGAATGTGTGTTTGTATGCATCAAACACTTTCAATGGGTTCCCTTACCTGCCTTGCCTTGAAAAATAATGACATTCTTTAGATTATTGATTTGACATTTGGCATCAGGCCTAATGTTTGAAATTCTTTGCCGATGGGATTTAGCATTTTTTGTAATAGGTCACTTGACTACTTAAAGTCTATAGATTTGGTGTTGTATTACTCGAGTTGCTTATTGGGAGATGCCAATGGATAAAACAAAAACCACCAGGGAACATAATTTGGTAGAATGGGCTCAACCACTTTTAAATGATAAGAAAAAGCTACTACAAATTATTGATCCAAGGCATCAATATTCTATGAATGGTGCCCAGAAAGCTTGTAGCTTGGCTTATCAATGCCTCAATTGAAACCTCAAAGCAAGGCCTCTAACGAGTGATGTTGTGGACACATTGGAGCCTTTGCAAAATAGGAAGGAGATAGTAAGTGCTTCTTTCACTTAAACAATGGGGTAGCAGCATATTAGATTCATAGTAGTGGTAATAGTTTCCATACCTACTAGGATTCTTCTCCTATAGATAGGAATGAGCCCATAGTTTCTAGGGTTACGTGAAGTATGAACAATCAATTCATATAGACCACCATAATCATTGGCCATGAAAAAATCTGCAACCATTTTAGAGGTTGGTGGTAACTTTCACTGTGGCATTTTCAATCATGAAGATTGCATGTAAACTAAATTAATTTTTCAAACAAGATCAAATACAATTTGGAAGTCTTTCCATTAAATGTTATTTATATTTGTCTTCTTTTCAGAGAAGGCATTTGTAGCACGATATGATCCATTGGTTCTCTTCCATTTTGCAGAGAAAGTGAAAAATTAGATATAACATTGCATGAACTATTATATATCTTTCTATCCCTTTTTCATTCTTTTTGAAATTTCTTTTCATATTTTAAGGTAGGCTTTTAGATTTATAAGAAATCATAGCTGGAAAATATGTCCCAATTTTTTTCATCAAATAAATTAGAGCTAATTGTTTTCAATGTCATTCAGTTTTTAAAGAAATAAACATGTTTGAATCTTTGGTAGAAGTTACCCATTCCCTCTCCATTTAAGTTCTTGGTGTTAGCAATTTACATGCTCATATTTGTGCTGAATCAGTTGTGCACCCCTTCAAATCACAAAATATTTGGGCAAAAACACCATCAACTTATATCCTAAGAACACTAAAACCTTTGTCACATTTAAGCAACACAGTTTGTTGCACCAATCATTATTTGATCACACGGGCTCTTTAGCTGTTTACAATACCCCCTATCCAGTTCCAATGCTTATATTTCAATGCTTCATAGATTTGTACTATGTCATCATTGATTGATAAAAAATACAAGAATAATTATAACTTTGCACAATACAATGTGACTATGTCCACGATTTCCAAACTGTAACTTATATGTATAATGTTTCAACGTTCTCTACAAATTATTGAGAACTTTCATGTCTACTCATTGCTTTATTTTATCTTAAAAAGAAACTACTATTTGTAAAACTCATTCACCAAACTTTTATCTTCACAAGCCATGGTACAAATATATCTACTATTTATGTACACTTATACATCTTTAATTACATCCATTCTATTCCAACTATATAAACAACCCACCATAATACAAGGCAGGAACTTTGACACTTGTGCCCCTTGTTATTTTAATAATTTCTAAATTTCATTGTGTATAATTTTATTGTTGGAAATAATTATGATGAATTGTGAAAATTTTGTTAAATAAAATGATTACTAATATTATACATTTTAAGTATTAATATATACATGTTTTTGTATCTTATTATTTAATGATAAAATAATTATGATAATATAGATAAAAAATAAATAATATTATATATGATCTAATTTACAATATACATTACAATATAAACATGTAAGTATATTTATGATTTATATATATTCTAAAAGTATAAAATGTACTTTCTAATTTGTATAAATTAGAATTATAAATAAATTTAATATAATAATTTATAATTTTAATATAATAATATTATAATAATATAACACTCATATACATACATACATACATACATACATACATACATATATATATAAGACTTGATAGTTAAAATCTAGAATGATTTTATAGTTGTATTTATAAATAATAATTATTTAAACTACAATCTAAACATTTATATATAGAAATATATACTCATTTTAATCAATTTCAACATTTTATTGGTTATGGATACACTGACCTTTTAATATGTTAAAATATTTTGTTTATTCGAGATTTTTGTAATAGATGGTTTTATAATAGTGCATTCTGAATTTGTTGATTGCATAATAATTTATAGAATTTGTTAATATTTTAACAAATTTTGTTTATTTATATATTTTTGTTAAAGTAAACTCACTATATTTGTGTAATTTAATTTTGGTTGTACTTCCTTTTTAAGTATATGTGACACCTTATTCCTCCATCACCTTATCTCTCGTTGAGCACCCTTATTTTTCCTATCTATCAATGAGAACAACCAACCTACTATATGCGGAACATATGGGGAGCCATGACCCACTGACAATTCACCAACCCAAGCTTGTATGGGTAGTACAATCGACTTGAGGTTACAGGTAGTTCTCCATAGTCTTAGGTTTGAAACTTGTCCTAGGTTAAAGAGGTGGGAAAGCAAATGAAGGATCTCATTTAAGGGGGACTAGACTCACCCTTGCTTACACAAGTTGTTGGTCATGGGGATACCTCCTTGTATTAAAAAAAAATTTACCAACCGACCCCTTGATTCAGCAAGGATACATATGACCATCTACCTCAACATATCAAGAGTCACTTGATCTTTTTGCATACCTAGCCATCCATGGGAATTTAACACTAGACCACCATTTTGCCATAATTTGCCCCTACTGCACTACATGTTAAACCCCAATATGGTAGTTTATTTAATATTAAATAAAAAGTACACCATTGTAAAAAGGAAATATGATGAGTTTTTAAATTAATGATAATAAAAATTTCAGATTTGGATTTGGAGCAAATCTGTTCATCATTATTTATATAAAAAACAATAAATATATTTATAGTCAAAACAATTTAAGAATCATGTTTATATTAAAAATAATTTTACAAGAATATTTTGAGCGTCAAATAGTTTTAAATAATTTTGCATTCCATCTCTATCAAAAGGTAGACAATAATTACCTTTTTTATTGGTTAGAATTTGTTTCTCTAACATTGAACTAGGTGGGGCTTAATAATATGGTACCAATTTTATTCAAATCCTACCAAATAAAATTGTCATATCCAATTACAAACTAAAGGCATTGGAAGAGATCAAGCAACTTCTCTATAAATGAATGCACTCAATATAATGAAGCCAATAAAAAAATTACGAATATTTGGCATCTCAAATTATAAAAATAAAATAAAAAATTCAATGAGTTCAACAATAAAATATTTAGCGAGGATGGTCACAACCCATTAAGTGTTGTTGTTTTATACCTTACGTTTTAGGTAGTGAGACTTTTGGTTCAACTACGTAAGTTCTCTTGGTTGGGTCTTGCTATTTCTCTTGGTAGAATGATAGGAAATGGCCTTCATGTCTTACCTTACTTCTTATGTCTTATAGGTTACTAACAACCCAAGTATCCCCTAGGGATTAGGTGATCTCTTGGAGGAAAGAAATCAACCTTGCTTCAAGGTTTTCCTATCATTTATGCTTGCTTCACCACTAGTGTCTTTACTCCCTTCATATACATCATGCCTCCAAAACCATCTTACTGTCTTTCAAGAGTGTGGAGGCTTCTTTATTAGGGTTGGATTTCTCCATTAGGTGTATTGATTTCATACTTTAGTGGATCTTGCTTAATGATCTCACCAAAATGTTTCAATCCCTCATTAGGCAACTAGGTCTCCAATTAGGCCTGCTAATCTAGTTTTGACAACCCCAAGATTAAACTAGAATCCCTTTTTGATGGTCTTTACGATTTTATAGGTCTCAAATTATGCTTAGATTTGCATATGTCCAAACCCAAAAGTGAGGGTTTGTAAGGGTTTCTAGGTCTACACAAACTAGTATTAAAGTAGGCTTTCAATACCCCTTCAAATGGATTGATCAATTCCTCCCATTGATCTTTCATACCCCTTAGAAAAAGTCCCCTAACACAATGCAAAGTCAATCTATGAAGTTCTATCCACTCCTGCAATTTCCAAACACATCTCTGTGTTAGCCACCTAGCCGGGTTGCTCTAGGACTAGGGCAAGCTAGTAAAATTACCAAACTACAATTTTAATCCTCCAACCAAAAATTGATTAATGTACATAGAGTCTACTCTCATTTCACACAAGGTCATAACTTTCTAACCATGGAAATTGAAGTTAGACCAAATTCTTCCCAAACTGCCTGGGTTTGTCCAAAGACTGGTAGAGTGTAAAAGAATTAGTTTTACCCTACTAAAAGTGATCAAAAGAACTTAAAAATATGCACAGAATCCTAAAAGTATCTAATCTAACTACTAAATGCAAGGAAATTCAAATCTCAATCCATATGATTGAGGATGTTCAATCTTGCATAGTTTTGTAGTAAAAAAATGCTCAACATTCAATTGCTCGAACTTGCAATCAACACATCCAACCGTACAAAATGGTTTGGATGGGCTTAAATAGCCATTCCACACCTGCCCCAACTAATTCTTGAGTGGTGGGAACCAACTGATCACCTTTTACATGATTTTGCAAAAGTTGCTAAAAAAGATGTCAAAGTTGCAAAATTGCAACTTGACAACTTTTGCAATTCCTAAGAAACTTTTGCATTCCACTTGTTTCCTTGCAACCAAAGGGTGTAAAAATATGTCAAATGGTATTCTAATGCTAAGTGGATCTATTCCAAGCCATTCTAGGCCTTTGACCAACATTTTTTACTTCTAAAATCAATTAGGTGAACTTGACAACTTTTCACCCAGGCAATGCAACTTTACATCTTTTTCTACAACTTTTGCATTTGACTTGGCAAACATATCAAGGTGCAGTTGGATATCACCTTGAGCTTCCATTGAGCTCTTCTTACATACCATGGCCCATCAAAGAGCCAAACACAACAAAATTTCAAGAGGACCTTGACAAGTCCTAGGGTGCTCCTGCACTATAGAACTACTATTAAAGGTAAACAAGATGATGATAATGATGATAATGCTAGTTAGGACCATTGTGAACACATTGGAGCTCATAGTTTTGTGGAGCAAATAAGATGTCTGAGACTCACTGCCTCTCCTCTTGGTTTTGATTCTCATTGCATGCTTAGGGGTTGCATTTCATAGTCATATTGTTTTACTCTCAAGACCATAACAATGTTCATGCTCTTGCATGTGACAATATTAAGTAACGATGGTCATAATCCATTAGTTGTCATTTTGTTTCTCTTCTGGCTTTTAGTGGTAGGACGATTGGTTAGCTAAAGTGTAGCAAGTTCCTTCAATTAACTCTTGCTATTTCTCTTGTTTGATTTGCTATTAAAGATAAATAAGATGCCAATAACAATGAAAATGATAGTTGGGAGTATATGTGAATACTTTGGACCTCATTGTCATATGAAGCAAACCAAATGACCGAGACACACTAGCTCTCCTCTTTTTTGTCGCTCTCATTGCATAGCGACCACATTTCATTATTGTGTTGTTTTATGCTTTGGACTGTATCACTATTTAAACTCTCATGTATAACAATATTTAGTGAGAAGGTCACAATCAACTAATTATTGTTTTGCTTCACCCATTGCTTTTAGTGGTGACATTATTGGTTGGTCGAACTTTGACAAGTTCATTTGGTTGGCTCTTGCTATTTCTCTTGTTTAAGTTGCTATTGAAGTAAACCAAACGATAGTAAAGATGGTAATGATAGTCGAGACCTCTATGCATACTTGAAAACTTGTCGTATGAAGCAAATAAGATGAGTAGGACCCACCTCCTTTCTTCTCTGCTATTGCTCTCATTGATTAACCACCTTTTATACTTGTGTTGTTTTATACTTCAAAATATAATACAATTTGAATTCTCAAATATAACTATTTCTACCTGCCATTGAACATCTAAACATTATCTTTTATTATCAATATATACATTCTTTAATTTGATTTGTCAAAAATTATATATAATATTTTTCTTCACGAACATTTTAGATTATATTTAATCAATCATCATAATAAAATGGTTAGAAAGTTAAAAAATAAAACACATTCAATAGATTTTTTTTAAAGATTATATTTAATCGATCATCATAATAAAATGGTTAAAGAGTTAAAATATTAAACACATTCAATAGTTTTTTTAACATTATTCATCTAAAAAGAGTTTGACTAATTTGCTCTATAAATTTAACATATCAACTTACAATAAATAAATGAATAATAACAAGCTGAAATCCACCGAAAGCCAATCTTATTGGGGAAGAATTCAACTGTCCTAAAAGACGAGACAAAGACGGTTTATTTCAATAGAAAAATTTCTTGGTGAATTGATGCTTTCTCAAATTGGACTAATTTATGGACGGAACGCCGCCAAGCTGACACATCACGACAATGACACCAACCAACTGTATGCCATTTCGATGGATAAATCAGCCAAGCTGCTGACGTGGAAAAAGAACGGTTGCTGTTGATAACGACTTCAGGCGTCTTTTGTAATTGAAAAAGTAAAAATTCTGCTGACATGGGCAAGTTTCCATTTTGCTGACGTGTCGGAACGTGACACTAACTACGTGCCAGACAACTGACAATTACGCATAGGCTGACGTGGACAAATAAATAAACCCTTTCCCACACAATTCCTGTCTAGAAAGCCTCACATACCTGCAAGTTTTCTTCCGCTTTGGGAGTCACGACGTTCGCGACATCCAAATAAATAAAACACGCCAATTTCATTTTAAAATTTTGAGTAGAACATAACGCCAGAGGACAGAGAATTTAACAGAGCGGGGCTGCGGAGAGTCGATCCCTTGAACTTTTGAACTGCAAGGCGAACCAGAGGAAACTGAAACCCTAGATCAAAGAAAGAAGTGCATCGTAAAATGGCTGCTTGTTGCAGAGAATAAGTAAAATGAGTTTGTATGGCTCTGTACAGGCAAGGGAACGGGTCTGTGCAGGTGGATAAGGAGAGGTCTGCTTCTGCATTTAGGGCCAACGCAAATGGAGGAAATTATAACAGCAATAATATTAGTAATGTTAACAATAATAACAATACGCTGAGGCATAAGCTAAATCATCGCGGCAGGAAGCTCAGCCGTTTTGGCCTGCCGCGGATTTCGCAGTGTTCCATTGGTGTTTTCCTCGTCATAATTTGCACTCTTGTTTTCATCACGCTTCTCGGAGGCAATTATCCTTCTGGTGATAGAGGTTCGAATCCCTTTTACAATTATGGCTTTGTTTCCTTTTAATTTTTTTTTTTTGTTTATTTTTACTTAATTTTTAAGCAATGTGAATTAAATGCTTCAAGCTTCCATGGTCCATACTACTTTCCAAAATCAAGGTTGCAACAGCTCAATTGATTCAGAAAGCGAACCGTTTAAGCTTTCAAAATCAGTATTTTTTTCTTGAACCGTTGTTGCGGCTTATCATTGCATCGTAAAGTATAATTCAAAATGCTTAAGCTTCCACAGCCCATTCATGTTTTTATAAATCAAGGTCGCAGCCAATCAGTAAGTATCAATGTGTGATCCGAAATGGTCGAGCTTTCGCGGTCCATAAATTTTTATTAAACCAGCGCTGTGACCTATCATTGTGTCGTAAGTTCTGATCTGAAACATCTGGTTTTCTAAATTTTACTTAGAGAGATTTGGTTTTGTTGATCCAAAGTATAAATATTTTTAAATTTACCTACATCAAACACTTAAAGCGTCGAAGTCCATGAAACATTCTCAAGATCAAGGTTGTGTCCTATCATTATATTTCTCATTTTTTTTTTTCCTATCATTGCCATTTTTTAGTTTTCTTAAATGATCTCCACAAGCATATAAGTTTTTACCTTTTAAAGGAGTTTTAAATTTTTGATTGCATTTCCACAGTGGACGATACTTTGATTTTTTGTAATTTTTCTAAGCCAGCTTCTATGTTCTTTAGTCTTTTCCAAAAATCATTGTGTTTTAAGATATCACAGTATGTTGAATTTTTTGATTGCATTTCCACGGCACATCATATCATCAAATAACATGTTGTGATTGAAATTGTTGACATCCTTAAATAATTATAGCTGATATTCATCTAAAAGTATTTTGAATTTTCTATAAATTCTTTATTGTTTTGGTAAGTGATAAGCAATGGCTATAAAACTCTGAAAGCCTCTACAGTACATAAGACTTTCATGGATCAAGGCTGCCGTCATATCAATACATCACAAAAGTGTGATCTAGAATGTTGGTTTTAGGAATTAATTTATATCCCGCTTCTATTTTCTTAGCTGTTTTCCTTAAATTCGTTAAGTGTTTTGAAAGTTCTATAATGTTTCAACAGCCTAATGTATGACTGAATCACCAAATTTGGTTTGAAAATTTAATTTAAACAAAAATGACTTGTAGCAAGTTTTTGTTTTGTTAAATATTTTCCATAATTCTCATGTTTTTATAGGTTTTTAGGTTTTTTAGTTTTTGTGGATTTTTTAGTTGGGATTCCACAGTTAACTTTTAATCAAGGACGCATCTCATTATCATGTCACAAATAGTAACCCAAATTGTTGATTTTCACGATTTACTAGGTTTTCAGGGTGTTTTAAAGTTGGCTTCTGAGATTGCCGTGTGTGTTTTAACTTTAAGGCATTTAAGTTCTTTCGACTTATCATTCCTCCATGAGTTATGGTGTGGAATGTTCATTTTGTTAATTTTTAACAGGATGTTACCATCCTTAAATTCATCAATGTTCTAGAGTATAGGAATGGATAATTTTTTTGACTTTGTGCTTCTTGGATCAATGTTTGGTTTTCAATTCCCCAAAATACTTTAAACACATCATTTTGTCACCAATTGTGATCTGAAACATTGACTCTCTAATTAATTTTTACCCTTTCTTCTCTTAGATTTCCTCTGAAGCAATTAATCTTCCCATTACAGAGGTTTTAGTCCCCTTCACTCTTATGCATTCTTTAAATTTTTTTTATGCCTGAATTATTTTTTTAAGCCATACATGTGAAGAACTGAAGCTCATGCGGCCTGTAATTGGAACACAAATATTTTGGATTAAAATTATAAAAGAAGCAAACAGACATTTGGGATTACATTCTGTGACTTGTTGAATTTACATTTTGATGACATTGCAGATTGTGAACAAGGATGTTGAATTTACATTTTGATCAAAGATCCCAAGCTTCTCCAGTACATAGATTTCTGAATTAAAATTCCTGGACAAAAATTTCTCACACAATTTCTTGAGACCAATGTAATTTTGGGATGCATCCCCCTATCGTTTCAGACCTTGTTCCCCCTTGGAGATGTTCTAGAGCTGGGTTGAAAATGTACCTAAAAAGTTAAAAACATCCCCTGGCTATCCCTAATTTGCAGATAATTTAGGAAACATCTGTGGGATGTCATTCGTTTTAAAGGAAATGGGAGGGCATGACTAGCCATCCCCTATGTCTTAGTCAAGAAAAATAAGGAAGTAAATTTATTACTAAAATTGTTCTTATTCTCTTCTTATTCTATAATATTGGGTAGTTTTAATAGAAAATGATGGCATCCTGATGTCTCCACTTAGCTCCTAAACATATTATATATATTGGCTGCTTGATAGCTACTTAAATGTTCGAATATTTGGAGGTATCCTAATTTCAAAATTTTCATATGACCACTTAATACAGCCAGTGTAATGCCGTATATAATATCAGAATGCAGTTTTGAATAAAATAAGTTATCTGTAAGAAGTTCCATCTAGTCTAGAATAGAAGCAGATACCGTAAAGTTTCAGTTGCACTAATTAGCAATTAGTATATTCCAAAGCTTGAAGACTAAGCACACCAAACCTTTTCTTGAAAGCAATCCACAAAGATGGGAGAGGCAATAGGTTAATTTTCTACCATCCAAGGATTCTGAAGTTTTGTTGTGATGTGCTTTAAGGTGTTTTCTTTCTGGGTCTGGTGTCTTCAAATTGATAGTTTGGCCTTCAGAGTGAATCTGGGAAGGCTTCCTGCATTTGTTGTCTGAATAAAGATCGTGTCTAGTGTGGGTAGGGATGCTGCCTTCTCTGAGTACTAAGTTGTAGAGTAGTATAAAGATGCTCCTGGGAAATAGTTAGATGTTTATATGCAAACTGCCATGTATGCTTGTGGCTCTGGTTTTAATGAATTTGCCATTGAAGATGTCATTTTTGCACTGGTTGGAAAGGTACAGATGTTGCTCTTGATGTTGACTAGTGACCAAAGAATCTAGCCTCTCTACTGTGGAGCACTTTGTCAATTGTTATAAATTCTCGTAGTTGATGATAGAGGTTATGTGGTTGCAACGAATGTGAGTTGACCTGATAGAATTGGTGGTTTGACTAAGATTTCCTGTTTGCCCGATCAAGGGAGAAGAATTTTAAAACTTTCTCCCCTGGCTTTGACTGCATCCATAGAAGCCAGCATAAGGAAATGTTGCATAATGTAGAGAGTTCACTGTACCTAGTGTGTGTTGCAGATGTTTGTATCCTTGGATAGAAAAGCCATTGAAGACAAGGTCAACAAACTACTACTTTGTGAGTGAAGTTCATGTCTCGTAGCTGCTACTTCTGACATCAAAGAGATTTAATCTTCAGCTGCATATAATGACTTTATTCTTCTAGGAATAATATCTGAAGCGTCCCTCCTTGCGGATGACAGTTGAAGGCCCTTCCTTCGGGAAAGCTCTACTTAGCGTCTTTTTTTCTCTCTGTCGTGGTACGGTGCCATTTGGTTGGCATGATCTTGTGGAGCAGATGTGCCCAGGTGTGGGATTTGTATGCAGTTGACATGAATATATTGGCGCAGATGCATGTGTTGCCCTTGTGTAGGTTGTGAGTAAGGTAGAGATATTGGAAAAGGAATTGGCAATTTTGTTGTTAAAGCTAATGCAATTTTTTGAAGTTGCCTGGCATGACTAAAGAGTGTGCTTGTGTAATTGTTTGTGAAGATCTATTTGAATCTACACTTGTGTAGATACATGTGAGGTCGTTTTGGTAGAAGCCTTCATGCTTGTGTGAAGGATCTTGACACAAAATGTGTGCACAGAACAATTGCAGCATTGAAGGTGTTGATGTAGAAGTGCGATTTCTTTGAAATTGCACATGAATCAAAATGTGTTTTTAAAATTCCCTCATAAATAGCTATCACATTAGAATTGTCCTTCTGTGCCTGGAATGTGCTATTAACAATATATAACTTTGATGTTTGACTAAGAACAATAGCATTGTCCAAAAAATAATTATTAAAATTTCATTTCAGATCTATGTAAATACAATTAAACCTTGAGGAGTTGAAGTCGCACAAATCCCACAAGTGATAGAATCATAAATTTTGTGGTGTTGGCTTATATTGTCTTAGAGCTCGACACACATAGTCTTATTGTTTACATTAATACATAGACCGTTAGTAGCAGTTGTTGTAGATGAATATTAGGTGCAGCACCAGATTTTGAATTTTCTACAATTTTGTCATTTTGTACTGTAGTTTGTGGCTCTTGGACTTTTTTTTCTAATAGTAAATAATATTTATGCACATTGTAATGAAAAAAATGTACTTTTATTAATTTTTGTATTTATCTCCTTGTGCAAACTCAGGCTCTAAACTTCTGTTTCAAGGTTCTATAATGTACTCGATGAATGCCTTTTTAATGTTATTTTATGACTATTTGAAATCTTCTATATTTTTCAATGGTCATCCCCTGCCATCCCCTCAAACATGGCCTCCCAAAAAATCCAGAGAAGAGGTTTGTTCCCTGCCATCCTTGTCTAGGAAACATGGTGTAACAGGCTTGAGACTCATCATTGTGTAATCAAGTTTGATCCAAAATATTGATCACCTTAAAATATTGATACGTAGTTTTATGTCTAGATTATCAAACGTTTACCATAAAATTTAAAGCATACTAGGTTTTTGGGGTGTTATAGTTTATGATAGAGTGCTTTTGGGTTTGCAATATGTGCGCCTTTAAGGCGGTTGAATTATTTTGAACCTGTTGTTGTCATCATTTTGGAATCAGACGCTCATTTTCCTTAAACTTCTTACCTACAAGTTTAACTGGACAACATGCATCAATTTTTTAGGTTTTCATGGTGTTTGAAACTTTCAATATATAGACTATGTTTTACTTGAGTTGGACACCCTTATAGATTTTATTTTGGTTTCATAGGTTGTCTTTGAATATTGATATGGTAATTATATATTTTTTCTTTAACCTTTGTTTACTTGTCTTGATTGAAGATTTTGGTCATAATTGTAAACATCTGCGTAATTTTTCCTACCATCACTATAGAATCTTGACAAGTGAAAAGAACATGCACTTTATCCTTTATTTTACTTGGATTGTACATGTTGCAGATTTTTCATTTCCAAGGTACCTTTGGTTTCATAATTCATCCAATGTTTTGTTGGTCAGGCACTTGTTGACTATCTTAAGTTATAATAGCAAATTTTTGTGGATAAAGTTATAATAGCAAATTTTTGTGGATATCTGTTCAATAATAATTTCATCATGTTGTGTGAGCAAGTTAATTACTATATGCTTCATCCACTGATTCATTTAAGCTGTTCTTTTAATCTATTTTTTAAGCTACGTTTCTTCATTTTAAGCTGTTCTTTTGTTTCATCTATGATGTAGTTGTCTGTGACTGCTTTGAATGTTTTTATGAGCCATAAGTGTGTCTTGTGTCATTAATATATTGAAGAAATTAGAACATGCTCTTTATATTGAATGTGTCTTTATGTTTAAACTATGGTCTAATTGTCTGTCAGCTTTTTTTCTCACTGTTGTAACTCTGATTTGAAGCTCATGTAATGCAATTTTTGAAATCAGTTAACACAATTTTTTGACTAAATTGAATCCTGATTGCAATATCACAATTTGATTGCTGTGGAAGATATCTCCTACTTATCAATTGATGGGCTTTGTAACGAATGGTTCATAAGGCATAACACTTGCTGAAGGCTTTGCTAACTGGGTTGCAAGTAGAGTATGTTTAATCATGGAGGAAACTTTGTAGTTAAGGGTGCTCAAGCTAGAATAGTTTGGGATGGGTGACCTCCCGAGAAATCCCAAAGCTTCCCCGCTGCGAGCATCACCTAGATGCAATGAGTGCTAACTGTTCTATTCATTTTCATGAGAGATGGGTTCACGTGAACCTTAACTCATGAATTATGTGTCAATGAGTTTGACTAAAAATACTACAAAGATGAATCCTGATAGCAATATCACAATTTGACTTGCTGTGGAAAATATCTCCTTATCAATTATTTAATCTGTAAATATCTGCATCTAATTCTGTTTCATATACCATTTAGCATGTACAAGCTGAAAGATAATATTTTTTGTATCTTTTACTTCAATTAGGTTACAGACCTTACACATTCATTATTGTGAAAGTGTTTTTCTGAATCATCTATGTTCTAATTGATTGTGAATAATATTGATGATTTGGTTCTAAAAGTAATGTAAAAAATTTAAAACAAATATCTATTATCAAAGACATTAAGTTTACACTGTCCATAATAATGTTGATGGTCATTGAGTTTGATTAAAAAATGCACAGTTATTCCAGAAGACTTCAATACACTATATCTATGATATTCTGAAATTCAATCTTTATATTTTGAAAATCTAGAAGCTAACGGGAGGCTTATTGCTTACATCACAACTGTAATGGTTGCGCTTAGAATGAATGTGATGCCCCCTTCTAGAGGAACACTCCAATCCCAGACAAGTGCTGGGGGTTGTATGCTAAAATCAGTGCACCTTCCTGTCCACTAATGGTTAATTCCTAATTTTGTTGCCGCTGTATACGCAACAAAATGTTTTTCCCTAAGCAGTCTATAGTATATACCATAGCCATTTACTAAGTTGACATGGTTAAGAAAGAAGATATAAGCCAATAGAATCAGGCAATATCAGAGAATAAAACTGATCAAGCAAGTGCCTTATCAGGTCACACAGAAGCCATAATATCCTTTAGTATTGTGAAAATTAGAAAAATTAGAGTACTGGAGAGAAAAGGACTGTTTTAAACAAAATTTTCTTTCAAAGCAAAAGCTGAAGCCCCCAAGATGATCTTATTCGAATTAATGATCATACATGTATTCAAACTTCAAATACACTACACTAGATCCATTATCAGTCTTGGTTTAGTGTCCTTCCAGGAGTGTGAATGATCAAAATTTCTCCTTGAACGAACTCAGAAAATTGTTGCTAATGCCAGTGGCATATCATGGATTGTTCAGTGTCATCATTCCTATTAATATCTTTTCGAAATGAAACAGACTAATGTTCTGGTGATTCACAATAAGGCTAGGTTCTCACAGACTAATGTTCTGGTGATTCACAATAAGGCTAGGTTCCCATACAGCTGCTAAGCTTATCTTGGCTAGCAACTGTTCAATTTTTTCAGCAGCTATTGTGGAGCAGGCGGTCCAATGCTTATGAAATTTGGCTGCTTATTTTTTGAATAATTATATAAAAAACTATTTAAAAATAAAATCATTAATAAAAAGTGATTGAGAAAAAAAAATGAAGACAAATAAAAGAAGGGAAAACAAATTGTGAAGACATGTGTTGTTTTTCCCAATTAACAGTGGCTGCTTATTTCCAGGCCCCTCTTTTTTTTCAATGCCTATTTTCATTTTTTAAGCAGTTGCTGCTCCACTAAAATAGAAGAAGATTCTATTTTATCCTTTTCCCATCATTTAAAATATGCATGGGAACACTATAGCTGCTTAAATTAAGCGGAAATTTGAGTTAAGCAGCCGCATGGGGACAAGGGGTAAGCTTCTCTAATTTCAAGGACTTCTTCCATAAAAAAACGAGAAGTATAAACATGATTTACTGGTTTATTTACTGAATGCTGTGGTCTGAATGGATGATTCCTGATGGTGATACGATCTTGTCAGTCTCACGACATCTCTTAGTTACCAATTTTTCATCGATACATTTATCCAACTCAAATGCTTCTCTTTTGATTCTGTGATCAAGCTGTGGATTTTAGTACACTTCAACCTCTCTTTCAGACATGTTGGATTATTATTCTAGGGCTTTGGCTATCGATTTCTATTTCTCCAATTCTGAGTTTCTTTTTTCTACTTGCCATAAAAACTACATCTTGCCATGCCACTTCTGGGTTTTTCTCTTGGGTTCATATCTGAGTATCAAAATTACATATCCCTTCTGCAAACATTTTTAATCTATTTATTTGGCATTTTAAGTATCAATTTATGCTTTTCTGATGAGCCGTGTTCCCACGATTTACAGGTGAGCAGGATGCTTCTGAAGATGGAGACCTTTATTATCAGGTACTTAATGTTTTTGTCTAATTATTTCTTTTTGAGGTTTCAGCTTTGTAGGACTCTAGTTCTTGGGTGTACTCAGAGCCATAGAGGATATAATCTCAATGCAGATAGAAGGGGAAGATTTATCAAGTGTATAATTTTGTGAAAGCTTTTGAAAGGTGGTTTTCAGAGTATGTAGTTATGCATAAATTTTATTGTTTTAGCAGGCACATTTATCTCACTTTTCATTCTGGAAATCAAGAGGACAAGATCGTTCCTTGACATCCACAGATGAGCATAAATTGGGCTCAGGTTAGGTTCATTAATCCTTTTCTAAGGGTGTTTTAAGATAGGGTATGACTAATAGTTGATTTATTTATCATTTGTTGAGATTAATTGTCTGTATATCAGTATCATTAGCCTAACTAAAATTTGATTGTTTATAGTTCTAGTTGTTTGTTTGAGTCCTGAGCTATGGTTCATGACTTCAAATATATTGACGACACATGATTTGGTTCAATGTTTCCCCTGAATAAATATATCTGACTTTATGATAGGAAGCAATAAATTTACGGAGCAGGCGGGGGTGACAAAACATAAAGAAGATAAAGTTGATAGTAATAGCAATAAAGATTCCAAAATTCTTCACTTTGGTCAGGGCTCCGCTGGTTCAGGCCGGGACTCCAGATACTGGGATAGAGACGATAGGAGAAGGGATGGCGAGTACAATGAAGATGATTCTGATTTCCTAAATACAGATTTTAATACTTCTCAAAATGAAATTAGTCAGGACAAAGAGAGGAATGACCTAGGTTATGAGAGAAAGAATAAACAAGACAATGATAAGATAGAAGCAGAGCATTTAATGCATCAGGAGGAAAATGCCAAGTCTACTAGAATGGCAGTTGATCATGATTTTGGGGATGGAGGATTGTACAATGAAAAAGGGCGAGATGAACTCAAATTGTATGAAGAAAAATATGAAGCAGCACTGAAACATGAGCTTGATGTTGATAGAACAGAAAAAGAAAAAGATACAGATGGCTCAAACAAGGAGCTTGGCAAAGTTGGAACTTCCAATGGAGGGAAAGAGAGAAAGGACCTGTTAGATGATAACAGGCATAGTGAGAGTAGAAATACAAAGGGTGATTCAACACAAGAACAAGTTGATTTAGATGATGAGTATGATGATGGATTTGATGATGATGATATGCGTGCTGAAGAAAATGAGGTTCTCAGCAATGAACATGATATTCATAAGATTGGAGACAACCCGAGTGAGAAGGCAAGGCATTATGATCAGAAGGGTACAATTGAGAACAATAAGAACACAGATGGAAAGAAGACGAGCTTAAAAGATCATCAAGATGGGCAAAATAGAGTTCTTGACAATCATTTTGAAAAGGAATCTTCTCTATTGTTACGTGGTTTTCACCAAGATAAAGTGAAGGGAACCATAGTAATCAATCCGCAGTTGGAGGATTCTTCTAGGAAAGCACATAGTGATAAAAAGAAGTCAAGCTTGAAAAGACGAACTAAAAGTCACAAGCATTCAAGTAAGTTTTTTAGTTTAAATGCTTTTCATGTTTTGATGCTTGCAAAAGATAATCTTGCTGGCCAATTTTTTTTTCATATTAGTAAATAAGGAGATTTAGGTATAACTGCATGTTTTACATTAATATATTTTGCTTTTCTTGTCCATATAAATTGTAAAAGGATAGATCTCCTCATGCAGGTTATGCCTGCAATATTTAAATATCCTTGATAGTGTCAATGTTATTGATTTTTCTGGTTCAAGAAGAATGTATTTCATAATAAAATTGTTACCTGATGCTCTTATGTTTTTATCTTGCATTTTGTATTTTGGGAAAAAATAATTATTCCAAATTCAATAATGCTGCAACATCAACTTAATTGATGATAATGGTAACAACCACATAATCTGGAAAATGCCTGAAATTTTCACACCTGAGGTTAGCCTCCTCTGCTAGCACATTTTGAGAAAATAAGTTTATATAATGCTGAATGCTAGCTAATATTGAAATGCCATTCACTTTGTGGAAGATGGACTACCAGAATTCAGAGGCATTATTATTGTCAGAAAGAAAGCAGTTCTCAATTAATTCTTTTTCAGTGGGTTTATTGGATACAAAAATTTCACACAGTGAGTTCAGTTGAAGTGAAAAAGAGTTCACAATAAAGAAAACATGTACCGTGGAAGGCCTTATGTCATGCAATTTCTGTATCATATCTGAGGAACACAAACACACTCCTTATTTTTTCTGATTACTTCCAATCTCCCAATGCCAACTATTATTTGTATGCCATTTTAAATCTTCCATCACTCCTAGTGAATTCATTCTCTTGTGAGCACTCAGACCAATGCTACCAGTCCTTGTACCTACAAATTGCTTCTCATCCATGTTCATTTTCTCTGTAAACACGTGCAAAAGTGGTTTGTTGTCACATTATGTTGTCCAAAACTGGTTTACAATATATTTTCATGTCAACTTTTTACATATTTTAAGCAAGGGGCTTTCCCTTTTCCCTATTTCTAATGTCCCCTATTGGGATTTACTTGATTTACCCTTGAATTCTAAAACAGGGTTTGGATTGCACTTGGAAATGGCGATTTACATTGTCTCTGTAATGTTCCTACAAGGGGCGGCAAATCCTCAATGTTTAACACACCCCACAATGCATTTAAATTGGATTTAGGAACAGTTAATGTTTCATAATACTTTTGACAGTTTAAGCCGCAACTGGTTACTTCTCTCCTGATCATCAATACTAAGGAGGGAAGGGAATTACTTGTCATAGGGCGTGTAGAAACCAATCTTTAAATAGACTTCCTCAAGGCTTCAGAACTCCATCCATATTCCAGCTTGGGATTCACATACCCTGGCAGGACTTACGCTTCCTCTCCCTAACAAAATCAACCTATCCTTTTATGGGGCAATAGCAAGTGATTAAGGATTGGGCTATATGTATATATATTATAATTTCACTATTATTAACAGATATAAAATGCTACAGCATATATAATATATATTAACAGATATTATTAATAGATATAAATGCTCCATGAGGATGTATCCCTTGAGCTTTTACCCCCATTCGTGTGCTGTTGATGGTACAGGGACGACATTTTGAAGTACCCTGCCCATCCTTAGTTTGTGCAAAATTCAGTAAAGGTTTCTAAGATGGCTCTCAGAGCGGCTGGGGACTGTTGGACGTCCTTGGGGCTGCTAGGGGTCTCCTATGTGTCCCCTAGGCATCCCCTAGGGCCCAGGCCTATTTTGGTAGGCCAGTTTGAAGAGCACATTTTTTAATCTGAAAACAAATCTGTTTGTGCCCACAAGGACATCCAAAGCACATTAAATTATACTGAAGCCTAATCTAAGTATAAAATAACCAAAAAGAAGGGAAAAAATGAAGAGTAGCAAGAGAAAAACGAACATTTGATCAAGGAGTGAACATAAGTTGAAAGAAGAGGTTAGGGATTCAAACTTACTTGATTTAGACTGTCATGAATCTGTAATTATACATATATTAATAACACATTATTACTAATCAAATATATCAATTAATATTATAATCAATGTAATTAATCAATAGTTTATCAACCAACATGTATAGAATATTAATGCAATCAGATTTCCACAATCCATAAGAATTTTGAGTATAAGAATTTTTAGTGTAGCAATTTCTAAACATCAAATGTTTCGGATTACACTCCGTGATCCATCATTAGGATGGTTGCAATAAAGTGTAAGAATAATAATAGATATAGATAGTAGCAAACTAGACTAACTCAAAAGATAAAAAGGAGGTTGAGAGAGAAAGGAGCACACAAAATGAGGAGAAAAAAGGGAAGGGAGAGAGAAATGAAGAGGAAAAAAAAAAAGAAAACATTTTCTTTGTCCTCTTTACTTTCTATTTTGTGTTTATTTATTGCTCTTTATATTTCGCTTGTTTTTTCTTCTCCTCTTATTTGTTTGTCATTTTGGTTTGTTTTTAAAATAATGTTAGATATCGTATATTTTTAAATTTTTTAGTTTACTTTTTGTACTTAATTTATTCTTAGTTTTTGTTTCTCCTTTTATTCAATTATGTCAGGACCTCTTCCCATTTCTTGTCTTTCTCTTCATTTTTTTCTCCCTTTCCTTTTTTCTCCTCGTTTTGTGTGCTCCTTTCTCTGGCCCCCTTGTTTTTATCTTATGATGGATCACTGAGTGTGATCTGAAATGTTGATGTTACAAAAATTGCTACACAATCCAATCCAGAAGCTTATACTAAAATGTATCGAATAATCAATACTATATATATAAATATGTATTGATATAATATTACTAGTCAATATATCGATCATATTAATATGATCAATAATAAATATTACTATTATTGAAGTAGCTCATTAACTGATGAATACTAATAATAATTAATTCATATATTAATTTCATTGAATAAGCTTATTGATCGATGAATACAAGCAGTGCTTTGAAGTCATATGGTTGACTATGAACTGTCGACTCAACAACTGCTCACGACCCATGGTGAAACATCAACATCCACTTTCCCCTCACGGGGATATATTATATATATGCAAACAAGGAGCACGGAGAAAATATGGAAGAATACATGGAGAAAATACTATGATAAGTGATCAAAGAACAGAGTAATAAGAAATGACAAACTATTTGAACAGCATTGCAGACCAAAATGGGATATAAAGTGATCATTATATAGATCACAATAATAAGTATGTTGATGGTCATTGCAGTTAGGATAAACAAAGACAGAACTGGAAGCGAGCAGACAAGACAACATTGATATTAAGTAAAAATAAATGCACATTGGCAGTCCTTGATCTTGTAACGAATAAGATAGCAATCAACTCTTACGTCTTCCTATTGTATATCCATTTTTGATCAAACTGGAAGACGTCAATGGTCTTTGAGAAGGATATGACAAACACAACATTGTAATAAGGGAATGCATACAGCGTGTCCATCTTATTTTTTCAGTTGACAACAGAAGATTAGGATAAAAGGAAAAGATACAGAGCAGTATCAGTTCTACAGGATAAATATATAAATAAATAAATTAAAATGTACTCCTTTAACAGTCAGGCATCATTAACAAGCACCAGCTAATGCATTTATAAATATATAAATCCTTATCAGATATGTATAGAAACCTGAAACTCCTGTTAAGCATAGTTAATATATATACCATCAGATATGCATGCTAAAACTTATTATTAGTTTGAGTATCTGAGAAGGGAGATCAAAGATGTATTCTGGGAGAGACTGGGTAAATTCCAGCCAATAGGTTATTCCCAAAATGTTGGGGATCAGCGACCCTGACCAGCATTGTCCAAAGAAAGGCTTAAGGGTGTGATCTGTAAACTTTTAGGGAAAGCCTATTGAGGATTGGTGTCTAAGTAATCTAATTACATCCAAAGCATCCTTCCTACACTAAATAATAATACGGTTAGCATCGGTCTCTTATTCGATTCATAAATTACATATAGTTATTTGACTTACATTATAATAGCATGAGTTGAATAAGTTATAAGAAATTCAATTCGATATATATTATGTTTAGGTTAATTTATGTTGAACTGGTCTAAATTACCAGGGGACGTTCTTAAACCTAGCATCTGGTTATTATGGACAGCTATATATTATTATATTTTTGCAGTTCTTTGTCTATTGTTTACAATTTATGTCATTTTATGGTTGAAACTTGGAGCCTTTCAGCATTTTTGTTTTACTTTGAATATGATATGTATGCTTACTGACAATGAAAGTTTCTACAATGATGAATCACTTTTCCAAATCCTTCCAAACGTATTAAGCTTTTATAGTATCCATGATGAATGCTTTATTAATGAACGTTATGATATGTATATTATTATATTTTTTCAGTTCTTTGTCTATTGTTTATAACTTATGTCATTTATGGTTGAAACTTAGAGCCTTTTGGCATAATTGTTATAATTTGAATATGATATGTATGCTCATTGACAATGAAAGTTTCTACAATGCTGAATCACCTTTCCAAATCCTTCCAAATGTATTAAGCTTTTAGAGTATCCATGACAAATGCTTTATTAGTGAATTTTATGATATGTATATATGAATATTTTCTCAATTTTAAAAAATTCTCTATTTTTCAATAGCGCCTCCTGCTGTCCCCTAAAAAACGTTCCAAAGTGATGGAAGTTTGTCCCACCTTCCCTTGATGTCCTCTTCCTGGAAACTTTATGGAACGCACACACATACGATCAGCCCCCTATTCCTAATAGAATTCAGATGTAACAGTATTAAATTTATAGATTACTTGCAGCATACTAAGTTTCTGTCACACGTAGTTTGCCAGAAATATAATGTGATTTATCTCCTTTGATGAGCACCAATTATAAATAATAATTCTGCTTCCATCCTTTATTTGGGTGGTGATGATTGTCTTGTTATGTCATATGTTACGAATGATGAAGCATGATGCAAAAAGACCTGTCTAAGACAGAGGTCGGGCCTACAACTCTTTTTTTTTGGTACAAAAGGTGCCATGAGATTTTTTTGGGGAGCTGCAAGATTATTTGGAATCTTTTCCTTCAAAATATGAGTTTTGCCTTTTTAGGCCTCTAAATTTGAGTGTGTGAAAATGGGGTGGGGGGAAATTGCCCCACCAACTTAGGAGAAATATTTGCCACTTGTGAAAGATCTCTACATTTTATTCCCACCAAAACCAAATGGTTAGAAGGAAAATACATTTTTTATTCTTTTAATACTTCATTAATTAAACATTCCTTAAATTTAGGAGCTGAAATTTAAGCTGAAATCTAGTATAATATTCATGGGACCAGGGATATTTAAATATTCCTAAAAAACTCTCAGTGGCCACAGCCCTATTTTATGGAAAGCCCCCTCCATGGGACCCTAGCCTCGTGTCTATTCATTATTGCTTCCTATTTGTGTACTTATTGCACCTTTCATTTTATAATTGGATAACTAATTTAATTGTCTTTCCAAGTAATAGATGCTGGCATTATCTTCACATCAATGATTTGTTATTGATTAGTCTATCCTGCTTGATGGTTTTTACTAATCATAAATCAGTCAGATCTTCTCAAAAACTGGCATCATAAATTCTTTAACTTATGATTTAGTATAAGCCAAGTCGCAGATAATATTAAATCTTAATCACTGTTAACTCCCATCGATCTCTTATTGACTATTACTAAGCCTTGTCTTTTAACAGTTGCTGTGCCATAATTCAGTTATTGGATGGCATCGATCAGTGGCTTCCTTGATCACTGATAACAAAATCGATACTTTGTGGTATGCTTATTACTATTCATCAATCCTTCAACAATATTAATTGCTACACACACCTAGATTTGGTAATCAATATGTTTCCATTTAATGATTGGGACTTACGCAGATATGGAGAAACTTATAACATTTAACCGATGATAGCCATTGCATTCAGTGTCTGATTTCTCCTCTTTCTCTTAGTTGATCTGTGTAATTATGGAGACATTATCACTGTTCTTCAATTGCTATAAAAGGAGTTTTTAATTATAGTCCCTGTTCGCAAGACCTCTGCTCTTGTTGTCTTCAATTATTAATCAGTTGTTTAGGAGTATGATGCATTTATTGTCATGCTGATACATATGATACTTCCGTGAGTGTCTTAATTGTTATTCTCTTTTACTAATCATAAATCAGTGAGATCTTCTCAAAAACTGGCATCATAAATTCTTTAACTTATGATTTAGTATAAGCGAAGTTGCAGATAATATTAAATCTTAATCACTGTTAACTCCCATCGATCTCTTATTGACTATTACTAAGCCTTGTCTTTTAACAGTTGCTGTGCCATAATTCAGTTGTTGGATGGCATCGTTCAGTGGCTTCCTTGGTCACTGATAACAAAATTGATACTTTGTGGTGTGCTTATTAGTATTCATCAATACTTCAACAATATTAATTGCTACACAAACCTAGATTTGGTAATCGATATGTTTCCATGCTTTTGTTGATATGCCTTTTAATGATTGGGACTTATGCAGATATGGAGAAAACTTATAACGTTTAACTGATGATAGCCTTTGGAGTTAGTGTCTGATTTCTCCTCTTTCTCTTAGTCGATCTGTGTAATAATGGAGACATTATCACTGTTCTTCAATTGCTATAAAAGGAGTTGTTAATTATAGTCCCTGTTCGGAAGACCCCTCATCTTGTTGTCTTCAATTATTAATCAGTTGTTTAGGAGTATGATGCATTTATTGTCATGCTGATACTTATATGATGCTTCCGTCAATGTCTGAATTGTTATTCTCTTTTACTAATCATAAATCAGTGAGATCTTCTCAAAAACTGGCATCATAAATTCTTTAACTTATGATTTAGTATAAGCCAAGTCGCAGATAATATTAAATCTTAATCACTGTTAACTCCCATTGATCTCTTATTGACTATTACTAAGCATTGTCTTTTAACAGTTGTTGGATGGCATCGATCAGTGACGTCGTTGATCACTGATAACAAAATCAATACTTTGTGGTGTGCTCATTAGTATTCATCAATACTTCAACAATATTAATTGCTACACTCCTAGATTTGGTAATCGATATGTTTCCATGCTTTTGTCGATATGCCTTTTAATGATTGGGACTTATGCAGATGTGGAGAAAACTTATAATGTTTAACCGATGATAGCCATTGGAGACAGTGTCTGATTTCTCCTCATTCTCTTAGTCGATCTGTGTAATAATGGAGACATAATCACTGTTCTTCAATTGGTATAAAAGGAGTTGTTAATTATAGTCCCTGTTCGCAAGACCCCTCATCTTGTTGTCTTCAATTATTAATCAGTTGTTTAGGAGTATGATGCATTTATTGTCATGCTGATACATATGATGCTTCCATCATTGTCTTAATTGTTATTCTCTTTTACTAATCATAAATCAGTCAGATCTTCTCAAAAAATGGCATCATAAATTCTTTAACTTATGATTTAGTATAAGCCAAGTCGCAGATAATATTAAATCTTAATCACTCTTAACTCCCATCGATCTCTTATTGACTATTACTAAGCCTTGTCTTTTAACAGTTGCTGTGCCATAATTCAGTTGTTGGATGGCATCGATCAGTGGCTTCCTTGATCACTGATAACAAAATCGATACTTTGTGGTGTACTTATTAGTATTCATCAATACTTCAACAATATTAATTGCTACACACACCTAGATTTGGTAATTGATATGTTTCCATGCTTTTGTCGATATGCCTTTTAATGATTGGGACTTACGCAGATATGGAGAAAACTTATAACGTTTAACCGATGATAGCCTTTGGAGTCAGTGTCTGATTTCTCCTCTTTCTCTTAGTCGATCTGTGTAATTATGGAGACATAATCAGTGTTCTTCAATTCATATAAAAGAAGTTGTTAATTATAGTTCCTGTTCACAAGACCCCTCATCTTGTTGTCTTAAATTATTAATCAGTTGTTTAGGAGTATGATGCATTTATTGTCATGCTGATACTTATTATGCTTCCGTCAATGTCTTAATTGTTATTCTCTTTTACTAATCATAAATCAGTCAGATCTTCTCAAAAACTGGCATCGTAAATTCTTTAACTTATGATTTAGTATAAGCCAAGTCTTAGATAATATTAAATCTTAATCACTGTTAACTCCCACCGATCTCTTATTTACTATTACTAAGCTTTGTCTTTTAACAGTTGGAAGGCATCGATCAGTGGCTTCCTTGATCACTGATAACAAAATTGATACTTTGTGGTGTGCTTATTAGTACTCATCAATACTTCAACAATATTAATTGCTACACTCCTAGATTTGGTAATCGATAAGTTTCCATACTTTTGTCAATATGCCTTTTAATGATTGGGACCTACGCAGATATGGAGAAAACTTATAACGTTTAACTGATGATAGCCATTGGAGTCAGTGTCTGATTTCTCCTCTTTCTCTTAGTCGATCTATGTAATTATGGAGACATAATCACTGTTCTTCAATTGCTATAAAAGGAGTTGTTAATTATAGTCCCTGTTCGCAAGACCCCTCATCTTGTTATCTTCAATTATTAATCAGTTGTTTAGGAGTATGATGCATTTATTGTCATGCTGATACATATGATGCTTCCATCAGTGTCTTAATTGTTATTCCTTTTTACTAATCATAAATCAGTCAGATCTTCTCAAAAAATGGCATCATAAATTCTTTAACTTATGATTTAGTATAAGCCAAGTCGCAGATAATATTAAATCTTAATCACTGTTAACTCCCAGCGATCTCTTATTGACTATTACTAAGCCTTGTCTTTTAACAGTTGCTGTGCCATAATTCAGTTGTTGGATGGCATCGATCAGTGGCTTCCTTGATCAGTGATAACAAAATCGATACTTTGTGGTGTGCTTATTAGTATTCATCAATACTTCAACAATATTAATTGCTACACACACCTAGATTTGGTAATCGATATGTTTCCATGCTTTTGTCGATATGCCTTTTAATGATTGGGACTTACGCAGATATGGAGAAAACTTATAATGTTTAACCAATGATAGCCTTTGGAGTCAGTGTCTGATTTCTCTTCTTTCTCTTAGTCGATCTGTGTAATTATGGAGACATAATCACTGTTTTTCAATTGCTATAAAAGGAGTTGTTAATTATAGTCCCTCTTTGCAAGATCCCTCATCTTGTTGTCTTCAATTATTAATCAGTTGTTTAGGAGTATGATGCATTTATTGTCATGCTGATACTTATGATGCTTCTGTCAATGTCTTAATTGTTCTTCTCTTTTACTAATCATAAATCAGTGAGATCTTCTCAAAAACTGGCATCATAAATTCTTTATTTTATGATTTTGTATAAGCGAAGTTGCAGATAATATTAAATCTTAATCACTGTTAACTCTCATCGATCTCTTATTGACTATTACTAAGCCTTGTCTTTTAACAGTTGTTGGATGGCATCGATCAGTGGCTTCCTTGATCACTGATAACAAAATTGATACTTTGTGGTGTGCTTATTAGTATTCATCAATACTTCTACAATATTAATTGCTATACTCCTAGATTTGGTAATCGATATCTTTCCATGCTTTTATCGATATGCCTTTTAATGATTGGGACTTACACAGATATGGAGAAAACTTATAATGTTTAACCGATGATAGCCATTGCAGTCAGTGTCTGATTTCTCCTCTTTCTCTTAGTTGATCTGTGTAATTATGGAGACATAATCACTGTTCTTCAATTGCTATAAAAGGAGTTGTTACTTATAGTCCCTGTTCGCAAGACCCCTCATCTTGTTGTCTTCAATTATTAATCAGTTGTTTAGGAGTATGATGCATTTATTGTCATGCTGATACTTATGATGCTTTCGTCAGTGTCTTAATTGTTGTTCTCTTTTACTAATCATAAATCAGTCGGATCTTCTCAAAAACTGGCATCATAAATTCTTTAACTTATGATTTAGTATAAGCCAAGTCTTAGATAATATTAAATCTTTATCACTGTTAACTCCCATCGATCTCTTATTGACTATTACTAAGCCTTGTCTTTCAACAGTTGCTGTGCCATAATTGAGTTGTTGGATGGCATCGATCAGTGGCTTCCTTGATCACTGATAACAAAATTGATACTTTGTGGTGTGCTTATTAGTATTCATCAATACTTCTACAATATTAGTTGCTATACACACCTAGATTTGGTAATTGATATGTTTCCATGCTTTTGTCGATATGCCTTTTAATGATTGGGACTTACGCAGATATGGAGAAAACTTATAACGTTTAACCGATGATAGCCATTGTAGTCAGTGTCTGATTTCTCCTCTTTGTCTTAGTCGATCTTTGTAATTATGGAGACATAATCACTGTTCCTCAATTGTTATAAAAGGAGTTGTTAATTATAGTCCCTGTTCGCAAGACCCCTCATTTTGTTGTCTTCAATTATTAATCAGTTGTTTAGGAGTATGATGCATTTATTGTCATGCTGATACTTATGATGCTTCCGTCAGTGTCTTAATTGTTATTCTTTTTTACTAATCATAAATCAGTCAGATCTTCTCAAAAACTGGCATCATAAATTCTTCAACTTATGATTTAGTATAAGCCAAATTGCAGATAATATTAAATCTTAATCACTGTTAACTCCCATCAATCTCTTATGGACTATTACTAAGCCTTGTCTTTTAACAGTTGCTGTGCCATAATTCAGTTGTTGGATGGCATCGATCAGTGGCTTCCTTGATCACTGATAACAAAATCGATACTTTGTGGTGTGCTTATTAGTATTCATCAATACTTCAACAATATTAATTGCTACACACACCTAGATTCGGTAATTGATATGTTTCCATGCTTTTGTCAATATGCCTTTTAATGATTGGGACTTACGCAGATATGGAGAAAACTTATAACATTTAACCGATGATAGCCATTGGAGTCAGTGTCTGATTTCTCCTCTTTCTCTTAGTCGATCTGTGTAATTATGGAGACATAATCACTGTTCTTCAATTGGTATAAAAGGAGTTGTTAATTAGAGTCCCTGTTTGCAAGACCCCTCATCTTGTTGTCTACAATTATTAATCAGTTGTTTAGGAGTATGATGCATTTATTGTCATGCTGATACTTATGATGTTTCCGTCAATGTCTTAATTGTTATTCTCTTACAAAACACCATATTGTATTTAATTTCTAATTACTTTCAATATTGGGCTTCTTCATGTATGGTCAGTTGTTTATTGTTAATTACTGTTCATCATATGAACCATGCATCTTTATCATCGTGGCTTACATGAACTGCTTTTTTTTGCTCCATCGACGTAACTCTCTTGAGTTAACCATCATAATAAGTCTTGTGTCATGCATGGAATGTTTGTTTTGCTTCATTGTTGCAATTTTGTCTCTTTTAGAGACTTCCCAAAATTGATGTGAAAAGAATGGGAATATCACAATTAGGGTTTCAAATCGGAGACATGACACTATGATTCAGCCTTGCAAACTCATGGACAAAGATTGAATACTTAATATGAGGAATATACTTTCCATCAGGTACTGCAAAGTTTCTAATAGAATCATGTTTGGTGTATGTCCAAGTTTTTTGAACTTTGAATTTTTTTGAAGACATTTCTTGATCTTTTGGAATGATTTAGACAATGGAAGGATTTTTAATATAATAATGTTTAGATATTATTATTTTTTGTATAATTTTTAAACCCGCGGATGTGTTTTTTGTACTCAAGTCATCATTTCCATGATTATTTTCCATGACTGGCCATTTCTTTGCAACCTTTAACAATGCTTCATTGGGTAGTATCGACAAGACAGGGTAACTGAGTACACAAGCACCTCTAGTCTAAGAAATTAGTGTGGGTGGGGAAGAACAATTTTTAGAAACTCAACATTCTTTCATATTCACCCTATTCTGATTGGCAAAACTTTTACCGAGTATTTTTCATATAAGCTTTTTCTGACAGTTATTGTTAATTTGGTATTACGCCCATAACAATACTTTCCTAAAAATCAATGAGTTAAATCCTGATAGCAATATCCTGATAACAGTTATTGTTAATTTGGTATTATGCCAATGGGTCAATGAGTTTGACCTAAAAATCACACAGTTAAATCCTGATAGCAATATGCTTTACTAATTTATGAACAGTATAGGCTTTTTGAAATACATGCAAGCATAACGCCATCTGTCATATGCTTTTCATTCTCCCACAGACCATAGCAGTTATGCTTATAGTTATTTAATCCGAAACAGTAGTTATTTAATCCGAAACAGTAACTCTTTACTCTCTTCTGTCAAAAGTTATAATTCAATTGCCATGCTGCAGAACATGAGTAGAAATATTTTATAAATATGTAACTATAACCAGAACGAATAGGAAATCAGTTATATATTCATTTACATGCATACAGAAAACTTCTCATGTCCACGTGTATTCATAGACAGCTCATGGATAGTTATTTACGCCTCTCCAAACCCTCATCTCTTACTTCTAATCCCTCCTAATGCATTGTGTATGCCCATTCCAAAAATTATTTGATTATCAATCATATATAGTTGGACTGCTAGAAACATGTAATGTATTTTGGTGGCAGGGTCAAAAACAGTATAAGACCTTTCAACTTCAGCAGCTGGGATCGTTCTCCAGGTCATTTGGCAGAATGGATACCTGTGTCCTTTCTTGGCTAAAGAATTTCAGCCTAAAGCTCGTGTTCCCATATAAATTAGCTAAAAATGATATTGTAGTTTAAAAATCCTCCATTAAAAAAAAGGGAAAATAAAGGAAGGAAAAGTCTCTTGCAATTATCTTACCTCTGATACCATATTTTGATTCCTCTAGAAGTTTCATGTAATTCTTTTAAAAATGGCAACTTATTTTGCGTTTCTATTTCACATTGATGGCCTATGTTTCTGATGGAATAGGACATAGATGATTGGTTCAATTGTAGTCGAATATGTCCTATTTAAAACAACACAGCAAAATGAAAGAGGTCACTTGGGGATCTAAAATTATTCACCTTTCTTGATGTGTGGAGGGCACTACTTTTTGGCATTTTGCCTAAGTTGACTAATGTACCCATCTTTTACTATAAATTATAAGTAAATGCATTGGGGTATGCACTTCTTACTTTTGGAGGCATTCTTCCTTGTGGGGGAGTCAAGGAGGTATTGTGAGAGTTAGAGCTCTGTTAAGAGGTGCATTTCAGTTATGGTAGTCTTGAGGTTATTGACAACTAAACTTGGAAGTTAATTGCCACGTTTCATGAAGGATTTGTAATTGAATGCAGTCATTGGAGTTCATTAAATTAGTTGCAAGTTAGAGAAGATTAGCATATAGATGTGTTCTTAGAAGATTGTTGGAATGATTCCCACAATGGGTCTCTGTAGGGCAAATCTTCAGCTATATTGTCCTTGTATTTGTTGTTTTTCAATTATTATTGGTCAGTTACTAAAGTTTCAATACTAAGGCACATTAATTTTGGATGATGAATGAAGTGAAAAACAAAGAAATAAATGTAGAATTTTTGTTGGGCCTTGGTGATTCCTCTAGTGGACTTTCATGATTTGATAGGTTGATGCCTATATGGATACCCAACAAATTGAGAAAACTGTTTAAAACATGGTCTGTTATATAAATGTCACATTTGACAAAATAAGATATTTATATTCAATATTACTAACACTTTCTTTCAATATGTAACACCCACTGGTCCTCCATAAGTCACAGAGCCAAAGGGGGCTCATTACATTGATGGAAAAACAGGCATTAATCTTCATCTTTCTGCAACATTAATTTCACAGGAAGAAATTCAGTCATTTGAATTTCACTTATGATATGATGTTGAAGGTCATCTATTTTACTTATATAACGATTTCACAAATTTCATATGCATACATTTGCAAAGAATAGAGGTGTCATGCTTTGATAGCCAAAATCGAGTACTTAATAGGTTTGTTTACAGGACTTGTAATGTGTTTTTCAAAGCTTTCCTTTAAGAGAGATTTTTTTTTCATTTTGGCATCTTCATTCAATTGGACCTTTATATCAAGAGAAAAATGCTCTAAGAAAATGATTTTTGACATATACTGATCAATATGTCTAAAATAGACACTTTTGTTTTTTTCGTTTCTATCAATGTTGTCCATTACTAATGCATTTTTGTTTCTTCAGCTGTCTTATGTGAGCCAAAATTTTTGAACTCTACAAATCAGCTAGTAGAACCAGATGAGAATTCAAAATTTGCAAATTTTTCCCTACAGTATGTAGAAAATGAAGAGAAACCATATGGAGTTGAAGTTTGGCAGCCAAGATTTGGCGGGCATCAGAGTCTTGATCAGAGGGAAGCCTCGTTTATTGCTCATGACCAGAAAATTCACTGTGGCTTTGTAAATGGGCCCAAGGGCTCCCCAAGTACTGGATTTGATTTGTCTGAAAAGGATGCACAGTTTTTAAATACTTGCCACATTGCTGTTTCATCCTGCATCTTTGGAAACTCAGATAACTTAAGGACTCCACCTGGTAAAAAGGTTAGATTTCTTGTCATTTTTGATACTAGAATAATTTGGTTTTCCTGATGCAGTTTATTTTAATTTCTAACTTTACATTTTTAAATATTTGTGTCCTGCTCTCAATTGTGGGATATATACAAATGCTTATAACTTGAAAAATAAATTCTAAGAAAATTTCTGGCTAGTTACACATGATATTGGTTTTGGGTATGGGTTTGAAGTTTGGGTTTACAATGTGGTGGGTTTTCTATCCCAGGTTCAGTACAGATGACTGTACCTTTAATATCTATCTATATCAATATATTTATTGAATGCCAATTAAATATGGTTCTCTAGAACATGGGTATGCTTAGTAGACTCTCAAAAGAAAGGTTTTTTTTTCTGTGGATCAAACTATTTAAAAAGAATATAGTATTAGCAAGTAAGCATTTGTGCTCATCCATTGTGCCCAGTACATTTGTTGGGCAACCATGTAATCTTTTTATATTTAATTAAGTGTTGCTGTAATTTTGTTTGGGTGGAGCTCTAATTTATAACAAACTTACCAAATTCGCTCCTTAGCATGCAAATTTGACATTCAATTCATAGCTAAATTCGAAGTCGGTTCCAGTTCTTGTCAAATTTGTCATTTATTTGATGAAGTCCCTGCGGATCCTCTTTCTCAGACCCTGGACGATTGTCAAGCGAATTTTGTAGTTGATAGAAGAACCCAAGGTGAATTTGGAGCAAATTTGGATGTGCAACCAAAAAAGTTTGACCTTTTAATGTTTTTATTGTTTTGAAAAGGCGTTTTTTCGGTTTAAATTTGAAATATAATCTGATTTATTATCCAACCGACCCAACCCTAAAACACACCCACACTTCATATAGTGGTTTATGAACTTATTTGCTGCAGCATAATTTTACATATAAAAAAATTAAAAAAAAAAAAAAAAAATCTTGTATGGACGAACCCAGAACCTGCATCCGAACCAGAATCCGAACCAGCAACTTAGATTTATAAGAAAATTGAGAAGAAAGCAGTTAGGGAAAACGAAATGGTCTGCGCACAATCTGACCTGGGGGACGCAGGGTGCCCAGAAAATGAAACTGTCTGCGAACAATCTGACCTGCGGGATGCAGGGTGCCCAGGAAATGAAACGGTCTGCACACAATCTGACCTGGGGGACCCAGGGTGCCCAGTTTGGATACTGGGCAAACCCCGGCTGTCCTGGACCTGTTCGTAACCGGAACTGTATTTTTGTAACCACATGGGTCCACCGAGGGTTCAAGGTGCCCAGGTCAGACCCTTGGCAAATCTTCAGCCCATGCCAGAACCATAACTTCATTTCAGGAATAAACAAGGCTATGTAGAAGAAGCCGGGAAGCCAAGATTTTTGTGATAAACATATTTGGGCATAAAAAAGTAAACCCTCCATTATTTGATGTTATGATCTAGGTTAATGTTGTCTTTTCTTCTTTTGAGGTATTCAATGCTAGTAACTTTCAATGATATGGACCATGTATTTAGACTTGTTCAATGGAAATTGTTGAACTGACTGCATTAAATGACTGCTCTACTAATGTTGCTTAATCATTGTTGCACAATTTTATCACTTATCCTCTTCGGGTTGGTTGAACTTTTAGTAGCTAAGTTCTATGAAATGCTAATTCTTTTTGGAGCCTTGGGTACACATAAGCAGCATTATTCTAGATAAAAATAACTAAGCAGCATTATTCTAGATAAAAATAACTAATTTATCCAAAATCATCATAGTTTTTAAGTTTTATTCTTTCATTTAGGCGGATATTTTTCTTCATTCCTTTAGCCTTTTTGTTAATCCTTGCTGTCTGTAATCTAAGAGATGGCCTGGAAATGCATGGGCCCTTTAAGAAGCATGTTGTAATTGCTGTCATCTTTCTCAGGAAATTTTGAGGATGAACCTTGTCCGAGGAGTCTGCATCATTTTTGAGGAACACTTGGGCTTGATTTGAAGAGTTTGAGACATTTTTGAAGAAAACTGGTACTCTGAATTGTTAGAATTTTTCACGATTTTGGAGAGCACAATAACATAATCTAGAAGCAACTTTGTGGGGGTTTCTTGTATGATTTCTTTCCTCTAATCATTGTACACGTAGAACAACCTTACAAGCAAGATTCACAAGAGATACAACAAAATGGCATGGGGAATCTACCAGATTAGAATTTCATTAGAATGCAGTTTTAGCTGCCTTGAGGCATTTTAGGAAGGCTGGGGAAGCAGAATGGAAGCTGGGGGAAGGCACCTCTGTGGAGAAGGCAATATTCTCTAGATGAGGACCATCCCATTAACAGCATCAAAGTGGCCTCCATTCTAGTACCCTCCATTCCAGGACTGTGTGATTAAACCTTTGTGTGAAGACATATCTGCTCCCTATTTACTTAACAAAAAACAGAATGGGAGAGCCTTGAGAGCCCTCTTCCCTTTTAATACAATCAGGAAGGTGATCTGATCTTGCACTTTTCAACAGGCTCAAATAAGATTCTACGAGTCTCTGTCAACTCGAGGAATGCCAATCTTTTGGATGATTCAGTTGAGCTTTAAAGGCACAATTAGAATAAATAGAGGAGGAGAACGGATGCAGGTATTTGTATTGTCCCTTTTTGGGATTGCCTTATACTTTGATCTAAACTCATAATTCCAAGATGAGGCAGGAGCAAAATCTAGTTAGTGATGTAATTCTTACTCGAGAAATAGAATAAGATAAGCCTACTTTGGAAACTGCTATCAAATTAGATAATAGCATAGATGTATCATGAAAACCTATCCAATTCTAGGGTTAGGTCACAAATTCATATTGATCTACACAACAAAATTTCAGTGATTACATGGGAGCTCAACCATAACGAGAGTGGCTTTGGAAGACATGATGAGGTGCCCAATATATCCCCTACCCTAGGCCCAACAACATGACCTTATCCTTTGTGGCCTCACGTGGTCCTCTATTTACGGTCCTTAAATCATCATGAGGTCGTGTACTTGGTGAGGGCTTTAAGTTTACACCATTCCCCTCCATCATGTCAACTCCTTTTATGATTGAAGATGCTTATCTTATTCACTTCAATAATTGATCCATGCAAGGATAGTTGGGGAGCGGAAATAGGAGCGGAAATAGGGTACCCTTGATCATCAACCCTATGTCACAAAGTGCACTTTATCCTCTTTGGCTTCCTATTCTTCTTAACCATCATGGTGAGGTTGCCTTCATGTAGTCCTTAATCATCATTACGAAGTGGCATACCGAAAAAGCACACAATTACACTGGGGGGGTGTGAATCGGTATAATAACAAATTTGCCAATATAAAACTTAAATCCAAACAATTAACTTCAGATGCTGAAATGATCAATTATGCACATGAACACTAAGACACAATATTTTATGGGGAAATCTAAAATGGGAGAATAACCACGGCAAATAAATGCTTTCTTATATAAACTGTTTCCTTTACAATGTTTTATAGGCTCCAACCTACTAGAAGTTTCAACCCCTATATTAATGAGTACCGACTCACTGGAAGCTCCAACTCCCACAGGCTCTGACCTACTGGAAGCACCAACCTCCATTGCTGTATTTGTGAGCACCAACCCACTGCACAAACAATTGTCCACCTTAACACTATTGCTTACTCAACTAATGATGGGCAATCTAGTCACTTCGTTATTCTTTTCTATCTATTTATCCTTTCTGAATTGTATCTACATATATTCTGCAATTTCCGTCAAGGTTGGAAGTGGCTTTCACCATCTTTGACTTCTATTGGGTTTCTTGTTGTCGTATATTAAGATTTCTCTCAGCATGATTTTTGCCCCTTCACCAGTGTACGCATACCCTTCACATATAAGTGTATGCATACCCTCCACAAATAACTTTCATGCCCTCGTACACATATGTAATTTACACACACACACAGACACACACAGACACAGATATGTGTGTATACACAAACACACACGTATATCAACCCTTAGCACAAGTTCACAGTTAACGTGATAAGCACACATCACTTGCATCCACTTTGAAGATCATAAGCCAGTCATGCAAATTATTGGTGTATTTCAATTTTACACATCCTACTATTCTATTTTCCAACATCTTGCTATGAAAAATACTTAAATTTGAGATTTATTTGAAGTCCCTCTTTTGCCAAATAATTGGCTTTTCATCTTGTACTCACATTTAATTATTTATGCTTGCATTGATGCAGGTTACACAGTCATCCAAGAAGAATGTATGTTTTGTGATGTTTATTGATGAGAGAACATTGGATACAATGTCTGCAGAGGGGCGACATCCTGATGACAAAGGGTTTATAGGCTTATGGAGGATTGTTGTTGTTAAAAATCTACCGTTTATGGATATGCGTCGGAGTGGGAAGGTGCCAAAGTTCTTGACTCATCGTCTTTTTCCATCTGCCAGGTAACATGAAAAGAAGACATCTATATAAGACAATATTGATTAACTAGCTTGCAGTGTTTCTGTACTTTCTCTTGGTGAATTGAAGGCTTTTCCACAGCATAAAATGATTGTTTTCTAATTTCGGTGCCTTTTTATTCTTTTGTGAGCTAGCTAGCTGGCAAGCAACCTATCATACTTGGGAAGGACATTATAAGCAAACATGTCTATTAATTTATTGAGTCTCTTTGTGGAATTTCACACTTGGAAAGTGTGCACCTTTTTAAAAAGAGATCAAATTTATTCCAAGCTCTTGCAAGTAATTTGCAAATAAATATTCAGAACACATTTTTTTTTCGGCATTGAAGTATGCATTGATTGAGAATATGATAAGGCACCCACTCAAGACAATGTGGAAATGGCCTTTTTGGTTGTATTATATTTTCCTAAGCTTAGGTTAATAGGAAATTTCATATTAGTTGATATCCTTATGATTGCATCGTACTGCATGTGGGAAAATTAATGCATTCAGGATGAGAGATCAGTGAGAGTTTTCTCATATTATTATGGAGTTTTCTCATATGCATGTTTCTTTTGACAATTTTTTATTGCACAATAATATATGCTTTATTATGGCAGTTTTCTCATATTATTATGGAATTTTCTCATATTATTTGTTATGCTTGCTGTATTTGAAAAGAGAAGTAAATAATGTGAATATATATGTTGTGCCCAATATGTGTAGTTTTTGGCTGTTTCCTAACCAACATATCTCTTGGGATATGCCTACTTGAGTTCAGCCACATATTGATGGAGCTTTCTTTTGTTTATTCTCTCTGGAAGTATTGTTGTCCTATCTGGAAATTCAATTTTCTTTATTAGCTATGTTTTTTGAATAAAGCTCAAAATGAGTTTATATGATTGCCTGTCTTCTGAGTTCTTTTTCTGGTTCAATTGTTCATATTGGCTTCTCTTAAACACTATTCCATGCAACAATAATCACAATCTCATAACTGCAATGCAGTAGTCGATTGTTTCTCTGAGTTTTCTTGGACTAATGGAAACTTGAAGATAACTTGCCAAAATCAGCTCCAATGGAAGTGGAACACCCATGTGAAGATGCCCTAGGTGGAGATGAGAATCATTGTCCCTAAATCTGGAAAATGGAGGTCCAAGAGGTTTTTCATCCTCGAGGATCTCCAAACAGCCAAGGTTTTGCTTTGTCATATGCAAAGATTGACATTAGGTTCGATTTTGGAAAGTGAAAATGTCAAATGAAATCAAGATGCCAAAGTGAAGCCAAGCAACACCTTTTTAAACCTCTCCAAAATAGACCCTTCAATACATTTTTTTTGACCGAAGTATTTAAAAATATTTTTTTATAATTGAGTGTTTAAAAACCTTTATTTAATTTATTAATGAAATTATTACACTCTTCCTCAAATTAAAAATTATTGGACCCCATGTAAAAGCCTATGGGAAATGAGGACAGGGCAGAGATCCCCATCGTACAGAAACAAAAATGCTCGATCTGCAACTACTTAGATTTTGAAATACCTATATTCATGGCCCATTGCAAGATGACAATTCCCCTTAATGGCCTTTTGAAAGTATAAAATGTATTAGAATTGCCAATGCCTTTGCTGTTGTCTTTTTCTTTGGTTTATTTTAATCAGAAGCTGAAAGGAGAACATTAACTGTTAATTCCTTGTAACTTTGACAAGATAAGTATTCTGATTTTCAGATCAGTCTGATCTAGATGCATGAGTTCCCTTAAGTATTGGTCACTAGAACATATTGTTCCCTCTAGATAGATTGGCATCTTCCTTGTGGCTTTCATAAGCCTTCTTATTTACTAATGTGGTTAGTTAGTTACTAACCATTAGTAACTCTTGGAATGGGCACCAATCTTGAGGAAACAATTATGTTGTTAACTAGGCCAACCTAGAGAGGGACATGTCCATTCAATAGACATGTCCATTCAATGAACATGCCCCTTGAGTTAGGTATAAGGAAGGGTTAGATTGCAGATTAGAAGACACACCGAAATCTATAAGTCTGCTCTTCTAGCAATCTGCCCAAATAGAATCAGTAGAGAATTGTAAACATTTTCAAAAGATCCATGAATTTAACATGGTATCAGAGCCATGCTCAATTCATATGCCTGTACCAAGGACAAACAATATCTTAGACTTCATCAATGGAAGATCCATTCTATATCATTATAAGCACGATTGCAGAAGAGTTCAAATATCTATAAAATATTGACGTCAGTTTGCAGATCAATCATTTAATTTAAAAAAAAAAGAAAAGAAAAGAAAAGATGACAAGTGTGTGGAAGGATAGGTGAGCCACATGAGCAGGAGCAGCTGAAGTAATGATTCAATCTAGCTTTATCTCAATGAGACGATAAAATCCATTTAGTGCCCCGGTGAGATACACTGGCCAAAGGGCATGAGGTGATGATCATTAAAGGCCTCATCACTGCTGGTTTGCGTGTTTGTTGAGCTTGTCTCAGTGTAAGATTTGACTTTGCCAAAACGTCAAGGATTTATGTCTTGGGTGGAAACATTGATTTCTGCGGAAGGTGATTTTCCTGAAAAAAGAGCTGGAGTTCAAGCGGCATCGCCTTGAATCAGATTTTGAAGGAAGAAATTTGTGAAAAGATCTGAAATTGAGTGCAGAGAACTTGACTAGAAAAATGCCCACAAGCACAGGTTGTTAGAGGACGACACAATGTGAAATCCAAATTTGGAAATCCCATCATTTGGTATCAGCAAAAGCTTTGTCAAATCGAAGGTAGTTTTTTATTGGGTTGGTGCTCCCAAGGGCCAATGTTATCCACCATTTACGCTTCTTAAAGAAACCAATAATTTTTTTTTAGGGGAAGATGATGATTTGAGACTTGACAGGTTTAAATCCTTGTTAAAAACCGAAATTTTGGATCCCGCAGAAAAATTGCCTTCTCTATTCCATTCTTCAAAAGTGGATTTTTGCCTCAATAAGATGTACTTAAGCTTCTCAAACAAATTGATCATCACAGCTATAGTGTTGGAGGCCAAAAGCAATAGAAATGACTGTGGAGATCATAGGGGTGTCAGGAAGAAGTCGCTAGTGAATAACAACTCTCAAACTGCAATTTACATTATTTATTTGGAGTAGATTTTGATCACAAGGTTACAAATTAATGGTCGCAGGCCAAGAGTTCAGCAACAACAAAGGAATATGAGTGGTTGGGCTATTTTGCGATGTTCCAGACAAAATTAGATATAGTTTAACATTCTACCCATCACCTCAGCTTTAGGTTATGACGACACCAAAACAAATGTGCGGTCATGCAAACTTTTGTTTGGAAGGGATCCTCCAGTATTCTCTGAAATAGATGCTCTTAATCAATATGAAGATAATGACCACATGATTTTGAATATGTAGAATGACTTTATCATTCAGTAGGGGATACAAATGTATTGAGAAAGTGCCTTGGCTTTCACATTACACGTTGAAAAGAAGCAAGTTGAAGGAAAGATCATTCAGTGAATGGCCCTTCTTGATGTAGTTGAGAATTTCCATTCTTGATGTAGTTGAGAATTTTCTTTGAATAAGTTCCATATTTGGAGATGACTAGACAACTAGGCAGCTATATTTGAGAAATCATTAGTCAAGCCAACTATTGCTTGTGGTTGATAAGGAACAATTTTTGGTTTCCCTATCCTGATCCAATCTGGATTCAAATTAACCTCGAAGTTGAATTCATTTAGATGGAAGGATTCCTTTGGCTTATGAAATATTAGAGACTCTTGAAGTAGCTAACATGAAACCCTTTGACCCATATGTTTTGATTGTTACATTTGTAAATTCACAAACAATCTCAGAATAGCAGCAGTTTGCAAGTTTTGATGTCAACAGGCAGCAGGGGTCACAAATGAGGGGTACCTTTGATATTCTTGGAAGTCTTGGTACTCTGACTAGTGCCCTAGTCTCTAGCTTCTTTGTAGAGTCTGGCTAACTTTAGTATGGATGACAATTTGTTTGATGGGCCTATTCTTGTGGTGGGCAAGGGTGTGTATTTTACCTATGGGGGTAATTATCTCTGCAGCAACACTTTACATTTTAATGGAAACATAATGAACTAAGATAGGTCTGCACTTGAAATTACTTCAAGATCAATACAAGTCAAGGATTTCAGAATATACTATGGACTGGAGCATGTGATCTAGTCTGACTTCTATGTTGCTGAATGCTTATATCTGGTGACTGCGGATGGACCAAGAAGTACAAAGAGATAAGTATTCTTTTATGGTTGAATAATGCTCTTCAATCCTTCATGTTGCTATTAATTCATGCTATATTATTTGGATAATGAATCATGAATGATTCAAGCATTGATATTTCTCTTGGACTGTTATTAATCTCTGTGAAAAGCTTTTAGGATGGCACCAAGGTTAGAGTACCAGATGTATCTAAGTATTCTTCTACCAAGGAGCAATTACTTTTCATAAGAGGAATGAAATCCGAAGATGAGAGATATGTAGACTGCTTCATTGATACATTTAGTTGTATCTCCCACCTTCTATGGGCAATGCAAGGTAGATCCATCCTTTGCGAGTATGCAAGATGGTATCATAGAAAGTTCATGATGTTCAATATCACCCTTTGAGAATGCCATAGTGATTATGTGAATATTTTGAATGTTTTGAATCTTCCCTAGCTAAGAGGGAGTATTGAAATTGGCTAAATTGGATTCTAGCATATTTAATTCTATGGTATTGGCCAAAAATGAAGGTTGTGATCTTGAGATGGGAGATACATTTGGTAAGGCTTTGTCAAGTCAGGAATATTAAAGGAGGATACATCAGGCTGTTGGAGACTATAGTCAAGCACAAAATTCATTGTAATATTTGGTGAGTATTTGCCATTCTGGAAGGCCATTACTCAAAGAGTATTTGGTGAATATCGTTGATATTCTAGGGGGCTAATACTCATGATATCATATGCGATACCAAAGCATTTTACTCAAGGCATTTCTGATCTTTCCTCAAGTCCAAGAGGGAGTGTTAATGATTGTTGGACTTAGAAAAAAATGCATTCTATATAACCTTATGACTATTCAGATTATTAGTATTGGCTCTCTTAGAAAGGAGGGAATAAAGTGACATCATGTTGTGACACTAAGATCATTAGCATGGTATGCCTTCTTGACAAAAGGAGAAGCTAAATGATCTGCAATGGTGAATCTTGGCTCAGAGGGAGTAGACCATGCTTTATTGATTCCCAAGTAATAAAGAATTTGTAGCAGAGAATCATAAGTATCATCTTATAAAAAGGTTATATGTCAGAGAGAGTACCTAGAAGATCCAGTTGACTCCCCAGGATCTAGGTTATACAAACTCAGACTGAGTGTACCATGTCAAGACTGAGTGTACCATGTCAAGATGGTGTATACTCATAATGTACAAAAGCTTTCATCAAGGTTATGATGGAAAGATAAGTATCTATAGTACTTGAGCTCTTCTTTTACCATATGTCTATAATATCTTCATTTGTATTTTTTATAAGAAGAGTATATGCCTTGATTTTGTTTTTTGAAGAATGTTCTTGTAAGAAAGAATTTTGGATTCAGAGGGAGTCTAACATCTCATCAAGGCAATCTTGAATAAGCAGCTCTGAAGATTTGATATACAGTAGGAGTCTGGAAAATCTAAAGTAAGCAACCATCTGATGGGCCTGCCTTTATAAACATCAGTTTGCAATAATAGAAAACAATCCTCTAGCACGAACTTGTAGTGATAGCAAATGATCTTATGGTGTTTTTTAAATCAGTAGAGGACTACTGGAAAATCTTGAATAGATTCAAGATTTTGTTGTGAAAGAGACATTTCAATGTCTATGAATCACAACTTGGATAAAGAGAGAATTTAATTATTCTCTAGATTTATCCTTAAGTACTGGAAATTAGAAAGTAGGTACTTTTATCAAACCTCTCTAAGAGTGATCATCTCAGGAAAGATCTAGGTATGATTGAATTGCTTTGTATTCTTATGATAATCTATATTATTGTCAGGATTTTGATTTGTGTTTGTTAGTTAAGAGGTGACAATCTCTGAAATAATGAACACTTGTATAAAGACATTATAAGAGGTGACGATCTCTGAAATAATGTTCTAACCAGTAGAGAACTACTGGTAGGTTTGGATGAATTTAAGATCATGTTGTGATGGAGGCATTTCTATTTCTATGAATCACAACTTGGATAAAGGAAGAATTTAATTATTCTCCGGATTTTATCCAGTGTACTGGCAAATCTTAATTCAGGATCATGTTGTGTGCCTATGAGTCACAACTTGGATAAAGGAAGAATTTAATTATTCTCTGGATTTTATCTCTAAGGCATTCTAGTAATGGATTGCTGGTAGAGTCTAGATCTTGGATGAAATCAAGATCATGTTGTGATAGTGACATTTCTAAAACTCCAGAGGTCACAACTTGGGTAAAGGGAGAATTTAATTATTCTCTAGTCTTTATCTTGAGTATTGCATTCTATGCAATACTGTTATCACAAGTTCAGGTAATACTTCTATCACAAGTTCAGGTAATACTTCATATCACAAGCCTTGTCAAACATCCTGTGTTACAAACCTAGGTGATTTGATAGTTTGTATTACAAACGATGCTTAGTGATTTGATCACAAGCTCCAGTGATAGCTTATATTACAAGATTTGTAATATGATGTGTTTTCAGGTATCATTTGTATAATGATACATCATGCTTGAAATTCAAAAAGGTATAGAGTGTATATCTATGCTTAGTCATCTCTATTGATGTTGCTAGATATGTTTCTATCACTTATCTTATAAGTTAAGAGGGAGTGTCAATTCCTTGTAACTTTGACAAGATAAGTATTCTGATTTTCAGATCAGTCTGATCTAGATGCATGAGTTCCCTTAAGTATTGGTCACTAGAACATATTGTTCCCTCTAAATAGATTGGCATCTTCCTTGTGGCTTTTATAAGCCTTCTTATTTACTAATGTGGTTAGTTAGTTACTAACCATTAGTAACTCTTGGAATGGGCACCAATCTTGAGGAAACAATTATGTTGTTAAGTAGGCCAACCTAGAGAGGGACATGTCCATTCAATAGACATGTCCATTCAATGAACATGCCCCTTGAGTTAGGTATAAGGTAGGGTTAGATTGTAGATTAGAAGACACACCAAAATCTATAAGTCTGCTCTTCTAGCAATCTGCCCAAATAGAATTAGTAGAGAATTGTAAACATTTGCAGAAGATCCATGAATTTAACATTAACCTCTTGCTAAACGTCCTTAAAGTTTGCATTACATATTGCAAGATTTTTGGCTTTCTACTTATATTTCCATGTTTCCAAGCAAGGAACTAAGGTCTGTAGGGTTGCTGCTACATCTCTTTTTTGTAGAAACCAGAAAAATCTGAAGAAAACCCCTATGGTACTGTTTCTTGGCCTGCCATGCCTATTGGGCGGGGTTTGACACAGTTTAGATTATTGCTTAGTCTGGCTAGGGAGTCAATGAGGAGGCATTTTTCTTTCAACGGGTTCATCCTGGATGAACTTGGTTGAACCTAGACTAAATTTAATAGAAACCCATGTTTTTCCTGAAAATGAACCCTGTGATTGTAAATCCTTTTTACCCATTTTTTTTCTGCCTTGCAAAATTTACTGACAATGAGAAGAGCAATGCAGAAAATAACAAATTTGATTGGTTTCGATGGGCGAAATGTATTCTTTAATACTGGCTGATTCTTGTGGACTAGTGACTTATTGGCAAGTTTTCAGTACTTGTTTGGCAAGTATTTGCAAGGCTTGTGCTGCTTGCAAGTACTTTTTATAAATGGCGACTAAAAATAACATTGTTGCTAGCTCTAGAATGGGTAGAGTATAGTTTACAAGTACAATTGCTAAAATGAAGAGTTCTTGGAATGAAAAACTGCAACAATCTTGAAGCTAGAAATTACACTAATTTGATCATGTTCAGCAAAGTTTTGGGATTTTTCTTGTCTATGTTGAGCAACCTAACATAAGGTTATCTTTCTGAAAGGAAACATGTTTATGAAGGTATTTGATGTATTGACTATTGTTTCATATCTTGATCAAATTTTGAGCAATGCTTCTGATTATTGTGTGGACCGAAATACATTATGCACAAAAGAGCTGAACACAGATCTACATAATTTATTAGAATGTTAATTGATAAAAAATAAATAAGGAATTTTTTTATGTATTTGGCCCCTCAAAATGTTTCACTCTTGGACAGCATAAATTATAGGTTTTAGTCATGGTAATTGGGAAATCGAAGAGATTAGATATTTCCCTTACTGTATATTTTGTGCATTTTACCTTTCAGGTACTCCATATGGCTAGACAGTAAGTTGCGACTCCAAAGTGATCCACTCCAAATACTGGAATACTTTCTGTGGCGCCGAGGATTTGAATATGCGATTTCAAATCACTATGATCGTCACTGTGTGTGGGAGGAGGTGATTCAAAACAAGAAGCTGAATAAGTTTAATCACACTATCATTGATGAACAGTTTGCATTTTACCAATCTGATGGTCTTACAAGATTTAATGCCACAGATCCAAACAAGCTCCTTCCAAGTCGTATGTATATTGTTTTCTATCATCCAAAAATGTTGCAATTAGTTGCAATTTGATATTTCAGCTGTGTAAGGCCTTAGCTGAGTTGCTTAATAATATTTTTTATTCTCCCAGATGTACCTGAGGGATCCTTTATCGTGCGAGCTCACACCCCAATGTCAAATCTCTTTTCATGCCTTTGGTTTAATGAAGTTGATCGTTTCACTCCACGTGACCAGCTTAGCTTTGCTTACACATATTTAAAGCTTTGGAGGATGAACCCAGACAAGCATTTTCGCTTAAATATGTTCAAGGTAATTGAATCTTAAGTTGCTATGATTCTATTTTACCCTCTGCATTACAATGTTCTTGTATTTTGCATGCTTTGATTGCTACATTTGCCAATGCACTTTTCTTCTTAAATCTCTTGGAACTGGAAACAAGCTTATGAAATGAATGTTGAATTACAAATGTATGCATTATTTTGGAGAAAACATTGCATCTCTAGTCGAAAAGACTTTTCAGTCCCAGAAGACTTGTCATGTTGTCAAATGACAATGATCCAATGATATTTTGAATTTCAATCGATTTATCAGTAAAGATTTCTGTTGTGTCCTCATATGCCCTTCTAATCAAATAGAAAATTGAAAGTTGTTTAGGGTTTCCAGTTGCTTCACATGTTAAGCTGGAATAATCACAATTGCCTGATAACTGTTTCATGAAGAGCACCTTTTAAGATAATATTATATTCGTACAAACCCAAAAGATAAACAAGTACAAAAATGTTGCTTGCTTATATCACAATTTTGTTTGCTGAAACATTTGGTCATTCATAGTTGTCTCTAAACCTGAATTCCATTCGATTTCATATTTCTGCGTAAAACCGTAAAACAAATTCATATACTTGGTTCTTGTGTTTTTTTTCACTGCCAAAATATGCTACAGATAATGGCCTTATTGAACAAGTCACTGGTCAAATGGGTTTACATACATTTTTATGTATATGTTCGTATATTTTGGTTGCAGGATTGTGAGCGTAGGGGGATGGCAAAACTATTTCATCACAGGACGGATGACAGACCAACAACTGAAAAAAGCATTTCTTTGTAATCAAAAGGTGGTCGTGACTCGCAATTTTGCTTCTGTAAATTTAGAAGTCCCATGTTTGGTGCTGTGTTTAGCAAAATTCCAGTGGGCATTTTTTTCACAAGATGTATTTTGGCTGTATGAAAAAATTTAACAATCAAACAACGTTATTTTTTATATTATTATCCGTGCGATAATTGTTGGGGTGTTTGAATGTGGCTCTATTGTGCAATTGTATCGGTTATTTTAGGATGACAAATTGATTTCGCGTAGCATTTGAGTTGTTGGTGCAGAAGGACTTGACAAGCAACAATACAAGTGTTGATAATTCTGTTTCTTTGTTGAAGAAAACAAATTACTGGAATAAAATGCAGAGGAATTTGGTAGACATCCTGTTGGCTGAAGCAAGCTGCAGATTACAAAAATCCGGGGATTCCAGCTCCATTTTGATGACCGTCTTTTTGTTAGCGTAGTGGGGAGTTATACAATTTCCAAAAGTGCTGTATTGCCTGTATAAATGCCAATTACTTTCTGTGATGAGAATATTGAAGACTACATAATAAATTTATTTTAATTTGATTACATCTACAACAACGTTGCAGAAAGAAAGATTCATGGTTTTCCATGTGTTTGTGATAATTTCGTTTGCACAGTGATTTGGCTGCTTCAGGATATCTTATGCTGGTCATGATTAATTCATATCTGTTTCTGGAGCATTGCCATTTCCGGACAAAGTTGCATGGACATGCGTTCAATATGGATACGGTATTGGATACGGATACGACCAGCTTAAGCCCCCTAAGACAGGGGTCCTATGGAAGGGGCTTGGGCTGTATTTTTGTGGAGGGGGTGGCTCCATGGTAATATTTTAGAGGGGGATAGAGCTTTAATTGGAATCCTTCCTACAAGATAGGAGCCTTAGAATTTTAGCCCTCCCAATTTTAGTGGGTGAAATGGGGTGGGGCTGGATTTAACCCCAGCAGCTTAGGGAAGATTTTGCCATTTGTTAATCCTGCTATTCATTTTCCCACCAAAAATGAAATAATCCCACTAAACAAATTTATGAAGAAATATATTTTTTTATTTTTAAAATTCATAAGACAATCATCTTCCTTGAATTTAGGGGTTAATTTTTAAAGGGGATTCACATATAAATCCATAGGACCGCTTCCTTTTTAAAATATGCCTAAAAAATTCAGCGGCACCTGCTCTACTTTTAGGGAAGTAGGTGCCCATGGGACCCCAGCCTAATTTGCATACGGTTGATATGACATTTATTAAATACTGTAACAATTGCCACATAAATAATAAAAATAATAAAAAATATGTTGATTTAACAATTCAGAATATGCTAAAATGGTAGAAATGTACCCGAAGATAATCCAAAAAATTGGTTCATAAAAATAGAAAAACTTTTCATTTGATTTTATGAAGTTATTTTAAATTTAATTTTGGAAAATTTACATCCAGTTAAAAAAAATTCAAATCACACAATATCTGACACAATTGGAAAATAAAGGTTTTTTAGGTACATCTAACATATATCTAGGCCATATTGGACATATATCCATCTTTGATTCGAACATTCCATTCTTCCTAGAATCAGTTAGCTGAAACTAGAAATATAGTTAGTTGCTAATAATAAAACATAACCTAAGTTATCGGTTTGAGTTCGAGATTGAAGAATTGGTTGGTTGGTGCATCAGAATCTTGAAATGGGATTTGGGTTTGTTTGGGTTCATTAGGTGAATTAAGATCAGAACGACACACAATATCATAAAAACAACAAAAACACTATAAACTTGTAATCCTAGCATATATCTATTAGCAACACCAAAATGTTAAAATAATATAGAGTTCAAGTATCTATTAGAACTTCATGCCTTTCAATCATCTAATGGATTATCTAAATCTTTTTCTTCTTCATCAAAGACATTAGTTGGTTAACAAACATTGTTAATGTTAATGGGATCAACTATAGTAATAACATTCTTGCTTTCTAAGTTGTCCAATGCTTATTACTTTTTCATTGTACAAAGAGCTTGTTTGTTTGTAATTATCATCCTACTTGAAAAATGTTATATAAGTAACTTGCAACTCCCTTCACCCGTTGAAGATGCTTAATGTTTCAAATATGATTTATCACTATATAGAGCTTCAATTTTTATTAATAACAATTGGATATAAAAATTTCACAAGAAGAAATTTTGAGGGCTAGTTTAATTTGATGTAATAAATATTTGAACTTCAATTTTTTTTGTTTGTAATGCTAAAAATCTTTATTCAAATTCTGTAGCAATTATTTTTTGCACTAAATTGTAGAATGTTCCCAATGGAACTGTACTTGGGTCTGCTCTAGTTCGACTCAAAGGAACCAACTTGCTTGGGTTCAAACCCATGTGGAATCCAAAAGGGAACTAGGCTAGGACTAAGAATTGGTTTGAAATTTGTGTGGTTTGAAGAGCCAAGGGGAGAATTGGGGTAGTTGAGAACACAACATACCATCTTTAAATGCATCGAATGAATCATACAATCAAAGTAGGTGATAAAATGGTGGTGATCACAAGAGTGTTGTAAGAAGAAGTCTTTCAAATTGATAGGAGTGAATGAACAATGGTTATATATAGATTAGAATGATAATGGTGAATGTATGACTTATATGATTTCTAATAGGTGAGCAATTTGAATAAGAGGCAAGAGAGCATGCCACAACATTTTCATTATGGGTACTATTGGAGGACTCTCTATATTTTAGCTCTTTATTTTTCGTTGTCCCATTTACTATGAGATCCAAGGGAGATTCTACCGTTTGTTCAAAGAGTGTCGGTCTCTCCCCTCATTCTTCAAATATATTGACCAACACTGTCTTGCACTCTATTTTTAGGAGACCATGTGGCTTCGCGACCACACTATACAGCTTAAGCTTTGCTCGACATCAACTCCTACCCAATTCATCACCTCTTTCTTCAGTCCTATAGTCCCTGCCTGAGGATTGAAGTGGCCTCCTTGCAGTATCTCGGGTCACACCAGATCTGTGAGACCCTACAAAGGTCACACTCGACAGCGTCCCTCTAGTAGACCTCAGAGGTGACCTTCCAGAGTACTTGATTGCTCTAATGCCCACCTTTCCATTATGGACTACTTCTCACCTGTGAGTAGTTCTTAGTTGTTATTCATTTTCTTGGTTCTTTTGCCCTTTGTACTGTTTCCAGTCCCTTAGGCCCTTGTTGGTCTCCTGTTGGACATTAATAAATTTATCTTATCTTATCTTATCTAATCATATTCTTGGAAGATTGGAAGAAATATTTACAATTTGATTTTCTATTCTATTCGCTTTGCATATCCCAAGATACTATAATGCTTTTGCTGATAACTAACATTTTGTACATCTCCAATATTTATACTCAAAATTAGAATTTTTTAGAATTACTTAAAAATCTAATTTAAATTATTAGTAAAAAAAATTAGGTTTAAAAACTTTTGTTAGAAACTTTTATTAGTTATATTTAATTTTATTATTAATTTTAATTCTTTAACTTTGTTTTTAAAATTTTTTGTTTAATTTAGATTTTGCATTGAGCTAAGTAACCCAATCAAATCAAGTCATATCAAATCATATCAAGTCATGTATTATATTTTAAGGTGTCTTTAAGCAATTGGTCATTTTTGTTATTCATTCCTACTCCTTCCACACATTTTGGTCTTTCTCTGTCCAACCCTTCAAAAACAACCTTGAACCATACAATCCCTGACTTACAATCTCACATATCCCAGCATTTTCTAAATATCCTAATGATGAATCATAGAATATGATCCGAAATATTGATGTTATAAAATACACAATCAAATCGAGTTACAATTCAATGATGTTAAACTAAATTTACAATTTTTGCTATAATCATATATTTTAATAGATCACCAAATATAATTTGAAATCAATTAAAATGTACACTATTTTTTACAAACTCATTAAATCATAATAAATTCTGGAAACCTCATATACATTAATGCTTTTCCATTTAAAAAATGAAAATAAAAACATCAATTCATGATCCAGAATGTCTTAAAGGTGTCTCAGCAGGTCGGCATTAGACATTATTGGATCACAAAGAAACAAGAGATCCGTATCTACTGGAGCACCTTTAGTTATCTGTAGACAATCAGATTCATCAGGTTTCCACTGTCCGTGATGCGCATTCTTCTAGATTTTTTGTTGTCAACATTTTGATCAAATTCTATAATCCATTGTCTTTTCAAGACCCTTCTCTTGCTTTCTGGCTTGGTGATGAATCATAATATTTGATCTGACAACAAAAATTTTACATAGTCTATTCCAGAGAAAAATACATTAATTCAAACACTAAAACTTCATTTATTTGTATTGTCAAAGACTCGCTCTCTCTTGTTCATCTCCAAATTTGGGGTATTGGGATCTTCCCTTTCCAAGACCGAAGTTATGCACTCAAAGGCAATCTCCTCACAAGGGATGGTGAGTCCCATCTGGTGATCAAATCCATATTCTTCCTCTGCTTTCTCCAGCAATGCCTGGAACAGAGGATGGCTTAAGTAAGCTGTGGGGACTATAAACCTGCTCCTTTCATTCCCAACATATACTACAAAATGGCCTTGTGGAACATCCCTGGGAAGACCAACTCCATTCCCATCACAGTCATATGAGAAACAAGCATAACCCCTCCTCCTTGTTGTGGGACAAATGACATGCCTAAGAATTCTGCTGACATTGACAAACCCTTGCAGTTTTATCAATAACTTCTTCATTGGCAAAATTTGGGTCATCTTGTTTCCCATGCCTCTGCCCATTGAAATGAACTTTGCATAAGATCTCAGCTGGTTATCAAAACAAGAGCCAGATAATAAATCGATAGTGAAAATAAAAATATGGATTGATTAGACAATTTGGGCATTGATATAAATGCCAAATGACACCAAAAGTCAAACAAAGAAAAGCAGCAAAGGGACAGAGCTAGGCGTTGTTTATTCCCCGTGTGTGGTGATCAGGGGACTAAAGAAAATGACATATAATACAGAAAATCTATGGCGGACTATATAATGAATAAAACCAAGTCTCTTGGCAGCTTCCCAGGAGTGAAGCAAGTGAATATAGATAGGATCACAGCCCAGTTTGGATTCACGAGGGGGGCAGACGCGCATTTCAACCTGCATGCTTGTCTTTGAAGCCTCTTTTTTCTCAAAGATTTGTAGACTTCAGGTTCCATTGGGACGTTTTCCAAAGAGTTGAACAAGTAACGAGAGTTATATGGATGGTAAATCTAGACATTAGGAAAATGCTACAGATCCCTTCAATTCGTATTGTTACTAGAATTGGATTAATATATTTTTTAGCTGGCCCTTTACATATTTTTCAGAACTCGGTGAAAAAAGAAGTCGATATGGATTTTGCTGGGTAATATATAAGGTTGCACGGGGATGGGGTACCTGCAGTACTAAGTACCTGTATGGGTACGGGTACAACTATTTTTCATAATAGGAGACTGGGTACTTGGGTATGTCAAACTTTATTTTTAATTATAAATTTATATTTATTAAAAATCTGAAATAATGAGTCATAACAATGGTTTCTCAAAACAAGAACTGTGATAAAGTTTGCAAATGTAACGTATTGTTTTCAGTTGCAGATTTGCTATGTGTTTGTAATAATAATATATGATCAATGGTTGGATGCATAACAAAGAAGGTAGACTTTAAACATGAACAAGAAAATCATAAATCATATGACAATGACTAATTGCAAATGATAAAATTCTAACTTGAATAGTGATAAAATTTATTATTAATCATACATGTATCAAAGTTTCAGATTGATTAGGCATTGAATTAATCTTGATAACATTCAAGCTAATACTCAAACAAAAAACCAAATTTCTTTCTAGAAATCTTAATCAAGGTCTTTAGCTATGATGCTCTCCACCGAGTACCCAGTACTTAGGATATGTGTAGTACTAAGAGTGCGAGTACGAGTACCCATGCAACCTTGGTTATATATATATATATATTATACCCATCTCTCCATAGTCTTAGTCAAATGGGAAGTTCATTGCCACGTAGACCTTGTTAAGGAAGTTAATTAGTAAATGACTTTATTGCTATCATTAGGGAACACAATGGGTGGTGGCATAGATTTAGGATCGATTCACCCGTTTAGGTTTGAAGATACCTTGCATAATAGAAGTCTTTTGTTGAAGAATGGTTTTTCATGCATAAGCAATTGGACTCAAGAATGCCGAGGAAAGGAGATGAGAAAACTATGAGACGACAATTTTGCAGTTGCACATAACTAGTTGGGCTGAGTAGCTACCACTGTAGCTCTACAAACAATCTCAGAGACATAACTGTTTGAAATAAAGTATTTCTTCTTTGGAGGAACAAAAAAAGGGTTTTTTGAATAAGATAATATGGCAAGATTGGGTCAGTTACAAGGGGAAGATTAATAAACATGTACCACTAATAATTTTGGAAGGATGACATAGAGGAAAATAGACCTAGGTGGCTAGATAGGAGAAAGGAGGTTTCGAGAAACGAGCTTTGTAGAAAGATTAACAATGATGATTAAGACTAGGTTCCTTTTCAATATACTTTCTTCATATTTTTCCTATGATTAATTTCAATAGAGAACATACGCGGTAGCTTTGGCATGGTAATTTGGAAGCTTGTATAATGAATGCTTCCATAGTGATAGAAGTAGTTATGTATGAATGCTTCTACACCATTTGGAAAACAATCCTATATGGAGTTTTCATCAATGATGCATTTCTTAGATTTATGCCCCCCTCAATTGGAATGACAACCTTTCATCACATAAAAGCATAGATTGTTGTCCTTATACTCGGGTCATTGGACCAAACCAGCGACTATGTAAATTAGTAATTGAGTATGAAACCCTATATCAGCTATACTAGCTCGTGTGTTCGGGAGTTCCCCACATCTTGGGTAAAGAAATGCCTATGTCATTTCTGAATATACACTCCTCTCCTTAGCTTTGAAATATTTTACTTGAAGTTAGGATCTTTTCTTTGAAACCACTCAAATGGAGGCAAAACAAGCAAAACTGCAATTTATGATTTACCCAATCTCCTCATAGGTATTTTGTAAATTTGATAGTGCAAGACAAAATAAGCATGATGTGCTACATAAGTTGGGAGTAGTGTAAATACCATAGAAAGCCGCCTTGCCTTCAACCATAGCAATCGATGCAAAATCCTTACATAGATTAACTATACCCTTATTGTATAGAATTAGCTTAAAACCCCAAACTCTTGGAGCCATGAACTATATAACAAGACAATAAAGTGTCTATTTGTGTGTGTATTGAGACGAGCATTGAAAAGACTAACCTAAGAGTTCGAATGAGCTTGGATAATAGAGATAATTGAATAGATGAAATTTTAAATTGGTAAGACAAACATATATACTTTTCACTGTGAAGGGTTAAAACTATGGTACATAGAGAACTACAAAAGTGCACATTATGCTATGTTAGAGGACCATAATCTCCAAAAATTGTAATAAGGGTAAAGGTTGCGTCAATGGTTAGTGAAGAAGTTACGATTTTCCTTAGATTTATGTTAAATCTCATACCAAAATATTGTGGTAACTAAACTTACAAATGATAGGCCATAGGATCTGGACACGGTTATAAGAACCAAATGGAAAATGTGATATGTGGTATATACTTAAGAACTTGAAACAATGAATCACAGTTGCTCCAATGGCAAGTGACCATAGAAGGTGTTTTGTCTTAGAATATGAACTTACCTGCACCAATACCATGCAGAATCTATATGATTGAATTGGAAACAGGCACAATTAGGCATAATATTGGAGTTATTTTCTTAATATTGTGGTGAATGTTGAAAGATACATACCAAAGTTGGACTAATTAAACTATATAATGTGATGATGAAACTATAAGAATACCAATGCATTCTCTAATGTCCTCAAACGAGAAATTGTTGGTGTGATATGATATATAAATATATACCCAACCACAGTCACTGACTGATGATGTTTCTCTATTTAGGTAAATGACCATTCTTGTATTAATTGGCTACATTCCATTATCTAAAAAGAAAAACAATGCAGAGTAGAGACTTAGATAATTGAGTGAAGGTTTAGTACTTATTATAAGAGTAAAACATACATTGTTTGTAAATTTTACTTTGGAACTAATGATTGTTCTATTCTCAGTTGAAAGTTCATTTTCCTAATGGTCTAATAATATGTTTCTATCTCTTAAATTCTGAGCTTTGATGCTCTTAAGGATGGTTTATGATGTTCCTTGAATGGAAATTGATATAAAAGTGATGGTGCTTTTATATACATGGATAGGATTATGATAAATCCTAATACATGCCTTATTGCTTTATAAAATGTACACCCATGGATGACTACCTTCTTTTGGAAGCCTCTTGGAATGCTTAGGTGTAGATAAAGCATTAGAATTCAATTAAATATAGAACTCCGAAATATATTGAGGAATGTAGTTGAGTATATTCTTTGAAACATATTGTTATAGATGTTCAAAGTGTTTTTGTTATGACATGTGCAAATAGGTTGTATTTTTTTTAATTCCTTCCCACATTCTATGATTAGACTACTTATACATATGTGGAAAGTAGTATGTTTCACAGCTACATTGAATCTATTCGATCTTCTTATTCCAGATTTCTAGGCTTCTCGAGCTAGGGTTAGGGTGTTCTTCATGACAGGAAGAACCCCATGGGGATTAAACACTCTGTGGTTGGTGCAGTAAAAGTGCTTGGGCCACACTCCTGTTTCAGTTAGCAAATGTATGATGTTCAATGGCTTTAGAGATTGGGGCTCACAAGTGAACACATGTTTGAGGCATCCTGTATAATTCTTATATTGATGTAATGTAAATAATCATCTTATGATGTAATTATGTGCAATGAATAATGTATCTATAATGGTCTTGATGTATTGATTTTATCATGCATTTTGTTGGATGGATGATGTGTTCGTTAGAATCCTAGATAATGCAAAGTAATTACATTTTGTTAAGGTAAACAAATTATTAATGCTTGATTATGATAAATGAAATGGTAATTGATTTTTCAAACTAGGGCTTTTGTTTGTATATTTTTCTCATTTCTAACAATTGTATGATGTGGCAATTGCTAAGTAAGGCATGGTCCTTACATTAACCCACCTATTTCTTTTCATCTTCCCCAAGCCAATTGGATTTATGAGGACAATAAATTTAAATAAACAAGAGTTGCATACAACTTGAGTCCTTGTCTTAGGTGGGGAAGTAGAAGAACGTGTTCATTTGACTGTGCATTTGGCTATGACTAGAATTGAAGCAAATAGCCATCTCAACTCATCTCAACTCAAGAAAACTAAGACATGAGATGGTAGTGGTGTTGTCACAATTAATTTTAAAGATAATTGTTATGGTGTCAAGGATGGCATAAATTTAAACAAAAAGAACAATAGAGATTTCAGGGCACTCATAAAACACAATGACATGGCGGTGGTTTATGTGCTTAACATATTATAGTATCAGGGATAACATAAAGTTAAAAAATGAATGCTAAGGATTTCAGAGCTCTAGTAAAACACAATGGAGTATTTGAACAAAATTTGGGATTCGTAACTTGGTAACAGTGGTACATATAACTCCTTTAATCCATAAAGGAGGTGGGTGTTTTACTTATTGCCTTATTAAAGCTAAAGCTTTCTCATTTTAGCTATTTCTTTTCACATAGTATAAAATGAGTTTTCTCTTAGTGCTACTCATTACCCTGTTGTTAGCTGTTTTAGAATAACATTATCAGGACCATAAAATATTAATATAGGTTATCTTTTTGTTCTAAATAAATAAGCAAGTTTTGAATATTTATATATATTTAATGACAAACTTAATAGAAAGAACAAATAATATTAATTGCCAAGAAAGATGGGGGTACCGGTAACCAAGCCAATAAATGTTTTGGCAATATCATATACAAAAGCGATCATCAGATATTGTTGGTATGTAGATTGGGAGGATATGCAATGATGAACTTTCCTATATAAAGAAATTAAAAATTTGATATCAACTGTAATCTTCCAGTATTAAGCCGTACAATCCATGTGTCAAGCAGATGAACAATTTGACTGTCATCCTTAAAATGCAAACTCTTACTAAAAGAAACTTAGAATTTTATGTCAAAGGGAACTAACTTTGTAATAGAAATCCACTTGGTTTACTAAATGATTTTCTAATAATTACATCATTGCAAGAAGTTGGAAGAATCAAAAGTTCGATAATTCAATTTATGGATAAGATCACTAACATCTCTATTGAGTGATGTTGAAAGAGAGTCGTATAAAAACTTGTACTAAGTTAGGGGGCTTATATAAATTATTTTAGTAAAATATCTCAAAAGATTGTAATGAAAAATTTGTTACCATATTAGATGTCTTGCAATGAATAACCCCACCATTGAGTGTCCTTGACCTAGTTGAAACATGCATGGTTTCCTCTCCATTCACCTACACTTAGAGTTCAAAATATATAAGATTTTCTATATGTTGATTGGAGTTTCTAGAGAACAAAACATAATAATAATGCACGCTTCTATACCCTTGACAAAAAATGTAAAACCAAAGATCGTATCCAGATCAATACATGGTATGACATTTTCATTTTGCTTTGATTATTAAAAAAAAATCTTATTATTCAAAGAGCCATGCCCAATGACTATTATCAAGTTATTTCACATGCATTTGGAGGTGGCATAAGAGATACACACCCAACAACTACTATAGGATGTGGATCAACAACCTATTTTGACTTACCATCCCACACCAGAGAAGCACACATGGGTTGAAATGGTTGACTAAAATCAATTCAATAAGATATTTTATTGTTGGAACCAGTAAGTAAACTCATTAAATCAAAATAAATAAAAGAAATGTTAAAATATGAAAAAAAGAGAGTATAAGTTTTGTACCATTAGATTCACATCGTGATGAGCAATAAGAATGCTTTCTTCACTTAAAAGGGTTATTTGAAGGATTTGGTGCTCAAGATCCATTAGGCAATACATGCATTTGAGATCTACAAAACATTATTTGATGGCACGATTGTGGGTTGTTACAAAGTGATGTTGTCAATTGAGACTGAGGATAGGCAAAGCTAGCACCAAGCTTCCCATGTTTCACACAATTACTTATAATCCATAGACTATAATTAGCAAATAGTAAATAACATTGAAGTCCTTTTATGTCACTTTCATTAACTTCTTCTATGTTAATCATTACTAATATGAACATAAGAAAAATGCAATTGCATCCCCCTCCGCAATGAGAGTTTTAATCCATTTGAATATCTATTCATCTAGTAGAAAACATTTCATATACCTTAGATCGGCCAAAACATATTTAGAGGAAATAGAAATAGCTATTATGATCCCCTAAAGGAACAACTAATGTAAAGTTGTGAGAAAATAAAATAAAATAAAAGCACCTTAAGTTCTCTGCAGTAAGATGTTGGGTGATTTCCTTGAAAAAACCTTCATTGAAAGAGGAAAATGCTTTAAGATCCTTAAGTACATCCACAAATTTAGCCCAATCTTAGTGTAGTATTTTGTAGCAAAGAGTAGGAAAAATATTTTAAAAATTGGAAATATGACAACTCCTAAGCATGCTCAATCTCAACACATAGAGAAATTCATGAAATATAACTAGGAAGCAACATTTGCATCCTAGGATTGAGTAGGAATGTCATATTTTTCAAAGCCTCATTTCATATCCACTAGAGGGAAAAAGAAAAAAGGTTTGACACTTTTCCTTGATAGAAACAAATGTTTGACCCTAAACTGTTGATTGTAAGGATGGACCCTCAACCCAATTTACCCCAAAAATAAAATTATAATGAAGCTAAGCTTTATCATCATGATACAAATTTACACATGAATACAATCAATTCAAGTTTTTGCAAAATTAGGATTATTTCTATGAATCAACCGAGAACTCCACAAGATCAAGAACAATATGCACTTACCATAATAAAAGTAAACCTACTCACTAATCCAAATGGATAATGAAAATGAGTTAATAAAATCTGAGAACTATACGAAAAAGAATCAACTAGACGAAAAATATAGAGGAAGATGTTTTTTAAGGTGGGCATCCCCAAATTCAAATGGGTGAGGTTAAAAAAAGTTTCCACTAGAAAAAGGAGTACAATTAGGATGAAAACACCAATTAAATTTATAATTAATTGAAAGGCCTTAGAAGTGACATACTCAAGCTTATATGAGAATTTATATTTCACTTTCCCAATGCAAATTCCTTACATTTATTTCATGACATAGATCTCTAAATTCTGATTTTATTTTTGTTTGTTTTTGAAGCTTAAAATATTTAGTAAGGACATTTAATAATTAATTGTACATTTAACATAGTCTCCTCTTTGGAAGTTAATTGATAGCAATTGGTGTAAGCTAGTGGAGCTAAAAAATTATGATATCAGGGTTCTGACACTTATTATCACAGTTATCAAAATTATGCACCAAAATTTCAAGGAATGACATATTACATAAATAGTGATATTCTAAAATCACAAGTGCCCAATCTAGAGATCAAGTGCATACTACAAGGAAGTCAATTTTGTTTAAGAGATCAACTACATCTGTAAGGAAGTCAGTTTTGTTTAAGAGGTCAAATACTTGCTACAAGAAACCTAATAGCATAAATGATCATAACCATAGAAATATAGGATGATAAATCAAAATATTTAAATACAGGATGATAAATCAAAATATTTGTTTGACTTTTGAAAGTACACTATCAAACAACTTTTAAAGAAATTGAATGATACAAGAATAATTATATATAAAATCTTTAGGGTAAGTGAACCATATGTTTTAGGTTTCCTAGTGGAGTCAAAATTACTATGCCAAATTTTGTTTGAACTAGAAACACACACACACACACACACACGCGCGCGCGCGCGCACACACACACACACACACACAGCCAGATCAAAATCAATTGAATTGTTTTATATATCTCCAGGAATGTTTAAACAATTAATATCAAAATACAAACCAAACTCATGTATCTTGAATATACTTAAATAGATTGTAGAACAAAGAGTATATCTTCCTCACAATAAAGTAGACTGTAGAACACAAACAAAGTACTCACCATATGAAAAGAATAAGCAAAATGATCAAATAGAATGTTATCTGTGGAAAGAGTATGTTTGGACTATAAAAATGAGACCTCCTACAAAAGTAGGCTATCTTTGTTATCAAGGGAGCTTCACTTGCACGAATAATCTAAAATGTGGAAGGTCAACCAATGTAAGTGGCATATCATGACCATCTACACCTTTCCTTATGATTTCATGCATATTGCAATCTATTGAAGTATAAAATGTTGGAAATTTGTCCAGCGCTCCCCTCGGGATCTGTGACAAGGGCTTAACTACCTCCTGTGTGCTATAAGTTGAGTGGTGTATCAAACATTGACAGATCGATCTTTTGGTGCAATGAAAAACCCCACTCTAACAAGTGGTATCAAAGCTTGGTCATAGGTTTGAATCCTCAGACCCTCAGGTAACGCTAAGGGGGAGATTGTTGGAAATTTGTTCAGCGCTCCCCTTAGGATTTGTGACAAGGGCTTAACTGCCTCTTGTGTACTATAAGTTGAGTGGTTGTATCAAGCATTAACAAATTTGTCTTTTGATGCAACGACAACACCACTCTAACAGAAACTCGCCAAGTAGATGAAATGTAGAATGCCAAGTTGCACAACCCTTTTTTCGAAACCTTTTAAAAAAAAATGGGAATTAAAATTCAAATATTAATTTTAATTAATAATATTACATAGAATATAGGATATGTGCAATGTTTTTTCCTAAATTTCATGGTTTGTTAAGTAAAGAGTAATATTAAAAAAATAGCCTATCACATTGCTGTGGCAAACAATGCCGGTTGTAACTCTTACGTTTTTTTTTGTAAAATCCTCATTCAAAAAGAAAAAGACCACTGGAATAATATCTTCAATCAATAAAAAAAAAACAATTTCAATTAATGACATCATTAAAATCCCAAATTCATGTAGAACTATAGATTTAGGCAAAGACTTTTCAATAGAACATATTTTCCAAAAGCCAAGCAATGTAGACAAAAGCATAAAAAACTATAGTCTCTTACCTTATGATAGGGACTAATAAGTTCCAAGATTAATGATCAGATTTGTACAATTATAATGAAAGTACTATTGTTATTTGTGAGTTAGATTTTGCTATTTTTTTGGGTTTGGAACACAATCTAATATGAAAACAATACCAATTGCAATAAGTTTCAGCATATTATTTATATAAAATTAATAGTACATATTATTTTAAAAGGAAGTCTTATTGTATAGGTCATATTATATAGATATCATTAAGAAGACAATATAAATTAAAAGTAAATTGTATAGAAGTCAAAATTTTTTTTTCCAATTAATTTATCTTGTGGCATAAAAAATTAAAGTATATAATGTTGGAGTTGATGAATGTAGTGCCTCTCCCATTTGACTTTTGTTAGTCATCCTGATGGATGCAACCTTGCTGATCTTTTGTTGTGATGGATCATGATTGTGACCCTGAGTGGTCTACACCGTTGAGGTGTTTGGATTTAGGTTTCTGTATCAGTTTCTTTGATTATGCTTTTGACTGATCTTTGAGATTATGATGTGATTTTTTGGTTCACTGAGGTTTGTGCCAGTGGTTACAAGGATCGATGTGGTATCATGAGGTTGTTCCGTGATTATCCTGAGATGTGTGCAGAGATTGCACTATGTTCTTTTACCATGCTACACTGGACTGGGTTCCTGTAGCAGTGGTTAGTCATGTTTATGACTGTGTTTGCTTATGTGTTTTAAATGCCTTTTTAATGCAGAGTAATCAATCATTATTAAATGCTTAAGTAATTAGAATGGATTATTCATGTGGGATTATTTGGTTATGTGTTGCGGGCATTTACCTTGTTATATTTCTGATTAGAGAGATATTTGTTACTCATGTTATGTTTACATTTGAGATGACCCAAGGGTCAGATGTTACTCTTTGATTTCAGTATCATAGGTATTAGACTATTGTTCAGTTAATCATATTGCATGATGATGCCATTTTGAGATGACAGTGTGTTTTATGATGATATCTGGTAATTGGACACACCTCTGATTATGTTATGTGATGGAATTAATGCTATGGTTATTTACTTCATCCCTGCGTTGTTATGCTTTATGTGAACGTGAGTGATGTAAATAGATTATTTTAATATAATTAAATAAATGGTTAAATTAGGTGATTTAATGCATTTATTGCTTCAGCTATGTTATTATATGCAATTGCACTTGATCATGTTGTTTAGTGTGCAAGATTTATATCCTTGGCAGTGGCATATGGAGTTAGTGATTCAGCCTTTCATATTTTACCAATGTCGTCCTTGTATGGTCGACGTATCCTTTATTAAAATGTTTAATTTAAACCTTTCGGTGATTATTAAATCCGAACTCATTGCATTATGTGATTAGACCAGTAAGCATGTCTGTGCATTTAGAGGTTCGCATTGTCGCGAAAGTTATTAAGGAGATTTATGTGCTTTTGGGTTTTTGAGCTTTTTAATTGATTTATTTTAATTTTTGGCAGCTTTGCCATAGATGAATTCCTATTTATAGGAATAGCCTGTTTTCGTTTGGGTCGATTCGGGGTTTAACTAGATTGGCTAGTTAAATGCCCTAATCGATTATTCACCCGAAAAGTGAATAAATATCCAAAGAGAAATTTAATTCCTCACTTCTCACTTTCAAATTGGAAAGTTGGAGAGTAAAACCCAAAATCCTCTTCATGAGGATTTACTGTTTTGTTTGTTGTGGGAGCTACGGGCGTGGGATCGTCGCGAGGTTGGGCTTGTTGGATCCAGCTTGGGGAAACCTTGGATTGCCGCGATTTTTAGCTACTTCTGCAAGATATTTATTTTATGGTTCAGATTCTCATTTTGCCCTTTTGGCTGTGAGGTAGGGCTTTCCTATTTTATTGTTTCTGCTCCGTTTTTGCTTCTATTTTTGGTAACCGTTTGTTTGGAGGCTAAGAACTAGTGTTCCCCTCTGTTTTTGTATGCTAGTTCTACCCGGTTGGGCGGGTATGAACATTTCCCTATTTTTTGGGATGAGGGTTTGGGATTTACGCCATTATGCTGGCCGTTTTTGCATACGGTGTCCGATTCCATTTATTTTTGGATTTTTGGAGTTTTTGAACCCAAAGGCCAAATGGGTTTTAATTTTGAAGTTTTCCAAATTTTTTGGAGTTTTTACCTCATTTTGCGTGCCGCCCTATTTTCTCGAGTTTTTTTGGCACAATGTGGGTCGTGGACCTGGATGATCCGTTTGGATATCAGTTAGACCACTATTGCACCTTTTGTTGCATTGGGATGCGTGTCACACCTGTACTCCCGACGTTGTGTTCGGTTGAGTGATTTTATACTTGTTATGATTTTTGTTGGACCTTTGCTTTTGTTTTGTGAACGCTAGGATTCGTGTAAAATCCATACTCTTGGATTGAGGCAGGTTGAGTGAGTTCATGATGTTTGGTCTTGTTACATCATTGGGATTCATGTAGAATCCATACTCTCGGATTGAGGTCGATTGAGTGATTTCATGATGTATGATTTTATTGGCTTTGGGATTCGTGTAAAATCCGCCCTTCCTGTGTTGCTTTTAGTTGGGTGTTTTCTTTGCATTGTGTTCTCATTCCTGTCCTTGTGTTATGATCTTCCTGATGGTGGTGCGCCACACACGAGTAAGTGCACGTATATTTGTTGGGTGACTTGTGAGGCCCGATCTTCCGTGAATTTTTTGGAAGTTATGATCATTAGGGTTGGGATGGGAGTATGCATGCCCAGGGGCACTTGTTGTAGGATGAGCATGGGTAGGGTAGGGTAGCATCTGGAGGGGGCTTCTATCTCGCAGCTCGACATTCATGGCGTCAGATTTTGACGGAGGATAAGAAGTTTTAAGCAAGTGATAACTAAATAAAATGTGTGATTGTTAATAAAACTTAAGATAAGTAAAATGTGTGAGCACCCGATTAAGTTTGAGGACACAATGTGTGAGCACCCGTTTAAGTTTGAGGACACACAATCCGAGCTTGGGCTTTTTGATGCCAAGTGACTCTCCAGGATGTCAGCCCCTACATAGTAGCCTATTGAGTGTCTGACCAGGACTTTTACTCCTTGTATTGTCTTAGGTTATTGGTTCAACCATCATACTGTCTGGCGTGAGTGTTAGCCTTGGATGTTGTGCTTTATGTGTGTTTGTGGTTGGATCATTATCTCCATCAGCACAATGGGTGTGGACCTATGGGTGCCACGTGGTTGGGAGGCGTAGCTACCTTCACCACTACTAGGGACCAATGTACAGAGACGATCTTTGTCCTAGTGTGATCGTTGCTAGATGTCTTCACTTGGTACTTCGGGTTTCGGAGTATGCTTTCTTGTGATTTATGCTTTCATTGGGATGCTTGTATATCATGTTTAGATGATGTTATTGTATTTGGCGCATTCCCTTATTATGATGTTTAGCATATGATTAGATGATGTTATTTGATTTAGTAGTGTATCTGTTGCTTACTGCCGTTTAGCATGTGATAGGTGATGTTATCTACTGTAGGATTATCTTATGCTTCACTACTAGCATGTTAGATTTCCTTATGCTTTATTGTTGCATGTTTTTAGTAGTGACGTCCCTATTACGACAGTAACAATGATCTGGTTGGTGGCTTGGGATGTTACGTGCGGGGGATGGCTAGGACCCACGATGGTCTTATGATGCTATTGACGGTTGGGAGGAACTGTGTACTTAGTTTGGTTTTTTTGTTTCTGAGATGTATTTATGTACATTGTGATGTTGCTTTTGTTCTCTGCGATGTTTAGATTCAGTGTGTTCTTTGCTGTTGTAGTTTAGATGGTTAGATGTTCTCCTTTATGTGTTGTTCTTGCACTCAAGTGCTCATTCCTTGAGCCTTTGTGGATTCGGTACTCCTTGGTGTGGAGGTTCTTTGCTCTAATTTTGGTCCTTTTTGCTTCTGGGAGTGTTTTTGTGTTTCTGTGGGCGACATTTGTTCAGCATGGTGCGACACTTTAAAAAGTATCGCACACCCATGCAAACTATGTCATACGACATTGTAAAGTATCGCATGCCTTCTTGAGAAATGTTGTATGACACTAGAAGAGTGTCGGACGCCTTCTTGAGAAATATCGTACAATGCTGAAAAGTGTCGCATGCCTTCTTGAGAAATGTCGTACGACACTGGAAGAGTGTCGCACGCCTTAAGGAGAAGTATCGCCCTCCCTTAGTAAAAAGTGTCGCACGGTTTTTGTGAAAAACCTGCGCGTGCCATCAGCGGGCACTTTTCTTCGTGATTTGATCTTTTTGAGAGTGGTTTTGGATACCCTTTTGGGTGTTCTTCAACCCTATGCTATTGCATTTTGAATTCTGTCGGTTTCTCTTGAAATCGAGTTTTCGTGTTTCTATTTTTGTCTCTTGGGGTTTAAAATATATCATTCAAGTATAAGTTGACATATATTTAATTTCTTATACTTAAGATATATTTTAATATATGTGACAAATCGTTTGAGATAGGTTTCAAACCTCTCAAAGATAAGTTATGGATTCTAAGAAATTTCAGGGCTTTAGAAATCCAGACTTAGCCAATTTTCAAGGCTTCAGGATTTCAAGCTTAGCCAAACTTCAGGATTTTGCATTTTTCCCCAGCTTGGTGTTTTGTTGATGAGTGGTCTTTTCTTGTGCCCTCATCTTGTTGTGGTGGTTGTTGGTTTTGTTTGGGTGTGTCAGTTTGGTGGTGGCGTTTGGAGATTCGTTGGTTGTCGGGATTGTGTTGAAGTCTTCCGTTTTGATCTTTGTGATCCTTGTATGATGTTGTCTTGTGCATTCATACTTGTAAAAAAAAAAAATAATCTTGGCTTGATTTGAATCCTTGTTTCCAAGGATCTCCGGGCAGGGCATTACAATGAAAGCGAACTTCGAAGACGCCCAAGATCACCTGCATGCGAAAACCTGTCAAAGAGAAGCCAAGGAGAGAAGAGCATGGAGCAAGGGAAAAACCCTAAACGGACATGAGAGACCACAAGATATTGAAACACAATGAAAATGTATTTAAAATGAGAAGTGATGATGTGTTACAATGAGGGAGCCCGAATATAAAGAGCTCATGGAAGCTTTTAGAACAAGCTAGAAGGTGGTAGAAGATAAGGATGACAACTCAGCACACATCCACAAAAGGTGGAACATGCTAGAAGGGAACAGACTCCCGTGTTGTCAACAACTAACCACTACATGCATTAAATACAAAATATTAAATAAATGCATTTAACTAAGTAAGCTTAAGTAATAGAATAAATAATTAATAAATAATTAATTATTTACTCTAACACCCCCCCCTTAAGTGCAACTTAGGAAAATGCCTTAAGCTCACAAAACTAAGATGAATGCAGAATGGGTCCCGACAACAAGGCCATGTTAGGTACCCATGTACAATGCAAAGAAAATGCAACCTCTAAAAACAGGGAAAGAGAGAAGACCACGTGGGAAAAACCCTCCCCCAAAAAGAGGTGAAAACCTAGTGAAGAACTGAAGAAGCCTCCAACTAGGAGAAATTGTCCCCTAAAACAAGAATAAGAAGTGATCATGAAGAGCACCACTGAAGCATGAAGAAGCTACAAATTTGCTAAATTTTTGATCTGAAGAACCTCCATGGAAGAAGAAGGCACGAACCAAGCATGTCTATATGGTAGATGATTTATCTCATCGAAATGCATAGGTAGCCAGCCACTGCAATTGCCTTGTACATAAGATCAACCGCTGAATACATAGTTCACACTATCAAACCATTGAACCGCAAATGCATTAGAACAACATAACCCCCCCTTAATGCAGACGGGGTGTAATGACAGGCAACTGAGAAGGTGGGCCAAAGTCTCCTACAGACGAACCAAGAACGACGAGAGGAAAAGAGGTACAAACACCTATAAAGACACGGTCAAACTGACTCTACATGGGCCTAATGTCGTGGAAGGGACACTCACTTGACAAAGGGAGAATGCCTAAAACAACAAACAACTATCCCCCCCATGGTGCTTTATGAAAATAGTGCATGTACAACTGACTCAAAACAACGTTCATGACCCCTGGAATGCAAAAGTGACACTTTATCTCAGTGTGATACAAAAAAAGTGCTTCAAAATGATAGCTACAATGATCAAAATTAAAAAAAAGCTAATACAAAATAAAGTACAACTCAAAACAAAGGAAACCATGCCAAGAAAATGATCCTCGGGCCTAAAACACTCAAGATATCCACCATGTAGCAAAAATTCCAAAACTATGATAGAAAGAGAATGGGAAAAAATCTAAGAAAAAGGACCACATTTCTGAAAAGGTGACAGAACCAGCTTTCCAAAAATATAAAGTTTTCAAAAAACGGGCATGGGATGCAAAAGATATGCTTGATGGAGTTAAAAATAGAACTTTGGACTTTGACTAAAAATAGGGAAATGAAAAGGCATCAAAACCTAAAAATACCTGCACCAATGTCTTTGTCTAGGAACCAGCTTTTCGACGCTTCTTTCGGATCAGAAAAATACCTCCATATGCTCAAGTTATGGCCAAACAACCAAAGGTAGCTCCAAAATAGAATCTGAAGAAGTGCATGCAAGGTCTGATGATGCAAATGCTAACGTCAGTAAGTCACACGATTAAATTTTACGATTTCGAGGCTATTGCAGAAAAAAGAAGAAGGCCATGTGGCTGGTCCACATGGAAGCCACATGGCAAAAAGGCTGATGTGGCACCCCTGCCACGTGTCACGTGATGACTAGCACTGATGCAACAGAAAATGCTGACAGAGCATGCTGAGCTAGTCGGAGGAGCAGGGGCGGTGCACCGGTGGAAAAATGTTGGCGGAGCTACCGTGTAGGATTTGGGTGGAGCGAAGTTCCTTGACGATGGAGCTATCGAAGCAAGTGGTGGCCGAAAATAGGTGGAGGTCGGGTGTTGCAGCTCATCGCAGAGGGTGGTGGTGCTGCCTGTTTACTGGTGGTGCTCCGCAACGAGCTACGGATGGTGACAGAGGAGGCTATGGAGTAGCGCGGGGGTGGCGCCACTATGGCGTAGCGGCAACCGTTGGGTGGCGCTATGGTGGTTGCTTGGCAGCACACGCAAAATGATTTTTTATAAATTTTTTTCACCAAAAATCGTCTGTACGATCCGTACGAAAGCCCTGCAACAATTCTTTTTTGCCTCCCAGAGCTTTGTCTCCAAAATCAAAAAGCTTTATATGAATCCTGACTATAAACGACCTTCCATATCCAATGGTGGTGTTCGTTTGGGCTGAAAGTGCTCCGAAAAATTGCTAATCCCCTGATTTGAAGAAAAAATGCATAAACAAACTAGGGTTTGTGACTCCAAATCACAGCTTCAAAAATCTTCAATCAAGTAGTAGTAGGAAGGCTCTGATACCATGTTGGAGTTGATGAAAGCCAACTCCGAAGACGCCCAAGATCACCTGCATGCAAAAACCTGTCAAAGAGAAGCCAAGGAGAGAAGAGCATAGAGCAAGGGGAAAACCTTAAACGAACATGAGAGACCACAAGATATTAAAACACAATGAAAATGCATTTACAATGAGAAGTGATGATGTGTTACAATGAGGGAACCCAAATATAAAGAGCTCATGGAGGCTTGTAGAACAAGCTAGAAGGTGGTAGAAGATAAGGATGACAACTCAGCACACATTCACAAAAGGTGGAACATGCTAGAAGGGAACAGACTCCCGTGTTGTCAACAACTAACCACTACATGCATTAAATACAAAATATTAAATAAATGCATTTACCTAAGTAAGCTTAACTAATAGGATAAATAATTAATAAATAATTAATTATTTACTCTAACATATAATAGTACACATGCTACTGGAATCATTATTACTCCAAATTAAATTTGATGAATTAACTATACTGGATTAAATATATATTTTACTATTTTTTCCCCTTTGAACTAATGGAACCAATACAAAGAAAGATATTACACTATTTTTATTATGTTTTTATCATAAATTAAAGATTTTTAATTTTTTTTTCATGTTCCCTAATGAAACTAATAAAGAAATTGAATGGATTCAATGCATTAGCATTCCTCCTTGACATAGATTAAATTAGTCTACAAACATAACTATTCACCAATCTTTTTATTATTAAATAGTGTTTCTCTTATTTTTAACTTTAAAATGCATTAAAGTAAATTTTAGTAATTTTAATCATAGGTTCTTTATTTCACTAATTCATCTTTTCAAAAAATTAAAATTGACTCAATAAAATCGAAGTACTTGTATTGATTGTCGTCCAACCATTTAAATATATAATTTGTCATTAATGGAAAAGAAGAATTAATAAAAAAGATATTAAGTAAAATAAAATAAATTTTGACAAGACATTAAGAAGAAAAAAGTCATAAAATTTCATATTAACATGACATGCTAAAACTTGTTCACAAATTTCATCCAATATAATATTAGATAAATAAGTTTTGATATTTTCTTGGGGTGCTCTCTACACCAAATGTATTAACTTTAGGGGAAAAAAAACTATTAGATGAAACAAAATGTTGGTTGGGAGGAAAATCAACATCCAATGAACTTAGAGTTAACCCCTAATGAAAAGTATCATTTGGGTGTTGCCCAAGAAAATTATAAAACCACAAAAAAAAAAGGGCCAAGCCGAGTGGAAGAGAAAACCCTCACACTGCCAAAGAAGTGGCAGATGGTGGTAAAGGATCATTTTTATCATTAATTTCTTCCCAATTTTTGACTTGAGAGGGCTTTAGATCTGGAAGTGTCCACCTATCTACATTATCTTCATTCTCCTCTTGTCCTTCCCGAGATGGAAAAATGGCCAACAAAAGTTGAGGAAAACCCTTTAGAGAAGGCCACCATGATAGCACCACCAAGCGACCAAACATAAATGGTAGTTGGTGGCTAAGTGGGTGTTGGATGAGTGCTTGTATGAGGAGACACATGGCGACTAACAAGAACATGAAACCATGAGGAGACTAGTGGTACAGATGAGTAGGAAAGTTGGAAAGAGAAATGATTAACTAAAGTTGGAAGAACAATCATGATTAAAGTAGTTTTATCTGCCATTCCTACATACTAGATGTCATGTCTTCCAATTCCCAAGGGAGTAAAAATAAACCTAGATAGAAAGTAAAGGAGGTTCTTCTAGCAAGGCACTAAGGAGAAGAAGAAACAAACATTGATCAAATAGGATAGTATATGTTGACCTAAAGAATATGAAGTATTAAGAATTGAAGCTAGCATAATGAAGCTCTAGGAGAAAAACTAATTTGGAGGATGTATCAAGAACACAAAAAGTAAATGGGCAAAAAACTTATTTCACAAATATTTAAATAACTTAGATCCATTATCTTTGTTTCAAACTAGAAACCTGCCTAAAGGATCAAGATTTTTTTTTTTACCAAAAAGGATGAGCCATTGTATATATTAATATATTTTTAAAGAAACTAATTCAAAAAAAGCTCAATTGAGAAAGAATCAGTAAGAAAACCCAACATTGTTGCTCATAAAAAGATCATTGATATTTACAACTATTTATATTGATGATATATTGTTCAAACTTAAAATTTGGGGATTATCCTTCCTCTCATATTTATAAAATTTTGAGCAATTTAGATACAAGGTTCATTAGGTTTTGACAATACATAATCAAAATTCAAAAAATCTCAAAGCATTTACACATCCAATGTTATTCCTCCATTTCTACCCATTCCTCCCCATATGGAGCCATTCGATCTCCAGATGTACAACCCCAACTAGTGGATACTTCAGTAGATAGAAGGAGAATTAATAGTAAACATCACATCCATTACCACTTCATCAATTCACAGAGGCAGAACAACTTCATTCACATTTGGAGTGATCCAAATTCGATAGTTTTTAAGTAGCAGGCTCTTGTGAAATTGGTTACAAGAGTCACACTTGATGCAAGCCTCCAAAGGCATTGACATTTTTGGAAAATCTAAGCTCAACCCAGATGTATGAGTGAGTGAAAACATTAGCCTTTATTGCCTATTGTAATTGCATCTAAAAGAGGGCTTCATAAAGTTGATGCATGTATAATAATTATCCAACACTTATAGATACATGCGAAAAACTTTGAAGGACTAAACTCCATGTGATAGTTGAAGATATTTGATCTCTTTACTGATCTCACAACATGCAAGATACACCATGTGGCCAATATAAGTATTTTTGTTATCCAGTTGACATCATATGTTCTGAAGCTTGGCAACTGAGAGTAAATTGTCGCAAAATTCCTTCGCCTCATCCTATGCATTGGTAATGAATATGAATGGGAGTAATAATTTATGATTAGCCTTGAAAATTCACTACCTCATGTGTAATCAACATAAGAAGATCTTTTTACTACTCTATGATTAATGTTGGTTGCAATGAGAAAGTAGTTATTCCATTGCAACCTAGATTAGAAAGACAGTTTACAACTTTATTCCCTTCTCTAAGTGTGTGCGATATAGTCACTTCAGGAAATTGGTCAATTAAAATCCAAATTTTCTCTAGAACATATTGAAGCTTCCATGAAGATGACTATCTCTTGATACATGCATTTACTATTACTTGGGAATCACCTTCAATTTGGATCTGAAGATATTCCCCTTTCTTTACAAGAATTAATCTAGTAAGTAAAGCTTGAGCCTCTACTATGTTATTATATAGTTCCTGCTAGTAAAGGGGCCATTATAATTGTGGGCATTTTTCTGTTGCAATCTCTTAAACATGCACCTAAACCTGATTTACCTAGATTGCCTCTAGATGCTCCATCAAAATTGAACTTCACAAACCCTGATTGTGAAGGCTACCACTACATGGTTGATCTATCTATTTTTGTTTGATTTCTCTTGATTCTATTTCCTATTGGAATAACTAATGATTTCCATTCACAACTGATACCTCCATCCCATGAAGTGATAAGTGGATCAAGGACTTAAAATTTCATGTTGCATTGTCGTCCCCTAATATCCAATATCTTATTTGGGACATTGGCCAAGGTCAAGATGCTCTATTTTGGGAAGAATCATGGGATAAGCTTCCTCCATCCGCTAGTCTTAACTTACCAGCTAATTTAAAAATACCTTAATTTGTGGGGACATCATGTATGTGACTACAAACATATAATTAATGACAACCAACATGTAGGCTAGAAGTGGAAATCCATTGAAGAGACAAATATGTCAATTCATGAAAAAAGATTTATCAACAATTTTTAGAAAATAGACAAGTTAATCACAAAGATAGGATGGATAAATTAAATTGGGGTGCTTCAAAGAGTGGGAAATATAGTGTCAAAAGAGGATATGAAATAATAATTAACTCTCATAAATGGGAAAATATAGATATTCCCCTCAATCTTTTTTGGGATGCAACATGTTTTCCCAAGGAAGAAATCTTTCTTTGGGAAACTTTTCAAAAGCACTAGTACATTTGGCCTCTATTTTCGACAAGAGGCCAAATTGGCTTTTGAACTACTTCTTTTTTGGCTTATGCTCCCATGTTCGTCGAAATAGCCATGAACATGGGATGTCAGAATAGCCATGAACATGGGATTATATTTGAAAAAAATGAAAGTTGAAACACATTTTTCATTGTTTGCAAGATTCATCATTCATAGGAGGAGGCAGGTTCGCATACAGAGGCAGGTTCGCATACAAAGGTGGTAAGTTTTTTTGAGGTAATACATTACAATGCATGAAAAAGATGAGAGACCCATTTTATATATACCTAGAATCACACATTCTTTAAAATCCCTACACAGAAACCCCATAGCCGGCTAATTTAGGTGATTTATTTTTTGAACTATGCTTATTTGATACACATGGAATATCTTTTCTCCTTGCGCAAAACCCTCTATTTTTTTACAGGGCCACAAGTGTATTGTTTGGTAGGGGTTCAACCTTGAAGACAAACCCAAATGCATATTGAGAAAGAATGGGTTACCCTCACTAAAGCAGAATCTTGACAAAATTGTTCTTCTCAAATGCGACAAGGGTAACCTGAGAGCATTCCTTTGAAGATTGACTATCAAACCTTTAATCTAGGGTAACCCAAGAGCATTCCAATGTAATATTTTGCATGATTTTAATTGAATGTGGAGAGGTATAGATAAAAATTTTTCAAGTAATTTTTGGGAACCCATGCAAGGAAAGAATGCGCATTTGATTACTAGAATGTGACTAGTAAATTGTCATAGGGTAAGGTTTTTGAGTGTGTGATGTTGCAACAGGGCTTTCTCCATTAGATGGGTGGTTAAAATATGGATATAATATTGTGAAAATAGTAGAATAAGAGGATATTTATGATTGAAAAATCTTTTCTAAGTCTGGAAACAAGATTTTTAGATTGGATAAAAGAAATTGCAGATTTCGAGTAGACTGTCATGACATGATAGCAAGGTATAAAACTTGTTTTTATTTCATTTGATTAAAGATATTTAGTGTGTCAAGATGGTTGGAGTTTTGGAAAATCAATAGAGATGTTTAAAAGTGTCTTTAATGGTAGGGGTAAGTAAGATACTATATGTTAAGGTTACTAGATGGTTGCATTAAACTATATGCTAATAGGAAAGTGCAAACTTGTCAAGTTTGGGTTATGGGCAATGTAAATGCTGATCACATCATGATAAAAGTGTCTTTAATGGTACGGGTAAGTAAGATACTATATGTTAAGGTTAGTAGATAGTTGCATTAACCTATATGCTAATAGGAAAGTGTAAACTTGTCAAGTTTGGGTTATGGGCAATGTAAATACTGATCACATCATGATTCCTTGTAAAGTATTCCAAAGGTGTAGCTTTTCATCATAATGAACTTGTGGAAGGGATTAGTATCCTCATTAAGTCATGAAAACCCTGATTAGATTTGTCATGTTTTATTATGAAGGATGATTGACCTGAAATAGGATGATGAACACAAAGAATTAAATAGGGAGAGATAATTAATTATGAAAGCGTTTTCAAATGATACGTTAATGATGTTTTATGTGTATACAGGTGAAGATTGAGAATTAATCTTGTGATAGGGAATATGTATAAACACAAATCCTTCAACCAAGTGAGAATAATGTTCTCATGCAAGTTGTTGGTTGGTGGATACAATGTTAAGGTTTGGTAATCCTATGGTCTTGATTGTAGGAGTTATGGATGATACCTTAAGAATATAATGTTTAAAATTGCTTATGTAAAATTATTATCCATATTTTTATCAAGGGTTGCAATTTATGTCAAAGTTTTTCAATTGATATTGGGATTATTCTTTTTTTTTTTTTTTCATTTTGATAATGGATTAGTAAATGTGTTTGATAGGAAAACACAAACATTTAAAAGTAAAAACAATCATATTCTAGTTTATAGATTGTGGAAAACTAATATGAAGAATCGTTTAAAAATAAATCATTAGTCCTCTTTCTTTGAAAGTATTTGCCATCCAAGTTTGAAATCTTGTGCTCTCTGAGCAGTATCTTGATCTTCAACTGAATCCAACATTGGTTCAAACCACTTGGTGTTGAGAGTTATACCAATGCATCCTCTTTATTTCTCCTATGTGCAAGAAACATCATTTAACTTGTAAGATCGTCTAAAAAGTTTATACTTAGATTTGAGTCCTATCTAATCCATGAAAAGCTCACAAAGGAAGTGCCTTACTCCATTGAGTTAGCCTTCCTCCATAGGACCTTTTTTAATTGAAAATAGAAATTTAAAAAAGTAGGTTGAGACCTTGAAATGTTGCCTGTACATATTAACAACAACAAAATGGGATAAAAGTATGTTGTGAGCAACTATGTAAGGTTTTGTTGTAGAGTTCTCTTGCTTACAAAGGAAGTGAGAGAGTATTGAACATCTTCCTAGAGCTCAACCTTAGATGAACACACCCACCAACTTTAAGAGGAAATAGTTCTTCTAAGGAGCCCTTCTCAACAATAATTGGGGTTACAATCTCTGCAGATGAGTTCATATTTTAACTTGATGAGCCAAATATTTCAAACATATTCTCAATCCTATATATCAAGACAAAAATCACAAAGTTCTTTAAAAAAAAACTTGTTTGAGAAATGGTGTTGCCCTTGCTATCAAGAATGACACCATTAGATTGTCTTGAAGATTTAGTACATGGCTGCACCAAATTGAGATCATTAGCAGAAATAAGAGAGTACAAATTATAGTTGTAGAAATAGTCACTTACAAAGAAAAATTTAAATTCCACGCTGCTATTTTTCTTCCATTTACTTCAGAAGGACTTGTCTAGAATTCTCTTTTGCCAATACTAACTAAATATAAAAGGAAAACTGGTATCATTGCTTTACACTTTACATCCATGATTCATTTTAGTAAATAAAAGAAACATCTAATGGGTTACTCAAAAGGTGAAGCTATATGTTGAACTGCAAATGGATGTGTAGCCTTGGCAACAGACATTTTAGAAGTATATATATATACAATTTAAAACAACATACCTTTAATTGACATGTATTTTCCTCTTGTTCAATATCAAACAAAGTGCTTTTAGAACCTTGCTAGATAGTCCTAATAATTCATTATTGCACCATGTTTCCCCTAAATTACAAGGCTTAGTAAAATCTCTACAACTGCAAGGATGAGACTTTGAGCTTTAGCTTGCACTTAATAAAGACCAGACAATTTTTTAAAATTTAGGGCTCCTTCGAAGAACTACTTCCTCTTAAACGTGGTGGGTGTGTTCATCTAAGGGTGTGTTCATCTATTTGTTTCATGTATTGCTGATTAATACTAGTCCCTACCATAAGCAATGATTATATTATTATTGGTGATGTAAAGATACTCCTGACTGGTCTTCTAAAATAACCAAGGAGAAATAATGCAAGGTTAGATAATATATGATTAGTTTATAATGTGAATATTATTGAGTGTTAAATATTAATAGATTTATACATTGTTTTCAATCCAAATATCATCCTACCAAAAGGCATCTTGATTATTAATGTTGGATGTTTTTTTAATACACTTGATATAGAATCTGTAGGTTGCAAACAAATCATCCTTCTTCCACCAATGAGTCATTTCATTCAAGAAAGACCTTGTCTGATGATATCAACACACAACAAAATAATTGCTTTTATAAGATGCTTTATGACCATGCACTAAAGATATTCGAGTCCACCATACGTATAAGGTACACAACTTTTCTTTTAGTATATTCAAGGTACACAACTTCAGTTAATTTTTCTATCAAACAATTTTGTGTTTTTTCTTAAAAGGTGAAACTTGCAAGATAAACAATTAAAAAATCAGTTCATTGTAGATATAGAGCATGAGTTTGGTAAAATTTTTAAGAAGGAATTTTTTTTGGAAAAAGGCGTAAAACATCTGAGCACTATGAGGGACTCCTATAGAAGGAGTCTTGTCCACAATCCAAAGTACGAGCATCCTCCCTTTATTTCAGTGAGAGATTGGAATGACTTCACTTTGGATGCAAAGGAAATAATGGATGTTAAAAGAGGAGTTACATTTGCAAATGAGAGAAGGTATGCAATAGTATTAACTACTAGTACAATATAATAATGCACTAATTAGGCATCTTTCTATCTATATCATCTAGCATATTTCAAACTTTTCATAGGTTGCAAGATATGTCAAAGGCAACAAAGGCTAGGTTGGAAAAGATTGGGTAGGACAAATGTCATGCTGAACGAGTGCCAGAGGATGTTCATATTGATCACCATGTAGATCATCATGTGGCACATTCAGGTAAAGAAAATCTATTTTTGTTCATTTAAATAATTTTTTTAATTCATAGTTTTTTTTACTTAATTAAATACATGTAATTCATTACTATAAATGGTTTGAATTTAACTCATGATGCAAATGAGGAGGAGACATGCGTTGGCATTATAATTAGTAGACAAGGGGAATGACGAGGGGAATGAAATGATGTTAATGAAATTTATGTGTTAATGGAATATTCATGAATGCTGTTAATGAATGTTATTAGATGTTAATAAATTTTATGTGTTAATGAATGTTATCGTGTGATTATAATGATTGAATGTTACATTTCAAAAATGGTTGAATGAATGAATGTATGAATGAATGAATGTTCTTAGATGTTAATGAATATTATGTGTTAATGAATGTTATGGTGTGATTATAATGATTGAATGTTATATTTCAAAAATGGTTGAATGAATGAATGTTATTAGATGTTAATGAACTTTATGTGCTAATGAATGTTATCGTGTGATTATAATGATTGAATATTATATTCCAAAAATGGTTGAATGAATGAATGAATGAATTTTATGTGTTAATGAATGTTATCGTGTGATTATAATGATTGAATGTTATATTTCAAAAATGGTTTAATGAATGTTATTAGATGTTAATGGGGAATTTAGAGTGTTATTTGGGGGGGGGGGTGGGTGGGAGGGGCCAAATGAGCTTCCACCTTCACGTAGTTGGCCTTGTTAAGTAGAGAATATTAGTCTATTCTCAAAACCAAGTGAAGCTCAAACTAAACTAAACAAAAATCAAATTTCCAAGGCCAACTATATATAATCATCTGTCTTATTAGGTAGAGGATGTTGATTATCTTCTACGCATTCACTTCATAGCTTATAATTAACCACTAAACTCTTTTCTTCTAGTTCATTACCATCCTCATCAAATTTAGGGACATACATGGCATGTCAAGAAAATGGACTATTATATTGTCTGATTTAGATTTTTGGATATAAAATCAATGATTTCTTTCTCACACAATTCTCGCTCTTTTCTTTTTATCAGGAAATAGTTGGCTTTTCTTTTTGGAAGAACTAGCATCCCATCAGGCTGCAGTTTAGTGGTAACTACCTTCAAGATTCCTCTTATATTTGTGAAGGTATTTAGTTAAATTGTTTCAGAGAAATCCTGCTTGATTTTTTTCAATTTTGATTGTACTTCATTTTTTTGGTTCAATAACTAGATCTGCTTCATCGGGGTGAAATAAATTTTGTAGGGTTGCAAAGGAAAGTATATGAGAATAGGAACAAGCTTCATTGAGTTGTGGGACTATGCCAATAACAAATGTTACTTTGGTACCCCAAGGTCCTATGGCATAAGGTCTAAAGTTCCACTGTTACCATTATATTCTTCTTCTTCTTTTGAATATTTGTTTATAGAGTGCAATGATAAAGGTTGAAAGTTGTAAATCATTAGAGTCATATGCTAGTTTTATATGCACAATACTTCAATTATGTACTATTTGGTCACTGCAGGAGTTTTCAATATTGTGCATGCAATTTGCAAGTGTTGGATACTATTTTGACATAGTTGGAAGAGGCTACTGATGTTGCAAGAATAATGGAGAAGCTTGGATATGGCTATACAATTGATGTTGCACATTGCAAAGATGTTTTATCATTGTTTTGCCCACTTACAGAGTAGACTATTTCCAAGATAATCAGTATTGTTGTTCACACTCACACATGGCTTGTTGATGCTCATGGCATGCATGGAACATCTTATTCTTCACTTTTTAGTAGTTCCACAACTCACTATTCATGGTTAACCTCTTGGACTATAAACGTTCTTTTAGATTCTATTAAAGAATTGGTGAGTCTTCTATGATTTATTTAACTTGTTGCAAAGCTATATATTTTATTTGTATCATGCTTTAAGGAGCTTTGGATGAAGTTGATATTGGTTGTTACTACAGGCTCTAGACATTAGTTGGGTTAAAGTAATGGAGGCTTTAGATCATGAAGGGTTTTATATACTAGATCAATAGTCATTCTCAATGCTAATGTCAACTTATGCAAAAATTTTCCAAGTAAACATGGTAGAGTTCTATCACTAGATCCTATTTGCATGCTTATATATTTTGTGCATTTTTGTAATGCTCCTTAAGTAGGGAAAAAAATAATTTGCTTACCATAAATGATAAACTGAATATAATTGGTTTTGGATTTTAATTGCCTATAGAATCCACTTCCTATTCAAACATTTTGTAGAAGTGTATGGAAGAATGCTGAAGGTCAGCTATCACTCTTGAGATTTTTTGTATTCGCATCAGCTAAAATTCTAACATTTAAAAATTCAAGAAGGCTACAAGTGATGAGTTAGATTAAAATTTCATCTTTTTTAAAAATTGATATTCTAATGGTGGAGTGCCCTTTACGTTTCAATGTTAAGAGTGGAGTCATCTCTTCAATCAATTTCTCCATGACTTGCACGAAGCATTGCCCATTGTAGTACACCATACTCAGAATTGGATGTAGTGGTTTACCTGGTTTAATGTTCATCTTTTATTCCAAATAAACATATATGTGTTTTTTCAGGATTTAACATTTTATCCCATCACATTTGACACAACCTTTTTAGTTGTTATGCTATTTTTTGATTTTTGATTAATTAAAAAAATCCCACTTTGATAGGCTCCCTTGGAAGGTCCACATGGAAATAAAATTCCATTTGGTAATATGAATTAGGCATGGTTATCTATTGATTTGGTAGAGGTACTATGTCATTTGGCAAAGATGGGGCATGGGCCTATTGTGCACTTGATGTTTGAGTATCCTATTAATCTTTGTCTAGAGACTTTTCTCATCATTGTTGCCCAAGTCAAAGTTACTTACCTATGACACTTTTATTTCATTTATTTTCTATATTTGTAACACTTAATTTATGTTGATTAATCAAAATGCAGCACCACTTGTGTAGACCAACTATAAAATGCTTCAGTGTGATATGTTTTCTCATCTTTTTTCCTTATGCCTTGGGGGAAATCTTAGTTGCAGCATTGTACTTGACCAAATTTGGCATATTAATCCTCAAATTGTCCTTTGGAGTATGATAGACATCCATTCAAAAGATCCTAGTAGAATCTCAAAAATTGTAGATGCATGCCAAGAGATAAAGGTAAGATAATGAATTCATTACAATGCAATTATGTGTGCATATTTTTATTGTTGTGTATGTAGGAATGAAGCTATATTGTTTGCCCTCATTTTAACATGGACTATTTATGCATATCATGTATCACTAATGTGCCATAAAGAAAGAACCAAGTGCCACAATTTCTAGTAATTTTGGGTAAAAGTCAGTATTAGAAACATTGACCATGTTGTTGCTTAGGAATTGTACATTGGGGATAGCTAGGGAACCCCATGTTTTCCTTACCCTCTAGTAAATTTCAAAGAAACAACTAGAGAGGCCCCCTATAATTTATGTTTTATTATCTTAGAGTTTCTTTGGTTTAATATCTAGGTTATTGTCATCATTATTAAACACATAACTTGCAATTTTCAGGTATTGTCTCTTGGGTTGGACATGACACCCTTTTCTTTTGCAATTCAACTTGTGACTTTTGCATCCAGAAGGGAGTATTTGAATTTGGAAAAATGGCTAAATGACAACTTGAGCACTCATAGGGATACCTTATTTTAGGTAAAGGTTTTGAATGATGCTTATCACTTTCAAATTGGTTACAATGAGCAATGCTATATGCTTTTTTTATTGACATGGATTTTATTTTTCTCTCCCTGATATATTTAGAATGAATGAATGTATCTTTCTTTTCCATAGGACTATGATTTTTTTTTCCAGCCACTTTAGTCTAATGTTGGCCAATTGGAGTCCCAAAATCTTGTGGAAGAAATGAAATGGTTACATTTTGCAATAGTTAGTGTGAACCCTCGATTATTAACTATTGGTGCTGCAGAGTAGTCACCATCTAAAGTATTTATTGTTGATATTGATGAAGAGTCAAATTATTATTTTTAGAAGATCTATGTTGGGTAGTTGACTATTGAGGATTTAGTGTAAATGCTTGCATGCTTCAGGGAGTCTTCTGAGAAAAGGTATATTACTTGCTGATCAATTAGCTAGTACAGTTGACTATTATAGCTAAATAGGATGTCATTCAATGGATTTAAAGTCTACGTTATTTTCATTTTGTTATTTTAAATTGTCATTGATTCAAAAATGCATGCAAAATATCTTAAATTGTTTTCCTTTTAGATCATCTATTATCATGCTATGCATATTTGTACATTTTCACTAGTATTGACCTACTCAGTCATATGTGGACATTAATGTATTTCATTCTTTGTTTGCTCTACCTAGGGGGTAGTACCCATTATATTGATCACCAAAAAATAGGTACATATGTTATAGAGAAGATCCTCCGATACTAAACTAAAAATACATCCTCAATGATAAAGGTATCCAATACCCTCACCAATTAAGGCCAACCTAGCTACAACCATCCTTCGAAAAAGGCTTGTCATTAACTTGAGAGAATGACAATTTTTTTTCCATATCATTATCTTGAGCAACACAATTCTTGAAGATCGTCCAAACTTTTTTCATAATCTTTTTCTTTTCCCTATCTCCTTAATAGAATTGGAATTTGAATCTTTGTATAAAACCCACTATACATCATCCCTCCACCACACTCTTTCTTTGTATACAACCCATTGTGCATCATCCCTTCATTCATTTATTTGATGAATTTAATCCATTTTAGGAAGTTTCTTTATTGATTGGGTCTTATTAACCCTATTAAGCCTCTAAACAATTGACTATACTTTTACATAGACATAACACGATCATGTTATGTCTAGTAAAGTCATACTAGACATGACACGATTGTGTTATGTCTAGTATGGTCATACAAAGAATAACGTGATCACATTTTGTTAACAAAAAAGAGCAACCACATTTAGGCTTGGTAATAGGCCTGTTTAACTACCTAAAGGCGCAGGTTAACTTTTCCATCCATTTTGTGTTGGTTTTGACATTTTTTTCAACTTCTAAGATTAATTCTTGTCTTTGACCTCATCAAGTTTGCAAATGGTGAAGTGGATATCTCTAAAATTACCACCATAATCTCACACATTTTCTTACCTTTCTGACCATATAATTTCATTAATTTTTGGACAAGATCAACATTGTGAAGTTGATTTTTCTATATTAGTGTCTTGATAATCCTCTCATACATACGTCTGCCATTTTTTTGATAAATTTTGATCTACATAATCAAATGGAAAATAAATCACATATTATTGTTCTTGAAGGGTTTGATCAATATGCAAAACAAATCCACAAAGCCCTTGAATACCTGCATGTAGAAAAAATATCATAGAGAAGAAAAAGCCAAGAGGAGGCAAGGGTTTGCTCTAAAAAAAAATGCAAATGTATTCTTACATAAAGAAAAGATGTAAGATTATTTCAAAAAGATCAATCCTTATAAAAGGAGATTAAAACTTGAAAGGGTAACCTAAAAACTTACAAAGGGTAACCTAAAAGGTAAAAGCTATTTAATAATTACTAATTAATTACTAAATAGAGAATGCAAAAAGTGTATAAAGCAAAATCAAGGTAATTTAATTAACCTTTTTCTCTAAACCCCCCCCGCAAAGATGAGCAATAATGCAATTACAAACAATGTAGAAAGAGCAAGGAAACTACAATGCAATGCTAACAGAAAACTTGGGTCCTAACAACAAGGCCCAATGAGGTACCAAACAACCAAATCTCTATGAAATGGAGAGATAAAGAAAACCTAGTGGGAAAAAATCTACTCCAGAAAGAGATAGCTGAAAACCTAGTGAAGAACTGCATAAGCCTTCAACTAGATGATTGTTCCATAAAATAGGAACAAAGAGAAATCATGAAGAAAATCACTGAAGCATGTAGAATCTACAAAGCTCTATCAAAAGTGATGGGGACACAACCCAAGAATAGAATGGACACAACAGCAAAGGGGAAATTATATTAATTGAGAAAATAAGCTAGTACAAATAGTACAGAGAAAATCAACTTCAAACATGCCCTAAGGGCTTACAATAGCATAAATCTGGAGATAATTTCTCCTTTCAGTACCTCCTCTCAAACTCCACTCCGAACTACCTTTTACAATGCCAAAAATCTCCTTAAATAGACCCTGGAGGGTTAAGGACTAGGAGTACATTCTAGAAAGTGCTAGTAGGCATCCACCGACCAAATAGAAGGTTCCAGAAGCTGCGTTAGAAGTCGGTGCAAATCTAGAAGAATCCAAAAATAGTAACCAAACTTCCGGGAGGCATAACTTTTGAATCGTAGCTCCGATTGACAAACCGTTTACATTTTTGAAAAGCTCTCGAAGTGCTCTATAGCCCTATCGAATAGCTTTGCTCGTCTCCCATTTTTTGGCCCTTTTTGAGGTCATTTAATGCCCCTAACTTGAGTTTGAATCATTCTTAAGAGGTCTCCAAAACTCGAAAAACTACAATAACTTTCAAACCGTGGGGCCTTTTGACCTGATTCTTTTTCTGGAATGCTCTAAATCACAATTACATTCATTTGGCCAATTCACACCTTCTAGGTCACCAAAATGATGGCCAAATTGCATGCTCTTATTTTTTCAGGATTTTCTAGCACACTGATAGTTGAATTGTGAGAGTTGGAACCTTTATTTGACCCAAATGGGTATCCAAAAATGAAAAGACATGAAACAAAAACTAGGTCTAAGTACATTTATTTGGGTGACACATGATTTCCCTTATACCTCTGGATGCTCCTGCATCAGACACCCAGGGTAGATTGAAAAGTGACCCTGTCACTTTATGAATGGTGGAGGAAATCCCAAATGGGAAACCTCAGGTGCTGAAATCCAAGTTGAGTCCTTGATCGATCGTCCTTTCCATTTGACCAAATACTCTTCATACTGCCTGTTTCTGGTACTCCTACCCACATGATGATCTAGAATGTCTTCTATCTCCTCCTTCTTAGAAGCAGGAATTGGACATGGCTCTAACACCAGCTCCTCATCTGCACCATCATCATGATACTCTGTTAAATCTGCAATGTTGAAAATGGGAGAAATGTGAATACCATTTGGCAGCTCCACCTCATATGCATTTCCCGAGTCATGTTTCTTCAAAATTTTGCAAGGGCCAAATTTCTTCATTTTTAGCTTGTTGTAAGTACTGGCTGGAAATCTTTCTTTTCGTAAGTGCACCATGACTAAATCTCCTACTTGGAATTCCTTATGTCTTCTTCTTTGATCAGCCCTAGCTTTATACTCTTGATTCATCTTGGTAATGTGTGCTTGAACCTCCTCATGTAGACGCTTGATATGTTCAGCAAATTCCTCAGCTTCAGCACTTGTCCTCTCCCCTTGTTCTATCTTCCTCAGCTCTGGTGCAGTCCTTGGGCTATTCCCATATACAATTTGGAATGGTGATTTTCCAGTACTCCTATTTATAGAGTTATTGTAAGAAAACTTTGCTTGTGGTAGAATCAAATCCCATCCCTTGGGCTTATCCCCAACTAAACATCTTAGCAAATTGCCCAGACTTCTGTTTACCACTTTTGTTTGACCGTCAGTTTGTGGGTGATGCGTGGAACTGAATTTCAAGTTTGTTCTCAACTTTTTCCACAATGTCCTCCAGAAATACCCCACAAATTTAGTGTCTCTGTTAGAAACTATACTTCTTGGAAGACCATGTAGTCTTACCAGCTCTTTGAAAAACAAGTCTGCAATATGGACAACATCATGAGTTTTGTGGCATGGAATGAAATGTGCCATTTTGGAGAACCTATCAACCACCACGAATACTAAATCATTACCCCTTTGTGTCCTTGGAAATCCAAGAACAAAATGCATACTTATGTCCTCCCATGGCCTTGATGGAACATGCAATGGATGATATAGGCCAGTATTGTGACTAAACCCCTTGGCAACTTGACAAACCTGGCAACTCTGTACAAACTTCTTCACATCCTGTGAAATTTGAGGCCAAAAATAATGTTCTCTAAGAATGGAAATGGTCTTATCTCAACCAAAATGTCCTGCCATCCCTCCACTATGTTTCTCCTTAATCAGATTTTCCCTCATGGAACTCCTTGGAATGCAAAATTGACTACCTTTGAACAACATGCCATCTTGAATCAAATAGTCTAACCACTTGGTTCTATCTACAGCAACAGGTTCTTTACAAGCTTTCCATGCTTCAGCAAAATTAGGATCCTCAGGGTACAAATTCTTGAGTTCATCAAACCCAACTACTTAAACCTGCATTACTGTAAGCAACAACTGTCTCCTACTTAGTGCATCTGCAACCCTGTTAGATTTTCCACTTCTATGTTTCAACACAAATGTATAGCTCTGCAAGAACTCTACCCACTTCATATGCCTCTGATTCAATTTACCTTGGCTATTTAGGTATTGCAATGCCTGATGATCAATATACAAAACAAATTCCTTTGGCAATAAATAATGCCTCCATTTCTTTAAGGCCTGAACTATTGCATAGAACTCTTGATCATAAACAAAATACTTCTTCTTTGGATCATTCAATTTTTCACTAAAATATGCAATAGGCTTACCTTCTTGGCTTAATACAGCCCTAATAGCGCTGCCACTGGCATCACAATCCACCTAGAAAACCTTTCTAAAATTTGGAAGTACCAACATAGGTTGTTCTGTCACCTTCTTCTTCAGCAATTCAAAACTTCTCATAGCTGCTGCAATCCATTTGAACTCTTTTCTGTTCCCTCTTATTGTATCAGTTAGGGGTGCACATATGCCACTGAAATTCTTAATAAACTTCCTGTAAAAACTAACCAGACCATGAAATGATCTTACCTTAGTACCAGACCTTGGAGTAGGCCATTCCAAGATGGCTTTTACCTTCTTCGGATCCATTTTGAGACCTTTAGGTGATATAACAAACCCCAAATAGACTAACTCCCTTTTTGCAAAGTTACACTTCTTCAGATTAATTAACAGTTTCTCTTCCCTTAGCCTTTCAAGGACACTACGAATATGCAATAAATGTTCTTCCAAAGTCTTGCTGAAAATTAAAATATCATCCAAATAGACAATAAAATTTTTTCCCAAGAACTTCTTAAGTACCTCATTCATGAGCCGCATGAAGGTGCTTGGGGCGTTCGTCAATCCAAAAGGCATGACTAACCACTCATAAAGACCCTCCTTGGTCTTGAAGGCTATTTTCCACTCATCTCCTTCTCGAATCTGTATCTAGTGATAACCACTCTTCAGATCTATCTTTGTGAAGTACTGAGCTCCACTCAAGCAATCCATAATATCATCCATCCTTGGCAAAGGAAACCGGTACTTGATGGTGATCGTATTTATAGCTCGAGAATCTATACACATCCTCCACTCTCCATCCTTCTTTGGTGCGAGTACTGCAGGTACTGCACATGGACTCAGGCTCTCTCGAATCAAGCCCTTCCTCAACAGCTCCTGAACCTATCTATTTAGCTCCTTTGTTTCAGTAGGAGTCATCCTGTGAGTAGCCTTGTTAGGAAAACTAGCTCCTGGAATCAGATCTATTTGATGACTGATTTGCCTTACTGGTGGCAATCCATCTGGAACATTATCAGAGATAATATCTCCAAACTCCCCTAGTAAATCTGAAACTTCAAGTGGTATTTCACTACTACCTTCTTTATCTTTCCTAGGAATCAAAGCATAGCACACATGCTGATGTTTCATGCCATCTAAAAACTTCCTTTCATCAACAAGACAAATCCTAGCACTGCCACATACCTTTTCATCTTCCTTTTTCATGGGCTTCAATTTGTGGCAAACTCCATCCTTTGTCAGAGAGTATGTGTTTGCATGTCCATCATGTACTACATGTCTATCAAAGTGCCATGGTCTACCCAACAATAGATGGCAAACATCCATCGAAATAACATCACAGAGAACTTCATCATGGTAACTCCCAATTTTGAATTTTACTAAACATTGTTCACTTACCAGGACCTTATGATCATCTTTTACCCAAGCAATCCGATGGGGCTGGGGATGTTTCTCCCTCTTGAGCTTCAGCTTAGAGACCATCTCTTCTGATACCAAGTTATCAGTGCTACCACCATCAATGATCACGTCACAACATTTATCCTCACACTTGCATCTGTTACGGAACAAACTCCTCCGTTGTCCTGGTTCAATCTCACGACTTAGTAGGACTCTTTCATTTACCAAGGTCTCCTCTTTCTGCATCCTCTAAATGTGATGATTGAGCATCTTCATCCACATGAGCAACCCTAGCTTTGCCCTCAGCTCTCCTATCTGTCCTTCCTTGTCGTTGAGCGAATTCAAAGGCACGATGACCTTCTTCATTGCAATGGAAACATGTACCACAGAAGCCTCCTCTTCCTTGCCCACATCCTCTACCTCTTCCTCTCTAATTTCCAAAGTCTTGATCATGGGAGCAGTTGAAACCCTTATTCCTTTGGTTCTTGCTAGTACCCACATCTTCATTTTTCTTTTGGGTTTCATTGCGGCCTCCAGATGATCTACCGCTTCCCCTTCCTCCTTGACCGCGCCCTCTTTGTCTTCCTTCAAACCTTTTATTTAGATTCTCTTCAACTCATAGGAAAAACTGGTATGCCCTTTCAACGCTGGTCATTCTTACCAGACTTAATTCCTCCTGGATGCTAGGTCGCAACCCACTGATATAACGAGCAACCTTCTCCTTATATGCTTCTGCATGTTCCACTCTAATCAAGAGTCGATAAAATTACTCTGTATATTCTTGGACTGATCTTCCTGCTTGCTTTAACCCATGCATCTTCTTAAACAAATCAAGCTCATTGTCCACAGGAATGAACTGCTTCTTCAATTTGTCCACCATGTGATCCCATCTTGTGATCTTCTCCTTTCCTCTTCTCTTTCTTTCCAATTGAACCTCTTGCCACTAGATTTTGGCATGGCCTTTGCAAAATTTACCCTATCTGGGTCCCTAATATCCTCATACTCAAAGTATTCTTCCAGTTCATTAATCCAATCGATCAACTCATCTGGTTTCAGATTTCCTGAAAATACATGCACTTCAATTGTGGGTCTTTTTCCAAACTTAGTAATGGCCCTAAAAAGTGTTTCCTCTGCATGATTCAAAACTTCCCCATCAAATTCCCCTTCTGGTCTAATTACTTCTTCTTCATTGTCATCCTCATTGTCGTCACCTACGACAACATTTTCTCCTCTACGGAGCTCCTCTTGCAATGCCTGTACCTGCCTTTGGAGGGCTCTAACCTCCTCAAGATTAATAGCTCTGGCCCTTCCACCACACTCTCTTCATGGAGGCATCTTCTAACTCGAACCCACAACCACACAGTCTTGGTGCAAACTGCCTCACAGTCAGCACTCTATCTACACACTCAGGAAAACTGGCTCTGATACCACTTGATGGGGACACAACCCAAGAACAGAATGGACACAACAGAAAAGGGGAAATTATATTAATTGAGAAAATAAGCTAGTACAAACAGTACAGAGAAAATCAACTTCAAACATGCCCTAAGGGCTTACAATAGCATAAATCTGGAGATAATTTCTCCTTTCAGTACCTCCTCTCAAACTCCACTCCGAACTGCCTTTTACAATGCCAAAAATCTCCTTAAATAGACCTCGGAGGGTTAAGGACTAGGAGTACATTCTAGAAAGTGTTAGTAGGCATCCACCGACCAAATAGAAGGTTCCAGAAGCTGTGTTAGAAGTCGGTGCAAATCTAGAAGAATCCATAAACGATAATCAAACTTTCGGGAGGCATAACTTTTGAACCGTAGCTTTGATTGATGAACCGTGTACATTTTTGAAAAGATCTCGAAGCGCTCTATAGCCCTATGGACTAGCTTCGATCATCCCCCATTTTTTGGCCCTTTTTGAGGTCATTTAATGCCCCTAACCTGACTTTGAAGCATTCTTAGGAGGTCTCCAAAACTCGAAAAACTGCAATAACTTTCAAACCGTGGGGCCTTTTAACCTGATTCTTTTTCTGGAATGCTCTAAATCAAAATTACATTCATCTGGCCAATTCACACCTTCTAGGTCACCAAAATGATGGCCAAATTGCATGCTCCTATTTTTTCAAGATTTTCTAGCACACTAATACTTGAACTATGAGAGTTGGAACCTTTATTTGACCCAAATGGGTATCCAAAAATGAAAAGACATGAAACAAAAACTAAGTCTAAGTACATTTTTTTGGGTGACATAGGATTGCCCTTATACCTCTGGATGCTACTACATCAAAAATTAACTACTGATATGAAGAACGTCCACTAAAATAGAACTTGACCAGGTAGAGAAGATTGTAATTTGCATCAAATTAGGAGGCATAGAAAGGCAAACAACTGAACTTGAAGATATAGATGGCATGAAACATCAAAGCCTAAAGATATGATTAATCAAACATGGAAGGTTGCAACCAAAGTAGGAATGAAAAGAAGAACCAAGGAGGCATGAGAAACAACAAAATAACCCCCCATAATGTAGACAAGGGTGAGGTAACATGCAATTGGAAAAGTGGGCCAAAAGAACTGCAAGTCAAGGAAGCACAATCAAGATGCACAAAAGAGTACAAATGTGTGTATTAAGGTGATCAATCTCAAAAATTTCATGAGGCTAATGTCTCAAAAGGGAAGCTCACTAGAAAAAGGAAGATGGAAAAAAAAGGCAACACCTCAACCCCCCATGACACTTCAATCATGAGTAGTGCATGTACAATAAGGCACAAGACATGGTGAATCCCAAGAATACAATAATCTGCATGAGTTGCCTTAGATGACACTACTTGAATCATAAGGAAAAACAAGGCAAAACTATTGAAAACAAAACTATATAGGCAATATGGCACTTTATCTAAGTGCATTTACAAGAATGCATACAAATGATATCAACACTGATCAAAAAGGGAAAAAAGCTATTACAACAGATAGTATAGCCTAGAAGAAGAAATTTGATGTCACGAAAATGATCCTTGAACTTGAAACACCCAAGATATCCACCATAGTACAACAAAGAAAAAACCATAATAGAAAGAACTTGGAGTAGAATCTGGAAGACAAACCAATATTTCTAGAAAGAGTACTGAACAAGATTTCCAAAAATATAACATTTTCAAAAATGGAGTTGGGATGCTCAAGATATGCCCTCCGAAGAAAAAAACATAACACCTCGATTTGACTACCCAAATAGGAAACTAAACTGTACCAAAAATAGAAAATTCCTTCACCATTGTCTCCATCTTGAAACCAGCTTTTTGGTGCTTCTTTAGGATTGAGAAAAGATCCCCATATGCTCAAGATACAACCAAACAATCAAGAGTAGGTCAAAAAAGGACCTGAATGACATGTAGGAGGGATGCTGCAGTTTTGATGTTAGCATTTCATTGCTTTCAAATTGATGACTTGGGGGCTGTCATAGCAAAAATAGTGCCACTGGTAGTGGGCCCAAGAAAGATGATGTGGCACTTGACATGTGGAAGGTGCCGAAGTTTCCACTTGGGCAGTTAAACCCAGGTGGATGGTGGGGTTGGTGGTGGAGTAGCAACAATAGTTGCAAGCAGTTGTGGTAGAGTGGTAGCAGTGAGAAAAAATAGATGGAGCATCAGTTGCTAGAAAATGCTGTTGGGGGCTAGAGAATAGGGCAACAACTCTAGAAAATGGGTCCGCATGCCAGAAAATGGCCTGTGGTCTATTTTTTCAATTAATTTTTTCTTAAAAATTGCCTCAGAGTGCATGCAGGAGGCCATACAACCTTTTGGGAATTTTTTTCCCTCCCACATCAACGTTGCCCAAAATGGATGAACTGTATATGTAAATAGGAGTTTTGACACCTTCTGGATCCATCCGTGAAGTCTATCTAGCCTCAAAATGATTTAAAAATTAGTGACCACCCTATTTTCTCAAGAAATACCTGAGAAGACTCCAGATCTAATTTGTCAAACCCCCGTTCTCCTTTTTCTCCAAATACTGAACAAGCTACAATAGATCTGGCTCTAATACCATGAAAGATTTGAGAAATACGCAAAATAAATCATTGAAGCCCTTGAATAACTTCATGTAGAAGACTTGTCATAGAGAAGAAAAAGATAAGAGGAGGCAAGGGTTTTCTTTGAAAAATATGCAAATGTATACTCAGATAAAGAAAAAATGTAATATTATTACAAAAGATCAATCCTTATAAAAGGAGATCGAAACCCAAAAGGGTAACCTAAAAAGTTACAAAGAGTAATCTAAAAGGTAAAAACTATTTAATAGTTACTTATTAATTATTAAATAGAGAATGCAAAAGGTGCATAAAGAAAAATCTTAAGAAGGGAGAAAAGGTAATTTAATTAATGAAATTAAATTAACCTTTTTCACCAACAGTTCTATACTTGATTCTACACACTCAAAAAAAGAAGTGATGATTTTAAATTATTTTGACATGAAGAGGTACCAAACTTTAAGGATGGAGTCACTTCAAAAAATCATAGAAAAATAACTAGTCAAAAAATTATGAAAAAATACAAAACTTCTAGATCTCACTCTTACTTATCATGCTACCAAAGGGCTGTTCAAAATACTAAATATAATTATATGTTTTGTTGAGTGGACAAAAATAACTATGTTATGTTTTTCAAAAAAAATAATTTTTTTTTAGTGCACACGGGGTTTGACACTCTTAATCTTATGCAATTTTAAAAAACCATAGTAGTTTAGAAATGAGATTCAGAGTATTGCAATTTTTGTGTTTTACATATTTTCTCATTTTAAGTGCATGACCCTTAAATGAGTCTTCCAAGATCAAGTTTAGCTAATTTTGGAAAAAAGGTGTTCACTTATATCCCCCTTTTTGCACACCATCTTGGTCCAGTTACCCTTTTATAAATTAACAATAAAAAGTTTTGGCTTTGATCGTTTACCAAATATTTTTAAAAACAAAAATATATCAACTTTAGGAAAAAAAGAACATAACTATTAGATGAAAAAACTGTTGGTTGGGAGGAAACTTAACTCCCAATCAACTTAGAGTTAACCCCTAATGAAAAGCATCTTTTGGGCATTGCTTAAGAAAATTATAAAACCACATAAAAATAAAAGGGCCAAGCCTAGTGGAAGAGGAAACCCTCACACTACCAAAGAAGTGGTAGATGGTGGTAATGGATTGGTTTATAATTATTTTCTTCCCAATCGTCAATCTGAGATAGATTTGGATCTAGGAGTGTCCAAGTGTCTATATTATCTTCATTCTCCTCTTTTTCTTCCTGATGTGGAAAATGGACCAATGAAAGTTGAGGAAAATCCTTTGTAGAAGGCCATCTAATAACACCACCAAGTGGGTAACCATAAGTGGTAGTTGGTGGCTAAGTGGATGCTGGACATGTGCCTATATGATGAGACACATGACAACTAATAAGAACCTGGAAACAAATGAGAAGACCAATAGTGCAGAGGAGTTGGCTAGCGAGGAGTTTAAGATAAATGACTACTGGAACTATTGTGACCTCGATGCCACCCTTTGGAAACTGGAGTGGCACCAAAAGAGGAGTCATCAGGAGGAGCTTGAGCCACAATATAAGGATCATTTTCCCAGAATTGAACTTGAGCCACAATATAAGGAGTATTTTCCCACAACTCTAATTGAGATAGGATATTGTTACATATACATGCATTAACAATGACATAGTATCATCAATAATAGTATTTGAAAAAAATAGATGAATTTATTTCCTTCCACATTTGAAATAAAAATACCTTTGTGAAAGTATTCCAAATTTGTAGGATTGGAAAGGGCAGAGAGGGGTGATCTCCAAACATAGTACAAAGCCAAGTAAAAATTCATGGAAAAAAAGAGACAAAAAGACTATGAATTCAAACCTAATAATTCAGATCTCTTTGACAAAACCAGAAGAGATGAAAAAATATTTCAAGCTAATGATAAAAAGGCCAATGAAGATCTAGAATACCTAAATAATGCAATGGAGTACCCAGAGGTAAGACTTGAAACAAAACCCACTACTTAAAATGTGCAATTTTAGGTTCTGTAATACTGTACCAAATAGTAATAAATCATAGTTTCTATTGAGAATGCAAAGATTGCACATGCCATGTCTTGGTCAAAACTGCCACCATTGGTAAATGATGTGAGAGCCAAAGATAACCCTATTGAAGGTAGTATCTTTTGAAGGCAGCATGTAGACACCATCACTAATATTCCCACCATAGTGTCCTAGTAGTGACGCCAATATTATGCAATAATCTTGGTGGAAAAAGAGGGTTGAGAAACTCAAATGTATCTTTGTCACAACTAGAAAGGCCAAATTAGGCATGAGTATTCTCCCAAATGCAAATTGACATAGTTTCTTGACACAAGAAGTCTTGAGGAGTGCATAGACTATGTCAATGAAAGTGTAAAGCCCCTATGTTTGGAATTATGGCTAAGGGAAAACCTTGTATGTGAATAAGAGGAGACCACCAAAGGATTTTTCAATTAAAATAGAGTCCATTGTGAAATATTGATCCATAGCAATGCAACTAAGGTCTCAAAACTTTCCAAGCTCACCAAACACTTTTAGCAGCAAATGTGCCTTGAATTTGCATTGGTTCTATCATGAGGAGGATGTATGGAAGAAAAAAAATGCTAAAAATATATTTTCCATTCTTCTATTAGCATGGATACTAAAATAGTATTCCTATTGGGGAGTATATTAGCATTACTAGAGACATGATTCAAATCTTGTGTTTTGCATTCATGACAATGGTTGATATTGATGTCAACATACTAGTTATTCTGTGAAGACTAGCATTATTACAAAGGAAGACACATTTGGCATGGTTTGAAGATTTAAGATCATATTGTGCACACTTGAGGTTATCTTCTATAGTATATTTAGTTGCTACAATAAAGAACAAGTACACAACTAGGAAGACTGGATAGAGCAATGTGGATTTTACTAAAGGTAACTTTCAGACAATATTTATGGAAAGAGGGTACAATTTTTTTACTTCTATCTACTCACAAAGATGGAATTTTCCTAAGAAGACTGAGAAAAATCTTGAAGACATGCTCAAGATGGTTTGGTTCAAATGACATAATCCAAAGATCATTGAGTGAAAAGTTATGAAGATTATGAGTGGACAATCTGTGTGTAATCATGGACAATATGTAAAATTATAATGTAACATGTATTATAATATCTTAAGATGGTTCTATATTATTATTGTAAATTGGAAAATCCTTAAGGCCAACTCAATTACTTATTCTTTAGGACTTGGTATAATAGAAAGATCATTTCCTAGTGGTAGAGTCTAGATATTTGGTCATACCTTTATAATATGTATTGGTTGAACTTGATGAGAGAATTTGTGAAGATCAGAGTAGAGTTTTGTGTGGTTAAGGCATGGTGATCTTACAAGGAAATTTATTTAGCAAGAAATTGTTTTGGTTGGATGGTTGTTGTTTCCCATTGTATTATTCAAAAGGAATGGTACGTAGGCCATTTGGACAATGGGTTTAGTTGTCCTCATTTCAACTTTTAATAGGGTTAGAATCTCCTAACATGGATTCAAAGTATTGTAATAGGGACACATATGTATTGTTTTTATTTCATTGACTCCTAACATGGTCTATCCTCTAACAAGGAACTTTTATATTAGTACATCATTTTGTAGGTAACATCCCCACTAGGGGTTTCCCCCTGATCAAGGGTGTCCCTAGTTAATAAATTTGGTATTATTGTGCATGGTTAGCTTTCTATGGTTGTTTCATCTATTGTTTACATATTTCAAAATTAATAAAGATATTGAGAGTTGTTTTAATTGCATAATTGATCCAAAACCCCCCAGTTAACTTGATGGAATTTACTTTCTTAAAAAATCATTGCTAGAAAGGATGTTGATAATCTATTTTACATGAAGAGCCTAACCTTTCATGAGTAGAAGTGAGGCTTAATCCACTAGATTGACAAGGGAGACAAAAAAACTCCTATACCACACAATTAAAACCATATTGTAATGAATCAGAGGCCTAAACAAATCTTGGAGGTGTTCTAATCTGGAATATGCTACTTTAGAAGGTGACTAATGGGAGAACTAATAAACATGATTCATAGTCCTTAGCTGTGTTTTTTGGGTAGATTGTGTTACAATTTTTGCACCAAGGTTTCGGATCACACTCTGTGATCCATCATCAAGATGAATCACAGAGTGTGATCCAAAATGTTGATGAGAAATTTGTAACACAATCTACCCAAAAAATACTGCTAAGAATTCTAATAGATTGTGGAAAATTACTATCTACATGATTCATAGTAATAATATTACCAAAAATTTGAAATTTACTAGCAAGGGAAAGAGGCTTAATAATCTAGTAGAAATTTTAGACTCAATCTTGGTGAGAACTACATTTCATAGTTGAATCCATCGATAAATGTATCTTAAAATCTACTATAGAGGTGGTATAAAGAATTGGAAAATACAAAATGTTTTATATCATTGGATAGATGAGTCAAGCTAGAAAGCATCAAGGTAGTAGATAACATTCTGAATATTGGCTTCATCTTCAATGAGAGTGAGAGCATACTAAATGTTGGCTTCATCCTTAATGAGGTTGAGGAATGAGTCATCTACACAGTGACCATTAACTAAATAGGAAATGGAATTAGGTAAAGTGATAGCATGAATACTTCCTATAGTGGTAGAAGAGGCATCGTGATAACCAAAACCCTTGATAGCTAAAACATATAAGGCATGAGAAAGAGGACAACCTTGCCTAATTGATCTGTGCAAGCTAAAAGAAGAAAAATATTGGTTAGTAATGGTAACACAACCATTGTCACAAAAAAAAAAAACATTTTGATAGAAGAAATAAAATGTGGGCCAAAACTAAGAGCAAAAAATATAGACAAAATAAAATGTATTCATGATTGTAAGCCATATAAAAATTAAAAATTGATATCCCGCTAACTAGAGTCACATGCCCATTACACATATTCCCATGGAGTGATAATGTTATCCAAAATGAAACAAGATTAAATGAACTGTGTTTGTTTAGGGCACACTATTTAGGGGAGAAGATGGTGAACTCTGAGAGATAAAACCTTACCAATGATTTTGTAAATTACAAATATATTCTTGATTGCTAGATATACATATGAACTTGATATTATCTCTATTAATTTTGGTTCCTAAAGAGCTCTTGGTAAATAGATTTGTCACAGTAGAATTTTTCCAATAGAGTGTGTGGCAAATTGTTCACAACAATTGGAGAGGCCCTTGGTATGCAACCTTCCTCTACGTTTAGAGGGGCAGCTCCCTCGTATGATATAGTTTTTTAAAGAATTTTCAAATAAAGAATTTAAAGCTTCAAAGTTCAAGAGAAAGTCATCCAAGACAAATGCACCACACACCCTCATGACCTTCAGTAAACAAGATTGAGTACAAAGGTGATCAAGGACTATGCTTGAAAGCAACCAATATTACCAAGAACATTCATTATCATTCATTAACACTCACATAGTACCATGAGAATGTCTACTACAACGCATAACAATTTTGATTTCAGTATAAGAAACCCAAAGCACATCTCATTTCATTTCCTTGCACCAAGAAGACAAAAGAGATTTTCAATTTCAGAGATAAAAAGTGTACATACTTTCCAAAATTTATCTCTCAATCAAAATTTCAGCATAGTGTTCCCTTCTTTTTAAAACCAAAAAGTCTCCCTTTTACAAAGCCAACAGGAGTCCTTATATAGACATAGAGGTTAATAACTACCTCTTCGTGGTTAATAACCACCTCCAAAATATGTGATTTTGAGGAGGTTAATTAACCTCAAGAAAATTAACCCAAAAATGATTAAATCATTAACCTTTTATCAAAGTGACATTTTAAATCACTAATCACAAAAATAAAATTTAACAGCTTTAAACTTCAAAAGATTCATGACTTTGATGAAGATCAAATATGGAGCTATATGCTGAAGTATGTCTCCATCAGCTTTTCATCAGTCTCCTTACTTTGTGAACATCATCCCACTTGCTCAATTCTACATAGATGTTAGATAGAAGAATATAAGGAGAGGCATTTGAAGGATCCAACTCAAATACGAGAGTTGCTACAAATTCTCCAAGCACTATTTTCTTATGTGATCTATAAGGTCCCAAAAAAGACACCAATATAGCCACTGTAGGTTTGATTGCCATTTGATGATGAAGTTTAAAGCTTGCTCAAGATAGGCAACATGGTCGAGAAGATCAGCTATGCATGCATAGTGATAAATTGTAGGCATAAAGCAATAATAATTGTTAATGCCATTAAAGTATTGACACCCACTATCCGCTAAACTTCCATGGCCATATGAAAATAAAACATGAACAAACGTTGCATGGTCATGGTACATTCTAGAATGCTTCATTAATTCAAAGAGATTGAGTGTGTCCTTGTGGGAGTTGTACATCGCATATCTTGTGATCATAGCATTCCATGCGACTACATGTCATTCAGACAATTTAGCAAACAATTTGCATGCCTTCTTTATGCTTCCACACTTTACACACATGTCCAGCAATGCTGTCACAACTATAACATCAGATATAAATTTCCATTCAATTATCCTCTAATGGAACTCCATGCCCAGTCCCAGATCTCTAAGCTTGGCATAGACTGGGAGGATACTGCAAATGGTCCGTGTCTGGATTTACATTTGCCAATTGCATTTCCTTAAATATCTCTAAAGGCTTTGCACAGAACTTGTTCTGTGCCAATCCGAAAATGATTGCATTCCATGATGCTAAGTTTGGTTTATGCATTTCTTTAAAGAGTCTCATAGCCTCCTCAATAACACCATTTCATGCACATCCTGTAATCATGGTGTTCCACGAGATTGCATCTCGCTGAGGCATTCTCTCAAACAAATCGTACACCATTTCCATGTTCCCTTTTCGGGCATATGCACCAACCATCACATTGTCCACAAAATTGAAGTACCTCTTTGACTTCGTTAGCATCAGTGTTCCACCACTCCCCAAGCACTAGAGGGATCTCAACATGTGGTACGGGGAATGAGTAAGAGTTGCCTTGCTTTGGATGGATGACAATTGCTCCATAAACTGTTGTGCGGAGCCAAGCAACATGGGCGTGTCACCAATAAGTTCCTTCCTAATCAATAATGGTGAATGTGTAGGTGAATGTCCTGCTTGGTTAGATGAGACACTATGCAATGTACCTAGGCCCATCAGGCCACGAGTTGCGGATTTGCCTTATCCCATGCCAATGAATGGTTACATTGTATTGGGGAAAATTAGTAACTGTAACATTGAGTGTATCCCCATTTCGAGCAAACAGTGTTGGACCTGGAAGTTGATCATTCACTATGATTATGGTATAATTCTCACATAGCCAAGTAACATTTGTCTTCCTTATAGTAAATGTGTGACTAATCACTTCTGCCGATGCAAGAGAATTAATTGAGACAATGAATGCGAACAGAAGCGACATGAACCTTGTGATGAATAGAAGAGCCCAAAAAAGGCCAGTAGCTCCAATCCTGGGTACAGTTGAAGACTAGTTTCAGTTTCATCCTTATCACCATCACTGTTCTCAATCCTTAGCGTGAGGTTAGCTTGGGTAATAACCAATGGCATAACCATGTCCATGTTCACGTGGGAAAAACTATATCTGCACTTATATACTTGTCATGGCCTCATATTGGTATCTGTTGAGAATTGCTTTTCCAATGTTCTTCTGTTTGATAATACATCACCTTTGATTTTGTGTTCATCCAAGATAACTTTCTCACTTTTTTTTTTTTTTGTTTCAAACCATCTGATTTGGAATTTCAAACAGGTTAATAACCATTTTGAAGAGGTTAAGAAATACATATTTTTGGAGGGGCTAATTAATCTACTCCAAAATGCACAATTTGAAAGTTATCATTAACCTATTGGAAATGTTAAGAAATAAGTGTTTTTGGAGAGGTTAATTAACCTACTCCAAAATGCGCAATTTGAAAGTTATCATTAACCTGTCAAAAAGGTTAAAAAATACGTGTTTTTGGAGAGGTTAATTAACCTACTCCAAAATGTGCAATTTGAAAGTTATCATTAACCTATTGGAAAGGTTAAGAAATACGTGTTTTTGGAGAGGTTAATTAACCTACTCCAAAACACACAATTTGAAAGTTATCATTAACCTGTTGGAAAGGCTAATGGTTAATGATAAACTTGAAAATGCATATTTTGAGTTTCTCCATTAACCTACAATAACTTGAGGCTCAAAAGTTAGATTTTAAAATTTCAAGTGCTATGCAGAGCTGGGAATGAGCCAAAGGCATGAAGATTTAGAAACTCAAAAAAATTCAGAGATAAAATGTCCAATTTAAAGCTTAAAACCAGGCAAGTTTCAAAAATTAACCATGGCTTATAAAATTGAAACAATTTTATAACTGGGCAACAAGAGCTAATATGAATTTATTCTAAATATACATCGTATAAATCATTCCCTAAGTTGTCCTATAAGGGTTTGTTGAATTCAACAAGGAACCATCACATCCAAGATCTTTGTCATCAACCATTGAGAAGGAAGCCTCTCTTAGGTGTTTCATATACAATAGTTTTTCATAAAATACTACTTGGCAAAGAAAAAGGTGACTGGGGATACAAACTAAATAGTTTGTGAGAGCTTGTTGGGAAGGAGTGGATTCCTAAGTTGCAAAAGCTTATTTTGAATGAGCTATAAATGCTTGAAGAATATCCAAAAGTTAAATGTGTATAACATTTCCTTACTCATTTTAATCTCTAAATGAAATGCTTAGGACAGAGTGCAAAAAACTATTCTTTAGTAAAATGATCCATCTAAGCCAGTGAAGATATGTTTTAACTTGAGCTCCTCTAGCATAGTAGTTGTAATCAACTTCTTTACAAGACAAAGCTCAACCACCTTAATATATAGTTGAGAGGAAAATAAATTACTTTTTTATCAATAGATACACATAATTCCTTGGTATTCTTGGCATTGGATTGATGACAAATGGATAGTTGTTTTCCAAAGAAAATAAAAAAACCCATGGTCCCAAAAATTGCTACATTCCACCACTCAATCAAACTTGAAAAATGAGTTGGTCTTGGTTGAAAGTTTAAAAAACTCCTTATGTGGGCCAAAGTGATGGGAGGTAAAGGAATGAAGTGTTGAGAAAAAAATTGGTGAAGAGGAACATGGTTGGTGAGTTGTCCATTGAATATAAAATTTAATGGGAAAGTCGTATGACAATGTCACATTGGATAAAGACATAGCCATTAAATCTTGAGAAGTCCCAAAATGAAAAAATAGAATTTGAGGAGACCATAGCATGATCAAGCCTCTTAACTAATCTATTAGTCCCCTCCCAAAAATCACACCAAGTATTCAAGACCACATGTGAGCGGTGACATTTGAAGTTGTGGTCATAGAGGCCCAATTTATTGTTCAAATAAAACTAGGATTCCCTCTCACTAACTGGCATATAAAAAGGTGAAATGTCATTGTTATTAGAAGCCACCTCAACCATATTAAATCACCACACAATATCCAAGTTGCACGTAGTAATGAATCAACAATCCACAACCAAACATAAGCTCTTTTAGGAGAGTCATTGGGAACATAATGATCAATAACACCTAAAAAATGGTTATTACTATTAAATAAAACCCACACTAGCATATGGAAAGAGTTCCCTGCATAGAGAGAACAAACTTATGCCAACATGGAAACAACAAAGTAACAAAACATCCTTTATCAACTTCATGTGAAGATGAGAATATTAGTATCTGAGGCCAAATCACTTTATAGGTAGAGAAAAAAGGAAAACAATCTTAATATTTTGAAGGCAAAGAAAATATAGCTAAGGAAATCAATGTTGCACATATTAGACTAAATATATGTGAGGAGGTCAGTTAGACCTCAACCATTCCCAAAATTAAAATTCACCAAAAAAAATCATTCATTATTCCCCCAGCCCATTTCCTAGAGAGGAGAAAATGTTATGCAAGAAGGTCAACTTAGAGTTAAAACGTCGATAAAGATCCCCTAGACAAATATGTTTCTTTGTGGCTTTGACAACATCAAATTCATCATACTTAGAAGGGTTGCAAGAACAATGATGAAGAGAATCACTGTTATCCATTGAGGATGAAGCCCAAATGGAAGGAACCAGAGGAGTCATAGAAGATGGTGGGTGGTTTTTTTCTAACTCTTGAAGAGGTGGTACAATTCCTAGAGAAATAGGGTTTGAAAGAAAATTGACAACCTTTGCTGTCAAAGATGGAGGAGATGGAGTAACCTGTTTGGACGTGGCGTATTTATCCTTGCAAACCATAATTGTCTAGATTCCTCATCATTTGGAGTGTCCAAGGGGCAAGGAGTAACAAGTTCCTTTAATACCACTGGTGCCTCTGACACAACCCTATGCTCAGAGATGACTAAGTAGCAATATTTGATTATATGGTCTTTTAAATGACATAAAAAAAAATATTAGGTAAATTCAAATATGAGAAAAATAATTAAAACCAACTTGAATTTTGAAGGACTCATGAAGGTCCTAGGAAATATCAAATTTGACACAAACAAGGTTTTGGGGGATGATATGATAAAATCAATTAGGTTCCAAATAAATGATATGACCAAGAGATTGAACAATGTTGGCTAAGAGGCCAATAGGGTAAATGAAAACCCAAGAATTTGACCTACATAGGGACTTTAAATTTCTTATTATTAGAGACTTGAAAGTCTTTGGACCATGGTTGGAAAATATACAAAGAGTTATAGATTATCTAGGGGCCATTTTAAAGAATGACGTCAATATGTTTAGGGTTACCAAACTAAAAAAGGAAAAATCATTTAGTGAGAATTTGGACTTCGTTGAGGTGAATCCTATGAGGGACCTAAGGCTTGGAAACCCAATCCTTGAGCACACTTTCAAAATGAATTCAACAAACAAATTATCATATGAGAGTATAATAACTATTTACATGCTTGATCAAAAAAATTAGAAATCAATAAAATGACATCTAAAGTAGTAGACTTTCCTAATTGAAGACCTTGGGAACAAATTCCTTTAGATGCTTTCTTAGAGGATGAACCATTAACACTAGAAGGAAACACTTTGGGAACAAAAATAGTAGTTGTGCTAGGAGTGGTCAAAGTTGTTTTAAAAATAAAAATAAAAAAGCTCACAATAAATCCCAAATGCATGAAAACCCTAATAAAGGTATGCAAAATATAAAGCTACGAAAAAAGATACACATAGGGAAACTTGCATAACATTCAAACTTGTAGAGCCTTCCACTCATTTTGAGACTTTTTTACAAATAGCTCTAGTTTTGATATTTTTAAAAAATAACATTAAAAAAATATTAAGAACAAATTTCATCAAATATAATATTAGATAAATCAATTTTGATATTTTGGAAAAAGTCAACAATATATTCAGTAAGAAATTTAGGAAAACTGTTTTAAATTTGGTTTTTTTATGGACAACTAATTAGTTTTATGGTTAACTAAATAAGGGGATACAAAAGTACATTCTTGAAGCTTATATAAGACATATGTTTGGATCATAAAATATAAGAAAAAAAGTTTTTAATCAATAATAATATTTGAATGTATTTTTGGAAACATTTCGTCCCTCATAATATCAAACCCTTCCCTTGTGCAAGGGGGTTTTTATTGTTTTTTAAAATTTATTTTGAAGTGCATAATCAAATGTTAAGAAAGCTATGGGTTTGGGGGACTCACTCTCTATTGTCAAAATCTAGACAATTTCCTTTAACCACATGCTAATCCACTTAGCATGCATCTAGTGCGAGTTCATCTCCCTTATCTTCACCTCTAGTTTTGGGAAAACTCTCATTCTGGGGACACAAACAAAATATGGGTTGTCTTATAGAGCTGGAGGAGACTATAGTTTATATGGGTCTCTCTACCTACATAGTTTAGGAAACATCGATATGTCTATCTCTCCCTAGAAATATGTTTCCCATGGTGGGCGATAAGTTATGGAATTAAGTGGTTGATTATGAGGGCATCCCATTTTAATGTCGTCGATATTTTTTGATAGGTCACTTGGCGACTAATCATCTTCTCTTGTACTATATAGGCTTGTCACTTGGTGGAAAGAAGCTAATGATGAAATTTTAACCATCCCAACTAATGATTCTTTTCTGATGGAAAGTTGTACAAAAATGATGATTCAATGAAAGTTGCGTTACAAATGTGGGTGATATTGTTATTGTAAATAGGGTTGTACATGATAATTCTTCTCCTTCTCCTACTAATGTGACCCCCTTTGATCATAATGATCCTTCTTTTACTTCTACTCCTTTTCTCTAATGTTTAGCTGGCACTACACAACTTTCTCAACAATCTATCCATAATGTTAAAAACTACCAATTTTATTAGCTCTACTCCTATTTCTTGAAGACAATATTACCTAGATAGTTGTCTGCTAATGTTAAAAAGTAGCTCCTTAAACTTACTTTCTTCTTCACAAATGGTGAGTGAGTTTCTCTCACTCTTAAGGAGGGCTAATATCCTTTATGGTAGTGTGCCATTTTTGTTTTGTATCTTATATCAAGTCCAACATGACACTTTTACTATTACTGTGCTATTTGTGAGCCACTAATGATCTCAACTTGAAAAATCCAATACCCCTTTTAATGTGTTGTTTTCTTTGATGTCTTTAGGTTGTGATTTTGTAAGGGTCAACCCCTTATTACATTGATGCTTTTATTGAAAAACTATAATGGTTTACCTCGTAAGTGATTTGGTCTAAAATATAAAATCTTAATGCGAATTAATCAAACCCATTATTTGCATTTCTTTTCTATGTTTTAAAATGGTCATAATATTGAACTTAAAATTAGTATTTTGAAGATATTTTAAATACATAGTTGAAAATTATCTATAAAAAAACATGATATATTTAATTTTTTTCTATATTGATGAATAGTTGATGTGCACTTACATTAATAGTATTCTTGGTCAAATATTACACGTTTCCATATTTTTTCTTAAATCACATTATGGAGTGTTTGGTTGACACAAATATTTATGGGTGTATATATTGACTCTTCAATTACACTTTTAGATATTGTTGCCAATAAACCTACTATCATGTATGTATTTATTGTTAGGGAATCATATAATAAATTATGGAATACTTATTTCATATAAATAAATTTTAATATATTGTAATTTAAAAAATATAAAAGTAATTATAATAATTATTAACATACAAAAAATTAATTTATTATTTTTTATCAATCAATTTTTTTTGTTATAAACTATAAATATTTTAAGAATGCAATAATACATCTCAACATTATATTGTACATTACTTCTTAATTCCACATAAAAATAAATATCTTTATAGTTTCAAATCAAATTTCTTTGGTACTAGATTAATTTATATAAATTGAGAATAATTAGTTTCCTAGGCTCTAAGGATCTTATCAGGCCTTTAAGGCTCAACTATTGCTTTAATGAAGAGCTTTAAGGGTCTAGAATTAATTTACAAAGGGTCCTATTGAGATATTTAGTATTTAGTTTGATGTTCAATCATGTAATAAGATCTTTAGGACTATTTTGATGTCAATTGTAGACTCATGGAGTCATTTTTTAAGGCCAACTAGCCAAATTGTTTGTGTGAGGCTGTTTGGGACTTGACATGTTAAAATTGGTCAAAGTGGTCAAATATGAAAGGATAGTGTTGGAGTGACATTTTTGAGTCTTTTGAGCCATCTTTTGCATACATTTGATGTAGAAAAGATCATAATTTTGCTAGAATGACAAATGTCAAAAGTTACAAAATTGCAAATGCAACTTTTGTAAATTTTGAACATCAGAGTACAATTATTGAATCAAATGGTCATTTAGTTAAAAAAAGGTTAGATTAGGTTGAAATTGTTTCCACATATCTATTTATGCCTCTTTGGGTCAAGGCAATGATTTTATTGATGATTTTTTAATTACCACCTAATAAAACATTTAGAATTTCATGTTTTCTTGCAATTAGATCTATTATTCGATGTCACACAAATTTAAATGATAAAGAATTATGTATAATTAGATAAAATTTTGAGTTACCTTCATTTTGGCATTGGTTTTGTGGGGTTTCATTCTCATTTGTGCAAGTTATAAGAAATTTATTGGGTGTATGTCTGAAACCCTCAAAACTAGGGTTTTGAAGAAGAAATGCATAAAATCTTGATATTCTATGGTTGAATCTTTTTTGATTTCCAATGGAAATTTAGGTTGAAAATTTTATTTTATGATTTTGGAGGTTTTGTATTAGACTTGTAAGGTGTCAACTAGTTTTTGGAAATTTTAGGGCCTGACATCTCTATGTGGCAGACCTAGGTGTCCTTAAGGGTTTTGATGAAAATTGAGTTGAATACGTAGTTGAAAGGGGTTTAGACACTAACAAATGTAGTTTATGTGTTGTTGGAATATTTAGAAGATGTTCCAAGTCTTTGTTGAGGAATTTGTGGCATTATAAATCATGTTCCTTTGTTAAGGGAGGCCTAATAATCATATTAGGTCATTGCAATAAACTAAAGTTAGCACATTAATTTAGATGATATATAGTTGGTTTTAAAACATGTTATATAAATCCTAAAAGGATGTCTTTAATGGTTATTGGTTAATTCATATGATCAAATGAAATTTTATATTTTTATTTCAATTTTAATATTTAATTTCATTTGTAACAACCATCCATTCCTTTTTCCTTATACAAAAGCTTCCTTGACATATTCCCATAGTGTATTTGTTGCTGCCATTGTATATGCCTCTCTACATGATTTTTGTTGATATGTAACAAATTTTTTGTATTGATTATAAGAAGATAATGCTTACATAAGTATGCCAAAGTGTAAAGTGGCCAAAATCTCAAAAGTCCTCCTAAATACCCTCCCCCTTTAACATTAAAGTCAAAACATACATACTAAGGGCATTAACACCCACAAACATAGTCCATCCTAGAATAAAAAAAAAGTGTTCACATGCCATGGAGAAGCTACTAGTCATCCAAAAATGGGACCAACACACTTAGTTCTTGAACCAATTTGTAGCATCTTGCTTTGTAAAATTTGGGATGGAACAATCATCCTCCATTGATCGCCTCTTCCTACTAGTATCACTCGTGCTCGCCTTCCTTGCCAAAGACACATCAAGACAAGCTCCTTCCCTCATGGAATCCCTTGTAACACCACATCGTTCCCTTACTAGTTGGTGTCTCAATGGTTCTTTTGTTGGTCGCACACTTTTTCTTGGTGTCATCTTCATATTAAAACCTCTCCACTCATCGTCCAACACCCAGATCTTCTCCTAAAAAAAATTTACCACCTTCCTCCCTCCTATTACTTTGGAAAGGGCACCCCTTGAGGAGTTACAAAATACTAGATGACCAAAGGTTACAGCGAGGTATCACCTCCCCCAATCAATCTCTATAGTTCCTATCTCATTTCCAGCCCAACATCCAACACGGCTCTGTTAATAACATCATCTATCCCCAACAACCATTGTGGGTCCAAACATGTAGTAATGACCCTATGGACTTCCTCTTTTGTCTTTCCAAGTAATAGAGCAAGAGCGACAAAGAGGGATGCTATATCTAGGTTGGACCTTCTACTCTAGTAGGTGTCCAAATATTCCAAGCCTAACATCTCCATGATACCACTTATGAATCCCTGGTCATAAAAAAGAAAGATGCTCTTAAAATGCCTCGCTACAATCCTCCCTTCGTATACCAGAGTTTGATAGTCTGATTCCAAAGAAAAGTTGGTCTCCATTGGTCCAAGTGGATCTACCACTAAGAAATAAAGTGTTCCAAATTCTCTTAGAAGTAGTGCCAGATTATATAACTTGTCAACATGAACCTGATTCAACTTGAATGGGCTCAAAATGAGTTCGTTTGCTCAAGTTATAGCAAGTCAAAGTTTTGGTCAAAATAGGTATATAGGCCATCAAAAAGGTGAAAGTTTGACCATCTCAAAAGTGGTCAACAATGGGTTTCAAATTGAAGAGCTCATCTAGAGCTTTCCAATGACGTTCATTTCATCGAAAATAGAGTATGTGTATGGAAGTTATGACAATTTGAATTTTAGATAAAAAAATGTTATCCTGATGACATTAGCATACTAACATGGCACATTGGAAGTTAGCATGTAAATTTTTTTGGAGGGGATTTGACCTCATAACCACCTTACCCCAAATCTTCCACTTTCACTGCTAGACCATACACTTCATTTATTAATTAAAGGAGATGGGAAACATTTTAAACTTATCAAAAAATATACCATTTAAAGGAATAAATGTGGTTGTTGGGAGTTGAACTCCTGACCACATGCTCCCTAAACTTCCTCTTGATGAGCACGCTAAAACTATTTCAATGGAAGTTTAATTTAAGCTATTCCTTATCTCACCTATCCTTAGTAAAATAAGGATAGGTTTTAAAACCAAACCTTTAAATTGTACGGTGGTAAATTAAGTAGAATTTATAAAGGGGATATTGATGAGATAATATTTTTTAAATAGGGGTTTTATGGTTTTGGAGGTTTTGGCCTATTTTGACTAACTTTTATGTATAGAAAGAGGCTTATGTAAGCATTTGGGATGCATTTGCATTTGATTCAATTGATGCCAAGAGGAATGTGAGTGTTTCTCTAATCAAGAAGAATTCTTGAAGGAGGAGATGATGTAATGGTAATCTATCACTCTAGTAAAGCCTTTTAATCAAAGTTTTTCTTGCTTTTTAGAAACCAATCTTGTGCCTTTGAGGGCTTGTATGCAAGGTGGTTTGAGTCAAGATTTGTATGATGACTTTGTGGATGGACTACAATATGTTGTAAATCAACTTTGGTATCATCAATAATACATTGATCACTCAGTTGAGCTAGACCAAGAGACGTAGTCCGCTTAGATTAGATGAACTCCGTAATCAAATTGGTTCTCTCTCTCTCTCTCTCTCTCTCTCCCCCTCCCTCCTATCTATCTCTGGTGATATAACTCTCTTTCTATTGATCATGTTATTTTGATATTTAATGCCTTTTCAATTATACTTTAAACGTTAAGTATTTGTACACTGTTATGTAATTGCACTTAGCATATAATTGTCTACATCCTAAAAATTAGATCATCCATCTCTGATTACTCTACAACTTCCCCTACTAAAAAAAGACCCCTCCCTTCTTAAAATCATACCCTCAAAAGATTTGGAAGCCCACACTTCAAGAGTTTCTAATTAATGATTGTGAATCCTCTGTCACGCCTAGGGGATAACTTCCTCATGAGTGTCCTTTAAACGGAGGGTTAAAATTCATAATTGAGAGGTACTCCTTCAAAAGAGAGGCATTTGATCATGAAGCCACTTCAATGCACTACATCCTTATTCCAAATTGAGAAACCTAAAGTCTTCAAAAATTTGATGCTAGTTCCCAAAAGAGACATTCACTCTCAAGTTGGCCAACTTATCATCCACCTTGTTTGCCTTCCTATAAACATGTGATATCCTAAAGTCCTCAAACTCCATCAACATACAATTTATTTGGCTAATGTGCTTTCCAAGATGCCAAAACTCCATCTTCCCTTTCTTGATTCCATTTATAATAATCTCCAAATCTCCTTCTAGACACACTCAATGGATACCCAATGTAACTCCTAGCGCTAGAGCCTCCTTGGCTACTTAACATTCTGCCACATTGTTGGTTCCATCCCTTAATTGCTTAGCCACAAATGTTACATAGTTACCTTCATGATCTTGTGCTATCCATCCACAATCTGATATACCAAGTTTTCCTCGAGCAACCCCATCAAAATTTATTTTTATCCATCCTTCCTCTGGTGGTTTCCAATAACTTTCCCTTTCTTTTTTGATGATCAACCCTCGAAGGCCCATTAATAGACCCTCTACATAATTATTTTTAAAATAAGCTAAGTTTAGAGAAAATGTTATATCAAGTTATTCTTAATGTAATTAGTTTATAGGCTATTTGTGGAAGCTTTATTTTTTGATTTCTGATTTTTATTCATAGTAATATAAATTTTTTATTATTTTCTGGTCCAAATCCCCATTTTAACAAAAGTTTTTCCTCTATTTTTTCTCATCTGTATTATATAATTTTTAAGTTTTATTATCATCTATAATTTTTAAATTTATTCTCTACATTTTTAATGATCATTTCACATTTTTGAAAATATAACTTCATTCAACTACACTAAACCATACAACTTCTAATGGTTAGACTATGAATTATAACTTATGTGAATTTAATTTAGTAGGGTGAAGAGGTGCTCTTAATTTGAGGGACACATTCACGATCATTAGAGATTTCACAAAAGATGAAAAAGGGTCTGTAAGAATACTATAGTGGGATAAGAACTTAGAATGCTATCCTCTATAGGTAAATAAGATATAAGAAAACTATGTTTTGTTTGATCAAGAATATAAGTTAGAAAGGACTACATATACAATAGGCTAAACAATGATCAAAATGGAAACTCAGAAGAAATATAGGGTTTACTACATTGCCATACACCATACAAAAATCAAATCTCAATACATTAAGGGAACATTTGTTTGTGGCAATCCAACTGAAATAGAAATTTATTTTTAACTCTCATTTTGGTGTACCAAATCAGATTTAGAACAAAAGTAACCACTTTAAGACTAAGACTAAATACATAAACTATTGCTATACATGATTCTCCACATTCCAAGCATAATCCTTCAATGATGACCCAATTAAATTATCACTCTTAAAGAAGTCATCTCAATAAATTAGCAAATTGCCTGATCAGTCTTTTTTTAACAATAGAGAAGAACTAATAATTAGTATACTTGCTATACATGGGCTTGTATTAGTGAAGAAACTCATCATCTCATTTGTCACCCAACTATCCAGTATTTGAACTTATCTTTCAAGAAGAGCAATTTTATACTCAAAGGCAATCCCCTCACAAGGGATGGTTAGTCCCAAATGGTGATCCAATCCATACTCTTCCTCAACTTTTTCCATCTATTTTTTGGATCAAAGGGTGACTCAAATAATATTTTGGGGCTGCAAACCTGCTTCTTTTACTGCCAACATATACTGCAAAGTGGTATTTGGGGACATCTCTAGGAAGAAGATCAACTTTTCTTTAGAATCATATTTGAAACAGATATAAACCCTTCTTGTTCTGGGAGAAATAACATAAGAGACTACCTTGGTGGCCTTGATAAGTGTACTGTTTATTGATTCTTGTGTGAAACATGACATAGAGGGCATGATATCTTGCAGGGATAGTTAATGGGTTAAGAGCAGGTTTTAATCATTTCCCACAAGTAAATTTGCATTAAGAAATTCAATTTAGGCATGGTCATGGCCCATTTATGGCCAAGGGACAATTATAAACATATTCTATCTTGTAGCATTATTTATTTGTTAGTCTTAATACTTTAATTTGGATAAGCTTTTAGCTATCATTTTCTAAAGGGAAACATGCAACTTACAAGTAGGACATTGGGGTTTTAGACAATATTTTGGACCATGGGAAAAATCCTTTAGAATCCCTTTAATTATACACTTTGTGTTTATTACTAAGCTACACCTCTTTAAAGTGTAAATAATTATAAATAATACAGATGAATATAAAATGGATGTGATAGTTAGTTTACTTTGTAGATAATTATGTATAGAACGTGAAAGAGAAATTTATATTAAGAAAAATATCTAAAAAAACTATAACAAAGGTATTTTGAGAAAATGTAAATTAAAATTCTTTATTAAGATTTTTTTAGTATTCATTATTCTTTTTAAATTTACATTAATTTTCTCGTTTCTTCATTTCAATGCATTGTAAGAATTGCTTTGATTAAAATATTTTGCAGTTAACTAGAAGCATGCTATGCATTGAGTACAACATTATGTTTTTCTATTCTTAAAGGTTAGATTGTTTCACTTAACATATTGAATGAAGTCATATGTGGATTAACTCATCTAATTATTAGATAAATTAGAGGAACCAACAAAAGTAGTTGAATGCCAAGTGCACACTTCAATTCTAGAGGCTCATGCTATCACTGCCAACCATTTAACTTCATCCATTAAATAATATAAATGTATATCTAAGAAAAACTCCTAATAAGTTCAATAAATTTTATCCAACAAATTCTTTAAGTCTTTTTGGATTGTATTTAAGTTCCTCTTCACCTTATCATTAATAATGAGCCAAATCTACTTGGCACTTCATATATGATTTTGGATTTTACTATGTAATAATGTTTCAATATGTGAATGGTTGTTAAAATTCTCCCATAAAGATGCTACACTAGGGCTGCTCACATGTAAATGCTGATCTTTATTTTTTCGAGACATACTGTCAATCGACTTATATATATTAAAGGTTGGGGTAGCTAAAACTTTATAACTAATGACAATAAGAACTAGACATATGATAGACATGTCTAAAATTTGATTTAAACATATCTAATCCTCTACTCTCTTCCCATTATTTGCGTTAAATCAGTCTCACATAGTACAATAATCTATCATGTCTACAAAATTCCCTTGCACCCTATGCTATGCAAGTGAAGTAAAAACTAAACTAGATTTGAACAGGGTTAAGTAATTCCTTTATAGAAATGATCAAAACATTGGAAAGGTGATTTGGTGGTTCTAAAGGTCTGTTTGCTTGCAGACATATATGAATGACTATTCCAATAACAACTATTTTTTGGAATATACATAGGCTCGTTTTAGGGGCAAAATGAGAATATGTACTCATATTCCCCATTCCAATTGGTGCACCATACATAAAATAGAAAACATATTCTTAATTTCCTATTCATGTTCGAGCAACCAAACATACCATAAATGAACTTCTATAGCTTATTTTTTAGTTGTATTCTTGATGACCTAGAATGTAAAACAAAATTATTATTTTGTCTATGTAGAAAATGATAAAAAATAACATTAAAATTTCAATTTACACATATAATTTATATTAGTATTCTAAGAATATAAGAAATATTTTTCAATTATGAAAATATTTACGTGTTTGTAATCCAAGATTGGAAAAATAACTTAACAATAATTTTTTTAATGTGTAATAAAGAAAACATGATAGTAAATATAAATATAAAAGTCATGTAATGTGGTCGCGGTGAAGAAATCCTGAAGTAAAAAACAAGTAAAAATGGAAGACGGTCCGTCACGGTCGTTTATTGTTTGGTGGTGTGCAATGGAATCAAACGAGCGAGAGCCATTAACTAGGAAAACAAAAAAGCAACTCTTGTAAGGAACGCTCATGTATTCATCTCTTATCTTATTCCTCCCATTCAGACAAAATATTCGAGAGCTGCCATGCATTTGCTTTTGTCTTTCCCTACGCCGGCAGCCAGATAAAGAGAGCTGAATGTGCTCTCCGCCTATACGGCGACGATTCCATCGCACTTGTTTGGACTTATAAAATCATCACTGCCAGTGCCTTCTTCATTATGCAGAAGAGATCATAATCATTCGTTAAGCACAATGGACTCTTATGAAGCTGTAGGAGAGGTCCTTCATAATCATCATCATCATCATCATCATCCGGTTGAAGAGGTGAAAGAGAATGATGATCATCACAGAATGACTGCCACAAAGGATATAAGAAGAATGAGGGAAGCGCTGCATATGATTCCCAAGATGGCCTCTGGTAGAAAGAGCTCCATTTACAAGGGAGTGAGCAGGCACAAATGGACAGGGCGATACGAAGCTCAGCTGTGGGATAAGAGCTCTTGGAATAAAACCCAAAAGAAGAAAGGGAAACAAGTTTTTATTGGCGCTTTTGATGAAGAGAAAGCGGCTGCAAGAGCATACGATCTGGCACTTCTCAAGTACTTTGGAACAGCAGGAACTATCACAAACTTTCCCTTGGCAGACTATGTTACTGATCTTCAAGCAATGGAGAATGTTTCAAGAGAGGAATATCTTGCGTCTCTTCGAAGAAGAAGCAGTGGTTTCTATCGAGGTCTATCAAAATACCGTCATGGGGTCGTGAGGCGCCAACAGATTGGTAGATGGAAGGGTAGAATTGGTAGGGTGTACCATATTCTAGATTTTTATTTGTTCAAGTGAGTGATTTCAAATTATATTAAAGTCCCGAATCTTGACTTATTTAGATAGATAAGTAGGAGAAGGCATAACAACTACTTTTACTTGGTGTGGGTTTTGTAATTGGGTTGTAAGCAGATCGGGTTTAAATCTGGAGGAAACTTTATAGTTAAGCACGTTCAAGCTGGAGTAGTACTGGGTGGCCAGGAAGTCTGTTTGCTTCATCTCGATGAGCATCACCTAGATCCAATGCATGTTAAATGTTAATCTATTCATTCTCATGAGAAATAGGTTCTGTGAACCAATTAGAATCAATAAATTTGACTCAATTTGAATCTTGATAGCAATATCATTACTTTGATAGATAATCTGAAAACGTACTTCTTAACAACCAGGTTTCAAATGATCTACATAAACAATTCAGAGCTTGAAAAAAAACCATCCAATGTTTCTATTTATATTTGAGAATTTTGGATATCCCAAATCTAAAACTCTGCTTGCTAACTTGCAGGAACACAAGAAGAGGCAGCCATACGGTACAGATCAGGACTCAATGCCGTCACAAACTTTGAGCTGAGATGGCTGAATCCTTTATGTACTCCTAAGCATATTCAAGAATCCATACAACACAATTCATGCAAGACAATCCCAAGAATCAACACACCATCCTCTTCTACAACGTCTGCTTTGAATCTCCTCCTGCAGTCATCTCTGTTTAAAATGATGGTGGAAGAAACGGCAGTGGAAGGTCGAGATTTTTCCTTAACATCTGATCATAACTGCAAGGTGTTGTTGAATACTCTTCCATAAATTTCTGCCCACCCTGATAAAAAAACACCATTTTCTTATGCTTTTGATAACCCATTTACTTTCATTGGGATTGCACGGTTTGACCCTGATCAAACAAGCATGTCCTTGATCCAAAATTGGTTTTCTAAGCGATGTATATTCGAATGTAAATTTGAAAAATAAACAAATATAAGAACGATTAAACAAGTTCTATCAATTTTATATACATATTACTAGGATCTGTCTATATTGGTTGAGCATACCGAGCCATTTCAATTATTGTTTTAGAAAAACAATCGAGATCACTAACAGATGGTAAGTTGGTAACTTATGAATTGTTCATGCGTAAGATAACTTTAGATGACTTATTTTAATAATTTTAAATTCGATTTTATAAACAATTTTATATAGATCAGCATTATTTTTTATATTTAGAGTTTTTACATATCATATGCACAAAAATTATAATTTCAATTATTTACATGAAGTTTGCAAATCTGTAATTATGAAAACTTCTATATGAAAAGATGGTCACACATAAACTTTTCTAGGTTTTATAAAAGTTAAAGCTTATGTTGTGTCAATATGTTTCAATCTTGAGAGTTGATAAATATGAAATTAAATTATCTCTATTCATCTCATTGTCCAAGATGCATAAAATTAGGCTTCTTAAAAGCTCTCTTATGTTTTGTAGACCTCAATTATCTTATTTTATAAAGTTTAAAAAAATCATTCACTTGGAAAAATATATTTATACAACACCATCATTCCTTAACACAACTTACTATTGGTGGATTTCATGTTCATAAAATTGCAAATCTATCGAACAAATAAACTTCTCCACTCAATATTATGTTATAGATTGCATGAACAATTAATTCACGGACACATAATAAATTTAACAATCAAATTGATGAGAAAACAAAATAGAATGAAAAAAGAAATAATAGAGTTTGCTCCTTTTTTCATATTAAAAAAGATTGAAATTTCAATACAATAAATGATACAAATAGAGTAAAAAATTTGCCACTTTCATTTCTATGAAGTGTTCTCAATTGTTGTTGGGGATCAATTGTAGGTCTCTTGTCTATTGTACGCTAAATATATGAATTATTATGATACATTGATCTCAACATTGCTCTCAACATTAAAAAAAATAATCTTTTAATAATTATCCTGTTAAACATCATACTCTTAATGAAGTCAATCTTATCTAGGTTATCTTAACTTAAATGATAGATCTATGGGTGCAGATTTGCTCCATCACCCATTGACCTTGACAAAGAAAGGAGAGCAACAAAGAACAAAGAGAGGTATTATTTCATGATTATTGTGTTTATCAAGCAGTTGTAAAACATGGTATGTACTACAAGATAATCTGTAAGGGCTATTTAAGGGGCAACAACATTGTAAATCCAATTTAGCTTTGGTCACAGGGAAATGATTGTGTCGAAGAGATACTTGGTATGCATTGGTGAATGCAATGATAGACAAGAATTTAGTCATCTGCACAGCCATTGCCCTCATTGCTCTAATTTGCATCCTAAAAATGAACATGCAACTAAGATGTAAGACATTGAAGTTTTCCAATGCTTTGGACCATGCAAAAATTTCTTTTGAATTTCTTCAATTATATACTTTGTTTTATTACAAAGATATAAGTTGCATAATTACACATGTAATGAAAAATAATATGAATGAGAAAAATTGTTTTCCTTAAATTTTATTTTATAGATGCATAATTACACATAAAGTATGAAGAACAATTTAGATTGAGAAAAATATTTGAAAATATTATAGATATTTTTTTTGATGGAGGTCCTCCATGAAATATTTGTAGCTACCTGATGGATCTTTAAGAACCATTCAACTTCACTGGTAGACCAAGAGCCCACTGATGTTATAGATGTATTTTGAATAGAGATAAAATAACATTCTTGATTTAGGATACTTTTGTAATGGGGGCTTAATGAGGTACACTCTTATTTAATTTGTGTCAACTTTCAAGGTTTCATTTCTCACTATATTGCAATGATTTATTAGATTGAACTATTTTGTGATGAGACTGGTGATGTGCATTCTACACAACAATATAATTGTGTGCTCTCGAAGGTGAGTTTGTTTCACTAAGAAATTGGATGAATCCATATGTGACTAATTATATTAAGTAGATCAATGAAACTAGAAACTACAAGAGAAGTTGAATGCCAATTATATACCACAATTTTGTCAGTTCATGTTCTCACAACTAACCAGCTTCATCCATTACAAAATGGAAATGTTTATCTAGGAAAAACCCTTAAAGTCACTAAGCACATGGTAAATTTGATCCACTAAATTCTAACTTTTAAAAATTCTTTTTGGATTGTACATATCTATCTATATATACACACAAATATAAATAAATAAATAAATAAATTATATATATATATATATATATATATATATATATATATATATATATATATATATATATATATATATATATATATATATATATATATATATATATATATATATATATATATATAAAAGCATTTGTAAAGCTTCTATTTACCTCATCATTAACAATGGATCAAATCTACTTGACATTTCATATGCTAGATTGGATTTCACTACATAATAATGTATTAACATGTAGACGATTATATATATATATATATATATATATATATATATATATATATATATATATATATATATATATATATATATATATATATATATATATATATATATATATATATATATATATATATATATATATATATATATATATATATATATATATATATATATATATAAGCATTTGTAAAGCTTCTATTTACCTCATCATTAACAATGGATCAAATCTACTTGACATTTCATATGCTAGATTGGATTTCACTACATAATAATGTATTAACATGTAAACAATTGTTAAAATTCTCTTATTGAGCCACTAAATGATGGGTTGAAATATTGAAGCCATATTTTGTGAAGATAAATAACTCATTTGAAACTTGTTGTTTTTGGCATCATGTTGAATTTGATCTGTACTATCAAGAGTTTTCAAAGATGATAGAAGAAAGTGGTGGTTCTCAAAACTCTTTTAATGAAAACAACAATTAGTTTATAACATCAATCTTATGTGACAAATTGGATGACCATGCAATAGGTGAAATATATTACATAAGAGGAACTTGTGAAACATGTGGTAACTTGACTAAATTTCCTTTGAGAGATGAAGATACTTATATGATGAGGATGGTAAAATGTATAAGATATAAGCACATAAAGTTTTTTTTAAAAGTTTGAAAATAATCAACAAGGTCAGAATATGTAGATGATGGGATACCTATTGGAGAATTTATGTCAATTTTTTGTAAATTGATTCAACCATATATAGGAATCTTTATACTTGAATTTTTTTAAATCTTTGGTTGACTTTGCAGAGAATTACTCATTTGTTTCTCAAAAACAAGTTCAACATGAATATTATTTTAGAAAGAAGGTTACTATTATGGTCTAGGTGTCTTATTGACATGCACAAATCAATTTGGATGGTGTGGAAAGTACATATCAAGAACATGTTATTAAAAAAGAGTATCACTTTTACATTAGTGATGATAAAGAGCATGACACACATTTTGTGGAACATTATTTTATGGCATTTTTTGAATATTTGAAAAACAAAGGCATAAAAATAGAAAAATATTTTGTATGGTTAGATGGATGCACAACATAATTTAAATGAACAAGGCTATTTATGCATTATGTATATATAATCAAAACCAAAATATACCACATATTTGGAGTTTTTCGAAGTGGACATGGAAAGGGTGAGTATAATGGTACATGTGCTTGTATCAAATGTGCTTTAAGAAAGTATCAAATGGACTATTAAGGATATCACATTAATAAAGCTCATGATGTGGTTGAGTGGTGCAAAACACATTTTATAGTACTAAAAATTGATAAAACGTCATCACAAGTAGATCGAATCACACCATTCATAGTATTTTGGGAGGTATTAGGTATAAATGTAACACTTGTTAAAAAATAATTTTAGTATTTAAATTGAATCAAATTTTTATTTAATATATTAGGTGAATAAATTATTTTGAATATCGATATGTATAGTAATATCATGTATATGTTTTACTCATTTTTTATAAGTATGTGTGGACCTTACATTTAGGTGTTGATCAATATAGCTTCTAAATCATCATATTTATGGCTCAATTACAAACTTACTTATTTTCTACACCAACACATATCTCCAGGTTCTTAAAAACACTAACCTAGAAAACTAATAATGGAGTTATGAGAGTTGGAATCTCTATTTGGCCCAAATGGGTATCTAGATATACAAACACATTAAATAGAAACTAAAACTAAGCATAGTTTTGGGTGATATAGGACTGCCCTTACATTATTGGATGCTCCTACATTAGACACCTAGGGTAAATTAAAAAGTGACCCTGTCACTTTATAGCTAGTAGAGAAAAATCCAAATGGGTAACCTCCATCATAGATATCCAAGTCAAATCTTCCATTGGTCGTCGTCCCTTCCACTTCACTAGGTACTCCTCATACTACATGTTTTTGGTACTCAAGGGTAAAAGCACAAACCTATGTCACCCTTTTGTAAAGGAAAAGGCTAACAAAAGTATAACTATTCACCTTCAATGACATAAAACTAGTATTATTATTTTGAATTTGAAAATGAAGTAAACTAATGAAATGTGTAGAAATGGATGAGGTTTAGCACTATAATTTTTAATAATTATTTGGAATAATAATTAATATATTTTTCTAGTTTTTTATAGATAATTTTTTAGCTGCTGAAAAATGCTAAAATTTAGGGGTCTAGTTCCCACCACAAATCTATATGGAAATAAAATTATTTCCCTTTTATCTTAGACTATGTTATAGATAACATATATAGCTAGAACAATCAAAAATAAAAATGGGCTTTAGACCAATATTTTTTCTTTTATAATGATTTAAATTTTAATGCACTTGAAATCGATAACTTTCATCCCCCACCACATTTTTCAAAATGAATCTATTCTAACTAGAATAAAAATTATACATTCTAGAAGAGGAATCTCTCCTCTAGAATGTCATTTAATTTTTAATTTTTTTTGATATGATTTAATATTTTTTTCTTTCTCAAAATCAACATCTTTACAAGTGTTAAAATACATGCTTGCAGAATTTTTTAATTACAATATACTATATCTAATTTAAAAACTATAAACTTTATATGAGAATATTCTTAAATTTGAGCTCTATAAAATGGTGTTTATATGCTATTTAAAAAATATCATAAAAAATAGTAAGAGTTATTGAAATGCCACTTTTTTGAAATATTTTTATTTCTTTCGTAATTAAATACAAACTAGAATATAAAACATGCATTTAATAGACATTTCCAATTGGAAACATGTGAAACCATATACAACTTAGCTAGAATGAATTTATCTAGATCATATGTTTGAACAAAATTGATTTTTAGATAGAAATACTCAAATTCAATCATTCTAATAAGTCAACCTGAAAGGTGACACAACTTTGTACTTTTACCTTCAAACCCATATAATTATCCATAATCTTTGCAATTTCTTCCTTCTCAAAAGTAGGAATGGGACATGACTCTACTAGAAATTACTCCTCTGCACCATCATCATGATATTTTGTTAAGTCTAAAATATTGAAAACAAGGGAAATATAGATCCCATATGACAACTCCACTTCATATGCATTTCCCAAATCATGTTTTTCAAAATCTTGTAGGGACCACATTTCTTCATCTCCATCTTATTGTAGGCACCCAATATCCAAATATTTCATTCCTCAAGTACACCATAATGAAATCCCCAACTTGGAACTCCTTATATATCCTCTTTTGATCCACTCTAGCCTTATACTATAGGTTCATCTTGGTAATACATGCACATACCTCCTCATGTAGGTTCTTGACATGTTCAATAAAGTCTTCTACCTCAGCACTAGTCCTCTCTCCTTGGTCCATCTTGCTCAAATCTAGTATAGTCCTTGGACTATGCCCACACACAATTTGTAATGGTGATAAGCAAGTATTCCTATTCACAAAATCATTGTAAGAAACTCCCACTTGTGGTAGAATCAAATCCCATCCCTTGTGCTTATCTCCTAGTGAAAACCTCAAAATATTGCCCAAACTTCTATTCAACAATTATATTTTTCCATCAGTCTGTAGATTATGTGCAGAATTGAACTTCAATTCTATCATAAACTTCTTCCACAAAGTCCTCTAGAAATACCCAACAAATTTAGTATCCTGCTCAGAAACAATACTTTTTGGGAGACCATGTAGCCTTACCACCTCTTCGAAAAAAAAAATGCAATATACACTGCATCATGATTCTTGTGGTATGGAATGAAATGTGCCATCTTAGAGAGCCTATCAAGCACCACAAATACTAAGTCATTATACCTCAGTGTCCTCAGAAATCCAAGAAAAAAATCCATACTTATGTCCTCCCAAGGCTTTGATGGAATAAGCAATGGCTAATAGAATCCAATATTTTGACTAACTCCTTTGGCTATCTGACATACTTGACAACTTTGCACAAGCTTCATCACATCCTATAACAATTGAGGCCAAAAATAATATTCACTAACAGTGGAAATGGTCTTATCACAACCAAAGTGTCATGCTATCCTTCCACTATGTTTCTCCTTCATGAAGTTCTCCCTCATGGAATTCCTTGGAATACACAATTGGCTTCCCTTTAACAACATACCATCTTGGATCATGTAATCTAGCCACCTAGTCCTATCTAGAGTAACAGGTTCTTTAAATACCTTCCAAGCCTATACAAAGTCAGGATCCTTAGGGTAAAAATTTTTGAGCTCATCAAACCCAACCACTTCAATCTACATTTCTATTAGTAGGGTAAAAGCACAAACTTGTGTCACCCTTTTATAAAGGAAAGGGCTAACAAAAGTGTAGTTGTTCATATTCAATGACATAAAACTAGTATTATTATTTAGAATTTTAAAATAAAGAAAACTAATGAAATGTATAGAAATAGATGAATTTTAAGATTATAATTTTTAATAATTATTTGGAACAAGAAATTATATATTTTCTTATTTTTTAAAGATAAATTTTAGTTGTTGAAAAATGTTGGAAATTGGGGGTCTAGTTCCCACCACAAAACTATATGAAAATAAACTCATTTCTCTTTGATCTTAGATTATGTTATTGATAATATATGTAGCTAGAACAATCAATAATAAAAATGGGTTTTAAACTTATATTTTCTCTTTTTATAACAATTCAAATTTCAACTTATTCAAATTGATAGTTTTCATCTCCCACCACTTTTTTCAAAATAAATCTATTTCAACCAAAAGATAATTTATAGATTCTAGAAGAGGACTCTCTCCTCTAGAACCTCATATAATTTTTAATTTTTTTTTATATTATTTAATATTTTTTCGTTCTCAAAATTTACATCTTCTTGAGTGTTAAAATACATACTTGTAGAATTTTTTAATTACAATGTACTATATCTAATTAAAGCACTATGAACTCTATATGAGAATATTCTTGACTTTGAGCTCTATAAAATGGTGTTTATATGTTATTAAAAAAATTTCATAATAGATAGTAAGAGTTATTGAAATGTCAATTTTCTGAAATAATTGTACTTTTTAGTAATTGGATATTAACTAATATAAAACATGCATTAAATAGACATTTCTAATTAGAAAAGTGTGAGACCATATATAACTTAGCTAGAATAATTTTATCAAGCTCATATATTTGAAAAAAAATATTTTTTAGATAGAAATACTCAAATTTAGTCATCTTGATAAGTCAACCTAAAAGGTGACATAGCTTTGTACTTTTACCCAGCAATAGCTGTGTCCTACTTAATACATCTACAATCCTATTAGACTCTCCACTTCTATGTTTCAATACAAATGTATAGCTTTACATTAACTCTACCCATTTCAAAAAGCTCTTATTCAATTTATCTTGGTTATTTAGGTATTGTAATGGCTGATGATCAATATACAACATAAATTATTTTTGCAACAAATAATGCCTCCATTTATTTAAGGCCTCAACTATTGTGCATAGAACTCCTGATCATAAATAGAATACTTCTTTTTTGCATCATTTAATTTTTCACTAAAATAGGCATAGGCTTACCTTCTTGGCTCAACATAGCTCCAATAGCACTACCACTAGCATCAAAATCCATATGCAGAACTTTGTTAAAATTAGGAAGTGCCAATACAGGTTTCTCTATCACCTTCTTCTTTAGCAACTCAAAAATCCTTCCAACTCCTATAGTCCACTTGAACTCTTTTCTATCCCCTCTCATTGTTTCAGTTAGGGGTGCATACATACTACTCAAATTCTTAATGAACTTCCTGTAAAAACTAGCCAAACTATGGAATGACCTCACCTTAGTGGAAACCCTTGGAGTAGGCCATTCTAGGATGATCTTCACCTTTTGTGAGTCCATTTTGAGACCTTCAACTGATAAAACAAACCCCAAATAGACTAACTCCTTTTTAATAAAGCTACACTTCTTCAAATTAATCAATAATTTATTTTACCTTAACCTTTCAAGGACACTACAAATGTACAATAAATGTTAATCCAGAGACTTTCTGAAAATCAAAATATCATTCAAATAGACAATAACAAAATTTCCTAAAAAATTCTTTAGTACCTCATTCATAAGCCATATGAAGGTGCTTAACACATTATTTAGTCCAAAGGGCATGACTAAACACTCATATAGACCCTCCTTGGTCTTGAATGCAATATTTTACTCATCTCCCTCTCTTATCCATATCTAGTGATAACTACTCATGAGATTTATCTTTGTGAAGTACTAAGCACCACTCAAGTAATCCATAAGAATATCCATCCTTGGAAAAGGAAACTAGTACTTGATGGTTTTTTTTTTAATAAAAATTTTATTTTTAATTTTTTATATAATTTTTTATAGCTTGAGAGTCTGTACAAATTCTCCACTTTCCATCCTTCTTTGGTGCTAGTACTACAGGTACTATGTATGGACTCAGGCTCTCTTGAATTAGACCTTTCCTTAATAGTTCTTGAACTTGTCTATTCAACTCCTCAATCTCAATAGGAGTCATCTTATGAGCAACTTTATCAGGAAAACTAGCTCCAGGGACTAAATCTATATGATGATTGATTTTTCTTACTAGCGGCAACCCTTTTGAGACATTATTTAATATGACATCTACATACTCACTGTTGAGCTGTCATTTTATATTATACTTAATGACAAGAATCCTTTCAAACTCCTCTCTTGAAAAGCTAATCTGGGATCAACTCTAAGGTTTTGGGTGATCTTGCGACTTACTGGAATCTGCTCAAATGAAGATAAATGTATTTGTTTATGAGGAGGCCTTTGCTGGTTCGAACCAATTTCGGATCAAATGATCAATCTGCTTTCTATTTCAAAATTAACCACAAAAGAGATATGTTTTTTGGTATTTTTTTTTTCAATGAATGCAATCTAACAATGCAACTATATGAATTCCTAATTTAACTAGGGGTTAGAAAATCAAACAAAAATAATAAGGTAACAAGAAGTTTAAGCAAATAACATGAAAGAGAAATTCCTAATAGACTTAAGCTATGGAAACAACATGTCTACAAATTAAGCCTTTGAAAAGATCGGTAGGTAACTTTAATGAAAATAAGAGCAGTGCTTCCTTAATTCCATTGATGCAATCATCGATGGGAATTTAGTAAATGTAAGACATTTCACTTTTCATTAGATCACAAGGTCATAGAAAGTGTGCTCATGTGAGACAAAAAGCTATGTATGAACAATATAGATGATCTCTTCTCGAACTAAGTATGCCAAAAAAATTTGTAGACCCATAACAAACACTAGAATTAAAAGATCACACAATCAAAATAATGCAATAAAACTATTGGCTCAATTACACTTCATGAACATACATTCACAAAATATAACACACATAGGGAAGAATCACTACACTTCAAATGCGAGCACCAAAAGCATATATTATTGCATCAAAATAATGGCCCAGAATACATATTACATTCCTAAATTTATAAAAAATATTCTCTTCAATTTGTGTTGAGAGTGAGATATCTTTATGCAAACATATGCTTCTAAACTAATAAAACAAATCTATTTATGTACAAAGTGACTCTCTAACTAGTACTTAGTAGGACTCCATCTAGATTTATATCAATAAATGGATGCATGAGCCTTTACATGTCTTAAAAAAAAGAAAGCATGAGAAAATAAGAAGAAGAAATCCATTAGATGATGTAGGAGTGTCTAGAGATGACAAAAATAGAAGCTCCACATTCACTTGATGCTTGTAGGAATTAAACTGCCGTCGAAATGCATTTTCGGTGCATGAAAAGCTCTAAATTTGAAACTAGTAGTTACATATCCAAACACTTATGAATTCTTCAAAAAATTCTAGCACACCTTAGAAGAAGTGGACCTAGTGCACTTGGCACACCTTGGACACTCGAAAGCTCAATTGGCCAAAAAATCAAAGTTCTCATTTTTGAAAATGGTTTATGGGTTTTTCTCAGATGAGGTCTGGGAGCACTCTAGTGTACTTATTTTTCCCCCTTTTTTTAATGATTCATACCCTCTTTATAGCCAAACATTTTCATACATTTGAACTCCTTATGCTTCTTCGATCTAAAATCCTAAGGCACCTGTGTTGAATCTTGTCATTAATAGTTGCATAAGATGAGGAACCTATTCTAGTTCATGTGTCTGATCTCTATATTATTGATCTTTTCTTCTCTCCAAAAACCCAATCCTTTTGAGTAAGAGACTAGGTGATCTAGATTATCCAAAATGATCAAATGTTTAAAACTTTTCCCTCTATTTTTTAACAATATTTTGTAGGTCTTTTTAATTGACTTTTTTGGAGATCTTCTACTCAAAATTTCAAGTTGAAATTTTCATTTGTCCCTAAAAATGGGTAGCTGAAGGTTTGCTATTTTAGGGACTGAAATTAGGTTTTTAGTTCTTCTTTCCAACGATGTATACGGTTTCGATTTTCAAGCTCTAGGTCAAAAGTTATGACCTTGAAAAGTTAAGGATACCTTTTTTTACCTACACAAATAATCAAAAATTAGTTTGAAAGGCTAAAAGTCTAACCCAAAACAAACCCTAATTGCTAACAAATAAACCTAGAATGCAAAACTATGACAAAACTGGCAAAAACTCTTATTTTACACTATGTAAGACAAAACTTTGGCACACCTTGCGCGCCTTGGAGGTGCGCCAGGTGTGCTTTACCTTAAAAAAATGCTAGGTGCACTTTACCTAAACAAAAACCTACATTAAGGGTGTGCAACTAATGCACCTTATGAGGTACACTAGGTGCACACACTTTAACATTAAAGAGATGCTTAGCCTATTTGGAAGGTGTGTAGTGGCACACCTTGGATAGGTGTGCACTTGCGCACCTTTCACTAGGTGAAGGCTTAGTTTTTAGGTTTTTTTCCTTTTAAGGTTAGATAATGAAAAAGGTGTGCAAGGTGTGCACTTTTACCTTTTTTTTGGTGGTGTTGTGTGTAGGTGAGGGAGAGTGGAGTGAGTGGAGTGGCGCACCTCAAGAGGTGCAAAGGTGCAAGAAAGAGGAGCAAGGAGGAAAGAACGATGAGGAGAGGGGCGTGGGTCCTAGGATTTGGCACACCTCTTGGAGGTGTACATCTACGCATTTCCAAGAGGAATGTGCTTTACCTTATGACTAGTGTACTAGCACACCTGGTGAGGTGTGCTAGGTGTGCTAGTGTCTTTTATATGCAAATTTGATTTTCTCCTTCAACAACATGGTTTCCAGAAATTGGGTTTTCAGATAGAAACCTAGATTAGGAAAAAATAATAGGTAAAACCATAAAAAAGACTCAAACCTAGGACTAGGGATCCAGGAAGCTAAAAAATAAATTAGGGGGTCCCCATTTTTAGGAAAAATGGGGCATGCATTGTGAAACCACAACACTCACTTAATAGACCCAAAACTTCAATTGGAACTTCAATACTACCTTCCTTGTTCTTTCTAGGAATTAAAGCATAACACATATGCTAATGTTTCATGCTATCCAAAAAAATTATTCCATCAAAAAGACATACCCTAACACTATTGGATACCTTTTCACCCTCCTTTATCAAGGGCTTTAACTTGTGACAAACTCCATCCTTTGTTAGAGAATATTTATTAGCATGACCATCATGTATAGCATGCCTATCAAACTACCACAAGATTCCTGAAAATATCTCAACTTCAAGTTTAGGTCTTTTCCCCATCTTGGCAATGGTCCTAAAAATATTCTCCTCTACTTGGTTTAGGACTTCTCCTTCTTCTTCCCCTTCCTACACAACATTTCCTTCTTCATTTTCCTCCTCACTTTCATACCTTATGGAAAAATTCAACCCTCTATGGATCTCCTCTTGTATTGCATGAACTTGTCTATGGAGGAATCTAACCTCAAGAGGAAAAGCTTTGGCCCTTCAAATACATTCTCTTCATGGAGGCATCTTCTCACTATCACAAAACCATCAATCACACAGTCTTAGTACAAAATACCTCATAGTTAGTGCTCTACCTATGCACTTAGGAACTCTCACTCTGATACCACTTGATGAGGGAACAACAAAACAAAAAATAAACACAATAGAAAAATGAGAATTTTATTATCAAATATGATATGCTATTACATTTAGCTTAGAAAAAATAGACTCAACCACATGCCCTATAGTCTTACAATGTTATAAGATTCTGGAGAAAAGCCCTTCTCACAGTACCTTCTCCCAAACTCTGCCAAAAAATGCCTTTTGATGCATGAATTTACCTAAAGTAACCCAAATGAGGTTTAGGTTTAGGAATACAAAGCTAATATGCTATTTGGAATCCACTATGAAGAAAGAAGGTTCTAGAAGCCACATCAAAAGTTGATACAAAATTAGAAGAATCTATAAATGGTAGTCAAACTTCTGGGAGGCATAACTTTTGATCCGGGATTCTAATTGATGAACTGTTTACATTTTCAGAAATCTCTCCAAGCACTCTATAGCCTTATGGACTAGCTTTTCTTGTCCCCCATTTTTGGGTCCATATGAGGTCATCTAGTGCCTCAAATATGACTTTGAAGTACTTTTATGGGGTCTCCAAGCAACTTAAAACTATAATAAATTTTGAACTGTAAATTCTTTTGACTTGATTCTTTTTATGGAATGCTTTAAATTTTAAGTCAAATCATTTGTCCAACTTATACCTTCTAACACATCATAATTAAGGCTCAATTACAAAATAATCTATGACCCCTATTAATACATTTCACAAAAAACTACATCCTTAGGGATCCTAGGATCCGTGGGGACATATTATATTTATCATATGAGTCAGAGGGGGTCATAGGATAACCTATGACCCCTTTCAACATAATTCATGATAACATGTCCCTAGGATTATAGGACCACTAGAGACATATTATAATTGATCCTATGGGTCAAAGGGGGCCATAGATTAACCTATGACCTCTTTCTAAATACTTCATGACAACATAGAAATATATTATAATTGATCATATGGGTTGAAGGGGGTCATAGGTTTACTTATGATCCCTTTTGACAAATTTCATGATAACATATGTCCCTAGGGGTCCTAGGACCACTAGGAAGATATTATAATTGATCCTATGGGATGAAGGGGGTCATAGAATAACCAATGCCCCCTTTCAACACATTTCATGACAAAAATGGCCCCTAGGATTCCTTGGGCCCCTAGGGACATATTATAATTGATTGTATGGGTCAAAGAAGGTCATATTTTAACTTATGACCCCTTTAGACACATTTGATGATAACATATGTTCCTACAGGCCCTAGGAACCCTTGGGACATATTATAATTGATCATATAGATTGAAGAGGGTCATAAGATAAGTTATAACCCATTTCAACACATGACATGACAACATATGCCCCTGGTCCTAGGACCCATAGAGACATATTGTAATTGATCACATGGGTTGAAAGGGGTTCATAGGTTAACTTATGAACCCTTTTGATACATTTCATGACAATGTATGTCCCTAGGGAGAGATACTTACCAAGATAAAAACCTAAAAAAATTGTCTAATTAAAGAAAAAAATGAAATTGTCTAAGATCTATGCTATAGCACCCCAAATCTACAAATCTATAAAGTTTGGAGGCCTTGGGATAGGGATGACTTCCAATTTCAATGATAAATTGGGGTCAAGGATGATGTGGGACAAATTTGAGGTTGACATTGACCTTCTATGTGTAAGAATCTAAAACTCAAACTTTTATGTTGGAAGATAAAACCCTAAATCTACAAATCTAATACTTGAGCACTTATAAATCTGCACCTACACACAATAGAGAGGTGTTTTCTTTTTGTTGGCATGGAGGGGTTTTTTTTCAGGAAATCCCTAGTTGAGGAATACAGATTAAATTAAAATAGATGTAAATGAAGGAGTTTTAATATAAAGTAAAAGTAAATGTAGCAATGAAGAAAAACATGATAATTTTGATACAATTATGTTTGATATGTGATAAAGTATGTTAATGTAACAACCTTAAATCAACACAAAATCAATAGAAAATTATATAAGAAAAACCCTATGTATGCTTATGATTGAAAATTTGCCTCAAAGATGGATTTAACAAATTGAATGTTGAAGATGGATATATTCCTCAAATAATTAACATAAACAAAAAGAGAAATAACACAAAAAAATAAAATAAAACTCCAAACTCTTCTTTATTATTCTTCCAAATTCTTCTCTTTCCTACAATGAGAGAAATTACAATTTTAAATACAAATCCAAAATTACCATTTTTGGCATTTTTTTCATAAAATTGTTTTTTGCCATTTTTGGTAATTTTTAAAACAACTCCAAAAAAGCTGATTTTTTTTCGTGAAGCTTCCTAAAACTGAGATAAGATGAACTACCAACTAATATTCAAAATTGGAAGTAATATTTTGAGGTTATTAATAAAAATCAACTTTCTAAAAAGTAAGGAAAATATTAAAAGCTCTAAAAAACTACTAAAAGCTCCTGCTTAGAAAGCCACTAAAAGTTCCTACATCATTCTCCTCTAGTTGAAAGAACACAACTCCTGCAAGTTTTTTTCTAAATGTGTATAGTTTCTTTTATAGAACTTTTCCTTCCATTGTATCAAACATTATTTTGATTGACTTGGAGGAATGCAAGTTTATTCCTTCTTCCCAGTCTTCCAATTTTTTGACATTTTATCTTTCATCTTTGCAACTGTCACTGGATCCCTCTTCCTCTTATTTTTCTTAACCCATAATCTACTCAACATCTTCTCATCCTTTAAAATAAAAAATTCCACTGCTTCTGTATAAACCTTTGTACCATAATCATTTATGTCTTCAACATATAATATATCAACATATTCTCCATTATCACAAATTTTATAATATCCTTGAAAATATATATATTCCATATTAAAAAAAAAATTGAAACATCATCATTGGAAACCTTCTTATAAACATGCACTTCCACTTTCTCATTCTGAACATAAGATTCAAATACTTGAAAATGATAGGAAAACTCTTCTACGACTATGTCTACCATGTCCTCTTTAGTGCTTGATGTCGAAACAATCATAGGTATACTTTCCATTTCATTTTCTACCTCTTCCTCTTGCAGTACTTTATTTTTCCTTTCTTGCATTTTCCTCTTCTGAAAAATCTTTTTAATAGGCCATGTGATCTTCTTCTTGATTGGTAGCTACCATTTTTGAATTTCTAATTTCATTAGCTTTCTTGATTGTTGCCAACTTTCTTGTAATTTTCTTACCATTTCTTTCAACTCTAATCACCTCATCTCTTCCTCCTTCGTCTTCCTCTCTTTCTCTTTTATTTTATTTTCTTCTCTACTCTTATGCAAATACTTCATCAATAAATCTAGTTCTTCAAACAAGTCCATTAACCTTGCTTTTGCTTTGCCTTTGCTTGAACCTGGGTATTTTATCTTCTCTACTTAGTCTTCAGGAAACTAGTTCCTCTTCTCAACCTCCATAAACAAAAACTCAAAATCACAAAACCACAAAAATCTCCTTTTCCTAGAACTTTTGTGCTCTAATACCAGATGATACAACCAATATTCCTCAAATAATTAACATAAACAAAGAGAGAAAGAACACCAAAAAAATAAATAGAACTCCAAACTCTTCTTTATTATTCTTCCAAATCCTTCTCCTTCCTACAATGAGAGAAATTAAAATTTTAAATATAAATCCAAAATTACCATTTTTGGCATTTTTTTCATAAAAATATTTTTTGCCATTTTTGGTAATTTTTAAAACAACTTGAAAAAAGCTGATTTTTTTCGTGAAGCTTCCTCAAACTGAGATAAGATGAACTACCAACTAACATTCTAAATTGGAAGTAATATTTCAAGGTTATTAATAAAAACCAACTTTCTAAAAATTAAGAAAAACATTAAAAGCTCTAAAAAACTACTAAAAGCTCCTGCTTAGAAAGCCACTAAAAGCTCCTGCTTAGAAAGCCACTAAAAGCTCCTACATCAAAAATTATATAAGAAAAACCCTATGTATGCCTATGATTGAAAATTTTCCTTAATGATGGATTTAAAAAATTTAATGTTGAAGATGGATATATTCTTTGATGGCATATCTAATTGATAAAGAAGCCAGATCTAGGAGAAGGAATATATGATGGATGAAGAAGAAATCCTTTATTTATTCATTGACTAATAATTTCATATATATTGATTCCAAAATTAGAAGGGAAAATTCCACAAGGAAAGAATAAACAATATTTGATATTGGGCCCAAGATTTTGTGAAGTAAAGAACTTGCATAATGGATGAGATTGTCCTATACCCTAGCTACGACATAATCTCATCCCTGATATGAGGTGTAAAGTTCCATAAATGGGCTTTAGATGTGAGAAATATTGAGTGGTGATAGAAAAATGATGATATATGCAAGAAATATAGTCATAAATTTATTTAAGTCATGATAATATGGTTGGGGCAATAAATGGAAATTCATAAATTGAAATCAATTCCAACTTAGACATTTGAGAAAGATTGGAAAAAGAAAGGACCAATATTTAAGTTATTAAATGCACAAGGATCTCCTAGTAAACCAAACCACACTAAGGAGGGCTAAATGGTCTTATAATGTTAGCATATGTGTTTTAAGATGGTACAATAAAATAAATAAGTGTTTTTGTAGTTTACTTGAGAGATTAAAGATTATATATAAAATATGAAGAATAAGTAATATTGAGAAAAATATTTGAAAAATGTTATAGTCATAATTTGAATAGAAGTAAAAAAAAAATTCTTTATTTACATTTTTGTAATGAGATTTCAATTAGTTATAGACTCTACTCTTCTTGAATTCATGTTAACTTTCAAGGTTTTATGTCTTAGTGTATTGCAATGGTTTCTTCAATTAACTTATTTTCTGATCAATGAGATGTTATGAACTGTGCACAACAATATTCTTTTCTACAACAAGCTTTCTTCACTTAACACATTTAACAAAGCTATATGTTGAATAATTATTTTAAGTATCAAAGAAGCTAGAAACCTAGAAGAGGATTTGAATTCCAAGTGTACACTTTGACCCCAGAGGCTCACAATATCACTAAAAACCATATAGCTTCATCCAACCTATAACGAAATTGTTTATCTAGGAAAAAATCTTAAATTCACTTAACATGTAAAGTTTTATCCACCAAATTCTTAAATCATTTTTGGATTGTACTTACTTTCATGAAAGCATTTTAAAATATCCTATTTACACCATCATTAATAATGGGTAAAATCTACATGGTATTTCACATACCAAATTTGATTTTACTAATAATTATCTATTCAAATATAATAGAGTGTTTAAATTCTCTTATCGAGCCACTAAATGATGAGTGAAAAATGCAAATGATAAAAATCTATTCTAGGTTCTCTCCCATGTGAATGTTGATGTTTATTTTAAAAACATGTATTATCAACCCATTCATAATTGTATTTAAGGTTGGGGTGGTTTTAACTCCTCTATAATTGATAATAATATGACTGAGAGATAGAAGAAACATGATGTATCCCACATTTGACTACAATATTGAATAGATCATATCTCTCACCCTAGTCCCATAATTGATCTTTGATTTATTCACTTAGTACAACCCTCTATCATGGTTATAAGTTTCCTTTTATTTCCTATCAACAAAGTAAAGTAATAAGTTAAATATATTTGAACTAGTTTGGTCTATTCATTCATTAAAAAATATTAAAACATTGGAAGGGTGGTGTGGTGGTTTCATATGAACTTATACTTGATTTTTTTCTTAGTCATATTATTCGTGACCCATTATTCTTTATAAAACAAAATTAGTCCTTTAATCAAAAAGAGGTCAATGACATCATATATGTGCCTATAACTAGTTTAATTTGAAAAATTATTATTTTACAAATATATATGAGACCTTAACAAAAACTTATACTACATTATAAGAATAAATCTCTTCAATATAATAGCTTGTCATTCAAAATTATTACTCTGATTATGGGGAGATAGGGTTTCATGCGATCTTTCAGTTTTCTTACATATGGCTCTTTGTCTGAGCTTTCCTTCTATTGTTTCCACTTTTCATACCACATTTACTATGGGAGCTTTTAGGCTAGGTTATAATGGCCTCGACTAGTTGTGACCCATTTGTTGATAGTGGTGTTCATGTTGCTACTTTGAATAGCGATGGCACCTCCATTGAACAAACATCCTCACAAATTCATCCTGAAATTTTTCATGAGGTATTCCTAATATTATCCTTCCTTTGCAAGAACTTAATGCTGCTTGTGATTGGTTAGAACAACATACCTTGATAGGGTATTTTTTGGGTAGGACTCCTGAAGCTATGCTTAGTGAATGAGTTAACAAGAGTTGGACTCCTCATGGAGTCCACCTTGATGCTGTGCAAAACCTTACCAAATTTTTTTTTATAAAAATTTTGCTTTGCCAACCCATTGCAGGCAGATGTAGTTTTTAGCAATGGTCCTTGGTTTGTGCATTCCTCCCTGCTTGATTTTCAAAGATGGTCGTGAGAGTTCATTGTCTTTGATGAAAAAAAGCTTAGGGTTCCTAAGTGGGTCAAGTTCCTAGGTTTACCCTTGCCATTTTGGCCTTTTATTAAGTCCATTTCCAATACTCTTGGTAAAGTTATCATAAAGGAACATGAGAAAATTTTCAACGCTCGCACTAGAAATGCATTTGCATTGAGGTTGATCTTTCCATGGATCTTAAGGATTCTATTGAAATATAGATTGGGGCTCAAACCTTCTCTTAGATAGTGATTTATTTGAACCTAATTAACACCTTCTATAGGTGCCAATTAGTGGAACACAAGATCAAGGATTTCCCTTTGGCTATTCCTAGGGTTAAACCCTCACCTAAAGAAGTTCTTGCCAAGTTAGTAGAAGGAAAAAAAGAAGAATGGAATACTATTGGATGCAAGGGCAAGGCTCCCTTGGTTCCTAAATAGTCATATGCGATGGACATTTTGGTTCCTCCAATTTCAACAGGAGCGCAAACCCCAACTAGTCTAGGGATGCAAATGGTTTTTTTGGAACCAAACCCTAGTGTTTCACATGTTTCAAACCTTGGTGTTTCAAAGGGGATTAAGGTAGTTTCCAGGGCTAACACCTCAGTTGTGATTTGCACCCCTTTTGCTGCTTCTTCCATAGCAACTCAGAATGTGCGACATTCTCATAGTCCTCTTGGACATGCTGAGAAACTAGAGGAGAAATGATGGGCCACTAGTCTAGAAGATTTTCCTTTTGGCTTTAACCCACTTTCTACTTTCTTGTAGAATAATTACTCCTCTCTCAAGGATGAGGAAGATATAGAAGAATTTTCATGAATTTTTTATCATGAAATGTGCGAGGTCTCATAGACCTCTCCAAAAAGTACTATGTCAGGGATACCCATCATAGACTAGGAAATTTAGATTTTCTCTGTATGTAAGATGTTAAGATCTCTGGTTTCATTCTTTCCTCTACATGTCATGTCATTTGGCTAGATGACATTATGTTTTCTTCTCAGCATGAAGCTGGCAAAGGTGGTTTAGTTACTCTCTTATCACCTTGTCTTCATTTTGCTATTATTACACACAGTTCTGACCCCATGCACAAAATAATTTGTTTGTTGCTTTCCATTAACAATCATTCTTTTGGAGTCATTAATGTTTATGCTCCTAATGATGCTTTAGAAAGATCTCAATTGTGGGGCTGGCTGGCTAACAACTTGCCTCCAGCTACTTGGGTTATGTGTGGTGACTTCAATATGGTTGAGGTGGCCTCTAAAAAAGATGGCATTTTCCCTTTTTGCTAGATATCTAGGGAAAGGGAAGCCTGGTACTACATGCACAATAAATTGGGCCTTTTTTATCCCAATATTAACTGCCACCAACATAGTGGGGTTTGGCACACTTGGTCCAACTTTTGAGCTGGCTTTGACCACATCTTAAAGTGTCTCGATCCTACCATGATTACTGCAAATTATATTTTCTTATTTTCTAAGGATTGAGATTTGCCTATCATTCCCTTGCTAGATGTGATATTATCTAAGCACTATCCCATTTATTTTGCCATTTCATGGCAAACAACTAACTAGAAAGTTGTCAAGTCATATTCTTCCTCAACACATCTGTGCTGATGCATGCTTCCACTATTGCTCATATCCTATGTGTCTAGAATCTGGAGCCATGCCAACATTCCTAGACAGGGTGGATTTAGTAGTGCAATGATGCCATTACCAGAACTACTTGCTTTCTGTGCATCTATGGATGATAGTTGGCAATTTTCAGAAGGTAGTCTTCTAAAACCACTACTACTACATTAAAAAAAGATTTTGAGGCTCTCACCCTTAATCCTTTTGATGTTGATTTGAAAATCCATCTTACCAAACTTTTCCATGATAAACAAGTTACAGATAATTATGTTAGAATTCTTTAGAATAACTGAGAGGGTGGGGGGGTGGGGGGGGGGGGGAAGGGGTGAATCAATTATTCAAGGTCTAAATGCCCTAATAATACCTTTTCACCAATTATAGTGAGCCCATTAAAATATTCATCCATCCAAGCTTAATACAACCATCCTAGTAAGTTACAACAAATCAACATGTAGGAATAAAACATGCAAGATCAACACATGACACAGTGATTTATGTGGAAATCCAATTTGGAAAAAATCACCAGTAACATGCTACTCAATTCTCACTCTTCTAAAGTGATGCCCTGTTAAAGGCTTACAACACAATGTTAAATGTGACATTGTTAGAGGATTTCACCATACTGTTAGGAATGGGCCTGGTCAAAGGACTTTTGAACATTCTCTTGGAATGTCACCCTATTAAAGGATTTACAACATGGCTATTAAACCAACCTAAGTCCATAGGATTTATACTAACTATTACAATTGCTAGAGAGTAACAATAATGGCTTTTGATCTGATACCCTGTTAAAGGATTTACAACATGGCTATTAAACCAACCTAAGTCCATAGGATTTATACTAACTATTACAATTGCTAGAGAGTAACAATAATGGCTTTTGATCTGATACAACTTACAACATATCTTGCAGATTGCATGTCACACTTCAGTTCAATCCTTTGCTTGGCTTTTATCACTTCAGCTTTGACAGCTTGTCATCTCAAGCTTTGTCTCCTTGAGTTTTTTTTCTCATCATACCAATGCAATCATATCGATGGTCATCTATCGAAACAGAGTATCTGTGTTGTCTTTCTCCTTAGCACCTCCTTCAACACTTCATTCTTTCATTCTTGACCATCTACTTTGCTTCATGACCTTATGACTCCTTAAATAGAAATCTGGAATACCTTTCTTGCTCGATTCTCCCTCTCCAACTTTAGGGTTTCAATAGATTAGGTAGGATACAATGTATCTATTCCATATCTTGCTCTTATCTAGAAACTTTATCTAGAATCCAATTGTATTTGCCAAAAACATTTTACATATTGTTTTGTGCCACTAGCTCATCATTCTTATCTTCTACTTGATTCCCAAAATTATAGATAACTACCATGTCAGCTCAGATTTGGCGAATCTTCAATTTTCAAAATAATGCAGTAACTTGGCATCATTGGTTTACTGATACTCAACTTCTTCTATGTTACTCGACACTTGTATCATGCTCAACAGTTGATCTTCACTCGACATCGGAAGGCTACTCGGCACCTGAAGATCACTCGGCACTTGAAGATCACTCGGCACTTGAAGATCACTCGGCACTTACTAAAGTTAAACTTTGCTTGGCTTCAACTGAGAATCTATTTAGCACTAACTAGCTTGCTAGACTCTCTCTAATGAACTTAGTTAGGCTTTACAAATGACTTAGCTAAACTTTACATCTTTGATGTGTTTTAGTGTGCCCATTCTCTATGTCTTAGTGTATGAGCCCATTCTCTATGTCTTAGTGTATGACATCAATACACTATTTCATCAATGGCTTAGTTGATCCTTATACTTCATTATAACATCATAACTTCAACCTTTCTCTAGGTGTTCTGGTTACATCTTATTGATTGCCTCCTCCTTGTCAATCAACCAATTGATAGTATTTGGATCACGAAAGCAATTGTCATTCTTGCAAGTAGCAAGTTTGACATCAATGACAAAACAATGATTGAGAACATTCTTTACCAGTTCCATTACTTTTCATTCATGATCTTTTCAATCAATCGTTTCCAACAAATTATGCCACTCAAAGAACCCAAATCAAAGGTCACCTCCATTGGTTAGAGGTTGGTGATAAAGCCTTGAAGGAGTTCTTTCAGGTTCTTCAAGCCCAACATACCAATTTTGGGATTAAACAAATCAAACAAGGCAATTCTATTCTCTATAGTCTCCTTGACATCCTCCAAGCATTTGTTCATCACTATGAGAAATTTTTTTCTTCCCAGGGAAATTTGATTTCTCAGGAGGAAGCTCTCAAAAAGTGTATTTTTGTTACTCCAAATTTCCTATCAGTTGAGCAACATACTTTATATGAGAAACTTCTTACCCTTTGAGACCTTAAAGAGGTGGTTTTCTCCATGAGAGATGATAAATCCCCTAGGTGTGATGGGTTTTCTTGTGAATTTTACAAACACCTCTGGGAGCATGTTGGTCTTGATCTACACAAAGTTTATCTTGAAACCTATCTCTCTAAAAGTTTAGGAACTATTATCAACAAAGGAAAAATTAAATTCATACCTAAAGCTAGCGATCTTGAGGATATTTGCAATTGGTGACCCATTACCCTTATGAATGTGTCTTATAAGATAATTGCTAAGGTAATTTCTCTCAAAATTTGCCACCTCCTGCCTTTAGTTGTGCAACCTGAACAAAATAGCTTTATCAAGTTTAGATATATTCTTGACAACATTATTGTGGTTTGGGAAGGAATGGAATGGGCTTGCAAGTCCAAGTAGTTGGATTAAATTTTTTTTTTTTTTTTTCTAAACCCTATGACCGAATTGAATGGCCTTTTATTTTGGCTATGCTCCGGGCTCTTGATTTTGGTCCCAATTTTTTTTAGCCCATGTAAATTCTCTTTAGAGATGCTAATGCTTGCATTACCATCAATAAATCCCAATTTGATGCTTTGGGATTTTTCATTTTATCAGGCAAGGTGTCCCTCTAGCTCCAGTGCTTTAAGTTCTTGCTTGTGAAAGGTTTGGCTATTTGCTAGCCCACTCCATGTCTTTAGGTTTGGTTCATGGAATTTCTTCCCTAGAATCCTCTTCCTAGTTGGTCAATGATCATTTTTTTGATGATTCCTTTCTCACTCTTTTGGAGGATGAAGAAAGCATCAATAATGCCTTAAATTGCCTTGACAGCTTTTGTCAAGCCTTTGGCTCTGCTAATCAATGGCATAAAACACTCTATTATCACCAATCTTTTTTGCCAATGCCACCTTGGCTTAGCTAGTTTGAATGGAAATGGGTCTCTTATGGGGAGATCTTCCACTTTCTAGGCATTCCTTTTGCTTTTCAAGTGTCATCAGTGGATATGTAGAATGTAGTGCTTGCCAAGATTACTAAGAAACTGGATTATTGGCTTGCACAACTACTTTCTCTTGAAGGAAAATTCCAAATTTGTTTGAAAGTTCTTATAGTAACACATGTTTATTAATCTTCTTGTTGGGCTCCTTCTAAAGCCTCATATGAGAAAAATTAGAGTGATTGCTTTGTGATTTTCTCTGAGCCTTTGGTTCCAATCATCATGGCTTTTACAGAGTTGCTTGGGATTTTTGTTCTCTCCCAAAAGAGTCTAGAGGCCTTGGCCTCCTTTCTACACAAAGACAAGGCCTTTCTCTATGTGCCAAATGGATTATTTGTGCTATCACTAGAGATGAAGCTTGGAAGATTTTGGTTCAACATTACATTTCTTCTAGATTTCCCATCAACAAGCATACATGGAAGGGGATTGGCTTTCACACCATTCTCATCATGTGAGAGCCTGTGCTCATAAATGGATCATTTTTTATCAAGAGCATATAGAAAGCTTGGGAAGCTATCAAGCCTTGGCTTCACTAGTCTAGTGCTGAATTCCATGATGGACTCTCTTTGAATCAATAGAACATTTGGTGGTCTCCCCTGTTTTCCATCTAAGGTATTACCCTTGGTAAGAATCAAGGTGCAAGTGCTCTACATTTTTTCAAACAAGGCATCAAGACTCCTAAAGATCTTTTCTCTAGGGTTTCCATGAATTTCAAAACTTGGGAAGATATGCAAGTTCAGTACTGTCTTGCTTGTCCAGATTGAATTTTTTTGACTTATTTCTTTTTGAAATTCTAGTGCACTTAATTCATAAAGTGCACATTCAGTCTATTAGAACTTGGTGGACTAATTATAAGTGGCATCCTACAACTCATTTCACCAGTTAAAAACCAAGTCTAGGTTATAGATGGCTTTCTCCCCATCTGCCGATGGTGGATACACTCAATTAGAGATGGCACTTGTAATCTTCTCTTTCTCAATGGAGAAAGTGCTTTGACACTATTTGAAGTGCTATTACAAAACCCAAGATTGCCCATTTTTCTTGGTGCTTGACTTTTCATGGCCTTCCCCTTGGGCCTCGACTCAAGCATATTTGGGTTTTAGATCTTAGATGTCCATTCTGTGGACAACCAGAGTCTTTCCTACATATTTTTTGGTTTTGTAGATGTGCTCAAAATTATTGTCACTAGATTCATGATTTCTTTAAGCCATTTTAGCGTAAACCCTTTTCTTGGCACATGGTTATTTTAAGTTATTCCCCCAAGATCCCTTAGAAATTTACCTAGGTTTGGCATACCTTTAGGATGGAGATTTTGTTAACTCTGTGGAAAGATAGAAATGTTGTTTTTTTCACTCATAGTTTTCTTGATATTAATATTGCTATGTACACTAAGGCATGCATTTGTAATAATGTAATGATGCAAATTCAAGTACAAGATACCAAGGTGGTCCACCTACAAGAGCTACTTAATCACTGGGGCAATGCCCCTTGTACTATTGCCGAGGTACCTCCAAATGGTTTGATTGATACCTCAACACCTACAGGCCATCGTTAGAGGCAAAACTCTTTTGGCCACCACTCACATACTCCACATTCCTAGGCTTCTTGCCACTAGTCTCCTAGTGGTGAAGATGATGGATGGAGGCAGCACTCAATTTTACTGTCCCATGGTGGCACTAGCTGGTTCCTGGCTCCTCCTCCTGGTGCTCTGTGAGTGGTCTCTAGGAAATGGCCTTTTTGCCAAGAACTAGCTATTTCACCTCTCCAACCTAATATGAATGATGTTGAATAGGCCACCAAGGCTACTAATGCTACTACTAATAATTGGACTATTCCCAGTCTCCCCCCCAATCCTAAAGATGATTGGGGTTTCCATGATTTTGATGAGCCACCTCCCTCAGATAGCACTACTTTAGTTGCTTGAGGGTTGGTTTATATATATTTTTTTGATGAATAGTTTATGATTCCAACTTTAGTCATGTGAAGTCTTGCAGGGTGATCTTGTATCCCCCAACCCTTTTTTGTCAATTGTAATCTTAGTATATTATTTATTAATAGAAAAGGTCTATTCATCAAAAAATCTTGATTAATCAATTCCCAAATGATGTAAGGCTCATTGCTGGATGAAACTATATAATATTGATGAGTGGATATGATTTATAATTAATTTTTATATTCTTCTCCATAAATCACAACATTGGTCTAAATAAGGAAACCATTATTTTATTTATTACTAATGCAACATGGAATAGTATATATGTGACAAATTTGATGTTAATAAGTGATATTGTATATATGGAATTTTTATCTAAAATTAGGATGAAAAAATGACAAGAGTTTGAGGAGAGGAGAGAAGCTTTCAATAGTCATAGAAAAATGTCAAGTCTATGGCTGCTCCTTTTTTATAATATCATTGAAGGTAGCTAAATAATGGCTAGGGAGTTGATAGTAATGATACTAGGTTAGTGGACAATAAGTCTACTATGGATCCAAAAGATAAGGATGATAAAAATCTTGACAAGAATTGGTGCAGGAGCACCCATAATAAATGATGAATCATCAAGGTCCTAAGAACACCTAGATTAGGTTAGGTTAATAAATAAGGCATCTAGACCAAATTGTAAGACCTAGTTCCAAGATTGGCAAAGGTATAAGCCCTTTGTCAACTATGGTCAAACATGGAAAAGGGCCTAGAATCTTAGGATTTTGTTTTATTTCATATTTTTACATGTATAGGACCTATTTGGGTCATTTGGACTAAGTTTTATTATTTCTAGTTGTAAGTTTGCAAAAATGGCACAAAATGCAAAAATTGCAAAAAGTTGTCAAGCATCTTTAGCAACTTTTTGCAAAATATTATAAAACTTCCCTAATGGCTCAAACAAGTTCAAAATGTTGTTATGACCATTGGAAGGCCTATAATAAGCCCTTTCAATCATGTGACGTACAATAATGATGTACTTTCTCTTTTCAAATCAATAAAATACCCTATTTTAGTGAAATATGCATGTTGTCCTGCATTGTATGGATTATTACAGACTCATTTGGTCTTGAAATTTATATTTTTGGATAGGTGGATGAAATATATTTTCAATTCATCTTATTTGAAGTCTCCATTTATCTCCTACCTCAAGTTATTCTTATTTTTGTACAAGTTGGTCTTGAAAGTTGCTAATCTAGGGTTTTTAGACATTTTCACTCATAACTAGGGGTTTCACCATGGGAATCTACTAGCCTCTAGTGAAATCCTAGTGTTAGAAATTTATTTAAAGATTCAAGTGTTTTTAGGTTTGTATTTGTAGGGACCCATAAGTTATTTGACACCCTAGGCATGCAAGACCCATGTGCATGCTAGGAAAAATGATGCAACCTCTCCCACAACTTCAACCGGACTTGGAATCAAGGTTTGAAATCAAGTTTTTGACTTGTTTAAGGTTTCCCTCATATGTTCCCATCATTGGTTTTTGTAAGAATTTTCCTAAGGGAAAAATTCACCCAGGAACTAAGAACTCAAAACAAAAAATGGATATGATCAATTAATCAGAGTATGTCCAAATACATTGCTCTGTTCAGAATGTGATGTTCAACACACTAGGAATGCCTGTATATAAAGACCTCTTAGGAAGCACCTAGAATGTCTCTAGAAACAACCAGTAGATAAGACAACTAAGAACCTTATCCAACATTCTAGATGAATGAATAAGAATGATAAAGTGTCATATGTGTGTAGAAGATTCCTGTGTTATAGACAACATGTGCTTAAAAGAGGTGCAGACCCTTTGTGATGTCATCAAGACAACTCACAAGAGTGCACAAACTCCTAAGTGTCTCACAAATAAAATAATGCAAAATAATTAAATAATGCATTAACCTAAGTAAACTTAAGTAAGTGTAATAAGTAAATACTTATTTGCACCAACACCCCCCCTAAAGTGCAACTTAGGGGAATTCCTTTAAGCTTATGAGCTAGGATGAAGATGAAAAATGGGTCCTAGCTACTAGGCCATATTAGGTACCCATGTACATAATGAAGATGAAAGTCTCCCATAAACTAGGGAAAGAGGGAAAACCTCATGAGAAAAACCCTCCCCCAAAAAGAGAGATAAATATGGATGCATGGATGGATGGAGTAATCAAAACCCCCCCATTATGACATACATCCATGTATATACAAGAAAGAATGGAGAAGGAAAAAACCTCCTATGAGGAAAAAGTACCCCCCCAAACAAGGTAGTCCCTCCCCCCCCCTTAAAAGTAGTATGCCGATCAGTGAAGAATGCTCCTATGTAGAAGCTGATCCATGACCTCTGAATGATATTCCTCCCCTTTGGAAGAAACAATGGCAAGGGTACCTATGAGATATGTCCCCTATATGGAGAAGGAATCTCTATGATGACTGGTATCTCTAAAATGTATTCAAAAGTCCCTGTGTCAATACTAATGATGGCTTCGTCCAAAATTGCTGAATAGAAGTGCAGATCAAAAAAGGAGTGAGGTAGAACCTGTCTCAAGAAACCAACAGTCTTCTCAACTTATGAAGAGACCTCTTGCAGATGCTGTAAAGAAGAATCCACAATCACACCAATATGGAAGGATTGATCATGTAGAGCACGGAGTTGAGGTTTAGAGTGGCCCCTCGCAACAACTGTAGAAGACACGTTAGCAAAGAGAAGCGAGAAATCATCATAAAAGTTTCCCATTTCTATTGTGTATGACTCCAAGAATAGAAGTAAAATGTCTGGCAAGAAATCATCACCTGGAAGACCATGAGTACCCTGTAGTGTTGAAGTACATGAATCTATCATTGCAACAAAGGATGAAGTATCCACCTCAAATAGAAGATGAATGTCATCAATAATGTCTCCTATGTCTTTAATGTGAGACTCCACAAACAATTGTGCAATGTCTAAGAGGAAGTCTTCACATGAAGGTAGAGTAGGAAGACATAAAGTATCCTGCTACACTGATTTTGAAGCATCTGTGGCTAAAATAGGATCAGTAAGAGCAACATGAGTTGGAGGTGTGATCTCATCTGAGGTTGAAGAAACCATAGCTAGAGTGACTGGATGTAGAAAGTCCACTGGAGATGGAGGATCACATGGATCTCCATATGCTTCCCAAATAGACCACCAAATATCACAAGGAAAATGTGCCAATCTAAGAGGACCAAAAGATTTCCTACTCATACTTTTACATAAAAATTGATTAAGCTTGATAATATATGTCCAATCAAAATGTGGTGGCATTGAATAGAGATAAGGAAGCAATCCTAGATGTTCTCTTAGATGGTAAATTATCAAAGTCCTTCATTTTTAATAGTTCCTTGTTGTCAATTGTGGTCTAATACCAAACTGACAAATCTGACAAGACTCCATGAGATCAATCAATGAATCCCCAAAGAATCAAAGAACCCCCCCTAAAAAAGATGCTGTTGGCACTTGAAAGCCACTTGCTAATTTAGGGCCTATTTCTGAAAGTAGTATTTTTGTTTACAAAACATATAATGTGATTGCAGATCTAGAAAGTAGACAAAAAAATATGCACTTAAAAAAAAAAAATGAACCCTAATTTGGAGTCCAGATATGAGTCTGTACTAAGCATTTTAAGTGGCAAAATTCAAGATTTTGGAGTTGTAGAAAAATTTAGAAATAGAGATCTCAAACCACCTGCACCAATGTGTAGATCATAAAATCCTACCCCAAAACAAAAAAAAATTGTTCGTAAAAAGGAGTTCGTATGAGGACGATATTGCTGTTTGAAAATTGCTACTGTTGTTATTTTTTCTGAATCACCGCTATGCCTCCAAAAAACAAATGGCTCTAGATTTTGCCTCAGATGTCCGATTTGGATGAAACAAAATCTGATCTGGGGGTTTTTGGACCTTCTGAATGTGATGCAAATATCATATTTGCACCAATAAGCTTTAATCTTCACCTCAAAAAATCTCTCCTATGGCCCTATGGCCAATTTTTTTTCGAAAAATGATGCAGATCTAAAAAAAATAGTAGAGATGCAGATGAAAAAAATGTAGATCTGAGAATTAAATGTACAAATCTTAAACGATCATACCAATTCTATAAATCGGTCCTTTGGGTGCCGGTTTGCAAAAAAGATTGCCTCACAATCAACTTTGGCCTAGGGTAGGCAGCTATGTAGCCAATTTTCATCGAATTAGCCTTCTAGATGCAATGGTGAGGTTAGATCTAATGCTGGACACTCCCAATTTTTGTAGCACTCCAGATTTAGGCTGAGGTGTTAAAGCAAGCAGATGGTCTCAAATGGCTATGTGATGAGAAAATCTCCAAGTTACTTTGATACCATGTAAGAATTTGCCTAAGGGCAAAATTCACCCAAGAACTAAGAACTCAAACACAAGCACAATTGTAGACCAAAAATAGATATGATCAATTAATCAGAGTATGTCCATTTACATTTCTCTATTCAGAATGTGATGTTCAACACACTAGGAGTGCCTGTATATAAAGGCCTCTTAGGAAGCACCTAGAATGTTTCTAGAAACAACCAGGAGATAAGACAACTAAACACCTTATCCAACATTCTAGATGAATGGATAAGAATGACAAAGTGTCATATGTGTGTAGAAGTTTCCTATGTTGTAGACAACATGTACTTAAAAAAGGTGCGGACCCCTTGTGATGTCATCAAGACAACTCACAAGAGTGCACAAACTCCTAAGTGTCTCACAAATAAAATAATGTAAAATAATTAAATAATGCATTAACCCAAGTAAACTTAAGTAAGTTTAATAAGTAAATAATTATTTACACCAACAATTTTCAAGATGGTGTCTTGGATCATGTACTTCCTTTGTAAATGGAGGCTTAATTACCCTAATTGCCTATGCGAGAAATTGAACAAAACCCAATTTGTTTGTGTCATTTAACCTTGGCACCTTATCATGTTTTGTAAGTCATAAAACGGTGTCCAAAATAGTGATTTTTTCCCTAGGTTTTTTGGAGATATTTTATTTTAAGTCTGATTTTTATCAAAAAGGGCTACTAGCATTTTTGAATGACTTAACAAAGAAACCATATGCCAGAAGTTCTATACTTGTATTTTAATCATTAGACCATTTCATTACTTACCTAAATGGACCATTTCCATGAGTATATGTGTCTCCCTTGGTCATTTCATGAAGTTTGGGGTTATTTTACCAAATTGTGTTAATTTGTGCATTGTGAGCAACTTGTGATAAGTTGTATTGTTCATATGGTCCTGTTATGATTAGGGTTTTCCTTGTTTGTTTGAGTGGTTATTATAACATAATATCATCCTTGAAGCACTTGTTATTTGTGCTAGCACATTTGATCATCTTACCAAGACATTTCGTTGAAGGACTTTAGTAAAGAGGGTTTATGGACTAGTTGATCATCCATTGATCAATACCACTAGGCTCCATTGCATCAAGTGGTATCAAAGCCATGGATCTTACTAAAGAAGATGAATAAATCCCTATAATGGTAACAAATGCTGAATTGTAAAAGTTGATGAGAGAACAAAGAGAAACAAATGGTGCTCTTGCAAAGAGGTTGAGGGAACTTGAATGCATCATAGATAAACAAAAATGGGCACAATCTAATGAAGAGGGCTTTTGGACTAGTTGATCATCCATTGATCAATCCCACTAGGCTCCATTGCATCAAGAATCTAGAGTTTTAAGTGGATCCTAGAGGTAAGTTGACTTTTAGCTAGGATTTTGAGAGAGAAGGCCAGACATCTCAAAAGATGAAAAATGTTGTCCAAATTGAAAATGATAATATTCTTAAGAATGGAGGATCATATTTGGATCTTAGCTCACAAAATAATGAGGTCAAATATAAGGTTGGTGTGACTAATTTTGATGATGATGTAGCCAAATTAGTGCATGAATCAAGGGAATAGGGGCCAAATTGTATGGTTAAAATACCCTAAGCATATCTTTTTGGGGTCAAACCTAGAATTCAATCTTTCCTAACCCTAGTCAATAATATTTCATAAATAATACAAGTAAGTTTTCCAATTAAGTCCTTAATTATATGATTGATCATAATATATCTTTAACGGTTCTTTTAGTAGTGGGAAAGATAATGGGTTTTAGACCCAATATAGAAGTCATGAGGGCTTATACATGGATAGAATATGGGCTTAAAGGCTCAATTGGTGTTTCAAATATTCCACAAGGTTTAGTCCCCTTTTATCTCTCTTGTAATGAGGAAAAATTTTCTACTTGGGTAAAAGCACAAACCTATGTCACCCATTTACAAAGGAAAAGGCTAACAAAACTATATAACTATTCACCTTCAATGACACTAAATCTTGTATTATTATTTATAATTTGAAAATGAAGTGAACTAATGAAATGCGTAGAAATGGATGAAGTTTAGGATTATAATTTTTAATAATTATTTAGAAAAAGAAATGATATAATTTCCTATTTTTTAAAGAAAACTTTTTAGTTGTCGAAAAATGCTAGAAATTAAGGGTCTAGTTCCCACCACAAAAGTACATCAAAATTTTTTTTTTCCCTTTGATCTTATATTATGTTATGGATAACATATGTAGCTAGAACAATCAAAAATAAAAATTGGCCTTAGACCCATATTTTCTCTTTTATAACGATTAAAATTTCAACTTATTCAAATTGATAGTTTTCAATTTCCACCACATTTTATAAAATAAATCTATTCAAACCAAAATAAAAAATATATATTCTTGAAGAGGACTCTCTCTTCTAGAATGTCATATAATTTTTAAAATTTTCTCATATGATATAATATTTTTTCTTTCTCAAAATTGACATCTTCTTGAGTGTTGAAATACACACTTGTAGATTTTTTAATTATAATATACTATATCTAATTAAAACAGTATGAGATCTATATCAGAATATTCTTAACTTTGAGCTCTATAAAATGGTTTTTATATGTTATTAAAAAAATGTCATAAAAAATAGTAAGAGTTATTGAAATGTCAATTTTCTAAAATAATTTTATTTATTTAGTAATTGGATACTAACTACTATAAAACATGCATTTAATAGACATTTCCAATTGGAAAAGTGTAAGACCATATATAAATTAGATAGAATAAATTTATCAAGCTCATATGTTTGGATAAAATTGATTTTGAGATACAAATACTCGAATTTAGTTGTTTTGATAAGTCAGCCTGAAAGGTGACACAACTTTGTACTTTCACCCACCTTATGGAGGGGACTTTGGGTTATCATAAAATTAGTCTTTCTTCTTTAAAAATGGACTCCAAACATATATTTATCTAATACTAGTTTTGAGGAAATTTTAGTTTGTATATGATTACCTAGTTATCCTATTGAATATTGGTAATAAAGATTTTAAGAACTATTGCAAGCTCATTTGTATAGGTTTTGTCAATTTATCCAATGTTGATATCCTTTCTTGGATCTATATTGATATTGTTAAATCAATCAACTTGTCCACTTCTATTGACAGAGTTTCTAAGTTAGGGTCATGCACTAAACCCAATGACCATCAACCATTTTAGTCTATGCATTTTGCTTGAATACAAATAAGACACTAAGCTAGGAAATGCCTCTTCAAAGTGTATAAAAAGGTTGGGAAGATAGTTAAAGTTTGGAGGGTCAATCCTAAAGAAGTGAAACCCAAAAATAAGATAGTCCTTAAGAGTGTTTAGGTGGGAATCTTCTTGAGCCCAAGATGGGTGTTAATGATGAAAGAATTGATGAAATTAATTGAAATGAGACAAAACCTCTGGAACCTAAGGAGCATGAAGAAAAAATGGGAACTCTTTTGATAATGAGAGTTATGCTACTCTAAAAAGAGAGACAAGAACTAATTTGATTTTTTATCATAGCGCTGGCCTAGTTGGGGGTAAATTTTTACTTATGAATCCTTCAATATCCTTTAACTATAATTCTCCATTGGTGGTCATCTCTACTTTTTAGAGCCTCATTGTTGGGGAAAAGGATGAAGATCCTATTATTTTTGTTCTTAATCACAATATATATTTGTAATGTATCTCAACTCAAGATCTTCAAAGAGTGCACTATGGATAGGGAAATGAACTCAAGAAAAGAGAATATAAGTGAAGGATAAACATATATGGATGATGAGATTGCTTTTAAGAAAGTGGAAAGGAAAAAGGAAAGAAAAGTGGTTCCATCAACAAGGGTGTCTACAAGAAGCTAGTTGAAGGAAAAATGTGGGGTGACGAAGAGTTCTAGAAGAAAATTGATTTAAAATGGGAGAGAGAATAAGAATATCTCCAAGGTAATTTTTGATGGTGTTCAAAGAACTTTTCAAAGATATGCTTGAGTAGTACCCTTGTAAAAAGATGAAAGTCATTCCTAGTACGAGAGGGCTAGATAACACTCATAAGAAAGACATTTTGTCAAATTTTGTTAGGGACCACAAACTAAAAAAGAAATTTTGTCAAATTTTGTTAGGGAGCACAAACTAAAAATTAAGTTTGTTCGAGAAACGCAAAGTTCTAAGGAAAGATCTCAAAAATATTAATTTTTTAAAGAATTACATAGTTAAATGTAATATTTTTGAGGGAGCCTTGAGTAGTATTTCTACCTTTTGGAATTGAACATCTATATTTTAGGAATTCCTATTTGGAAGGATGCGAGCTATGTTCCTATTGCTGGAAATATAAGAGGAGTAACTAAGAGGGGAGGGGTGAATCAATTACTACTAAAATAAATTCTAGATCCCTTAGATGTATGAATGCTAATGGTCAGTAAACACACATAAAATGTTGTAACTTGGTAAATACTGATTATGCAAATCCCTAAATTTTATATGAGATTACCATTACTTTAACTTAGTTGCAAACACATAAAAGAAAATAGCATGAACACCTTTGACACTAGGATTTGACATGAAAATCCAATTTCAGAAAAACCACCAATTGTAACTAGTTACTATTTTCACTCTTCTAAAGTAAGCCCTATTAGGAGTCAATCTTGTTAAAGGTTACAAAACACATTGTTAGGTGTGACCCTATTAAAGGATTTAATCACCTTGTTAGGAGTGGCCTAGTTAGAGGTCTTAGGACAATTCAATAGAACGACCACCTTGTTAGAGAATTTAAAAATAGCTATTAAGCCAACTTTGCTAAGAGATTTAGATCACTACTACAATGGTTAGAGAATAACAATGAGATGACCTAATTTGAATGCAATTAAATTGCTGATTACAAATCTCTATTCTGGCTCGTACTTGATCCTTCTTGATTGAATATAGATTTTTTGCTCCACAAGTATATTCTACTTATCCTTCAAATTCACTTCCTCTCTTCATTGTTTAATTCATTCATCACATTTTCACTTTCTCACACTTCCAAATTCTCAACTTGACCTTATATCTTTCATATTGTCAAGCCGTCTCATCATTACAACAGTCAGCTAAAATCAATAGATAAATCAATTAAGCTCAATATGCCAAAATAAGAAAATTCTTCATTAGCCAACCCAACTCAATAGACACTAACTCACAAATGATTTCCTATGTTAACCAACAGAAGCTCGGGTAGCACAACAAACTCACAAAGATCTTTTGGCAACCAAGTGAGCTCAGTTAACACTGGTTCCATCCAACTTTTCTTTATTTAATGAGTGAGCTTGGTTAACACTCATCTTCTCCAAATTTACCTTTGACACCTGAGTGAAATTTTTCGACACTATCATCTTAGCTTCATAAACATAGGAATGCTTGATAGACACATAAAATTGTCTTTACTTCCCAAGTGAGCTTGGCATACTCTGACTAATAATGATATTAAATTTGTGTAACATCAAAGACAATACACATTTAGTCAATTGTATCCAACAATCTCCCTCTTTGGAATTAATGGCAACACAACATGTCATAATACAATGAAATTTTGGATTTATTCTTGGGAACTCTCTTTGTCAAATGAGCTCTTTCTTTCACTAGATTCTCCCTCTATCTACAACAAATTTTGCCAAGTTCATTCATAGAACTTTCTCCTACTCACAATAAACTTCTCTTTCTTTGGAATGACAAAAAAATTCTTAGAGATATGACAATAAAATTCTCCCTCTTTGACAAAACATGCCAAATACAAGAACTCTACTCATATCAATGTACCTCAAGTATTGATTCATTTGCAATATGCCCTTGACAATTCTACACCAACTATTTGATCTTCGACTTGCTTAAGTTGATGCATCACTAAACTTTATTTAGTGAGCTTCATATAGGGTAATGACCCCTAGCTTACCTCTTAAATATGGAAATGAATCCTTAGGTAATGGGTTAGTGAATATATCTATAATTTGTTCTTTTTTATTAACATATTCCAATATGATTTCTTTACTTTGCACTAACTCTCTTAAGAAGTGATATTTTATAGTAATGTGCTTTTTTTTGGTATACATCACTGGATTCTTCGATATATTGATTACACTAGTGTTATCATAGTATATGACTATTGGATCCTTGATCTATATCTTCATTCCTTCTATCAATTGTTTGAACCAAATGATGTTAGAACAATTAACTATTGTTACCACATATTCTACTTCTACTATGGATTGAGAGATGTAATTTTCTTTCTTTCTTGTCCAAGAAACTAGTCTTTTACCAAGAAAGAATGCTCCACCACTAGTGATTTTTTTGTCATCAAGACTTACTACCCAATCAGCATTAGTAAACACCTTCAAGTCTAAATTTCCTCCAAGTTTATACCATACGCCATAGTCTTTAGTACCTTTAGGATATCTCATGATTCTCTTGATTGCCATCATGTGATTTTCTCTAGGATTTGTTGAGAATCTTTCCACCATACCAATTTCTTGAGCAATATTAGGCCTTGTATGTACTACATACTACAATTTTCCAATCATTGATTTGTATGTGGTCTGATCTACTTCTTTGGAATCATCATTCTTGGAAAGCTTATGTTTAGTAGACATAGGGGTTCTAATTGGTCTTGAATCTTCCATTCCATATTTCTTCATTATCTCCTTGATATACTTAGATTGAGTGATATAGATACCATTTTTTTCTACTATATCTACAACCCAACAAAGAATTTATCTCACCAAACATGGAAATCTTAAATTCTTTACTCATTTCTTTTGAAAAATGCTTTGCACAAGTCATCATTTCCTATGAATAATGTATCATCAACAAATATTTCTACCAACATTTGTCTAGTCCTTTGATATACAAACTACTATTATCATTTGTTCTTTGAAAGTCAATCTATACCAGGTAATAATGAAGTCTTTCATACCAAGCTTTGGGAGCTTGCTTGAGACCATATAATGCTTTGTGTAACTTGTAAACCATGTTTCTTTTGGTAGGATCTATAAAACCTTCTGGTTGTTGAATGTAGACTTCTTCATTAATAATTGCATTCAAGAATGTAGATTTAACATTCATTTGGTATACTTTAAATCCTCTGTGTGCTACATATGCTAGTAAAGTTCTAACACCTTCTAATCTTGCAACAAGAGAAAAAGTCTCACCATAAACAATACCTTCTTCTTGAGAATAACCTTTACATACTAGTCTTGCCTTGCTTCTTGAAACTTTTCCACCCACTTTGTGCCAATTACATTTTTATCCTTGGTTCTAGGAACAAGAGTCCAAGCTTTGTTCTTTTCTATCTGTTCTATCTCTTCATTCATTGCTTCAACCCAAATTTCATTATCCAAAGCATTTTTAACATTTCCAAGTTCAAATTTAGCAGGTAAACATGTACCTCTTAATTTTATTCTTGTTATTGTTCCATCAAATTTGTCTCCAATGATTTGATCAGGTGCATAATTCCTTCCAACATATCTTGCTAACACAAGTTCTTTGGGTTTTGAATGAGTTCCCCAAACTTCATCATGATCTTTAATATTAGGCTTGAGTCCTTCTATCTGTGACTCAGGTCCATTAGACTTGGTTTGAACTAGCTTGATAGCTTATGACTATGACTCGGGTCCTTCATACTATGACTCAATTTGCACTATTTGCAACTTAGTAACCATTGGAGATTTTGGGGACTTGAGAGATTAAGCCTACTTTCTTTTAGATAGGTTTGGCAGGGTATCAGGTTCATAGTAAACAAATCTTCTATAATCCTCTAGCTCCTTATTGTTTTATTCTTCACTCTTTTATGCAAACTCACCAATTCTAACATGTACACTTTCTATTATTTTATGAGTAGAAAAAATTCAAAAATTTGAATGGTTTACTTCTACAAGAGTATCCTAGAAATATGCCTTCATCACATTTTACATCAAATTTTTCTTTTCTAGATTCTTTCAAGATATAACATTTGTTGCCAAATATTTTCAAGTAACTTATATTAGGTTTGTAGCCATACCATAGTTGATAAGAAGTTTCATTTGAGTCTTTCTTCAATTTTACTTTGTTCAAGGTATGAACTATAGTGCTGATAGCTTCCTTCTGGTATTTGAGAGGAACATTCTTTTCAATCATCAGGGTTCTTGCACAATCCATGATGGATCTATTTTTTCTTTTAGCTATAGCATTCTACTTGGTGTACCAGGGGCTGATACTTGTCTTTTAATTCCTCTTTCAATACAGAAATGATTGAATTCACCATCTCTATCTGATCTTAAACATTTCAACCTCTTTTCAATTTTTTTTTCTACTTTTGCTAGATACCACTTGAACTTTTGAAAGGCTTCTGATTTTTCTTTTAGATACATTACATTCATCATTCTAGAATAGTCATCAACAAAATGAATGAAATTTTTTCTCCATAGTAACTCTCTATACCAATAGGTCCACATAAGTCTATATGAACAATTTCTAAGACTTCTTCTGACTGATAGTTTTTTCTTTTGAAACTAGTCTTTCCCGTCTTACTAATTTGGCAATTCTTGCATAAGTCCATATCAAGTTTCTTTAAACTAGGAATACCTCTTACTCTTTTATGTTTTCTTATCTTAACTAGATTATCAAAGTTTACATGACATAGTATTTTGTACCAAAACCAACTTTCTTCTACTTGAGCAATAAAACATGAATATTCACTAAGATCAAGATAGAGTAGATTACCTTTTGTTTGCTTGCTAGATCCAACCAAATTTCCTTTTCCATCTAGTAGTTTGGCCTGCCATTCATGAATTCTACCTTGAATCTAATGTTATTCAACTATGCCACACTTAGTATATTATGCTTTAGTCCTTCAACCCAATAAGCATTGTCACATACAAGTTCTTTAGTCAATGAAATACATCCTTTTCATTTTATGTTGCAAGGTTCATTGTTTCCAAATCTCACACTACGTCCATTATAATATTCCATGTGTTCAAATTTTGATTTATCTTCAATCATATGGTGTGAACAACCACTATCAATAATCCATATATCATTTTTGCTAACATGAGAGATAAGTGCCATCTTATCTCCTTCATCATCAAATTCATCTTTTACAACAATATATACCATTTCATCTTCACTATTATTAGAATCTTTAGCTATAAAAAAAGATTTCTTACCTTTGTCCTTGTAGTTCATGTAGCTCTTAAAAACCTTCTTAAATTTGTGCTTATTTCTTTTCTTTTCATCTTTGATTTCTTTGTTTGGACACCTTGTAGCAATGCGACCAACTTCTTCATAAGAAAAGCAAATTAGAGGAACTTTTCCTTTGTACTTTCCTCTACCTTTGGAATAATTTCTTGCAAGTAGGGCTTCAACAACTTCAAGATCACTATTTAAACTTTCTTCTATTTCTTCTTCTTCACTTCTTGATTGTCTGGATTTTGATTTCTTACCCTTTTCTTTGAGTGAGAGTTTGGCTTTAAAAGCATACTCAATAACCTTTGAACTAGGAACATAGTTATCAAAGTTATCTAACTCAAAAATTGTCAACCTTCCAACTAGAGCATCCAAAGATATTTTATTATTTGGATCACATCTCATCTCTTGAATGGTAGACACTCTAATTGCATAAATGCAAAGAAGAGTTCTAAGTACCTTTCTTACAACTGTTTTCTCTTCAATGTCTCCTCCAAATGCTTTGATTGCACTTACACTTGCTTTGATTCTTTCCACATATTCTACAATATTCTCATCTCCTCTCATTCTCATTTGATCAAAATTACTTCTAAGACATTTAGCCTTAGCTCTTCTTACATTTTCATCTACTCCATATATGTCTTTTAGTTCATTCCACATCTCATGAGTTGTCTTGTAATCTTTGACTTCATCAAATTTAGCATAACTAAGAGCAAATACAATATCAATCATCATGATGTTATGATTCTTTTTTTCAGCAATGTATTCAATTGATAATGTTCTAGTGGGACTCTTGTATTTTGTATCAGGATATTTACACCCTAGATCACTAATAGTAGCCAAATGTAACCTCATAAGTCCTTGTCATGCTGCAAAATTGTCTATGTTCATCTTGGGAATCTCTCTTCTATAAGACATCTGAATCTTTAGCTTAGGTCCTTGAAACCTTCTCTACAAGTACCAAAAAGCTCTGATACCAATTGTTGGAAGTATAAGAGGAGTAACTAAGAGGGGAGGGGTGAATCAGTTACTACTAAAATAAATCCTAGATCCCCTAGATAGTTGAATGCTGATGCTTGATAAACACACATAAAATGCTATAACTTGGTAAATACTGATTATGCAAGTCTTTAAATGTTATCTAAGATTACCATTAATTCAAATTAGTTTCAAACACATAAAAAAAATAGCATGAACACATTTGACACTAGGATTTAACATGGAAACCTAATTTGGGAAAGACAACCAATTGCAACTAGTTACTATTTTCACTCTTCTGAAGTGAACCCTGTTAGGAGACACCATTGTTAAAGATTACAAAACACACTGTTAAGTGTGACCATATTTAAGGATTTAATCACCTTGTTAGGAGTGGCCTTGTTAGTGGTCTTAAGACACTTCAATAGAACTGCCACCTTGTTAAAGGATTTACAAATAACTATTATGACAACTTTGTTAAGAGATTTAGATCACTATTATAATGGTTAGAGAGTAACAATGAGATGACCTGATTTGAATGTAATTGAATTGCTGATTATAGATTTCTATTTTGGCTTGTACTTGATCCTTCCTAATCGAATATAGATTTTTTGATCGACAAGGATATTCTGCTTATCCTTCAAATTTTCTTCCTCTCTTCATTATTCAATACATTCATCACATCTTCACTTTCTTACAATTCAAATTCTCAACTTGACCTTATATTTATATCTTTCATATTATTAAGTCAGCTCATATACAATTTAGAATAACTAATATTCATCACAAGAGTTGGCTAAAACCAATAGATAAATCAATTAAGGTCAATATTCCAAAATAAGAAAATCTTTGTTAGCTGACCCAGTTTGGTAGACATTAACTCAGAAATGACTTCCTATGTTAACGAACAAAATCTTGGTTAACACTAGAAACTCAGAAAGATCCTTTGGCAACTGAGTGAGCTCAATTAACATTGGTTCCATCCAAATTTTCTTCATTTACTAAGTGAGCTTGGTTAACACTCATCTTCTATAGACTTACCTTTGATGCCCGAGTGAACTCAGTATACACTGTCATCTTAGCTTTTAAAATATAGGAATTCTCAGTAGACACAAAAAACTATCTTTACTACCCAAGTGAGCTTAGCATATACTAACTGATAATGATATGACATTTGTGTAACATGAAAGACAATACACAATTAGTTAATTGTATCTGATAACTACAAGATCTAGACACACTAGGGATGAATAAGAGGAGAAATAGTTTTGTTTATCTAATATCCCAATTGATATGAATTATAACTTAATGGATTTTGTAAATGCTAAGGTCTTTACAATTTATGTTTAAAGTCGGCCTCTTTTACTTGTATTAATAGGAGAACTAGAAACACCATTATTTAGGTAATATTGAACTAGGTTCTTATCTCAAATAAATGGTTTGTTCATTATTTTTATCCCTCAAGTGCCTTACCTAGGATTGGATTAGATTAATATCCAATCAATTTTATGATGGATTTCATCTTTGGGAAGAGAGTTTTTTCATTTAGATTGAGAGAATGTGGGTCCCCCCCACTCTTTTGTTTGATAGGATTAAGGAATGGTTGAGCATTAAGGAAATTGGAACATAAATATTTTTGGTGCCTAAGAAGTTGAGAAAAGTAAAGGATACTTTTACAAGCTGAAATATATAAACCTTTGGAAAATATTTTTCTTCAAAGGCTCCCCTCCAATTAGGAGCTAAAAGATTTTTAGGATATGATTCAAAAAGAACTGTATATAGTTGATTACCTGATAAAACAAAATAAAATCCTATGTATCATGCCATTTATTTTTGATGTAAATTTCTAATTATTTATATTAATAAAAAGAAGAACAACAAATGAATAAGTAAATACTAGTATTAGAAAAAAATGACACTCCCCAAGAGTGATATATGCTAAGTCTATAAACCATAGTACTTCATCACAACTCTAAAATAGAAATATTACACAAGCATATAGATATATCCTAGGAAGAAAGCACACTCATCTAGCTAAAGCTGTACAATTTTTTATTTTTTAAAACATTGCAGAGGCAATGATCTTGACATGTGAGGTTTTTTCTCTTGATGGAAATAATAGTTGTTCTATTTGACCACCTAGTGTCCCCCCTAGTGTTTATTAGCTTGCACATACCTAAAAAAGGCTTAGTCAAACCAACTTGATCTAAGCACACTAACACACCACCTTGACTTGGCTAGAGTCACAAAAATCCTCAAAGCAACAAAAAATGGAATCCAATAAAAAATAAGGGTTGTTATGTGCCCTCCACCATGATAATGATAGACAAAAGATATCCAAGAAAAAATGCAACAACTATAGCTATAGGAATCATAAGAAGAGCATATTTAATGTCTTTCCATGAATGACACTCTCAAGGAGATGGACAAGCAAGCAATATTGATATCAAATTCCATGAATAAATTAAAAAAAATTATTTTAAGTCTTCTCGTATTTTGAAGATAAAGAATATAGAAACTCTTGACATGTTTATGATGACACCAAGATTCAAGCTTAGACATTTAAATAATACAACCGACTCAAGAGTCAAACTTCAATATTTATTTACCAATAAGAATTCAAGTCTCACTATTCTCATCCACACAAAAACTCCAAATAAGTTACTAATAATCAAAACTCATAAATTGTACAATTTAAATAAAAGTTCATATCATAGCCATCTTCACATGTCAAAAGATACTATCAAAGCTTATTATAATGATTCCTACCCTTATTTTGGATGAAAATTACATTAACATGAAATACATAAAATACTTAAAACATAAACAAGAAAAATAAGATATATATTATGATAACTAATAATGTCATGTACATGAATAAACTGATGCATCAATGTTGTAAGTCTAATAATGTCATGCATAAAATATATGTCATACATAAAATGTATGTCAAATATGTCAACTAATATAAAATTCAAGATATATGTCCACTAGTGCATGTACATGTGTCCATCCCTATATCTTCTCCTTTCCACAAGGGGAAGGAAACAAATCCATAGAGGTCTTTAGTGATTGCATGGATGGACATGATGGGGATGATGGGATCTTCCACACACGCTCGCTCATCCTCTTGTTTAGGTTCCCCTCTAATTGTAGCTGATACAAACAAAGTATATATGAATAAATAATTATTCTATATTAAAATCAAATATATGTACACACAAAATTAATTATATTCTTACTACCATCAAATAGACACTCTATACATCCACCTCAAAGGCTTATGGACAATCAAGAGTAACAAGACCTATAGAAATTCAATCAATATAGTCACTCAATCATACTTATAAATACCATTTGAAATTTCAATACTGACTATTATAATAACAACTAAAACTATGAAAACTCTTTTATACCTTAGTTAATGGCTCTAAACTAGCCATCGTAGCAACAACTCTACAATCGATGGATTGGCAAAGATGAAGAGGAGTCTTGAATGTGAAAAACTGCAAATCATATAATATAATTTATAAGTTTTTTTATAGAATATAATACAATAAATTAAATTAAATTAACATGAAAAAAATGTACCTCTACAAAGCTCGTATCATGCCTAGGCTTAGAGTCCTTTGTGAATGTCAATGGTCTAGTAGAGAACTAATTCACATGGATAATTTCTTTTTGCCAATCCTTCATATAATTATTTAATAAATATATGTACTAATTTAAAAGATTAAATTGATACATACCTCTTGAATTGTCAACATAACGTAAAATGGGGCTAGGGAATTTATACTAGGGCCATCAACACTCTTACTTTGAATTTTGAACAATGTGAAGACATCCTAAATAATTAGTCATTCATTATACATATGAAATTTGATAAAATTAGTTTATTATAATTGCAATTTACCTGTGTGTCAATGCTAAACGTGTCACTCAAGAATTCATCAGTGACTAGCCCATCATCAATAGTGTCTCCAACGTGACTGCCAAATGTGCATAAGGATCCACATGATGTGCATGTGTGACCATGATGAAAAGAAGGCTCCTCCTCAACTAATGTACTGGTGTAATGAATGAGGGTTTGTGTCAAAGCATTGATAGTCCCTATAGTACTGGTCTCTACATGTTCCTTCACAACTAAAGGAATAATGACTTTCTAACCCTGTGTCTTGACAATAGGCACCCTAACTACATTAGGGACATGACATGCCCCTGACGTCTCAAATAATGACCTTCCACCTCTACCCTGAGAATATAACATGTCAAAATAATTAGGGATCTCCCCAAGGATAAATTCACAATACAATTTCTTTAAGAAATACATTGAAACCTCATGATTATTCTAGGGAGATGCATCAAAGACCATCCACTATCTATCCCAAATGTTATTTATAATATCATCATGTATGCACTAGTGGATGGGGAACCTTTTAGTTGTATGTTTAACAATGTCTTATTCTCCTGGCTTTTAAAAAAGTGCACACATATTACCTTTCATTATGTACTTTTGTCTTACATCTTTAGAAGATAATTTGTTTGTATAATATCTTCTTTGTTCTTCTCTCTTAACATGACAAATATCCAAATGACCACTAATAGAAGCTACACTCTCATAATGGACTCAAGGGAGTATGCCTATTGTGCTCTCATAGGATTAGTTTCCCACAAGCTTTCAACCTACCAATGATTGCTTCTAATTAATTTTACCATCTTTCTATTTCATTAATTATATTATCTTGGGTGGTAGGAGGGGGTCTTTCAATTGGTGGAGGTTGCAGAAGTTCTTTCTCTCCCTCACAAGGGTTTTTATTTTGATCTTGTGGAGGGTTTTTATTTGAATCTTATGGAGGGTTTTGATTTTGATTTTGTTGATTAGGCTAGGAATTTGGTGGTTGATTATTCACATTTCTTGATAAGAAACCAATTGCATTTTAAATAAATAAACAACTTTGAAGAAAAACTAAAAAAACATATAAAACAATGCAAAAAAATACAAAAACATGTAAAAAAATATAGCAAAAAACATACTTGTTTGATCTCGATCTTGATCTCTAGTGACAAGGAGGCATTTGAGGAGGAGAGAGAAAATTCTTCAACTTCTACAAAACACATGCACATTGTTGAGGGAAAAGAAAGCACCAAAAAAAGGAAATAAGAAAAAATGGAATGGGCCATGGGTTTGTAGCCCACATATAAGTTTTTTAAAAAGCTTGCACGACTTGTAGAGCCCAAGCAAAAGTACATGCATGCTTTTAAAATTTTCAAAATTAAAGTTACATGTCTTATTTTTGGCACTGCAACTTGGTGCATTTGTCACCACTAAATAATGAGTGGAACATGCAAATGATAGAAATCTATACTAGGTTCTCTCCCAAGTGAATCTTGATGTTTATTTTTTTAAAACATGTATTATCAACCTACTCATAATTGTTTTTGGGATTGGTGTAGTTTCAACTCATCTATAATTGATGATAATATGACCTAGAGATAGAATAAACATGATGTATCCCATATTTGACTAAAATATTGAATAGATCATATGTCTCACCCTAGTCCCATAATCTATCTTTGATTTACTCACTTAGTAGAATCCTCTATCATGGTTATAAGTTTCCCTTATTTCCTATGCAAAAAATTAAAGTAAGAAGTTAAATATATTTCAACTAGTTTGAATTATCCCTTCATAAATATTTACATTAAAACATTTAAAAGGTGCTGTGGTGGTTTCATGTGAACTTATACAATTTGTTTCTTAGTCATATTATATGTGACCCATTATTCTTTACAAAAAAAATAATCTATTAATCATGATAAAAAAGCTCAATGGGCATCATATATGTGTGTGTAAGTAGTTTGATTAATTTTTTTGTTATTTTACAAATATATATGAGACCTTAACAACAACGTATACTACACTATGAGGATAAATCTCTTCAATATAATAGTATACTATTCAAAATTATTACTCTACATCCTTATATTATCTTGAGTAACCAATTCCCAAATAATGTAATGCTCATTGTCAGATGACACTATATGATATTGATCAATGGATAAGCTTTATAATTAATGTTTATATTCCTCTTCATAATTCACAACATGGGTATAAACAAGGAAACCATTATTTTATTTATTACTAATACAACATGGAATTGTCTATATGTGACAAATTTGATGTTGATAAGTGATATTGTACATCTAGAATGTTTATCTAAAAATTAGGGAGAAAAATTCCAAGCATTTGAGGAGAGGAGGGAGGCTTTCAATAGGCAGAAAAAAATGCCAGGTCTCTACCTAGTCCTTTTTTATAAGATCATCGAAGGTAGCTAAATAATGGCTAAGGAGTTGATGTTAATGAAACTAGGCTAGTGAAAAGTAAGTCTACTTTGGATCCAAAAGATAAGGATGATGAAAAGCTTAAAAAGTATCTAGAGTTTTAAGTGGATCCTAGAGGTAAGTTGACTTCTAGCTAGGATTTTGAGAGAGAAGGCCTGACATCTCAGAAGATGAAAAATGTGGTTCTGACTAGAAATGATAATATTCTTAAGAATGGAGGATGACATCTCAATCTTAGCTCCCAAAGTAACAAGGTCACATCTAAGGTTGGTGTGACTAATTTTGATGATGATGGGGCAAGAGATTAATTCATGAATCAAGGGAATGGGGGCCAAATGGTATGGTCAAAAAACCCTAAGCATATCTTTTTGGGGTCAAACCTAGAATTCAATCTCTCCTAACCCTAGTCAATAATATTTCATACCATAAGAGTAGTAAGTTTTCCAATTCAATCCTTAATTCTATGATCGATCATAATATATCTATGATGGTTCTTTCAATAGTAGGAAAGGTAATGGGTCCTAGACCTAATGTAGAAGTCACGAGGGCTAATGCATGGAGAAAATAGAGGCTTAAAGGCTTGATTGGTGTTTCAAATCTTCCAAATAGTTTAATCTCCTTTTATCTCTCTTGCAATGAGGAAACATTTTCTACCTTATGTAGGGGGCTTTGGGTTATCATAAAATTAGTCTTTGCTCTTAAAAATTAGATTCCCAATCTAGATTTATCTAATACTAGTTTTGAGGAAATTCTAGTTTGTCTATGATTACCTAGTTTTCTTATGGAATATTAGAAATAAATATTTTAAGAACTATTACAAGCTCATTTGTATAGTGTTTGTCAATTTATCAAATGTTGATGTCCTTTCTTGGATCTATATTGATATTGCTCAATCAATCAACTTGTCCACTTCTATCACAAATTTTCTAAGTTAGGGTCATGCGCTGAACCATTGACTATCAACTATTTTAGTTTGTGTGTTTTCCTTAAATAAAATTAAAACACTAAGCATGGAAATGCCTCTTCAGAGTGTATAAAAGGGCTGGAAAGATAGTTAAAGTCTAGAAAGTCAATCTTGAACAAGGGAAACCAAAAAATAAGATAGTCCATAAGAGTATTTGGGTGGGAATCATCTTGAGCCCTAGATGGGTGTTAATGATGAAAGAACTAATGAAATTAATTATAATGAGAAAAAAATCTAGAACTTAGGGAGCATGAAACAAAAAAGGGAAGCTCTTTTAATTGTGAGATTTATGCTACTCTAAAAAGAGAGATAGGAATTGATTGATTTTTTATCATAGTGTTGGCCTAGTTGGAGGTGCATTTTTACTTATGAATCCTTCAATTTTCTTTAACTATAATTCTCTAGTGGTGGTCATCTCTTCTTTTTAGAGCTCGGTTGTTGGGGAAAAGGATGAAGACACTATTACTTTATTTTTAACCAAAATTTTTATTTGTAATGTCTCTAGACTCAAGATCTTCAAAGAGTGCCACTATGGATAGGGAAATGAACTCAGGAAAAGAGAATATAAGTGAATAAAAACATATATGGATGATGAGATTCCTTTTAATAATGTGGAAAGGTAAAAGAAAAGAAACATGGTGCCATCATTAGGAGTTTCTACAAGAAACAAATTGAAGAAAAAATGTGGTGTCACAAATAGTTCTAGAAGAAAATTGATAAAATGGGAGAGAGAATAAGAATATCTCCAAGGAAATTTTTGATGGTGTTCAAATAAATTCCTAGAGATATGCTTGAGAAGTACACTTATAAAAAAATGATAGTTATTCCTAGAACAATAGGGCTCGATAGAACTCATAAGAAAGACATTTTGTTAAATTTTGATAGGGATCACAAACTAAAAATTATGTTTGTTCAGGAAACTACAATTTCTAAGGAAAGATCTCAAAAATATTAACATTTTTATGAATTACATAGTTAAAAGTAATGTTTTTGAGGGAGCCTTGAGTAGTATTGCTACCTTTTGGAATCAAAATTCTATATTTTATGAATTCCTATTTGGAAGGATGCTACCTATGTTGCTTCAAGATTCAAACACATTAGGGATGATTTTTATTGGATACTTTCTAATATCTATGCTCCTAATAACAAAGAAGCTAGAAGAATGCTATGGGAGAATCTAGTTTATGTTAGAGAAAGATTTCCTAAAGATAATTCTATTGCAGTAAGAATTTCAATACCCCTTTATATAAGAGGAGGAATAGTTTTGTTCATCTCATATCCTAATGGATATGAATTAGCACTTAATGGATTTTGTAAATGCTAAGGTCTTCATGACTTATGTTTAAAGTGGGCCTCTTTTACTTGTATTAATAGGAGAACTAGAAACACCATTATTTAGGTAATATTGAATTAGGTTCTTATTTCTAATAAATGGTTTGGTCATTATTTTTATCCCTCAAGTGCCTTATCTAGGACTGGATTAGATTAATATTTGATCAGTTTTATGACGAATTTCATCTTTGGGAAGGGAAATTTTCCATTTAGATTGAGATAATGTGGGTCTCCCACCCTCTTTTGTTTGATAGGATTAAGGAATGGTTGAGCATTAGGGAAATTGGAACATAAATATTTTTGATGCCTAAGAAGTTGAGAAAAGTGAAGGATACTTTTACAAGATGAAATAGAGAAATCTTTGGAAAATGTTTTTCTTCAAAAGCTCCCCTCTAATTAGGAGCTGAAAGATGTTTAGGGTATGATTCAAAGCGAATTGTATGTAGCTGATTACTTGGTAAAAAAAAATGAAATATCTGTGGGGAATATTTAGTTGATAGCAATATCTATGTACAATATCATACTTAGATATGTATTCCATTATAGAGCACTGTTGGTTCTTTGTCTTGTTGCTTTTATTTCGTTGGATTTTAGATGTTACCTATCCATAGCTAATACAGTTCAAAGTAAAATTGTAACCCACAAAAACAAAATTTTTCAATCTAAACAAGTCAAAATAGTTTCTTCCATAACTTATTTGGTAGACTGATAATAATAGTTAAAGTATAATATATAATTTTATTTAGAGATATACCCATATTGAGTAAAATTAGATTCGAAAAGATTTGATTTAACATATATATATATTTTTAATTAGAAAGGGATTATTGATCATTTAAAAAAAAAATTAGTAATCCATGTCAATTATTTATCTCTACATTGTATTATATTATTATAATATTTATATAATAAAATTTGTGTACTCAATGAGGTGCAAAACAATGTATATGACAATATTTTCTACTCCCAAATGAAGCTCATTTGTTTTAAAATAGTGGATGAAGATAGTAGTAAATAAACTTGAAACAACTTGAAACCTCAAAAAGGAGGTGAATGACTCATCTTCACTATGAAAATAGAGAGTCATATAATCACCAATACTACATTGGTTTTTTATATCTTCATTTTTTTCTTTTTTCAAGTTCCACTTGGATCTATATTTTAATAAGTACTATATAAGGCTTTTCCTTGCCTTGAAATTTACAAAGGGGACAATCTACATGCTCTTTTTACATATCAATGTGGAATTTGTTGGTAGTGGATTAATATCCCTTGCAGGGTTCACCACATGGGTTAATTTCCTTTTGTGGTTTTATAAGGCTATTGGTTGTATTGGACATTGGAATATTGATCTTTTGGTGCAACAAAAACCTTGACCATTTAGACAAGTAGCATTAGAGCTTGGTCATAGGTTTGAATCTACGCAAGCAATGGCGAGAGATGCTAGGAAGGGGATTTTTGGCCATGGACTAGCATCTATTTGGGCTTTGTCACATGTCTTAACCACCTCCTATGGTCGTATAAGACTATTGATTGTATTGGGCATTGACAGGTTGATCATTTGGTGCAATGGCAACCCTAACCATTCTAACATAATCCTTAGATAATAGTACATCAATATGTTAAATGATGATTCACATTATTCAACATCCATAACTAATGGGTTGAATGGAAAGAAGAATCTAACTCATGTGAATTATGATCTCCATTTTCTCAACCATGCAATGAATATACTCTTAATCTCACCAACGATAAGATATATTGTAAGGAAGCCAAGAAAAAGGAACAACTAGAGGAGGGCTATGCAAAACTTTCAAATCTTTATAGCATTTACAAAAACATAAATAACATGCATAGGATAACAAAAAAATTGCATGGAGAAGTAACTCACATTCCAAATTTTTTCTAAAATATATTATTCAAAATTGACTACATGATATACTTGCAAAGAAAGATTCTCATAGGAGTGCTAATGAAAAATACCAAGAGGAAATTTTATAGCTATCAAATTCACACAATACATGATAATACACAATTGCAACACAACACCCTCATAAAATAGGTTACCTTCTAGGAAAATAAAAAGTACACAAAATATCCATTGTTATATCCCTTGACACTACCTAGAGCTCATAAAGGTGGGTTCGTTTCTTGTGATTCCCCACATTCACATATCAATAGTGATCATTTATAAAATAATATGATTTGTCAAAAAGATTTCAAGGTTGAGACACCATTTTCCTAGCATTTTAAATATTTCCATCATTAATATCAATAAGATCTTGTGATAAAATAAATGTAATTGGTAAAGTATGAAACTAGACTTAATATTAGCAATCAAACCTTCATTGGATGATCTCAAATCAAACTAAAAGAAACATAATCACAAAATCCATTATTTTTTCCTATTCTATATTATCTATAAGTTAACATGGCTTCCTCAAATAAAGCATCCTATACAGTAAAATGAACTAAAATTTGAATTAGATCTTACTTGGTTTTATCATTTAATTTTTAATTAAAAAAAAAAAGATTCAAGTAATACTAAGGATGCACAATGGTTAAAAAATGAACATGTGCACCTACTTTGGCTATATAGCCATAATATTCGTGCCATATCAATTTATGGATTTGATTATATAGAGTTTTTTGTCACCAATATTTTAGATCACACTACATGATTCATTGTAATATTCTTGAATAGTTTATTTTCTAAATATCTTGAATCCATATTTATTTGTAAAACCACATAAACAAGCCTGGTAGATGCCCCTATAGGAGGATTTAACCTATTTTTGTGGTATATCATATACACATCGTGCTATAATGACCACTTTTATCCTCATATAATGATTGATCACTTAAAAAAAAAATCTTATCCTTTGAAACTAATACATAAAATTGATGTGTTTTCTTTAGTAGTCAATCAACTAGGGAGTAAAAGTCCATCCTTATATGGAATTTGGTGAAGGAGGACCTTAGGGTAAAAAAAAAAACACTACAAAGGTTTTAGCTTGTACACTCATGATGATTCAAACTTGTAATAAAGGCTAGTGGAAAACCTAAAATGTGTTTGTATCAGTTTATGTTGTGGTTAGGAAGTTAAAGTATTAGTGATGCAAAGTTTAGGCAAGTAATGAATTATGTGGGCAAAATGTTTCCAAGTAAGAAAATTTAGGCTAAGTGTGTAAAAAGAAAAATCCAAGTGTTAGGAGGGATTTTTTTATAGGATAGGCTAAAAAATCCTTAAGATCCATTAATGCATCTTTATATTGAAAGGAAACTTCAATATTGTGAAAGTTTCTCAATGTTGAAAAAGTTGTCAATGACAATTTCTATTGGCATAAAGGTATTTGCCATTAGTGACAACACTCATTACACAGTTCAAACCGAGTGTCGAAGACACAGTTCAAACCGAGCGTCGAAGACACAGTTCAAACCAAGTGTCAAAGAGACAGTTCAAAATGAGCGTCAAAGACACAGTTCAAACCGAGTAAAGTTGCACTTAGTGTTAACCGATTAAAGATAGAAGCAGTGTCAACCGAGTAAAGATAGAAGCAGAGTTAACCAAGTAAAGATGGACGTAGTGTTAACCAAGTGAAGATGTACTTAGTGTTAACCTAGTAAAGATGGACTCAGTATTGACCGAGTGAAGAAGGACTCAGTGTTAACCGAGCTCAGTCGGTTAACAAAGAAATTGGTTTTTACCGAGTGACACTATATCTACCAAGTCATCGATGGTTACCGAGTTCTAGGCAACGTTGTATGACTAGTATGAACCGAACCCCTACCTCTATCGAGTGCATGACGATGCCGTGTAATGTAGTGGATGCCATGTATCAGAAGGTCATCAAGTCTGTCTAAAGAACCCGAGTTTATTTTACTATTTGGCCAACTCAGTTATATTTTGTTTACTTGTGTTCAACTGACCTTGCATCTATAATTACTGAAATGGTATATATATGTGTATAATACAGAGTTGTAATTGTTGTAATGAAAGAAGCGACATGTATGAATGTATACATATTGTGATACAAGAGACAGATGCAAATTTAGCAACAGAGCAGTATATTAGCAAGGTTCACAAGGTGCAGTAAAGATTTCATCAATCAAAAGAGGTGATTATTGCAAAAGATCTAATCAAGGTATATGTAGATCTGATTGGTTCATCCTAATAGGTGAATCATCTAAAATCCTCTAACAAGGTAGACTTAACAGTCTTTGTATAAATCTCCTAATAGAGTGCATACTTAAAATGTATGTTTTAAATCCTTTAACAAGGTGGATCTAGAAATCCTCTTTGCTCCTAATAGGGTAGATCACCAGAAGTGATCATTGTATGCCTTAACCGGCTAACTTCCTACTGCAGAAAAGAAGCTTTGTGGGTTTCATCCCCACCCCAGTTTTACTTTCTATTTTGGAAGGTTTTTGGGTCACTAAATCTCTGTGCATATGTGTTATGAATATTTATTTATGTCTTGCATGCATCAGATTAGGTGAATGAATGATTTTCCAGTTTATACTGAATTAACTTAAAAGTTGTATTGTTATTGATTCACCCCTCCCCTCTTAGTAACTTGTTATATCTTGAATATTTCTAACAATTGGTATCAGAGCTATTTGGTTCTCAGGACAAAGCTTGACAGCTTGAGCAAAGATCAAAGTCAATGGAGATATTCAAATTGGAGAAAGTTATAGAAAATGAAAAGTTAGATCTAGAAATGACCATGGTTCAACTCAAAGAAGTAAAGGAACATCTTTCTCAATCCCTAAAAGGAAGAAAGGAACTTGCAAGACAAATGAATGATCATCTTTATGTTGAAGAAAGGATTGAAGATTTGTTACCATCAAGTAATTCAGAAGAAGCTGACAAAGCAATCAAAGAACTTTTAGAAAAGAATGGATCTCTGCAAGAAGAGGTAAGAAAGCTTAAAAGAGAGCAAGAAATACAGTCAATCAGGCTATGTGAAGTTTTGGAACAAAGAAACAAAGCACAAGAAGAATTGGAAGATAGAATTCATGAAATTCATAATCAATCCCATCAGCATGAAGATCTTATAAACCAACTCTCTAATGCAAATGAAGAAATCAGGATTCTCAGAGCACAAAATGAAAGAATAAGGAATGATTTAAACACTGAAAAGAAAATCAATGAAAGTCTATAGAATGACTTAAGAATTGAGAGACAAATCAATGAAAGCTTGGAAAATGACCTAATCTCTGAAAGGCAAGTCAATGAAAGAATGATGAAATCCCAAACAGATATAAATCAATTAAATCAACAAAATGAGGAAAACCTTCATAGACAAAAGGGTAAAGCTGGTCTTGGATACAAGGAAGAAGGTGAATCCTCCAAACAAGGTGAACAAAGGAATAAAAGATCCACTTGTAATCACTGTGGCAGGGTAGGACATACATCAAACAAATGCTGGAGCAATGGGAAAGCAAAACTTAGTGGCAAATGCTTCAATTGCAATCAGCATGGTCATAAGGCAAATGAGTGTAAAGAAAAACCAAAATTTGAGGGCAACTGTTACAAATGCAAAAAGCATGGTCACAAAGCATTCCAATGCAAAAATAAATCATTCAATCCAGCTAAACAGATTGTCAAAGCCATATTTGGATGGGACTACAACACCTGGTGCAGATGTCACTATTGTGGAGAATATGGACATTCTGGCATAAATTGTGCTAGACATCACCTAAGGAAAAAGGACACTACAGTAAGATGCTATACATGTACAGAACTTGGTCATATAGCTAAAAATTGTATGAATATCAAAAGAATTGAAGATGAGAAGAAAATCAGAGCAGACAACATTCGGAAGCAAATGAAGCAACAGTGGATTCCAAAATCTACTGAGCAAAATAAATCAAATAATGGAAATGTCACTCAAGTAATGAGTGATTCCACCATTTCCAATTAATATTCATAAAAGAAAGATTGGAACTGCATCCTCCAAGATTTATCCTAAGCAAATCCAAAAGAAGAAGGATGATCAAATTAGTATTTTAGATACACTTTGACTTCAGGATGGTTTAAGACTTTACTGAGTTCGATCGGGTGCAACAAAGCTTCATTAACCAAGTCGCAGCTACCGAGTTAGGTTGGTAAGAGAGTTTACCAAGTTTGGTCAGGTGCAACAAAAGTTTCATTGACCAAGTTGTATCAACTGAGGAAGGTCGGTTCGTGACCTAACCGAGTTAGGTCGGTACTTCAATGTTTTCATTTGATCGCCGAGTTGATAATATCTACCGAGCTAGTGGATGACAACCTATCATTTCATCTACCATCGTACCAAAACATTTAGGGAAAATTTTTTGTCAAAAGGGGAAAAAATTGATCTCATTTTTCACTGTGAACAAAGAGCTAAGTTATCTTTTGCGATTCCAGAGCGAGCATAAAGCATTTTCGAGCAAATTTTTTTTTTTCTTTTCAAAAGGGCAAAGAATTTGTTCAGAATTTTTCTACACCTACCGAGTAGCAATGGCATCCAGAAGTGGCAGCTCCAAGACAAAGAAAGGCTCAAAAATGCTGGTTAGAGGAGAGGAATGGAAGACCCTAAACTTCAAATTGGCACCGACAATTGCAGAATCATTGGACCCTAACGGTGCTTAGTCACAAATCCCTCCAAAGGTACTTCTTATTAATGACATTCACTCTCATTTCAAGTGTTCCATTCAAGAACTTGGAAACCTAGAAATTGACAATGCCCTAGGTGAAATGAGCGTAGATGGAACCTTGAAACCTGAACATAAACATCTTGAAACAAAAGGGTTAACCCATATTTTGCATTTGCCAAGGAAATTTCAAGTAAAATGGGTTAGGTATGTACTCAGTCGGGTTCACAATGGCCAATTGTGGTTAGAGCAACCAGTACTTATCACTAAGAAAATGATTAGAAAATTACTGGACTCCCCATGTTGAGCAAAGCCAAGACTACCAAAACCCTAGGTCGGGAAGAATTGTAGAGACTAATCCAAGCAGAATGGGATGGCAGAGGACTTAAGCTCAGTACAGTAACTGATGTTGAATTGAGATTTGGCATTCACATCATTGCTTATAAAATCTACAATTCAAGCCGTCCAAACAGTGTATCCTGTGAAGCTGTGGTTTTGGCATACAAAATAGTAAAGAGGAATGTAGAGTTTGATTTATTGAAATTGCTTTTGTCCCAATTCAATAAAAATATGGAAAGCATAAGGACTTCCAAGAACAACTCCTGTAAATTTGGTTCACTTTTGATTTGTTTGTTTTTCTATATTCTAAAGTCCTTTCCATCTAAAGGATCAATAGTATGGAAAAAGGATATCCCAATTCTTTATCAAATTAATGAATTCATCGCCGAATTAGGTGAAAATTTTGACAGTGTTTTGGATAGTTATTTTGAAGAATTTAAGGAAAGAATGAAAAATAGGTTCCGAATTCCTCCAAGACTTGTTGAAGAGTACAAGGAAGATGTATGTTTCATGGTAGACTATGACAAGGTATACATACAGGAAGTCAGGCCTCGGGTAGCATGGGTGAAACCTCTTCCTTATGAGGTAAATATTGATGAAACCAGGGACATCATAGAAGCACTGGTAAATGAACCTGTAGACCCAAGGCAACCAGTTTTTGGAGCATATGATGAAGCTAAGGCTAGAATTGAGCTTCAAGTTAAAATCCCTTAGGCCATTAGCAAAGGAAAGAGGAGCATAGCCAAACTAAAAACAGATGTTGGCCCTCTCATGATAACAGAAGGGAGAGGAGAAGATGAAGAAGAGGAGGAAACCAAGTCTGAAAAAGAAGAAAAGCCTCAATGAAAGAAAGGTAACATGACTATCACCAAACCTACAAAGCAAACTACTACAGTGTTCTCCAGGAGAACAAGACAGGGAAAGAAGGAACCTGTACTTGTTAAGCGTCCACTCACCCTTGAGGCAAGACTAAAGCAATTAGATGTAGGAGCTAGCTTCACAAACTTCAAAGCATTGAAGTTTGAAACCATAATAGAATAGGAGAAAATGCAAATTGAGGAACTGGTACTAAAAAAAATGGGTAAATGGAAATACTCCCCAGACTAGATAGCCTCTTAGATCTCCAAAGAGCTATTGGAGAGGTTGCAATGAAGATGGGAAGCTGCAACCAAGACTGTCAAAGACATTTATGAGCAGACCCTAAGGAATCTCCTGCCGAGTCTCACTAATGCTGAAGTGAAGAAATCACTGAAAGACCACGAAGGTAACTTGATGATTAGATTCCACACTTGTTTGATACTTGTCAAAGACATTGAGCATGTATTAAATGATGCAACAAACATGTGCAAAAATATCTATCATCTACACAAAACTAGTGATGATACTGTTGAAATCAAGGACAGTGACAACAGGGATGATAATGATGATGATGATGATGGTGATGACATTGAAGACATTCCGGAAGACCTGCAATCATTAATGTTAGAAGTTGAAGAAGAAGCTGAAAGAGAAATGAAGGAAGAAGCAGAACAAGCTAAGGAGGAAGAAGATCCACTAATAATTGCAGCCAAAGTCATTGCATCTCTTCCTCACTCTCCACCTAAAATAGGAACATCAACTGTAGAGATAGCTTCTACTGGTGAAATTGTGAGCTCAATAGCCTCATCAATTGATCAATCTTCACCTATCTCCTCTCAGCTTCGGGTACCATCCATGCAAGTGTCTACCACTTCATTAACCAAGCTATAGCTACCTTCTTTGATCGAGTTATCCTCAATCACAGCAGTAAGTTTTTCAAGTATATCAATTGCAGAGTGTACAGTAAGTGTACCTACAAGTACTACAATTTTGACTTCTCCTGCTCCAATTTTGGCAACTGTTAGTTCTCCCACTCCATCCTATACAGCAATGTTGGGACTAACACTAATTTTTGATACTATTAGCACTTCTCTCAGTCTTTCTCTAGTTAGTCCTATTCCAGTTTTGTCAGCTAGTCTAGCATCATCAACTATTATTTCAATTTCAAAGGGCAAAGATGCAGTCACTGTAGAAAAACCAAAAAGATACATATTTTCTAGTAAGGTAGTGGATGAGGAAATAGATCTGGATAAGGACATTGTCATTCCTAAGATAGATCTAGATACTGCATCAGTTGATGAAATGAGAATGACCAGTCAGCTAATAGAGTAGAAAGCTAGGCAAAAACAGCTGAGGCATGAGAGAGACAAGGAATATAGCATCATTGAGAATGCTAAGAATATCATAACAGATGCTATAGGTGTTGAAGTAGATTCTACTCAACACATTTTGATTCAGTTAGAAGAGGCTATATATAAATTTAATGAGGACAGCTCCGACCAAGAGAAATTGATTGAAAAGGTAGAGAAGAAATTTGACAATAAGGTGCTTGAGCACATTGCTCAGCATATTGCAGTAAAACAGGTAGAATTGTCTACAATTTTGAGTAATTTTGAACGTTCTTTTAATAATGTAACTTCACTTTTTGGAAAACTCTGTGATGTTACTGAGTTTACTAAGGAAATAAAAGAAAAGTTGAATAAAATTGATGCAAATATGAAGGTCAGTGCTCAAATGCTGCAATCTGACCACAGTGCAAGTTCATCCCATCATCTGAGAATAGGGTTTTTATCAGAGAAACAGGTAGAATTGCTGAGAGAGGAAGCAAGGATCAGGTCTACTCTGATTGACATCCAGAATATGATCCTTCCTATCATGGACACAATGTAGAAGCATATTACTCACTCTAAAACATTGATCCATGACAACAACTTCTCTATTGAAGATCACATGATTGAACTCTTTGCAGAAGTTCAAATTGCACTCTCCACCAAAAAAATTTTGCAAGAAAATTGGGATAAGACTTTGTCTCTTATTCTCAAAGTACATTCAGAATTTCTCTCTCATTTTGGAATCTCCGTGTAAATATATACTGTTTGGCATTATTGTCAAAAAGGGGGAGATAGACTTCAAGAGCTAACTGTACATATTGTATGGGGGAGATATATGTAAATAAAAGGATATATGTTGCAAGATTTGCAAAAAGATCAATTTTGAACTGTATATCATTTTTATTTTGCAAATAAACTTTGATTCATAATTTTTTTTGTCACTAATGCCAAAGGGAGAGATTGTTGGCATAAAAGTATTTTCCATTAGTGACAACACTCATTAAACAGTTCAAACCGAGCATCGAAGACACAGTTCAAACCGAGCGTCGAAGACACAGTTCAAATCGAGTGTCAAAGACATAGTTCAAACCGAGCGTCAAAGACATAGTTCAAACCGAGTAAAGTTGCACTTAGTGTTAATCGAGTAAAGATAGAAGCAGTGTTAACTGAGTAAAGATAGAAGCAGTGTTAACCGAGTAAAGATGGACGCAGTGTTAACCGAGTGAAGATGTACTTAGTGTTAACCTAGTAAAGATGGACTCAGTATTGACCGAGTGAAGAAGGACTCAGTGTTAACAAAGCTTAGTCGGTTAACAAAGAAATTAGTTTTTACCAAGTGACACTATATCTACCGAGTCACCAATGGTTACCGAGTTCTAGGCAATGTTGTATGACTACTATGAACCGAGCCCCTACCTCTACCGAGTGCATGACGATGCTGTGTAATGTAGTGGATGCCGTGTATCAGAAGGTCATCAATTCTGTCTGAAGAACCCAAGTTTATTTTACTATTTGGCCAACTCAGTTATATTTTGTTTACTTGTTTTCAGCCGACCTTGCATCTATAATTACTAAAATGGTATATATATGTGTATAATATAGAGTTGTAATTGTTGTAATGAAAGAAGCGACATGTATGAATGTATACATATTGTGATACAAGAGACAGATGTGAATTCAACAACAGAGTAGTATATTAGCAAGGTTCAAAAGGTGCAGTAAAGATTTCATCAATCACAAGAGGTGATTATTGCAAAAGATCTAATCAAGGTATATGTAGATCTGATTGGTTCATCCTAACAGGTGAATCATCTAAAATCCTCTAACAAGGTAGACTTAACAGTCTTTGTATAAATCTCCTAACAAAGTGCATACTTGAAATGTATGTTTTAAATCCTTTAACAAGGTGGATCTAGCAATCCTCTTTGCTCCTAACAGGGCAGATCACCAGAAGTGATCATTGTATGCCTTAACCGGCTAACTTCCTACTGCAGAAAATAAGCTTTGTGGGTTTCATCCCCAGCCCAGTTTTACTTTCCATTTTGGAAGGTTTCTGGGTCACCAAATCTCTGTGCATATGTGTTATGAATATTTATTTATCTCTTGCATGCATTAGATTAGGTGAATGAATGATTTTCTAGTTTATACTAAATTAACTTAAAAGTTGTATTGTTACTGATTCACCCCTCCCCTCTTAGTAACTTGTTATATCTTGAATATTTCCAACAAATTTCATGAATTTTTCAATTTATGATTGACAACTTTTAGCAAGAAAATAAAAATTGGTCTAGATAGTTACCAAGGACAAGAAAACAATTGGAATAGGCTGCACATGTATATTTAACCTCTCCTAACTCATTTTGGAATGTTGGATTCTTTTGTAGTGAAGACTTGATAGTTTTGAGCATTACATGCATACTATGTTATAACTCAAGCCTCTTATTGAATTTGGATTGAAATTGGTGATTTTTAATTATATATAGCTTCTATGTATCATTATATTCCTTTCCCATCTTTTGAGTTTGTTTGGTTTCAAATTTTTTTTCTTAATAAAATTTCCAAGGTTCCTATGTTATCTCTAGACTGAATAAGGACAATTTGAAAATAATGCCAAAATCTCATAACTCCACCACTGGTTTATAATGACCTTTGGAGGATATGTAGAGGAGTAAATTGTTAGAAAGGTCAGATTTGTTATTGCACCAAAATATCAACCTATTAATGCCCAATACAAGCAATAGTCTTATAGAATTGCATGAGGTGGTTAAGTCACGTCACGTACCCTATGAGTGACATTGGCCAACGAGCAACAATACACCTTCCAATGTCCTTCATTATGGCTTGTAAGATTTGAACCTATGAAAAAGATTTGATACCAATTATTAGAAAGGTAGGGTTGTTGTTGCATGAAAAGATCAACCTATCAATGTTTGATGCACCAATAGTCTTATAGAACCACATAAGGTAGTTATGCCATGTCATGAACCTTGTGAGTGATGATGGCCCACTACTAACATAAATATACTATAATGTGAGTTTTCTTTGAAACCATGAAAGTTGAGCAATAAATTTTGAGACTAAATCCTAGGTGAGTTGAATGGTAACCCAACTAGGTTCAAAAATACAATTGAGGAGAAAAAATTGCAAGGAGTGAACGAATGAACCAAACTAATGATTCAAGAGTGTGTGTGGGAGACTTGATAAGGTGTAGATATAGTATAATCAAAATTTGAGATAATTTTATTTTTTTGTAGCTACTAAACTTAGACTAGTTAAATAAACCCTTATAATGGCTTATAAATCCTCATTTATAGATTAGGGCATGTATAAACATCATAGGGAGGTGAAACCTACAAATTATTTTGGGGATCCAAAATAGGTATTTAAAAAGTAGATTAGTTTTGAGATTATTTTGTAAGTTTGAGAAGTTAAGCCTCAAAAACTAAATTTGGAGGCCTAATTCAAGCCTAAAAAGGGTGCAAGGCCTAGTTGCAAGAATCAAGAGGTTAATAGAAAATATAGATGTTTAGACAACTATCACACATCTTTTCAAGTTTTCCTATGATATTTGTGAGACATCCACACTCCTACAAGTCTTCCTATGGGATTTGGAGCTCATGTTAAATTGATGGTCTTGTTGAGAAATAAGATGGAAAATGGATGCAAGTGTAAATTGTTAGGACAACCTTGTAAAAAAGTGGGTGAACATGGATTGGAAAACCCTAGGTAGAAGTTCTAAAGTTAGTATTGGATAGTTCTTAACCTAGTTGAAGGTCTAAGGGATTCAGTAGGAGTGTTTGGTGTAGGTGGATAATTTCAAATTGGTTTTAGAATAAAAAAATATTTGGGTAGATATTTGTTTGTATGTCAAAAATCACTATGGAAACTAATGTGGAGTTAGCCAAGAAGATATAGGATCTAGAAGAAGAGAATATGCAATTGAAGGAGAAGTTTGTAAATTTGGAAGAAATACTTGGTAAAGTGGTCCAATATAAGATATAAGAGGTAAAAAGTATGGTTACTTGGAAAGAGGAGAAAGAAAATCTCAAAGAAGTGAGCATAGAAGAAGAAGTACCATAGCTTGATCTAATATTGTAGGGGAATACTTTCCTTAAAGATTTTAAGTCTTTAAGAGGTAAAGCCTTAGAAGGTGCACACTTATTTAGTAGAAAGAGAGGCATGATCTATGATGGAGTGGATAAAAGGAATGGAGAAACACTTTGAGTGTGAAAACATTATTGAAGCCTAAAAAGTTAAGGTTGCTAAGTCAAGAATGAGAGGAGTAGCACTTACTTGGTGGAAGTTTGCATAAGTTGAAAGAAAGAAACAAGACAAAGGTCCTATAAAGATTTGGAAAGGAATGGTGGCCAAAATTAGATCAAAGACTTACCTTCCTAAATATTATGAAGTAAATTTTTTGAATAAAAGACAAAACCTAAAACAAAAAGACTTAGATGTATGTGCCTACACATAGGAATTCCAAAAATTATGCCTTAGGTCCCATGTGGTATAAAATGAAAGAATTAATTTGGCTAGGTATCATAATGGCTTGAAATGAAATATACAAGAAGAAATAAATCTCTTTAGCCAAAAAATAGTATCCATAAATGTTACAATTTTTCTTTAAAGGTATAATAAAAGCTCAAATAGAAACATGACACCAATAGTTGTGGTAGAGGAAGAGGAAGAGATGGAAGTGGTTGAAGAGGGAGTTTTTGAGGGAGAAACTCATAATAAAGAACCAAAGGAGAGGATATACTTAATGAAAAAAGCGAAGAGACAAGTGTTGGAATTATTTAGAATAATTTGGGTGGGGGGGGGGGGGGGGGGGGGGGGGGTGAATAAGTTATCCAAGGTCTAGATGTACAACTAAAAATTTTTACAACTTAGTGAACCCATATTGATAAATCATTTCATCATGCATGCATCCATTAGATCATAAAATTATTTAAACTTATAGGTTACTATCAAATCAACTTTATAAAAGTGTAAGCATGAAACATAAAAAATTCAATAACACATTTGACACAATGATTTAATGTGGAAACCCAATTTGGGAAGAACCACCAATAACATGCTACTCATTCTCACTCTTTTGAATGATTCCCTATGAAAGGCCAACCCTATTAAAGGTTACAATGCACACTATTAAATGTTACCTAGTTTTAGGATTTCAATCACCCTGTTAGGAGTGAGCCTTAATAGAGGAGTTTAGATCATTGACTTGGAATGTCACATAGTTAAAGGATTTACAAATAGCTGTTAGGTAAATCTTAATCCAAAGGATTTACCCTAGTCTAATATAATGAATAGAAAGTAATAGTAAGGCTTGATTGCATAACAAATTACAACTCCCTTTTGTAGATTATAGATCTTTATTTTCAATCCTCCATTTTGCTTGGCTTTCACACACTTCAACTTTGATAGCTTATTCAACCTTCAAGCATTCATACCCTTAAGCCTTCTTTCCTTGCTTGACAATTTTGGTCTCTTCTCTTAGGTCACTGAATGAAACAATACCCTAGACTCCTTGTCTTCCTTAGGTTCTCACACATGACAACCCTTACTTCTGACCAGTCATCTTTATAAATATAAAATTTAGATCTTTTATCATTCAATCTCAATCATCAATTTTTAGGGTAAGGTTGGATTAGGTAGGATTCAATGAATCTACCCATCTTTTCATTTTATTCCCTTCTCGAAACTTCTCCTTCAATCCTCTTTAAATTAACCTCAAAATGGTCCATCTTGAATTTTGTGCCACTAGCTCATCAAGCTTATCTTTTGCATGGTTCACACAATTCAATAAATCAAACTTGTTGGTTCTGATTCATTGAATTCATGATCTTTCTTATAATGCTAACACTTAGCATTAAATTTCTTCTTATGCTTGGCACTTACTAAATTACTCGACATCCACTATCAAAACACTCACACAAACTAAAGTTTACTAGTGCTTGACATCAACCAAACATTACTTGGCTTACACTGTATCACTCGATATACACTAAATTTTTACTTTATTTGGCTCCAACCAATTTTCTCCTCGGCTTCAACTAACGTTGCTAAACATCTACTATGTAGATTTTTATTCTTGGAAGACATACTTGTTGGAAATGATTGAAATGATCATCAGAAAAGTTGTTAGCATAATATATGGAATTGGTAAAGAATGTCCTCAATCATTGTTTTGTCATTGATGTCAAACTTGCTACTTGCAGGAATGATAATTGCTTTAGTGATCCAAATAATATCAATTAGTTGATTTTCAAGGAGGAGGCAATCAATAAGATGTAACTAGAACACCTAGAGAAAGGTTGAAGTTATGATGTTGTAATGAAGTACAAGGATCAGCTAAGCCATTGATGAAAAAGTGTATTTGATGACATATTATAAGATACAAAGAATGGGCACACTAAAACATATCAAAGATTTAAGGTTTTAGCTAAGTCTTTTGTAAAGCTCAACTAAGTTCATTAGAGAGAAGGAGCCAAGCAAGCTAGTAAGAGCCGAGCAAATTCCTAGTTAATGACGAGTAAACTTCAGATGACGAGAAGACTTCAGATATCGAGTAAACTTTAGATGCTGAGTGACATAGACTTAATCAAGTGCCAAGTAGAATCAAGTGCCGAGTAGAACCAAGTGCTGAGTAAAACCAAGTGCCGAGTAGGTATAGGTGTTGAGTAACACAGAGGTGTCAAGCACAAGTAACTCGATAATGCCGAGTTGCTGCATTCTTTTGAAAATCAAATATTTGCCAGATCTAAGCCGACAAGGTTGTTATCTAGAAATTTGTGAATTAAAAGGAAGATAAGAATGATGAGCTGGTGGCACAGAACACCATGTAGAATGTTTTTAAGGATACAAATGGAAAAGTTTCTAGAAGAAAACAAGATATGGGGTAGATACATTGTATCCTACCTAATCCATTTTGAAACCCTAAAATTGAAGAGGGAGAATTGAGCAGCAAAGGAAAATCAGATCTCTATTTAAGAAGACATAAGTTAATGAAAAAAGAGAGAGAGGTGGTCAAGCATAAAAGCATGAAGTATTGAAGAAGGTGCTAAAGGAGAAGAAAGAAAATGAACTCTGTTTGGACAGAAGACCACAAGGATGATTGCATTGGAAGAATGAGTAAGAAGACTCAAGGAGACAAAGCTTGAGAGGAAGATAAGCAGACAAAGCTAGAGTGATTGAAGCCAAGCATAAGGATTGAATTGAAAGTGTGATCTGAAATCTGCAAAGTATGTTGTAAGTTATATTAGATCAAAAGACCATTATCGTTACTTTCTAGCAATTGTAACAGTAAGTTTAAATCCTATGGACTTAGGTTGGTTTAATAGCCATAAGATAAATCCTTTAACAGGGTGACATTCCAAGTGAATGTGCTAAAGACCTTTAACCAGGCCCATTCCTAACAGTTTGGTGAAATCCTCTAACAAGGTCACATTTAACAGTGTGTTGTAAGCCTTTAACAGGGCAGGCTTTTAACAAGGCATCACTTCATAAGAGTGAGAATCAAGTAGTATGTTACTGGTGGTTTTTCCCAAATTGGGTTTCCACGTAAATCATTGTGTCATGTGTTGATCTTGGATGTTTTATCTTTGCATATTGGTTTACTGTAACTTGCTTATATGATTGATTTAAGTTTGGATGGATGAAAAGTGTATGGATTCATTAAAAGTAGTAAAAAGATATTAATAGGGCATTTGGACCCCCCCCCACCCCCCCCCCCCCCCCCCCCTCCCCCCCCCCTCTCCTCAGTTATTGTAAAAAATTCTAACAATTGGTATCAGAGCTTGATTGCTGATTCAGTTTAAAGGGACTACAAGTAGAAAAGATCAAAATGCCAAAGAGAGAAGTTCCCAAGCTCAACAAAGACAACTTTGTTGCATGGAAAAGTTTGATGAAGCTACATCTTGGATCCATAGGAGATTATGCCCAAAATTCAATTGTCACTGAACATGTAGATCCAATAGGTGCTCCTACTACAAAAGACATGAAAAAAAAGCAAGAACACAATCAGATAATGCTGGAAATTGCCTCTGCACTTAGCTATGCTGAATTTGATGATATCAAAGGATGTGACACTGAATTCAAAATGTGGAAAGCCCTATTAGACATCTATGGAGGAGATCAGTATGTACAAAGAGAAAAAAGAGAAAGTCTCAGAGGAAAGTTTGATGACATGAAAATGGAAGAAAATGAGAATGCTTCTCAGTATGGTGCAAGAATAAAGGAAGTGGTAAGTGCAATAAGATGCTTAAGTAGTCAACTGGATGAAGATACTGTTAATAGTAAGTTTTTAAGAACCTTGCTCCCTATCTATGCTATTAGAGTATCAACAATACAAGAGCTAAGATGTATACTAAGAAATAATCTAAGTTTTGAAGGTATAATCGGTAGACTCATTGCATTTGAGTTATCTAACTTTGACAACTACAGACCTAAAAATGTCGAATCTACTTTTAAGGCCAAGTTATCACTGAAAGATGCTGAATAGGTGAAATCAAAGAAAGGAAGAAAAATGAAGTATGTATCTAGTGACAGTAGCACTGATGAGGAAGATGTGGAACAATTGGAATCATTGCTTGCTAGAAGATTTCACAAGGGCAAAGGAAAATTCAAAGGTAAGATGCCTATCATTTTTTTCAATTGAAACGAAGTAGGTCATATTGTTGCAAGGTGTCCACAGAAAAAGGATTCCAAGGAAGGCAACAAATACAAGAATAGAAGAGATGATGACAAGAGAGACTACAAAGAAAAAGGTAAGAAGTGTTATATTGTTGAAGAAAATTCTGATGACAATGATGATGAAGTTGTTTATGTAGCCATGAAGGACCAATTTGATGAAGAAGAGCCCACAACATTAGTAAAATGTATAAACAAGAATGACAGATGGATCATAGATAGTGGATGCTCACATCACATGACAGGAGACAAAAGTAAGTTTGTTAACTTTACTCAGTATGATGGAAATAATGTTAGATTTGGTAATGATGCTCCATGTCAAATCAAAGGAAAAGGTTCCATTAAGCTCACAGAACAAATTTCTTGTGACAATGCATACTATGTTGAAGGATTAAACTACAATTTACTGAGTGTTTCACAGTTAGGCAATATAGGTTACAAAGTGGAATTTGGAAACAAAACTGCAAAAATCTATGATACTGATGGTAAATTGACAGGAAAAGGAGATCAAACAAAGAGTAATTTTTTTTATCTGATATAGATGATGTTTCTTGTCTACTTGCAAAATTTGATGATGAATGGTTATGGCATAGAAGATTATGTCATGTCAAATTTAACAATCTAGTCAACATCAGTAAAATGAAGAAAGTCAGAGGTTTACCACAATTGAAGAAGCCTGATAATATCATGTGCAAACAATGTCAGTTAGGAAAGATGACAAAGTCAAGTTTCAAAAGAAAAAACTATACATCTAAAGAGATACTTGAGTTAGTTCACACTGACTTATGTGGTCCAATGGAAATACAAAGCTACAAAGGAGATAAATAAATAATGCTATTTTTTGATGACTATTCCAGGATGATGACTGTTATGTTCTTAAAACAAAAATTTGATGCTTTTCAAATGTTTAAGTGGTATGTGGCTAGAGTTGAAAAGGAAACTGGAAAAAGATTGAAATGCCTAAGATCAGATAGAGATGGTGAATTTACATCAAATGAATTCGAGATATTTTGTAATGATAAAGGAATCAAAAGACAAACATCAGCTCCTAGAACTCCCCCACAGAATGGAATTGCTGAAAGAAAAAACAGATCTATGAATGACTGTGCCAGAACACTAATGATGGAAAAAACTGTTGCTCTAAAATACTGGAGAGAAGTGGTAAGTGTAGCTGTTCATACACTGAACTGAGTACAAGTCAAAAAAGGTACAAATACAACACCTTTTGAATTATGGTATGGTTACTCACCCAATGTAAAACATTTCAAAGTATTCAGTTGCAAATGCTTTATCCTTAAAGATGTTAGAAATGGAAAATTTGATGCAAAAAGTGATGAAGGTATATTTCTTGGTTACTCCACTAGAAGTAAGGCATATAAGTGCTTAAATACTAACACTAACAAAATTGTGGAAAGTGTAAATGTAAATTTTGATGAGCACACAGAAGTTCAAGCTGAAGAACCAAAGAAAATGGAAGAGTATAGAACCTTTGTGTATTCTTATGAAGGAATGACTGTTGATGAGGATGATTTTAATCAAATTAAAAATCAACAACAAGTATCAGTTTCAGTCGAGTCTCAACCAGTGAATGCCGAGTTGCATTCAGAAGCCGAGTTGTAGAATGAAGAAAATGCACAATCTAATTTTGAAAATAGTACACATGATGAAGAACAATCTGACAATGAAGTGCATAGTGATCTTGAATCTGAAAGATCAAACATGGAAACAAGGACAGAGCCAAGGTTATCCAAATATGTAAAAAGACATTACCCTGCTGAACAGATAATTGGTGACAAAGATGCAAGACCAATGACAAGGAATAGACTAAGACATGAATTATGTCTGATCAACAAATCAGAACCCAAGATAGTATATGGTGCATTACAAGATGATGATTGGTATAAAGCTATGGAAGAAGAAATTGATCAAATAAGAAAAAACAAAACCTGGAGTTTGGTTCCCAGACCAACTGACAAGATTGTGATTGGCACCAAATGGGTATTTAGAAACAAACTAGATAAGAATGGTGAGATTACCAGAAACAAAGCTAGACTAGAATACAAGGGTTATGCTCAAGAAGAAGGAATAGACTATGGGGAAACATTTTCTCCTGTTGGTAGAATGGAAGGAGTAAGAACTTTACTTGCATATGCTGCCTACAAAGATTTTAAAGTCTATCAGATGGATGTAAAATCTGCTTTCTTAAATGGTATACTAGAAGAAGAAGTTTACATTGAACAACCAAAAGGATTTGTTGATGAAAACAACATGGATATGGTGTGTAAGCTACATAAAGCACTCTATGGTTTGAAACAAGCACCTAGAGCATGGTATGAGAGACTTCACAAGTATCTAGTGCAAATCAAATTTGAAAGAACTGATGATAACAACAACATGTACATCAAAGTAGAAGAAGGTAAAGACATTATTGTATCTAAAATATTTGTGGATGACATAGTGTTTGGTGGTAAGGAAGTACTTTGCAAAGGCTTTGCTAACAAAATGAAAGATGAATTTGAGATGTCTATGTTTGGAGAAATCAAATTTTTTGTTGGATTACAAGTACATCAACTCAAACATGGAATATTTGTTACACAATCAAAATACATTAAAGAAATTCTTAAAACATTTGGATTGGAGAAATCCAAACCAGTTAGCACACCAATGGCAACAGGAAATAAGCTGTCCAAAAATGATGAGTCAGCTGAAGTCAATCAAACAATGTACAGATCCATGATTGGAAAAATACAATATGTTGTACATAGTAGACTAGACATAATATTAGCAGTTGGAATAGTGGCTAGGTTCTCTACTAATCCTTAAAAAAATCATCTCATAATAGTAAAAAGAATAATGAGATATCTGAAAGGAACTAATGACTTTGGTCTATACTACAAAAAGAATGGAAAATTTGAGCTCAATGCATATACAGATGCAGACTGGGGAGGAAACATTGATGATAGAAAAAGCACAAGTGGAGGTGCATTATTTCTAGGCAAAAGGCTGGTCACCTGGACTAGCAAGAAACAAACATGTACATCCCAGTCCACTGTAGAGTTAGAATATGTGGCAACTGTAGTCAATTGCACGAACATTGTATGGATCACACATCTATTGAATGGAATGAAAGAAGAAGTAACAAAACTTGTGATATTGTATTATGATAATACAGGTGGTATAAATATATCCAAAAATCCAGTGATGCATGCAAAAACCAAGCATATTGCAATCAAGTATCATTATGTCAGAGAATTGGTAGAAGACAAACAAGTAAAGTTGGAATACATTCACATAAAAGAACAAACTGCAGATATCTTCACCAAACCATTGCCCAAGGATGCCTATCAATATCTTAGAGGCAAGTTAGGGGTAATACCCCTAACTCAAGCAGTTTAAGGCAACAAGGAAGTGGCCCTGCATCAACAGGAATAAATCATTGAAATATTAACAGGTTGATGCAAAGGATGACAGCAGGACCAGAAACTCCAAATCAATCACAAGTATGGTGACAAAGGGAGAAAATAAACAAGAAGCCAAAGTTTATATTTTGCATGATAAAGATGCTACATCTTTGGAATTTATGTCAAAGAGGGAGAAATATGCAGAAATCTAATCAATACAAAGAAAGAGGGAGATATATATGAAAGAGGGATATATGAGATTAGTAGTAAAAAAATAAAGCAAGACAACGTATACAATCTTGGTGGTAACTAAGTTGATTAATTGATCAGTTTGGTTTGCCATCAATGCCAAAGAGGGAGATTGATGGAAATGATTGAAATGATCATAAGAAAAGTTGTTAGCATAATATATGGAACTGGTAAAGAATGTACTCAAACATTGTTTTGTCATTGATGTCAAACTTGCTACTTGTAGGAATGACAATTGCTTTAGTGATCCAAATACTATCAATTAGTTGATTATCAAGGAGGAGGCAATCAATAAGATGTAACTAGAACACCTAGAGAAAGGTTGTAGTTATGATGTTGTAATGAAGTACAAGGATCAGCTAAGCCATTGATGAAAAAGTGCATTTGATGACATACTATAAGATACAGAGAATGAGCACACTAAAACATATCAAAGATTTAAGGTTTTAGCTAAGTCTTTTGTAAAGCTCAACTAAGTTCATTAGAGAGAAGGAGCTGAGCAAGCTAGTAAGAGCCAAGAAAATTCCTAGTTAATGCTGAGTAAACTTCAGATGCTACGTAGACTTTAGATGTCGAGTAAACTTCAAAAGCTGAGTGACACAGAGTTAATCAAGTGCCGAGCAGAATCAAGTGCTGAGCAGAATCAAGTGCTAAGCAGAACCAAGTGTCGAGCAGAACCAAGTGCCGAGTAGGTATAGGTGCCAAGTAACACAGAGGTGCTGAGCACCAGTAACTCGATAATGCCGAGTTGCTGCATTCTTTTCAAAATCGAAGATTCACTAGATCTAAGCTGACAAGGTTGTTATCTAGAAATTTGTGAATTAAAAGGAAGATAAGAATGATGAGCTGGTGGCACAGAACACCATGTAAAATGTTTTTAAGGATACAACTGGCGAAGTTTCTAGAAGAAAACAAGATATGGGGTAGATACATTGTATCCTACCTAATCCATTTTGAAACCCTAAAATTGAAGAGGGAGAATTGAGCAGCAAAGGCAAATCAGATCTCTATTTAAGAAGACATAAGTTAATGAAAAAAGAGAGAGAGGTGGTCAAGCATAAAAGCATGAAGTACTGAAGAAGGTCCTAAGGAGAAGAAAGAATAGGAACTTTGTTTGGATAGATGACCACAAGGATGATTGCATTGGTAGAATGAGTAAGAAGACTCAAGGAGACGAAGCTTGAGAGGAAGATAAGTAGACAGAGCTGGAGTGATTGAAGCCAAGCATAAGGATTGAATTGAAAGTGTGATCTGAAATCTGCAAAGTATGTTGTAAGTTATATTAGATCAAAAGACCATTATCGTTACTTTCTAGCAATTGTAACAGTAAGTTTAAATCCTATGGACTTAGGTTGGTTTAATAGCCATAAGATAAATCCTTTAACAGGGTGACATTCCAAGTGAATGTTCTAAAGACCTTTAACTAGGCCCATTCCTAACAGTTTGGTGAAATCCTCTAACAAGGTCACATTTAACAGTGTGTTGTAAGCCTTTAACAGGGCATCACTTCAGAAGAGTGAGAATCAAGTAGCATGTTACTGGTGGTTTTTCCCAAATTGGGTTTCCACATAAATCATTGTGTCATGTGTTGATCTTGGATGTTTTATCTTTGCATATTGGTTTACTGTAACTTGCTTATATGATTGATTTAAGTTTGGATGGATGAAAAGTGTATAGATTCATTAAAAGTAGTAAAAAGATATTAATAGGGCATTTGGACCTTGAATAACTGATTCACCCCCTCTCTTAGTTATTCTAAAGAAGTCTAACAATACTTTGTTTAACTTTTTCTTCTAAACTTAATTACTGTATGCATCGTTTACAACCTTACCTAGATTACCAATGCAATATAATATCACTATCTTAATTGATCCTTGTATTCCTTTTCCATATCATAACTCAAACTTTCCACTAGGTTCTATTTTTACCTTATTTAATCAAATCCTCTTCATCAATCAAACAAATGATAGTACTCAAATCATCTAAGAAATTATCTTACCAACAAGTACAAAGTTGACATTAGTGATAAAACAATGATTGAACACATTTTTGTACTTGTATCAATCTATTTTCAACAATCTCGCTCTTTGGCATTGATGGAAAACTAAACTTACTAAACTTAATCAATACAACTAACAAAATACCAAAAATAAAATGATTCCTTGCATTGAAATCTCTCCCTTTATTAGTAACTTTCATGTTTTGAATAGGTTACAAAATTCTGTTCTGATCAATAGATAATCCATCAATTCATCCTTATTACTTCGTCCTTATGGCTCCCTCTGGATCACTTCTTATATCTCCCTTGACATCTCCATCTAATTGGGTATTCCATGTTTCTTATGTATCTTCTTTCTCCCTTTATTTCTAATATTTAGGATTTCTCCCTCTTTGACAATAATGCGAAATGCTTGTCATCTAAATATGCAAATATGAACATTTTCAGTTTCTCCCTTGGTCACCTTGCTTATGACTAATTTGTAGTTCCAACTCTTTGATTACTTTAGGTATCTCCTAAAGTAAGATCCACTACATCAATGTGCAACATATGTCAATCATCTTGTTTCATGAAGGGCACTTCTTAGATGCTTCTTAAATAGCATTTGATAAGGGTGTCACCCCTAGTTTACCTCTTAGACACTCATGAGTATCCTTAGGTAATGCTTTTGTGAAGATATCAACTATTCACTCTTTTGTGTTAATGTATTCCATCTTCACTTCTTTATCTTGAACTAACTCTCTCAAGTAATGATACCTGATTGCAATGTTCTTAGTCATTGTATGCATCATAGGATTCTTTGATATATTTATAGCACTTGTGTTATCAAAATAAAGTATCACAACTTCAGTGATTTCCTCCTTCATACCTTTGAGTAGTTGTTTGATCAATACACTATTTGCATAATTTACTATAGTAACAATAGATTTAGCTTCAATAGTAGATTGAGATATGTAGTTTTGTTTCCTGCTAGTCCATGTAACTAGATTTTTTCCTAAGAAAAATGCTACTCTTCTAGTTCTCTTTCTGTCATCAATATATCCACCCCAATCAACTTTAGTGTAGGCTCTCAATTCAAATTTCTCATTTTTATTATAGTATAGATCTATTGGAAATATTCAAGACTAAGCTAAGTTACTAAGAGGGGAGAGGTGAGTCCATACCTTCTAAAACTTCAACAATTTCAACCTTTAATCCAACCATTCAATTATCATTTATCCATCATATAAATTTAGATCTAATTACATGCATAAGAAACTGAAAGCATTCACAACACTGAAACACAAAGATTTGGTGACCCAAAAACCTTCCAAATAGAAAGTAAAACTAGGGTGGGGATGATACCCACAACTTTAGTACTATAGTATAAAGTTAGGCTACTAAAGCTTACATTGACCACTTCTGATGATCTGCCCTGTTAGGAGCAATAAGGACTACTAGGTCCACCTTGTGAAAGGATTTACAAAGATACAATTAAGTATGCATTCAGTAAATAGATTTACAAAAGATTATTAGGTCTACCTTGTGAAAGGATTTGACTGATCCATCTACTAGGATGAAGTAGTAGATGATCTCTGATTTGCAGCTTGGCTTGCTAAATGAGATTCCTTTGTCTATTGATCACCTATCTATGATAGATATGTCTTTGTTGCTCCTTATGCTATTATGGCCTTTATAATTTGCTCCTTCTACTTTTCTCTAATGTAATTTTAATTCACATATTTTTTATGCATCCATCCATATATTGGATATGACAAAATGCATTCAATATATATCAATCTAATTATACAAATTACAAAGTTGGCCATTATACAAGTTACCACAAATGTTACAAAGTCAGCCCACATGAAGACATTCGGGTTTTAAAGACTGACTCGGTGAGGTTTTGATACTTACCATCTAATTTCAATACTCGACATCATCATGTACTCATTATATGTAGAAGCTTAGTCCATACTGATCACTTCTAGGTAGTCCTAAACTCAGTTTGTATTGTTGACTTGGTAGACATTGCGAAACTCATCATATAAATTGAGTCTCTTGATTTACACTGTATGAGTTGGTAAAAATTCTCACCTTGAGCTTGGAATAAACTGAGTCTCTTGGTTAACACTAGAAAGCTTAGTTAACACTAGACTTTCATCACATACACTACAAACTTGGTGAACATTGCACTGCACAATAACCACTGATAAACTCAACATCAACTGAAATGCACAGTTTACACTGTTGGTCTTCATATTAACTAAATCTACTTGGTAACCACTAAGATGTGTCCAAAGGACTTCGTAGAAATTGTAGAACTCAGTGACAACTAAATTACATGGAAAATGCTAAGAACTATACAATGAGCTCAGTACCTATATACAATTTGAATAAGTGTATGTCACTAATAACAAACTTGACTAATATGTCAACAATCCCCTCCTTCGGTATAGTGACAAAAACACTTATCAGCCAAAATTGAATACCTTTCATCATCATGTGATACTAGCTTGGTAGAGTATACTATTTTGGGATTTTTCAAAATTGATTTTGTAAAAGTATATATAGTATACTGTACATCTTCCTACTATATACAACATGTCTTACTTATTGCAAGTTCTCCCCCATAGCATATTTTCCCATACTGTGTGTCTCTTTATACATGTCTTACTTCCCATAACATATGGCTTTCTCTAGGATATCTTTTCTCCAATATATCTTTTCTCCCCCTTTTTGATAGTAATGCCAAAGATTTATTCTATTTTATTTACATATAAACACCAAAATGAGACAAAAATTTAGAATGTACCTTAAGAATGATTGCCAAAATTTTATCCCAATTCTCTTGCAGGACCTTGCATGAATGAAGTGCAATTTGTACCTCTAGTGACAATTCTATCATATGGTGCACAATAGAGAAGTTATTGTCTTAGATTAAAGTTTTTGAATATGCAATATGTTTTTGTAGTGTATCCATGTTGGGAAGGATCATGTTTTGTATGTGAATCAATGTGGATCTGATCCTTGCTTATTCCCTTAGCAATTCTACTTTCATTTTTGACAAAAAATATTATTTTCTTGAAGTGTGTAGAGCTTGAATTGGGGTCAAGTTGCAGCTATTGAGCACTACCCTTTAGATCTTCAACTATTTTGGACAATTTGTCCTTTATTTGCTTTGTAAAACCAGAAACATCACATAGCTTCCCAAAACGTGATGACACATTTGAACATGATGTTTCTAAGTTGCCCAAAATTATAGAGAGCTCCACTTGATGAATGGAAATTCGTCGAGTAATGTGCTCCAACACTTTATTGTTAAACTTCTTTTTAGCCTTCTCCACTAGCTTATCTTGTCCATCAATGTCTTCATTGAATTTCTAGACTGCTTCTACTAGCTAATACAAAATAGGTTGAGAAGAATCAATGTCAATTCCTATAGCCTCTGCCAAAATGTTTTTGGCATCTTCAATTATCTTATACACTTTATCTCTCTCCTCTCTTATCCTTTACTGTTTAGCCTTCTTTTGTGGGAGTTCACCAAATATCTGCATTTGGTCTAGAGTAAGCTTATAAATATCCCAATTGGGGATTACTATTTCCTCATCTAAATCAATGTCTTCCTTTATCTCCTTTCCTTTTCCCAAAAAAATTGTGCTTGGTTGAACCTTATGCTCAACTGTCCTTGCACTTATTACTTTTGTCTCTAGAATAGAAACAATAGTAGAGATACTTGGGCTTGCAGTAAAAATTAATATTGTACTAACTAAAGGAATTCTTATAGAAATACTTGAGGAACCCAAAATTGGTGTGCTCAAAATGATAGAACCCAAAACTAGTGTACTTACAACTAAAGAAGTCAAAATTGGAGAAGTCAAAACTAAAGTACTCAAATTGGTAGATGAAGGAATAATCTATAGCTCGGTGGATGAAGTCAAATTCACTTCTATCAATGATGTACTGAGTTGAGTAGGAACAAAGAGTGATTGGACATTTGATATATCACTAGTGGTCATAATCAAACTTGTTGATGCTGTCTCCATACTTGATGTTAACACTAGCTTGCTTGGAGAGTGAGGAAGTGAGGCAATGACTATTGCAACTATCTTGATTGGGTTAGTCTCCTCATCATCTTTCTTTTCTTCCTTAGTAGCATCTTGTCCTTGATCCTCTTCATCTTATTCATTATCAAAGTGAGTTACTTCTTCAAAATTCTCTTCTTCATCTTTCTCCTTATCTTCTTCATCATCATCATTTTTGACATTGACTAGAAAATTGCTTGGTTTATGTAATAGATATATATTCTTCTAAGTGTTTTTTACATTCCTAACAACATGCTCAATGTCCTTGATCAAAGCCAAACAAGTATTAAACTTTAGAGTCAATTTTTCTTCAATTTTTTTTTTCAATGACTCTTTCACCTTAGCATCAGATATGCTCAGTAATAACTACCTTAGGGTTTGTCCATATATATCCTTGACAGTTTGCATAGCAAAATTTCATCTTGGCTTTATCTATTCCAATAATTCACTGGGAACTTGAGAAGTGAGCTGATCTAGTGAGTGTCTCCACTTACCCATTTTATTCAACACCAGGTCTTCAAATTTCTTTTGCTCTTCTAGTGTCCTAATCTCATATTTTAATGATTTAATTTTTTTTTATCCCTACTCCTTCTTGAAATTTCTTTAATCTATCCTGGAAGGTGGGTGGAGGTTTTCTAAATATGATGTCTCCTCCTTCTTTGTCAGCTTTCTTTCTTGACCTCCTGGTGAATACTGTAGTGTGGTTTTGCTAGCTTGGTGATGATCACCTTTCCTTTCTTCTTTAAAGGTTCTTCTTCCTAAAACTCTTTGTCATGATCTACTTCACCTTGCTCATCCTCACCTTTTCCCTCAGTTGATAATAGGGGTGAACTTGATTTTAGTTTTGCAATTCTTCTTTTCCTTTTGTTGACCAACTGAGGGAGCTTTATTTCAAGTTCAATCTTGCCTTTGCTTCATCATATTTTCCAAAGTATATAGTCTTAGGATCAACTGGTTCATTGATAAGAGTTTCAATGATATCCTTTGCTTCATCAATGTTGACCTCATACCCAAGAGGTTTTACCCACCCAATTCTAGGATAAACTACCTAAATATACACCTTATCACTATCCACCATGAAAAATATATCATCTTTGTAGTCCTCAACTAGCTTCTTGGAAATTTTGAACCTATTGTTTATTTTCTCCTTAAATACATTGAAGTAGTTGTCCATGATGCTATTGTAGTTCTCACCCATCTCTACAATATACTCAATGATTTGATAGAGCATAGGCACATATTTTCTCCATACTATAGTGCCTTTAGAAGGAAAGAATTTCTATACATAAAAGAATAGGCAAGTCAACAAGGAACCAAACTTACATAGATTTTTCTTCAAAGTTCTTATGCTTTCCATGTTCTTGTTGAACTATCTTAGTAATAGCTTAGCAAGCTTGTATGATAAATTGTTCTTAACGCTAAGTCCACGGCTTCACATGACACACTATTTAGTCTACTCGAACTGTATATCTTGTGTGCAATGATGTGAATACCAAACTTCAATTTTGCAATAGTAACACTGCTAATTTTTATTCCTCTACCATCCTATTCTACTAGGGTTTTCTTTTCCAGTTCTACTTGACCTAGGGTTTTTGTCATTTTTCCTTTGGCTAGCATAGGGAGGCCAATGATTTGATGAATCATCTTCTTGGTTATCAAAATTGGTTGTTCCAGCCATAGTTGCCCATTATGCACTCAACTGAGGATAAATCTAATCTATTTGATTTGAAATTCTTGGGGCATGTGAGGGATGTGTGTCAAACCTTTGGTTTCCAGATGTTGATGCTTGGGTTTTAGGACTCCATTCCATACCTGACCTAAGGCATCATTCATTTCTAGTATACCAATTTCTTGGATAATGCATTTGAAATGAATGCAAATATCATTGATAAGAGGTACCTTGGGAGGAATTTGGGATTGCACATCACTTGGATCTAGGGTTTTAGCAACTATAGGAGTGAGCTTGAAATCTAGTGCCTTCCACTCAACTCTGTGAACCAACATGTCTAATCCTCACTTAACCTTTCTACTATTGGATGCCATTTTCACTCAGTAGGGTTTGAAAGATTTTGAAAAACTTTGGCTGGAAATTTGGTCACATTGCTTTGATTGCACTAAAAATTTCTCTTCACAATAACCTTTGAAATTTCACGGTAAGAAATGATTTTGATTCCATTCCTTTTGTTGAAATTTTTGCATTAATGTTTGGTATGAAGGTAGATTGACTGACATCACATTGATAGACTGTCATCCGCTACTTTGAATATTCAAAAAAGTCTTCATGACTTGGTAACCATATGAATCTTTATTACTCCCAACCTCACTTGGTAGAGTCTATGACTTGACCTCACTCGGTAGAGAACTAACTTGATAGAAACTAATATTGATCTCACTAATGATCCCTTTGTATCCTAAATATAGATTTGGATCTTTTCCACCTTTCAATTTCTAACTATTTTTGGATGTCTTCTTTGATGGTTTAGTTTCAATTCTCCCTTGAGAACTTAATTAGAATGGTAGAGTCACACATTTCTTGAGTGACTTAACCATCATTGCTCAGACTTGTATCCTCAATAGACTTAGGAACCTATTGCTATCTCATTTTTTTTGGATATTATCATCTTTTTCCTTTTTCTCATCTTCAATTCTACTAGTATTCATGTAGTTCTTGTCAAGATGACCCAGTTTTGTACAAATTAAGAATCTTTTGGTAGAATCTTTATTCCTCATATGATGTTTAACACAATTCATACCAATGTTTCCAAATTCCCCAGAGTAATGATATCTACACCAGGTGTTGTAGTCCCATACAAATATTGCTTTAACAAATTTCTTTGTTGGATTCAATACATTGGTTTTGCATTCTGATGACTTGTGTCCATGTTTCTTGCATTTGTGACATTTTCCTTCAAATCTTGGTTTCTCTTTCCATTCATTAGCCTTATGACCATGCTGATTGCAATTGTAGCATTTTCCATTAAACTTTGCTTTTCTATTACTGTAGCATTTTTTTGATGTATGACCTATTTTACCACAGTGACTACAAGTAGGCTTTGGTTCTTTTGAGCTCCTTCCTTGGATGATTCTCCTTCTTCTATCTATCCAATTCCTTCTTTTCCTTTTTTCCTATATAGGTTTTTCTCATTCAATTGATTCATGTCTACTTGAGATTTCATCATTCTTTCATTGATTTTCCTTTAAGAATTTAGTCCATTCCTTAATCTTTCATTGATTTGTCTTTCATATTTCAAATCATTTTTCATTCTTTCATTGATTTTCCTTTTAGAATTTAGATCATTCCTTATTCTTTCATTTTTAAATCTTAGGCTCATGATTTCTTCATTTTCATAGGAGAGCTGATCAATAAGGTTTGCTTGCTAAAGGGATTGGTTCTAGATTTCATTTTTCTTTCCATCTATCTCTTCTTTTATCTTGTTTCTCTACTCCAAGATTTCACATACCCTTACTGACTGAATCTCTTGTTCTTTTCTTAGGTTTCTTACTTCTTCTTGTAGGGAACCATTCTTTTCTAGGAGTTCTTTGATTGGTTCATTGGCTTTATTTGAATTTCTTGAATGAAGGTCTTCAATTCTTTTTTCAATGTAGAGCTGATCATTCATTTGAATTGCAAGTTCTTTTCTTGTTTTCAAGGATTGAGAGTGTTGCTCCTTTTGTTTCTTGAGTTGGGCAATGGCCATTTCTAAATCCAACTTTTCATTGTCAACGGCTTTTTCAATTCTGAATATCTCCATGGCCTTGATATTTTCTCAAGTTGTTAAGCTTTCTCCTTGTGAACCAAATAGCTCTAATACCAATTGTTGGAAATATTCAAGACTAAGCTCAGTTATTGAGAGGGGAGGGGTGAATTAGTAACTCCTAAAAATTCAACAATTTCAACCTTTAATCCAACGATTAAATTAGCACTCATCCATCATATACATTTAGATCTAGTTTCATGCATAAGAAACTAAAAGCATTTACAACACTGCAACACAAAGATTTGGTGATCCAAAAACCTTCGAAATGGAAAGTAAAATTGGGGTGGGGATGATACCCACAAATTTAGTACTGCAGTATAAAGTTATCCTGTTAAAGCTTACATTGATCACTTCTAATGATTTTCCTTGTTAGGAGCAATAAGGACTACTAGGTCCACCTTGTGAAAGGATTGAAAAAGATAAATTAAGTATGCACTTGGTAAAGAGATTTACAAATGACTATTAGGTCTACCTTGTGAAAGGATTTGACTGATCCACTTATTATGATGAAATAGTAGATGATCTCTGATTTGCAACTTGGATTGCTGAATGAGATTCCTTTGTGTACTGATCACCTATCTGTGACAGACAAGTCTTTGCTACTCCTTATGCTGTTATGGCCTTTATAATTTGCTCCTACTTTTCTCACTGTAATTTGCATTCAAATCTTTTTTATGCATCCATACATACATTGGATATGATACAATGCATTATATATATATATATATATATATATCAATCCAATTATACAAATTACAAAGTCAACCAACATACAAGTTACCAAAATTTTTACAAAGTCAGCCCACATGAAGACATTTAGGTTTTGAAGACTGACTCAATGAGGTTTTGATAGTTGGCATCCATTGTCAATACTTGGTATCATCATGTACTCAGTAGATGTAGAAGCTTAGTCCATACTGATCACTTCTAGGTAGTCCTAAACTCAGTCTACACTATTGACTTAGTAAGTCTCTTGATTTACACTGTATGACTTGGTAAACATTCTCACCTTGAGCTTGGTATAGATTGAGTCTCTTGGTTAACACTAGAAAGCTTAGTTAACACTAGACTTTCATCACATACATTACAAACTCAGTGAACACTGTACTGTATAGTAACCAGTGATAAACTTGGTATCAACTAAAATGCAAGGTTTACACTACTGGTCTTCATATTAATTGAATCTGCTTGATAACCAGTAAGATGTGTCCAATGGACTTGGTAGCAACTGTAGAACTTGGTGACAAATGAATTACATGGCAAACATTGATAATTGTACAATGAGCTTGGTAGCTATATACAATCTGAATAAGTGTGTGTCACTAATAAAAAAATCAACTGATATGTCAACAAGACCATGGTCCTCTATTCCTTTTAGATATCTCATTATTCTCTTAACAACCATAAAATGATTCTCTTTAGGATTAATAGAGAATCTTGCAACTATACCAATAGATAATGCAATATCAAGTCTTCTATATACTACATATTGTAATTTTCCAATCATAGACCTATACAATGTTTTATTCACTTCAGCTAAACCATCATTCTTTGACAGTTTATGTCCAGTCACCATAAGTGTGCTTATTGGCTTGGAATCTTCCAATTCAAAAGTTTTTAGTATCTCCTTTACATACTTTGACTAAGTAACATAAATACCATATTTCATCTGATGTACTTGTAAACCCACAAAGAACTTGATCTCTCCAAATATAGACATTTCAAATTCTGTACACCCATTTGGTGCCAATAATAGTTTTATCTTTTGGTCTAGGAAATAGAGTCCATGTCTTATTTTTCTCAAATTGTTCAATCTCTTTATTCATGTCTTTACTCTAGTTCATATATTCTAAGACATCTTTCACTATTTTAGGTTCTTGCATGCTAAGAAAATATGTATCATTTCTCAATTTGTTCCTTGACATTGGTCTTACATCTTTATTTCTAATGATTTATGTAGTAGGGTGATGTTTCTTGACATATTTCGACAATGTTGGTTATGCTCTATTTTCCTCAATTGGTTTTTCAACTTCTAAATCATTATGTACATCTCTATAAGTTATTTCAACATCTCTTTCATGTACACTAATGTTAGAATCAAAATGCACCTAAACTTCATTCTGTAACTTGACACTTGAATGTAGCTTAGTTTATGAATGCAACTTAGCATTCATAGTATGTGACTTAACAATCACTAAAACTTTTTGTTAATTTACAACTTGATTTACAACATCTTCATCAGTTGGCATACCTTCATAAAAGTATAGAAATGCTTTGTGTTCCTTTTGTTCCTTCATAGATTTAGGCTCATGTACTTCTATATATTCATCAAATTTCACATTTATACATTCCACAAATTCATTAGTGTTAGTATTTAAACACTTATGTGATTTAATTCTTGTGGAGTACTCAAGGAATAAACATTCTTCACTTTTTGCATCTAATTTTCCATTCCTGTGATCATTGAGAATATAACACTTGCTTCCAAATACTTCAAAATAATTTATATTGGGTGAGTATCCATACCATAGTTCAAAAGGTGTGAGTGAGGACCTTTCTTAAGTTGTACACGGTTAAAGATACAAACAATTGTACTTACATCTTCTCTCCACTATTTAAAAGCAACATCATCCTCCATCACAAGTGCCCTAACATAGTCTATTATAGATCTAATCCTCCATTCAACAATTCCATTTTGCGGAGGGGTCCTAAGAGCAGATATTTGTCTTTTGATTCCTCTATCATTACAAAACATCTCAAACTCATTTGATGCAAATTCTTTTCCTCTATTAGATCTCAAACATTTTAGACTTTTACATGTTTCCTTCTCAACTCTTGATAAGTACCACTTAAATATTTAGAAAGCATCAGATTTCTATTTTAGAAACATAACTGTCATCATTCTAGAATAATCATCAAAAAATAGTTAAATGTACTTATCTCCTTAGTATATTTGCACTTCAATTGGTCCACACAAGTTAGTATGAACAATATCTACTATTCCTTTAGAGGTATGATTCTTACTCTTAAAACTTAACTTTGTCATTTTTCGTAATTGACATTGTTTCCAAATTATATTTTTAGGTTTATTCAACTTAAGAAAACCTATGACTCTTCTCATATTACTGATACTATCCAAGTTATCAAAATTAACATGAAATAACCTCTTGTATAATAGCCACATATCAACAAATTCTACAACTAGACAAGTAGAATCCTCTATATTAAGATGGAATAGATTACCTCTAGTTTGATAATCTTTTTCAATTAGTTTTCCATCAGTATCATATATCTTAGCAATCTTGTTTTTAAACTCAACCTTACAACTTGAATTATTCAATAGTGACACACTCAACAAAGTTTAGTTAATTCCTTCAACATAATAAGTATTTTCACATAAAATATTTTATGTGAGTTTGATAGAACCATTTCTCTTTATAAAACATGGTGCATTATTACCAAACCTTACATTATTTGCATCATAATAATTTAATTTAATAAAATTACTTTTATCTCTAGTCACATGATGTGAACACCCGCTGTTAATGATCCCTCTATCATTCTTGCTCACACAAGAAACCAGTGCAGTTGCCTCATCCTTATAAGAATCATCCTTCATTGCAACATACACCACTTCATCATTATGATCATCAGATTCATCTTTAGTTTCCTTTGCAACAATGTAGCAAGACTTCTTGCCTCTAACTTTGTAATCCTTGTTGTCTTCACCTCTTCTAATTTTGCACTTGTCTCCACCTTTGTAATTTTCCTTCTCTAGACATCTACTAGTAATATGACCAACCCCATTGTAATTGAAACATATGATAGGTAACCTACCTTTGAATTTTCCTTTTCCTCTATGAAATCTCCGTACTAGTAGTGCTTCAAGTTGTTCTAAATCTTCCTCATCTATTTCACTATCACTAGAAACACATTTTACTTTTTTCCTTTTCTTCTCATTAGGTTCCTCAATGATATGTTGGATTTGAAAGCAAATTCAACATTGTCAAGTTTGAAATTATTAAAATTGGATAGCTCAAAAGTAGTGAGCCTATCTACAAGACCTTCAAGAGTTAGATTAGAAATTGGTACACATATTAGTTCTTGTATTGCAAAAATTTTAATATCATAAATGGGCATCAATGCTTTCAAAAAAATTCTTTGTATAGTCTCATTATCTATTTTACCATTAGCTCCTCTTATTGCATTAACAACATCTTTTATCCTGAGCAATATTCTCATATCATTGAACTTACCTTTAAGATTTTTAGATTTGGCTCTTAGAACATTTGTGTCTCCTCCATAAATAGTGTGAAGAGCATCCCACATTTTCTTTCCACTATCACAACCCTTGATATCATCAAACTTGACATAACTTAGGGTAGAGGCAATCTCCAAAAATGCATGGTTGTGTTCTTTCTTCCTTTTTAGGTCTTTAACAATTAGGGATTTAGTAGGATCAACATTCTCTATGGTCATGGTATATTGTGCATAATCTCCAAGACCTCCTAGGTGTAGCTTCATTAGAATTTTCCATGCAGAAAAGTTATCTCTATTAATCTTGGGTACCTCTCTTTTTGACATCTTGGTCTTTTTACTTCTTGTATGTTCAAACTAGTCCTCTTAAGCATATGGCTTTGATACCAATTGTTGGAAGTCTTTAGAATAACTAAGAGTTGGGGGGGGGGGGGGGGGGGGTGGTGAATCAGTTATCCAAGGTCTAGATGTACAAATAAAACTTTTCACTACTTAGTGAATCCATATCCATAAATTATTTTCATCATGCATGCATCCATTAGATCATACAATTATTTAAACTTGTAGGCTACTATCAAATCAACTTTGTAGAAATGTAAGCATGAAACATAACAAATTCAATAACACATTTGAAATAATGATTTAACATTGAAACCCAATTTGGGAAAAACCACCAGTAACATGCTAGTCATTCAGATTCTTTTGAAGTGATGCCTTATGAAAGGCCACCCCTATTAAAGGTTACAATGCACACTGTTAAATGTGGCCTAGTTAAAGGATTTCAATCACCCAATTAGGAGTGATCCTTGCTAGAGGATTTTAGATCATTCACTTGGAATGTCACCTAGTTAAATGATTTACAAATGACTATTAGATCAACCTTAATCCAAAGTATTTACCGTAGACTTATACAACGATTAGAAAGTAATAGTAAGGGTTAGTCTGATAACAACTTACAACTCCATTTTGTCAATTATAGATCTTTGTTTTTATTTCTCCATTCTACTTGGCTTTCACACACTTCATCTCCCTTCAAGAATCCATACCCTCAAGTCTTCTTACTTTGCTTGCTAATATCAATCTCTTCTCTTAGGTCACTAAATGAAGCAAAACCCCCTAGACTCCTTGTCTTCCGTAGGTTCTCACACATGAAAACCCTTGCTTCTGATCAACCATCTCTATAAATAGAAAATTTAGATTTTTTTGGTTCAACCTCAATCATCTATTTTTAAGGTTAGGTTGGATTAGGCAGGATCAATGAATCTACCCATCTTTTGATTTTATTCCCTTCTAGAAACTTCTCCTTCAATACTCTTTAAATTCATTTCAAAATGGTTCATCTTGAATTTTGTGCCACTAGCTCATCAATCTTATCTTCTACATGGTTCACACAATCCAAGAAATCAAAATTTTCAGCTCAGATTCATTAAATTCATAATCTTTCTCATAATGCTGACACTCGGCATTAACTTGCTTCTAATTCCCAACACATACAACATTTCTTAGCATCCACTATCAAAACACTTAGCATGAACTAAAGTTTACTGGTGCTCAGCATCAACTAAACTTTACTTGGCTTACATCGTATCACTTGGCATACACTGAATTTTGACTTTTCTTGCCTCCAACTAATTTTCTGCTTGGCACCTACTATGTAGATTCTTAAGCTTGGAAGACATACTTCTTTTAACTTGTTCTTCTGAACTTAACTTGTGTATCCATCCATCACACCTTTATGTAGATTATTAGTGCACTATAATATTACTATCTTAACTAATCCTTGTCCATATCATAACTCAACCTTTCCTCTAGGTGCTATTGTTATCTCATTTGATCAAACCATCTTCATCAATAAAAAAAATGATAGTACTCAAATCATCTAAGCAATTGTCTTACTAGTAAGTAGCAAGTTTGACATCAATGACAAAATAATGATTGAAACACATTTTCATACTTGTATAAATCTATTTTCAACAACAAATAGTAGATGTGGCTATTAAATGAGTATGGGTTCAAATGACATATTTAGAGGAAGATCTAATGGAAAAGAAAGGTGATATTATTTATGCTCATTAAAGTGTTATAATTATAACCAATTTGGGAATCCAACATAAAGTTTCCCTGAAAAGGGTTCCTCATCCCAAGGTGGAGAGAAAAGAGTCAAGTAAAAATGGAATCTTCAAGGTGTGAGGTGTTTGAAGTGACATTGGATTTAGATGAAGGAGATAATATTATGATAAGAACTCTCATCAAGGAACAAATTCATGAAGAGCTAAGTCAAAGGAGATCCCTATTCATAATAAAATGTAAAATCTTAGGTAAAATTTGTAAAATTATTATTGATTCAAGAGAAACTAACAATATTATTTCTAAGGAATTAGTGAGTAAATTAAATATGCAAAGAATCACATAGCAATCCCTATATAGTAACATGGTTGAATAAGGGTCAATATGTACTTGTAAATGAACAAGTTGTTAGCATGAACTGATATTATAATTTTGATGGTGAGGATATTGTTAGGTGATGATGCTATTAATGTATGTAAGATATTCATATCAGTTTTAATATTATCATTGATGTCAAAGGCTTAATTGGCTAGACATTATGCTAACTTAGGAAAGTACCATATCATTTCATTGATGAATAAGATTTGAAGAAAGTATGATGAAGCCAAAGTTCATATGTAAGGTATTCAATGGGTTTTTGAATGAGCTAGACAAAGATTTTGCAATATTGGTTTAATTTGTTTACAATTATGTATTTTTGAGAAGTATTGAAGACCAAAAGCTTAATTAAGTCACAAGGTTAATGAAGGGTGATTTTATTTATAGAGTGACTAGAGTATTGCTCGAGCAATAACAAAGAGGATGAAGAACACAATATTTTCCAAGCAAGTTAGTATTAGTCAAGTTGTAAGTTGTTTGATTAAATGTAATATTATCAAGTGATAACCATATGAAAAAGATTGAGAAATTGGAATCTGAGGCTGACTTTTGATGGAAATTCTTAAAGATTGAGAAGCTGTCTATTGCGAGGACCAAAGTTTGGTACAAGATCAATGACCATGAAAATTCAATAAGGATTTGAAAAAGTTTATTAAAGAAGGATAAGAATTGACATTCTATTTTATATGAATCTAAATTCAATGTATGAAGGAACTCAGTTGTAAAATTAAGATCAATGATTCTGATTAACTAGAGAAAGATAGAAGGATCTGGAAGAATTCAAAAACCTATTGAAAGGGGACAAAATGATAGTTTTAGGTTACTGGTTCAAAGTGGCTGATGATTCATTGTAATTTTGTTCAAAGAGTTGATGAAGGTGAAAGAGATATAATTGAATGATATTGTGAAGAACCAAGTTGTTGAAGGAGAAGTAAGAAGTGTTGACCCAAGTGCACTGAGTAGAGCATAGAGGAATGAAGAGAAGAATTTTGTGGAAGAAAAAATCAATGGAGTGCATACAAGAAAATGAAAGAGAAAGAACATAGATTTAAACAAGAAAAGTTAGCTTCTCTATTCTTAACATATCACTTTACATTGTTACTGTTTAACCATTGTAGGTCAGAAAATCTAGGAAGCACCAAGTGGACCTAACAACTTTGTGAAATCTTATATAGTAATATCAATTAGTAGTGTTTGAAAGTCCTTTAAATAAGGCCACTCTATTTAGTCATAGATAGGAGTGATAAGGTCTAGATGATATTTTAGTGAAATCCACTGACAAGTTTAGTTTAACAAAGTGTATGTAAACCTTTAACAAGGTAGTCTCTTACTAGAGATCACTTCATAAGAGTGAAATGTTTTGGTTGTTGGTCCTAGGTAGGTTTTTCCTTAATAGGGTTTCCACATTAAATATTGGTCTAAAAATTGTGTGAATGTTATTTGTGTTGCAATTTGATTTACATGTTTTGCAGTTTATTGCAACTCGGTAATAAATAGATATTACTAGGTAAGTAAAGGAAATTTATCAATACTCGATAATGCAAGGAATAGTTTGAAAACAAAATGATGTATGAGTTAAAGTTTTATGTTGAATATGTCTACCAAGTGATTCAATGTGTTGAAGTTGTTTCTATAAATTTTTAGTATGCTTTGATATTGGTGAGAAGTTTATAGATATTGTGAGATAACTAAACATAATTGATTCACTCCTTTTAGTTATCTAACTAGTTGGTATTATAGATCTGAGTTATTGAAAAAATAAGTTTAAAGGTACTTAAGATAAAGATCAAGATGTATAAGAGAGTGCTGTAGAGCCTTAACTTGGAAAACTTAGGAGGAAATAATTTACTCAACTAAGTTTGCATCAATGGGTTTGTGCACCTTTAGAATCAATAATACTACTCAACTTAGATTGACATCTACCTTACTCCCTTAATATAAACTAATAAGTAGATATGCAATAGGAACCCATTCAACTTCCTATAGAAACATTATTTTAACTTTAACTGACCAACTTATTTATTGAAATTGAAAAAACATAGATGAATTGGTCACCTTTGACTATAAAACTAAATATCAAACCAAATACAACTGATTACCAAATAACATTAATTCATCTTCAAGGCTACACCAACTTTCTGCATGCGTAGATTTAGAACTTGAACACAAGTTGACCATTGAACATGAAATTTCTAATCATTAAAAAAATATACAACTTCAATGTTCAAATAAATCTTCACCATCATCACATATTAGTTATAGTGATTTCAATAAGCCAATTAATACATGAAGATATTCACCATTTTTAAGAGCTTCCTTCTGCATGAGCATAGACAAAAATAAATGAAATAATAAAAATAAAAGGAAATAAAAAAATATTTACACAACTCATTGTGATCCAAGAAAACAAATCATAGAGAGCCTAAAGAACTCCCATCTTCTGTCATGGTCCTCAAAACAACAAATATTTACATTCAACAATTTAAAAAATCAGATTTCCATTGACAAATTCCAAACTAGAAAGCTTAGATTTGGATTTGAAACTAGACAAGTACTTCACTAACCTATAAATATGTCATTGATGTACTCTCACAATTCGATATTTCAACTTAGGAAAGAAAATAAGGAAAAAACATACATTCAAATCACAGCCTCACAAAATTAAAAAAAACTCAAAAGTCTTTCTATACTTCTTTGCTATATCTGATGCCCATACAGTTATATAAATATTCCTTTTCAATAATTTTCCATCTCTTCTATTAGGAAGATGAAATGTCAAAAAAAAAGAAATTAAAAACTATTTTTGAATCATGAGGGATCAGTTAGGCACTAGAATCTACCACCAACTTTTTTAGCTATTTAAAGATTCCTATAGCCATCAATTTCCTAGTTGGATTAATTATTTAAAACACATACAAATACACTAAAATAAAATTGACTCAACTTAAAATGAAATCAAATTTATCCCAAGTGGCTGTAATTAGGGAGTTTATCAAATCACTATTCCATTTATTCTACCACATCATAGGACTTTATTAAAAACATTAAAATTTATAAAACACATAAAATATGACATCAACTTTCTTCATAGTTTCTACACTTCCTATAGCATCATCTTGTTATGTCTTCTTGTTGCATAATATAGAAGTATAGTTTCATACTATTTTGTTCCTATAGCATACTATTTTTGGTATGCTCCTACAACATACTCCCCTGTAGAATGAATGCCAAGTCCACTTGAGATGAGGTGATGTAGTGATGAACCATGTTTGTTGATTTTTTTTTCTCATCCATCCAAATAGCTTATAGTGTAGTTATTTTCTTTCATTTGACTAACTACTTACTGTATTGTCTCCTTTGATTCTTCTTTACTTTTATACCTTGTATCTTCTCTAGTTGAGGTGGTGTTGATTTGGGTATTTGTTGAAAATTTTTTGGTTTTGAATCTTTATATGCTAGTTGTGTTTTTGAACCTTTGTATGGTGTGAGATCACAAACATTAAATATGGGTGAGATGCCTATTAGAAATAATAGTCCACCAAGATAACTAATAGTGGGGTGGTGGGGGCAAGGTGGTGAACCAGTTATCCAACAATTAAAACATTTATCATCTTTAAAAAAACTTAACCATTCAAAAAAAGTAAACATAAATCATAATAAGATGCACATAGATAATTACACCAGATATGTTAACTAGAGAAACCCTTGGTCAGAGGGAAAACCCCAGTGGGAATGATGCCCACAAGATGATATACTGATATATACATTCCTTGTTAGAGGATGGGCCCTGTTAGAAGTTTGATAAAATATTCAATACATATGAGTCCCTATTAGGAGAATTTGAATCCTTTTTAGGAGATTCCAACCCTATTAGGAGTTGTTCCAACCCTATTAGGAGTTGTAGTACAATGTATGAAAGAAGAGCCCACTACTCAAACATGCAATATTAACTACAAGAAGAGATCACTAATAAAACATGTAATTTACTATTATTTTCTTCTTTCCTTTATTCTATTAGTTGAACCAATCACTATCAAACCTTATAGACTAGGTCACAAACCTCAGATGCAAATATCAAACATTGGATCACTCAGCAAAACCTTAGCAATGAAGTTTCCTTCACTTCCACTCTACTCTTCTTGAATTTTTATTCTGCTCTTTCTATTTCTTACAATCACTTCTTCAAGTCATGTGTTTCTACTTCTTGTAAAGGAAGATGTCCTTCCTTTATACTGAGTCCATAAAACAATTCCCTGAGTTAGTTGTTAGACATTCACAATTAATCACTATAGGACCACATGAAGAACATGTTACACTTAGCGATAACATTAATCTTCCACCTTGAAACTTGAATATTTTTCCATACACATAATATCATGATGATAGAACTTAGCCATGCCATCACCAACATGCCTTCTTCACATCCTCAACCTTGATTCTTAGAATAACAACTCTACTTAGAGATATAAAAAGTTTACTAGAACATTCCTTTGTAAACTCTATCATAGAAAAGACATTACCAAAACTTACATTGTTGGCAATATGTCCAATCAATCAAATAAGGTAAGTAACATGGTTGTCATTTATGGAAACATATTTGTTTTGCAGATTAGTCATAGTCATTTGTGAAGGAAAATTGTCTAAGCATTAGACAACATCATAGAAGCATGACATATTTGATGATAGTGGAATATTCCCTTGGAATATTCTCTTAGATAGTTAACTAGGGATGCATGGCATAATACTGATGACATACACCAATGTGCATGTATATACGATCAACTAAGTCCAAGTTATGAAGGAATTAGTAATGTAGTGATGATACAATGCAAAACATAGCATATTAAAAAAATGTGTTAAACAACTTGAATTATTGTTTTGAATTACCATTTCTTAATGAGCTAACTCTTAGGATGTTATGTGAGCCAATTAAGGAAGAATTTACCAATATGTTTGGTATAAGTAAAGGACTTCATTTGTGAAGTTAGATAGAAGTGTGAAAAAAAGGAAATATAATCAGTGATTTTGAACATTATATGATCATGCAAAATGAGAGTAACAAGTGAATACAATATTATGACATATGATGTGAAGCATTCTTATGAAAGATATGATATAGATTGATATGTGCTCAGTCACTCTTGCATGAAGAATTGTCAGTTAGAATATTTTCAAAGTATAACAAGTATCTTAGTATTGTATGTATACTTATTTCTAAAAGATCTTATTGTATAGTTGCATGTTAAGGAAGTGGGTTCTTCTTGCACACATTTGTATATGATCTACCAACTCCTAACAAGGTTGAGGCCTCTAACAAGGCCTAGTTTCCTAAAAAGGACTTGAGACACTATACATGCTTCATAGACTCTTAACAAGGTCAATATCCTTAATTGGATCCTTTATAAAGTGAATCATCTTGTGGGTTTCATCCCTACTAGGGTTTTCCCTTGGTCAAGGTTTCCCTAGTTAACAAAACATGATGTTATGAGTTCTCTTTTTGTATGGTTGATTATTTTGTTTAGCACTATTGGTATTCTCTTTCATGTATGTGGTAAAGTAATTAAAAAAATTCAATTGTGGATAAAAGGATTGAAAATACTGATTCATCCCCCCCTCTCAATATTATCCATTTCTAACAATTGGTATTAGAGCTTGGTCATTTAGAAGAGGCTTAATAGTTTGAATAATTGAAGAAGAATCTTGAAGAAGCACTTGAATAGATTGATCTCCTTACTGATGAAAGAGATGACCTTAAAGACATATACAAGGATGCAAAAGCCTACATTGGTGAATTAAAGGACAAAAAAATGACCTAAAGGAAAAATAATTTAATAAGAAAACTAGTGGTGATGATGTTAAAGATCTAAAGAAAGAAAATGAGGTCCTAAAACATGAGTTAAAGATAGTTTAACTTAAGCTGAGTCTTAAGAAAATGGAGGAAAGAATGACTCTGAAATTAAAGCTAAAAATGCAGATTTGAGATCCTAGTTAAGCAAGGTAACATCTGAATTGGAATCTATTAAGTTGAGCATGAAAAATTAGAGAAATAAAAAACTATTGTGAAAGGTGAGTTGGTACAAACCAAACAAAAATTTGAGAAATTATATACTAGTAGTGATAAGATTGAAGAATAAATATGTGCACAAAGACCGAGTTATGAAAATATTGGAATTGTATTTTTTCTTGGTCAATCCACCAAGAAATCTATTAAGAGAAAAGAATCTGATACTCCTAAAGTCAATAAGGATCTAAGAAAGACAAATGATATATCTAAGGAAAAAGGGAATGTTACTCATTCTAATAAAGTTAAAGAATCTAATCATGATATGGACAACAAAAGAAAGGAATCTTATGCCTGGTGTGATGAACTTGAAGACATTAAAGTCAATTGCAAAGATAAGTCCTTCAAACCTATTTCAAAATTTAATTTCCATAATTGTCATGGATATGTTCATTATGTGGTAGATTGTAAGAAAAATAAATTTGGTAGTAATAAACCAAATAGTAGGATACATAGGAACACTAACCATGTGGAAACAAAAGATCTCATAGCAATGAAAGTGGAGAAAGAAGACAAATTGTTTTCTATAAATGCAACAATCTTGGACACATTGCAAGGAATTACAGAGCACCTAATGACTAGTAGAATGAACAAAAATAAAAGTGCCTTTATGTAATAACTTTGGACATACAGTGAAGTTTTGTAGAATGAACAGAAGTGACCTAAACAAGAATCAAAATTATAGAAGAAACAATAGAAGAAATGATATAAAGGATCAAAAAAATGAATTAAAGGAATCATTTACAAAGGAAAAGGAACCCAAAAGCTCTCATATAGTTATTGAAGATGTACCTAACAATACAGTGAAGTCACTTATTGTTTGTGACTCCTCTTACCAAAATTAAGCATTCTCAGTGAATCATAGTATCAATTATTGATAACTGATGTTAGAGAAAGTATCAAAGGTTGTGTAGTTGACAATATGCAGTAGACATTAAGAAAAGTCTATAGTGAAGTGTACATTTTCTAATAAGATCAGAATAAGGATATGAAAGAAGAATAACTTCCCTATTCTACAGAGACAGTACATTGAACTAGTAGCAGACATTCATTTAATGTAAAGTACAAATTACAAAAGATTTAAAGGATGTAAATTGATTTGCATACATCATTTTCTTGTGTGAAGTTTGAGTGTGAGATTGAAACAAGATTTTAAGAATTAAAGAGGCTTGTAGTTATGCAAAGTCACTAGAAAAATTAATACATGAAGTTGAGGTATTTTCTAAATTGTTAAACATAATCTTTCAGAAATGGAAAGACAAGAAGTTTTTAATGTGAGCAATAGACCTAGATACAATTTCAAGAAATACCCATTTGTCCCTTTGCTTGATGACCCTTTTGAAGCATTTTCACAAGTTCCAAAAAATTTCCTTCATGTTGAGGATATAAGAAGTTATATCCATTGAAAGATTGAAAGCATAGGTGATACAAAAATACATAAGGAATTAGAGAAGATGTGCAAAAATGATTCATCATTGAAACCTGAATATAGTTATCTAGAACAATTTAACCTAGTTAAGCATATGTTCTACATGGACTTCAACCTTCATGAATAGACATAGATAATTCTAAGCAGAATCATGATCTTTTATGGTTTGGAAACTCTGTCATATGTATTGATAATGACCTAATTCACAAGGTCATGGGTCTAAGTAATGAAGGAAGTAATCTAATGAATATCAAGAATGTGTGCAAGATAGTTGAGACAAATCTCAACCCATGTTTTAATGATAGAAACATGAAGGTCAATAGCATTCAAGATTAAGGAGTAAGATTGACTTGCAAAATCTTGGGATACAAATTTAATCATGGATCTAAAATAGATTCAATCCCTACAAGATTTCTTCATGTAGCCTACTTGGTAGTAAGAGACGAAGATATTAATTTATGTGACATTATAAAAAAAAAATTAGTGGATAATATATCAAGAATCAAGAAATCTAGGAGTGTAGTCTTTAGGTTTGAATCCTTACTAACTCATATATTCTTCTACACATCTAAGAAATTTCCTAGAATTATGAATTGGGGTGGAAGTGACTATGAAATGTAGTTAATCACTCATGCATATAGATCAAGACTTGAAGTAGTCAAAGACAATGATGTTGAAAAAATAATGAAGTATTTCTAAGAAGAAATGAAGCAAAGATATAGGATACCTCCTGTTCTAGTAAAAAAAAGAAAGGATGAGTTGTGTTTTATGGCTGAAATAGATTTTACTTGTATGGAAGTTATAGTTCCTTGAGTAAAGTTCATTGAACCTATGGGTTATGAGATGAGTGAGAAATTAATTGAAGGGTATGTTGATTCTAAATGTCCTAGATAGGGGACATATTATGAGAAAATGAGAGAAGTCAAAACTACTCAAATAATAAAGGACTCTATGAAAAAGGTAGAAAAGGTGATTGATTCTATATTGAAAGAATAAAAAATGACAAGAAAATAATTTGATGAGGTGAAAGGGATAGCTATGGAAATGAAGGCTAGTGGTCAAATTGACCTATTGACCCATACACCCATTATAGTGGCAGAACCTACCAAAGAGGTCACAATTGCCCAAACAAGTGCGCAGACACATATTGTGCCATATGTAGTAATTGTGCAACAACAACCACAAAGGAATCTAGTAAAAACTCAGGAAGCGCTTGTATCTAGAAAGTCTACAAGACTTGAAAGGACCAGAACTCCTCCTAAGAAGAGAGTCAAGAAGACCACAAGTGGTCCAAGCAAGAAGATAAGAACCTTGTAGATTAGTTCTCCTAAATTTGAGGAAGAAACTAATGATAGAACAGTAAAGCCAGCTAATCAAGAAGCAAAGACATCAGTAGGATGAAAATCATGGAAACCCAAGGTAGAGAATCTAAACATGCAAATTATTATAAATAAAAATTTTGTGCAACTAAATAAATACTATGATTTGTACAATAATATAAATAGAAGATAGGTAGATAATGTTGTAGTTAGAAATATGATTCTTAAGGGTAAGAGATTTGACAGTATAAGAGGTCAGATACCTTAAGATTTGTATAATAGATTAATAAATAGAAAAAGTAGAGTATTACAGGAAGACAAGAAAATAAGAATTAATATGGTGAGAAAGCTATGCATTGTAAATAATGAGGAAGAAATAACAATTTTTTTGAAAGGTATAATACCATTTTTGAGACACAAAAAGAGATCCATTCTCCTCATGAAAGAAAATGATGAAGAAGTGAACATGGAAACTAAAAAGGCTATAGTATCATACATGTCTACTATGCCTAAGAAGAGTGTGCAACCAGAAAAGGCAAGCCCTGTGCCTAAAGAATATGAGGAATGTGCGCAGACATAGGAATCTAGTCCTATAGCATGTAGTCCTCCTCACAGTTTTGAACAACCAACAAAAGTGCCAAGTTTAAGTAATTCACCACATATGACCATTGGTAGTGAATCTATGCAAGTAGATAACACTAATGTGATAGTTGACTGTTAGTGAATAGATTGTCCCTTGAGAAAATACATGTAAATCTGACCCTGAATGCCCAAGTGAGAGGACAAACTAACACCAATAGTTGGATAGGTTATTACGGGGTTGATAACCTTCCTCTAAATTTTACCAGGTACAGCTCCCAGTATGAAATACTCAATGAATCAAATGTGAATGCTTTTACCAGAAAGCATAAAAGGATATCAAACATCTACCCGTAAATACATTATAGATGCATAAACTTATATTACTATATAGAAAGAAAGCAAAGAACAACAAGTGACACAAAGTTCATTTGCTGAAAACTACATTATGTAATGAAATAAAATATATCTTCCATTCTCTTGAGAGAAATAAAACTCAGAGCCTTTAAAGATGTTTGAACTGATGATGTAACAAGAAAACAACAGTATTGAAATGTAATTCAGAGAAAAATGAGGATGATGCAAAGTTCATGATCAATGGAAGGAAAATACACCATAATCAAAGTTTTGATATAATTAATCTTTAGTCTCCCTTCCCTAACTATAAAAGATCATGGAATATCTTCTACACATTACAATCAAAACACTATTTCAAGAATGATAGAAACTCCTTTCACAATATTACATCAACTATCAAAATCCTATTTCTAACTCAGGCACATAGTTTTGAAAAAGAAAAGAAGGAAAATGCCCATGCTCTGCCTCTCACAACCTCTCAAGAAAAATAGAACAGTTTTGCAAGACCTCCTCCTTGCCTGAAGCTCAAAGTCTGTAGTCTAGAAGAAGCCAGAATGGAATAGGAAAAACAATGGGACCTCCTGTAGCACAAAGTCTCAAAAAAATCTAGTCTTCCCTCCTATCACTATATTCACAACCTCTATTCTGCTATAGCGCAAAGTCTCCCAGCCAAAACTCTAAAAACTAGAACCTTGGATCTCTTTGCCACTGGCTTATTTAAACTTTCTTCTTCCTGTGACTTTTAAATTTCATAACTGATTCTTACAACTATCCCCTCTTTAGTTGCTTCTATTCCCATCTTTTCAGTCTTTACATTCCTTTAAAATTCTCCCTCTTTACCTTGTATCTTATTTTAATTAAGGATTACAGAAGATATACACTACTCCTTGGCAAGTGACATATGGCTGATGACTCATCAAATCTTTTCTTTAAGATTATCAATTCTCTGAGTTAACAATCACTTCCTAAGGTAAAGTGACTTTTGGTTTATTTAAATTGATAATTTTCCCACTGTCTATTGCCACGTGTTTTGTATTTTGCATTAATTTGGAAGCTCGAATTAACTCAGCCATCATGATCTCGGGTATCAAATACTGTGGATGTGTTTGAGCATTTGTATTTGAGAAAGACGCAACCTCCTCTTATAGAAGATTCAAACTATTTGCACCAACTATTATAATGATTGTGTTTGGGCTCAAGGAGGAATATTGTATGCTTTGTATTGACCATTGTGTCAAACAGTTCGCCTACATCCTTTGAGCATTTGATCGAAATGATTGCAAGGGATTTCAAACATCATTAGTTCACCCTTCTTATTTTTGTCCACTGCTCAATTAGTTTTTCACTTCATGATGTACTTAGGCACCACAAGCTCTGAAAAGAAGCCGCCTTGTCCATTCCATCTTCACGCAGGCTCGAAGTCTTTATGTGTTTGGTTTGTGGGTTCCATTATCTCTGTTGGCTGTTTGATTAAAGAAGTGCAGATAAAAACTCTTTTTCACCACCTTTCATGACAATTGCCTCTCGATTTGTGTTGATATCCTAATATATTTTAATAAAGAGCATCTATTGTAACAAAAAGGTGATGACTTCATGAACACCAGAAAGAAACAATGAGCCTCCAGGTCATGAACCTGACATCACCATCAACTTCTAAAATGTTTATATTTTCCATCATAAAAATTGTACTTCTCAGCTCACCATCAGGCTTTCAAATCTCCTTTGTCAAAATATTATATGTATTGTTCATGATATAAAAGCCATAATCAATGGCCATCCATCGCTTTCAAAAAAGGAGAGGTTCAAGCTCACAAATTGATTTATTAATGCCCAAACTGATGTTTATTTATAATCTACATTAACATTCCCCAATGATGAGTTTATACTATGGAGGAACCTGCGGCTTCTAATACCTCTGTCACTCCTTATATTTGAATGTGCAGTCAGAGACCACGCTCACATTCAAAACTCATTTCATGTCTCCTACATGACCAAATAGCCTTGCATCAAACCATTGAGATTTGATTCACAAACTATCGAGGCACCCTGTCAAATGGTCTGTATGTTTCCATTGCATTTACCACTAAAAAGTTGTTTAGATCAATTTCTCCAATCTAAAACCTTTGCATTTGGTGTTGAGACACACGATTTATATATAAAGAAAAATCTTTATAATAAATATCACCTTGAATCATTAAATAATTAAAAGCCGACTCATTATCTTTCCCAATGCATTATGGATGATTGACTGTTCTTATAATTCAAGTCATTATGACTGTCTTCTGATTTTATATTAGCACTTTCCATGCCTCTAAATTGCAAATGTTGAATTATGAGTCCATATACCTGCAAGCTAGAAGGAATGAATGTTGATTTGTTTCATGTTAAACCACTTCTTTCAATGAACTTCTTCATGAAGAGATCCAAATTGCTTCGGATATAATCATAGTGCCCCATTGAACATGTTCTTCCACAGGTGAGTGATCTTGTAGGAATTTAACTCGAGTTCTATATTTTATTATTAGGTGCTCAAAATTCATCGGTCCTTCATGATTTGAATTGAATCCCAAAATAAAACCCGATTGCCTTTGATCCTCTTCTTTTTGATGGATGGTTCTTCTTTAATTAAATACCACCATATTTATAATCTGACAATAGTAACACCAAACACCTGAATTGAATTCTAAACCTTTGTAAACTAACCAATATGTATTTTGAAATACCTTGAACCACTGAAAAGAACCTTGAAGGTTTTCTATGATGGTATTTCACTTTTGGGCTAAGGGCATCTCCAAAATATGACCTCTAAATGTTCTATCCCTGCATCTTGAATCATGGACTGGGGCCAAGCTTTCAACTTTTTTGAATTAATGAATCTACATTTTGAACCCAAGGCCTGAACTTAGCTTGCATTGAACCTGCAACCTGAGTCAACTGAACAATGGAACCACTTTGAACTACTTTGAACTACTTTGAACTTCAGTTCAAACTGGTTTAGAGAGGTTCAACATCTAAAATTGAAAGCTTTAAAATTGTGACCATATTGAATACTAACATTGACAAAATTGAGGACCCATTCAAAGAGTTTGGTGCTAGCATTGTTGGCAATATTGTGGACTATAGTAGCTATGATGAAGAACCTAATTAGGAGCCTAAAAAAGAAGATGCACATTCTAAGAAGAAAATTGAGCTTAGCATCAAAGCAACTACCTCAAGTGTACCCTTGACAATAGCAATAGTAACACCCTCTACACCACCTACCCAAGCAACAATAGTAGCAATTCAATCAAATGAAGAAGATGAAGTGAAGATTCTCATATCTTCTTTAGGTAAACTTCTTGAGAAAAAGAAATTAGTAAAGTCCTTTGAAAAAACTTTGACTTCAATTTTGAACAGAATGGAGGAGGTAGTAAGCCCTATTGACACCCTTGTAGATATTCAACAATATGCAACAATTTTGTGCAAAGCTTTTGATAATTAATTCACAACACTTTCTAGTGTGGCTTCAATTCAAGCACAAATAGAGCATGATGGTAAACTTATTAATACCATGTGCACTAATATGAGCAATGACATAGAAGCTTTGAATATATGTATTAAGGTACTGAGACAGTGTATAGAGGAAGGAAAATAGGCTAATGCTAAGTTCAACTTGGCATACATTCATCTCCAAGAATTTTTTGATCAAATCAAAGAAAAGGTAACTAAACTTTAGACTCTCACTAACAAATTTTTGAAGTAGAATCAGAAGATAGATACAATTGAGCACACAATGTAGACACTTCATGAAAGCATAAGGAATATCAAAGTAGAAAAAAAGAAAGCTTTGAAGAGATTCACTCTCCTAAGAGAACACTTGTTCCCACAAGTAACATTGTTGGAGAATCAGTTGGAGGAATGCTTGTCAGCAAAATCTTCATATGAAAAGTTTGTGGCTATAGACTTGAACGTAGTAGAGTCAGCCACATATGCTTTATGTGCACTAGTCAGTGTATCTGATGCACTAAAAGAAAGTTGGAAGAAACACTTTGTGCAGTTAAAAACCAACTTTACTATTGCTTTTCCAAGTTTTGATGTAGCTACCAGCTTTTAATAGACTTTTCAATTTGTGATACATTTTTCATTGATGTCAAAGGGGGTGATATATGAAAAATTGTAATTGATTGTAAGGGGGAAAAATGAGGGGATATATATATATATATATATATATATATATATATATATATATATGGATATGGATATGGATATGGATATAGATATAGATATAGTAGTAATATTTTATTGTAATTTGTAAGGGGGAGCAATAAGTTGTAATTGGAGTTATAAGGGATGTAATCCTCTTAAAACATGAATATGTTATGGTTATTTTTTTTGTTTTGTATTACATGTTTGGGACTTAGCCAATTTTTCCAAAATGTTTCCATCAATGCCAAAGGGGGAGATTGTTGAAAATATATCCAATCAATCAAATAAGGAAGTAACATGGTTGTTATTAATGGAAACATATTTGTTTTTTAGATTAGTCATGGTCATTTGTGAAGGAAAATTTTCCAAGTATCAAACAACATCACAACACCATGATAGATTTGATGATAGCAAAATATTCCCTTGGAATATTCTCTTTCATAGTTAACTAGGAATGCATGACATCATACCAATGACATATACTAGTGTGCATGTCCATACGATCAACTGCGTTCAAGTTATGAAGGAATTAGTAATGCAGTGATGATCCTATGTAGAATAGAGCACAACATCAAAATGTGTTAAACGACTTGATTTATTGTTTTGAATTACCATTTCTTAATGAGTTGACTCTAAGGATGTCATATGAGCCAACCAAGGAAGAATTTACCAATATGTTTGGTATAAGTAAAGGACTTCATTTGCGAAGTTAGATAGAAGTGTGAAAAAAAAGAAATATAATCAGTGATTGTAAATTTGATATGATCTTGTGAAATGCAAGTAACAAGTGAATGCGATATTATGACATATGATGCAAAGCATTGTTATGTGAGATATGATGCAGATTAATAAGTGTGCAGTCACTCTTGTATGAAGAATTGTTAGTCAAAAAATTTGGGAAGTACAACAAGTATCTCAGTATTGTATGTATAATTATTTCTTGAAGATCTTATTATATAGTTGGATGTTAGGGTAGTGGGCTCTTCTTGCACACACTTGTATATGATCTACCAAATCCTAATAGGTTTGAGATCTCTAACAAGGCCTAGTCTCCTAACGAGGACTCAAGACACTATACATGCTTCATAGACTCCTAACAGGGTCAATATTCTTAACTGAATCCTTTATATAGTGAATCATCTTGTCCCATCGGGGTTTTCCCTTGGTTGTGGTTTCCCTAGTTAACAAAACATGGTGTTATGAGTTCTCTTCTTATATGGTTGATTATTTTGTTTAGGACTATTGGTATTCTCTTTCATGTATATGGTAATGTAATTAATGAAATTTAGTTGTGCATAATAGGATTGAAAATACTGATTCACCTCCCCTCTCAGTATTATCTATTCTAACATACATAAATTCTTCTAGACTTATAATTTCTTCTTTCAACATTATTTGTATATACTAGATACTTAAAATGATCTCCCATAACCTTGGATAGTTAGAATACTCAACTAGCCATTTGTACCAACTTGATCTTTCCATTGTTCTTCTATTAGATACCATAGAAGACTACTATGTTGACATCAATGAAAACCTCAATCATGAATGTAACATGTCATCATAGTAACATTTCTACAATACTCCCCCATAGGAATATCATTAGTATTCATTCTCCCCCATTAATATACCTCAATGTGCTTTCTATCAAACTGTCATTCTATGTTTCACTTCTTCTGATCATGCTATGCTTTCTCTTGCTTATATTTTCCTCATGATTTTTTTAATGCTAAGCTTCTCCACCATTGAAATCAATGTAAAAGGTTTTAGCAACCAACTTTATTGCATAAAAATCTGCAACAATTGATTCTTACGAGCTCAATTGTCCAAAGACACTATTTAAAATAACATCCAATCAAGAGTCCTAGATGACTATCCATCATAGATACTCCCCCATTTGGAAGCATTAGCATGCAATCCAAACAAACAATGGTGTTCTATTACACTAGACTAATACACTCTTACAACATTTATTCTAATTTAGGAAGGCATAACCCCTAACATACCTTGCAAATACTCAAAGATCTCTTTGGGAAGAGGCTTAGTGAATATATTTTCTATCTATTCTTTAGTACTCACATAATCTAGTCTAATTTAATTTTCTATACATTTCTCTCTCAACATGTGATACTTAATAGAAATGTACGTAGTCTTTGAATGCAACACTAGATTCTTAGACATATTTACCATGCTTGTGTTATCACAATGTATGACAATAGGTTCACTGATTTCTATCTTTATATCCTTCTACATCTACTTCATCTAAACAACTTGACTGCAATTTTTTGTTACTACAACATATTCTATTTTCACTATATTTTGTGATGTACAATCCTACTTCTTTCTTAGCTAGGAAATCAATCTTCCTCCAAGAAAGAAGGCTCTACCACTGAGGCTCTTTCTATAATCTATACTGTTTGCCCAATCAACATCAGTATAAGCACTTAGATTAAAATCATTAGATCTATCATACCACAATCCAAACTCTGATGTTAGTTTCAAATATCTAAATATCCTTTTGACTGCTACATAAGTGCTTCTCTAGGATCAACTTGAAATCTTGCAACAATTCCAACTATATTTTCTATATCCAGCCTTGTGTGAGTCAAATATTGCAAACCTCCAATCATAGATTTGTACTTTTTTTTCTTAATAGTAGGTGTCTCATCCTTTGAATATAACTTATGTCCAGTTACCATAGGTGTTCTAATGGGTTTGCATGTTTCCAAACCAAACCTTTTCAGTAAATCTTTCAAGTACTTATCTGAGAAATAAATATTCCTTCTTTATTCTATATAATTTACATAATCCTAGAAAATATTTGGTTTCTCCAATCATACTCATTACAAATTCTTTCTTCATCTCTTCTGCAAACTTTTCACTTTCTTCATCATTTCCTCCAAATATGATATCATCAACAAATATTACCAAATCATCAAACCATCATCAATTTCTTTCTAATAGAGATTACTATCTTCCATACCTTTTCTATATCCAAGCTTTGTCAAATGTTTGTCCAACCTTGTATACTATGTTTCGGGTGTCTTGCTTCAAGCCATACAATGCTTTCTTTAATCTACATACTATGTCCTTATCATTTGTCAAAGGACAATCTTTAGGTTTCTCAATGTAAAAAGTTCTCCATTTAGAAATGCTGACTTGACATCCATCTAATACACTTTGAATTTCTTTTTTTCTAGATAGGATAAAAATAATCTTACCACTTCTATTCTAGCCACTAGAGCATAGGTCTCATCATAGTCTTGTTGGAAATGATTGAAAAGATCATGAATGAAGAATGATGGAACTGGAAAAGAATATTTTCAATTATTGTTTTGTCATTGATGTCAAAATGCTAACTATAGGAATGACAATTTCTTAAGTGATCCAAATACTATCACTTAGTTGATTAACAAGGAGGAGTTAATCAATAAGATGTAACTAGAGCACCTAGAGAAAGGTTGCAGTTATGATGTTGTAATGAAGTATAAGGATCAGCTAAGTCATTGATGAAATAGTTTATTGATGACATTCTTTAAGACACAGGGAATGGACACACTAAGACACATCAAAGATGTAAGGTTTAACTAAGTCATTTGTAGAACCTAACTAAGTTCATTTGTGAGTGCCAAGCAAGCTAGTTAAAGCCAAGAAAATTCAACTTTAGTGTGTGCCGAGCAATTCTTTGGGTGCCAAGAAACACAGAAGGTGCTGAGCATCACTAAATGTAGTAGAAGATGAGTAACACAGAAGGTACCGAGCATCAGTAAATGTAGTAGAAGCCAAGTAACATAGAAGGTGTCGAGCATTAGCAAATGTAGTAGAAGCTGAGTAACATAGAAGGTGCCAAGCATTAGTAAACCAATGATGCCGAGTTGTTGCATTATTGATAATAAAAAAAGATTCGCCAGATCAGTAATGATAAGTTTGTTACCTTAAATTTTGTAAATTAGTTGGATGATAAGGATGATGAGTAGATGTCACAGAATTTTATTTAAACCATGCAAACCAATTTTGAGCGAATACTAATGGACTTATCATGAAGTTTTGGAAGAAACAATTCGGAGGGAAAACAATATCATTCTCTTAGATAAAATCAAATTAATGAGTGGGAAGATTTGAGTGGGAAATGAAGAGCATATCTTCTTTATAAGGAGTTATAGGTCAGAGATCAAAAGTGAGGAGTGAGTTGGTCATAAGTGTGGTCATGTGAAGAAGCCAAGAAAAGGCTAGTGTAATTTTGAAGAAGAGGACACAATGAGGAGTAAGCACAAAGCATCAAGACTCTGAGTTGATCAAGTGACCATAGAGTGCATTGGCATAATGAGTGGAAGAACTCAAGGAGACAGATCTTGAAAGGGTGGACAAGCTATCAGCACTGCAAGGAAGAAAAGCCAAGCAAAGAAAAAAACTAAAGAGTGATATGAAATCTGTAAGGTTAGAGTTGCAATCTTTATCAGGTCAAAACCTTTCTAATACTTTCTTACCATTGTATTAGACATTTAAATCCTACATTACTAGGTTAGCTTAACGGCTAGGTAGATAAGCCTCAAGAAAAGGATAGAAGATCCCCATGAGAAGGATAAGAGATCCTTAGGAGAAGGATAGGAGATCCTTAGAGAGGGATAAAAGATTCTTTTAAGAAGGTGACTATAAATCCCATGGACTTGGGTGGGCCTAACAACTCTATGTAAATTCTTTAACAGGGTGGCATTCTAAGTTGAATGTTCTTAAGTCCTCTAATAGGGCACACTCCTAACAGGGTGTAGATATCCTTTAAGAGGGTCACATCTAACAGTGTGTAAAGCCTTTAATAGGGCAAGCCTTTAATGGGGCAAACCATTAGAAGTGGTTGAAATCTATTGTGCAGTAATTTTGTGGGTATCATCCCCACTCTAGTTTTACCTTCTTATTCTTGGAGGGTTTCTGGGTCACCAAAATCTCAAGTGTTATGTGGTGATGCATGTTTACTTTTCATGATTGTTTAATGTTTATGTGCATGCATGATAATTTTAATTATATGCCATTAAGGATTTGACAAGAAAGTAAAAAGGCTAAAAAGAAAAAAAATTGTATTGGACATTATTAGACCTTGAATAACTAATTCCCCCCCTCTCTTAGTTATTCTAAAAGAATTCTAACAATTGGTATTAGAGCCCACTGCTGATCTGTTTCAAGGTACTAGCATCAGTAAAATCAAGATGTCCAAGAAAGAAGTTCCAAAGCTAAACAAAGACAACTTTGTTGCATGGAAAAGTCTGATGAAGTTGCACCTTGGATCAATAGGTGACTATGCACAGACCTCAATCATAGCTGATCATGTATACCCTATAGGACCCCTCACTGCAGAAGACATGAACAAGAAGAAGGAGCACAATCAAGTGATGTTAGAGATTGCTTCAACACTAAGCTATGCCGAGTATGATGACATCAAAGAATGTGGTACTACACATCAGATGTGAAAAACATTATCAAACATCTATGGAGGAGATGATAATGTCAAAAGAGCCAAAAGAGAGAGCCTAAGAGGAAAGTTTGATGATATGAAAATGGAAGGAGAGAATGTTGCTCAATACGGTGCAAGAACGAAAGAAGTGGTAAGTGCCATAAGAAGCCTAGAAGGATAGTTATCAGAAGAAACAATATGTAGCAAATACTTGAGAACTTTGCTTCCTATCTATGCTATAAGAGTATCAGGTATCCAAAAGCTAAGGTGTGTACCAGGCAACACATTGTCATTTGAAGGAATAATTGGAAGACTCACTGCCTTTGAGCTATCCAAATTTGACAACTACAAGCTAGAAAACTTTGAATCTACATTCAAAGCCAAGACAACAATAAAAGACAATGAGGAGGTGCAAACAAAGAAAAAGAGTGGAAAAGAAAAATATGTATCTAGTGACAGTAGCACAGATGAAGATGATGTAGACCAATTGGAATCATTACTAGCTAGAAGATTTCACAGAGGAAGAGGCAAATTCAAAAGTAAGCTACCAATCATTTGTTTCAATTGTAATGAAGTTGGTCATATTGCAACTAGATGCACACAAAAGAAAAATTACAAGGATGGAGGCAACCTCAAAAAAAAGAAAGAGGACAACAAGGACTACAGAGGTAAAGGAAAAAGATGCTACATTGTTGAAGAAGACTCTGACGAGAATGATGATGAAGTAGTCTATGTGGATATGAAAGATGAATCAGATGAAGATGAAGAACCTACCTTGGTAACCTGCATGAACAAGAATAAAAAATGGATCATAGATAGTGGATGCTCTCATCACATGATTGGAGATAAAAGTAAGTTCATTACCTTTATTCAATATGAAGGAAATAGTGTTAGATTTGGTAACAATGCACCATGTTAGATCAAAGGGAAAGGTAGTACCAAGCTCACTGAAAAGATATCATGTGATAATTCATACTATGTTGAAGGCCTAAATTATAACTTGTTAAGTGTCTCACAGTTAGGAAACATAGGATGCAAGGTTGAATTTGAAAGTGTAGTTGCCAAGATCTATGATTCTCAAGGAAGTCTAATAGAAAAAGGTGACCAGACTAGGAGTAATTTGTTCTACCTAGACATGGAAGATGATTTTTGTCTCATTGTTCAAATTGGTGATGTATGGTTATGGAACAAGAGGCTATGTCATGTAAATTTTGACAATCTAATAAGTATTGACAAAATGAAGAAAGTCATAGGTCTACCAAAGTTGAAGAAGCCTGATAACGCCATGTGCAAACAATGCCAACTAGGGAAGATGACCAAGTTAACTTTCAAAAGTAAGACTTATAATTCTAATGAAGTATTAGAGCTAGTTCATACTGACTTGTGTGGTCCTATTGAAGTGCAAAGCTACAAAGGTGATAGATACATAATGCTCTTTGTGGATGACTATTCAAGGATGATGACAATCATGTTCCTGAAACAAAAATCAAATGCATTCCAGATGTTTAAATGCTACTTGGATAGAGTTGAGAAAGAATGTTGGAAGAGCCTAAAATGTCTCAGATATGATAGAGGAGGTGAATTCACATCAAGAGAATTTGAAGAATTCTGCAATGAAAGAAGAATCAAAAGGCATAAATTAGCACCTAGGAGTCGACGTCAGAATGGTGTAGCAAAAGAAGGAATAGATCAATCATTGACTATGCCAAGACCTTAATGATGGATAAAAATGTTGCACTCAAGTATTGGAGAGAAGCTGTAAGTACTATAGTCTACACACTCAATAGAGTTCAAGTCAAGAAAGGTAAAAATGCAACACCTTTTGAATTATGGTATGGGCATTCTCCTAATGTAAAACATTTCAACATATTTGGATGTAAGTGCTATATGTATATAAAGAATCTAGAAATGGAAATTTTGATACAAAGAGTGAGGAAGGCACATTTTTTGGTTATTCTACTAGAAGCAAAGCTTATAAGTGCTTGAATGTTAATACTAACAAAGTAGTAGAAAGCACAAATGTGAAATTTGATGAGCTTGCACAAGTTCAAAGTGTTGAGAACACCAAGAAAGTAGAAGAATACAAGACCATTGTATGATTTTATGAAGGTATACCTAATAATGGTGAAGTTGCAACTAAGAATGAAAATCAACAACAAAATCCAGTATCTGTCGAGTCACAAACAGTGAATGTCGAGCAACAAAGACATTTAGAAGTTGAGCTATAGAATATAGAGAATGATTAGTCAGATTCTGAGAACTGTCAACATGAAGGAAATGAAGAAATATTTGATGAAAATACACATGAAGATTTAGATTCTAAAAGAGACAACATGCAAATAAGGAAAGAAACAGTATTGGCAAAGTATGTAAGAAGACATCATCCTACAGATCAAATTATTGGAAACAAAGTGGCAGGACCAATGACAAGGAATAGACTCAAAAGTGAGACATGTATACTCAACAAAACAGAACCAAAAATAGTAAGTGAAGCCATAAAAGATGATGATTGGTACAGTGCTATGAAAGAAGAAATAGAACAAATTGAAAAGAACAAGACATGGACCTTAGTCTCAAGACTAGTTGACAAGAATGTAATTGGAACAAAGTGGGTGTTTAGAAACAAGTTAGATGAGAATGGTGAAATCACAAGGAACAAGGCAAGACTAGTCTATAAAGGGTATGCACAAGAAGGAGGCATTACTAGCTAGAAGATTTCACAGAGGAAGAGGCAAATTCAAAGGTAAGATGCCAATCATTTGTTTCAATTGTAATGAAGTTGGTCATATTGCAGCCAGATGCACACAAAAGAAAAATTACAAGGATGGAGGCAACCTCAAGAATAAGAAAGAGGACAACAAGGACTATATAGGTAAAGGAAAACAATACTACATTGTTGAAGAAGACTTTGAAGAGAATGATGATGAAGTAGTCTATGTGGCTATGAAAGATGAATCATATGAAGATGAAGCAACTGCTTTGGTAACCTGCATGAACAAGAATAAAAAATGGATCATAGATAATGGATGCTCTCATCACATGATTGGAGATAAAAGTAAGTTCATTACCTTTATTCAATATGAAGGAAATAGTCTTAGATTTGGTAACAATGCACCATGTCAGATCAAAGGGAAAGGTAGTATCAAGCTTACTAAAAAGATATCATGTGATAATGCATACTATGTTGAAGGCCTGAATTATAACTTGTTAAGTGTCTCACAATTAGGCAACATAGGATGCAAGGTTGAATTTGAAAATGGAGTTGCCAAGATCTATGATTCTCAAGGAAGTCTAATAGGAAAAGGTGACCAAACTAGGAGTAATTTGTTCTACATAGGCATGGAAGATGCTTCTTGTCTCATTGTTCAAACTGATGATGGTTATGGCACAAGAGGCTATGTCATGTAAATTTTGACAATCTGATAAGCATCAGCAAAATGAAGAAAGTCAGAGGTCTACTAAAGTTGAAGAAGCCTGATAACACCATGTGCAAACAATGCCAACTAGGGCAGATGACCAAGTCAACTTTCAAAAGCAAGGCTTATAATTCTAATGAAGTATTAGAGCTAGTTCATACTGACTTGTGTGGTCCTATTGAAGTGTAAAGCTACAAAGGTGACAGATACATAATGCTATTTGTGGATGACTATTCAAGGATGATGATAGTCATGTTCCTGAAACAAAAATTAGATGTGTTCCAAATGTTTAAATGGTACTTGGCCAGAGTTGAGAAAGAGTCTGGGAAGAGCCTAAAATGTCTCAAATATGATAGAGGAGGTGAATTCACATCAAGAGAATTTGAAGAATTTTGCAATGAAAGAGGAATCAAAAGGTAGACATCAGCACCTAGGATTCCACCTTAGAATGGTGTACTAGAAAGAAGGAATAGATCAGTCATTGACTACATTAGGACCTTAATGATGGAGAAAAATGTTGCACTCAAGTATTGGAGAGAAGCTATAAGTACTACAGTCTACACACTCAATAGAGTTCAAGTCAATAAAGTTAAAAATGCAACAACTTTTGAATTATGGTATGGACATTCTCCTAATATAAAAAATTTCAAAATATTTGGATGCAAATGCTATATATATAAAGAATCTAGAAATGGAAAGTTGATGCAAAGATTGAGGAAGGCACATTTCTTGGTTATTCTACTAGAAGCAAAGCTTATAAGTACTTGAATGTTAATACTAACAAAGTAGTAGAAAGCACAAATGTGAAATTTGATGAGCTTGCACAAGTTCAAAGTGTTGAAAACACCAAGAAAGCAGAATAATATAGGACCTTTGTATACTTTTATGAAGGTATACCTAATAATGGTGAAGTTGCAACTCAGAATGACAATCAACAACAAAATCTAGTATCTGCCAAGTCACAGACAGTGAATGCCGAGCAACAGGCACATTTAGAAGTTGAGCTGCAGAATATAGAGAATGTTCATTTAGATTCTGAGAACTGTCAACATGAAGGAAATGAAGAAATATCTGATGAAAATACACATGAAGATTTAAATTCTAAAAGAGACAACATGCAAATAAGGAAAGAACCAGTATTGGAAAAGTATGTAAGAAGACATCATCCTATAGATTAAATTATTGGAAATAAAGAGGTAGGACCAATGACAAGGAATAGACTCAGAAGTGAGACATGTCTACTCAAAAAAATGGAATGAAAAGCAGTAAGTAAAGCCATAAAAGATGATGACTAGTACAATGCTATGAAAGAAGAAATATAACAAATTGAAAAGAACAAGACATGGACCTTAGTCTCAAGACCAGCTGAGAAGAATGTAATTAGAACCAAGTGGGTATTTAGAAACAAGTTAGATGAGAATGGTGAAATCACAAGGAATAAGGCAAGACTAGTCTATAAAGGGTATGCACAAGAAGAAGGACTAGACTATGGAGAAACTTTTACTCTAGTTGCCAAAATGGAAGGAGTAAGGACCTTACTGGCATATGCAGCCTTCAAAGGATTTAAAGTCTATCAAATTGATGTTAAGTCCACATTTTTGAATGGTATACTTGAAGAGTACGTCTACATAGAGAAACTAGAAGGATTTGTTGATGAAAATAATAAAAATAAGGTATGCAAATTGCATAAGGCTCTATATGGATTAAAGAAAGCCCCTAGAGCTTGGTATGAGAGACTTAACAAGTATCTAGTGCAAATAGGATTTGAAAGAACTGATGATAACAACAACATGTACATCAAATTAGAAGAAGGTAAGGATATCCTTGTATCTAAAATTTTTGTGGATGACATAATTTTTTGAGGAAAGGAAGCACTTTGCAAAATTTTTGCTGACAAAATGAAACATGAGTTTGAGATGTCTATGTTTGGAGAAATAAAGTTTTTTGTTGGATTGCAAGTACATCAACTAAAACATGGTATATTCATGGCACAATCAAATTAGACCAAAGAGATACTCAAGATGTTTATATTGGAAGACTCCAAACCTATCAGCACACCAATGACAATATGACATAAGCTATACAAAAATGATGAATCAATTGAAATCAATCAAACAAAGTACAAATCCATGATTGGAAAACTACAATATGTTGTACATAGTAGACCAGACATAACATTAGTAGTTGGAATAGTGGCTAGATTCTCTACTAAGCTTAGACAAAATCATCTCATGACAGTAAAAAGGATAATGAGGTATCTCAAAGGAACTGATGATTTTTGCCTATACTACAAAAAGAATGAGAATTTTGAGCTCAATGCATACAAAGATGCAAATTGGGGAGAAAAAATTGATGATAAGAAAAGCACAAGTGGAGGAACATTATTCTTAGGTAAAAGGCTAGTTACTTGGACTAGTAAGAAACAAACATGCACATCTTAGTCCACTACAGAAGCAGAATACATGGCAACAGTAATCAATTGCACAAACATTGTGTGGCTCAAACATATATTGAAAGGAATGAAAGAAGAGGTAACCAAACCTGTGATATTGTATTGTGATAATAAAAGTGCTATAAACATATCCAAGAATCTAGTAATGCATGCAAAAACCAAGCATATTGCAATCAAGTATCACTATGTCAGAGAATTGGTGGAAGACAAACAAGTGAAGATGGAGTACATTCACACAAAGGAAAAAATTGCATATATCTTCATCAAACCATTGCCCAAGGATATTTATGAATATCTTAGAGGCAAGTTGGGGCTAAAGCCCCTAACTCAAGCAGTCTAAAGAAACAAGGAAGCTGCCCTGCATCAACAGGAGTAGATCATTGAAATATCAAAAGAATGATGTAGAGGATGACAACATGAACAAAAATTCTAGATCAGTCACAATCATGGTGACAGAGGAAAAATACATAAGATGCAAAGCTTACACCAAGCATGTTGAAGATGCTACACCTTTGGCATTTATGTCAAAGCGGGAGATTTATGAGAAAATAATCAATAAAAGGTAAGAGGGAGATGTATGAGAATTTATGAAATTAGTAGTAGACCAAAAAAAGGAGATATGAAAGAGGGAGATTTAGAAGAGATAAGAAACTGATCAGCAAGCAACAATGAAGGATTAGGAATACAGAGTAAGGATGCAATAGTCAAGAGGGAGAAGCAGAACAAAGGATTCAGTTTGTATCAACAAAAGAGGGAGACATGATACAAAAAGGAAGATATGTAATGACAACAAGTTTTCTATTTGGTATATAATTTTGGTGGTAACTAAGTTGATCAGCTCAATCAATTGATTAGTTTGGTTTGCCATCAGTGCCAAAGAGGGAGATTGTTGGAAATGATTGAAAAGATCATGAATGAAGAATGATGGAACTGGTAAAGAATGTTTGTAATCATTGTTTTTTCATTGATTTCAAACTTACTAACTACAAGAATGAAAATTGTTTAAGTGATCCAAATACTATCACTTAGTTGATTGACAAGGAGGAGTTAATCAATAAGATGTAACTAGAGCACCTAGAGAAAGGTTGAAGTTATTATGTTGTAATGAAGTATAAGGATCAGCTAAGCCATTGATGAAATAGTGTATTGATGACATACTCTAAGACATAGGGAATGGACACACTAAGACACATCAAAGATGTAAGGTTTAACTAAGTCATTTGTAGAACCTAACTAAGTTCATTTGTTAGTGTTGAGTAAGCTAGTTAAAGCCAAGCAAGTTCAACTTTAGTGTGTGTGAAGAAATCCTTTGGGTGCCAAGTAACACAGAAGGTGCCAAGCATCAGTAAATGTAGTAGAAGCTAAGTAACACAAAAGATGCCGAGAATTAGTAGATGTAGTAGAAGTTGAGTAACACAGAAGGTGTTGAGCATTAGCAAATGTAGTAGAAGCTGAGTAACACAAAAGATGTTGAGCATCAGTAAATATAGTAGAAGCCAAGTAACACAGAAGGTGCTGAGCATCGGTAAACCAATGATGCTGAGTTGCTTGATTATTGATAAGACAAAAAGATTTGCCAGATCAGTAACGATAAGTTTGTTACACTAAATTTTGTAAATTAGTTGGATGATAAGGATGATGAGTAGATGTCACAGAATTTCATGTAAACCATGCAAACAAATTTTGAGCAAATATTGATGGACTTATCATGAAGTTTTTGGAAGAAATATTTGGAGGGAAAACAATATCATTTTCTTAGATCAAATCAAATTGATGAGCAGGAAGATTTGAGTGGGAAATGAAGAATATAACTTCTTTATAAGGAGTTACAGGTTAGAGATCAAAAGTGAGTAGTGAGTTGGTCATAAGTGTTGTTGTGCGAAGAAGCCAAGAGAAGGCTAGTGTGAAGTATCAAGAAGAGGACACAGTGAAGAGTAAGCACAGAGCATCAAGACTCTGAGTTGATCAAGTGACCATAGAGTGCATTGGAATAATGAGTGGAAGAACTCAAGGAGACAGATCTTGAAGGGTGGACAAGTTATTAGCACTACAAGGAAGAAAAGCCAAGAAAAGAAAAGAACTAAAGAGTGATCTAAAATTTGCAAGGTTAGAGTTGCAATCTTTATCAGGTCAAAACCTTTCTAATACTTTCTTACCATTGTATTAGACATTAAAATCCTACATTTCTAGGTTAGCTTAATATCTAGGTATATAAGCCTCAAGAAAAGGATAGAAGATCCCTAGGAGAAGGATAAGAGATCTTTAGGAGAAGGATAGGAGATCCTTAGAGAGGGATAAAAGATTCTTTTGAGAAGGTGACTGTAAATCCCATGGACTTGGGTGGGCCTAACAACTCTATGTAAATCCTTTAATAGGGTGACATTCTAAGTTGAATATTCTTAAGTCCTCTAATAGGGCACACTCCTAAAAAGGTGTAGAAATCCTTTAAGAGGTTCACATTTGATAGTTTTTAAAGCTTTTAATAGGGCAGGCCTTTAACAGGGAAAATCATTAGAAGTGGTTGAAATCTATTGTGCAGTAATTTTGTGGGTATCATCCCCACTCCAGTTTTACCTTCTTATTCTTGGAGGGTTTCTGGGTCACCAAAATCTCAAGTGTTATGTGGTGATGCATGTTTACTTTTCATGATTATTTAATGTTTAATTGCATGCATGATAATTTCAATTATATGCCATTAAGGATTTGACAAGAAAGTAAAAAGGATAGAAAGAAAAAAAATTGTATTGGACATTATTGGACCTTGAATAACTGATTCACTCTCAGTTATTCTAAAATAATTCTAACAAGTCTATTCCTTTTTGCTATGTGTAACCTCTACATACCAATCTTTCCTTGTTCCATACAACTTCACCTTCCTCATTTATCTTATTCTTGAATACCCATTTAGTTTCTAACACATTCTTGTCTAGTGGTCTGGGGGCCAATTCTCATGTCTCATTTTTTACTATCTAATTCAATTCCTCTTTCATAGCTTGTTTCCAAAATGTCATCTTTACAAGCTTCATCTACATTCTTAGGTTTAGCTTGAGATATCAAACATAGTTCCTCATTGACTCTGCTTCTTGTCATCATACCTTTATCTTTGCTTTCGATGATCTACTCAGATGGGTGATTCTTTATCATGTTATTTTCTAATGTACGAGTTGCTATCTCAAGTCTTGGTTCAATTGGAGGTTTTGAGCTTTGTTCCTTCCTTGGTTGTCCTTTATTTTGCAAATCATTTTTAGTCTGAAGAAATAATTCATCATTCCTTGTCTTAGTAACAATATCATCATTTGAATTATAATGAACTATTCTTTCTTGTATCCTAAATTTCTCATCAATTCTCACATTTTCACTTTCCATAATAGTCTTATTTCTTAGATTATAACATCTATAATTCTTTCTTTTTAATGAGTAACCAAGAAACATACCTTCATCACTTCTAGCATCAAACTTACCAATATCATCATCTCTTTCGATATAACACTTACTCCCAAAATTTTTGAAATACTTAAGTGTAGGTGATGACCAAACCATAGTTCATAATGAGTCTTGTTTGTGTCTTTCGTGACTTGCACTTTGTTCATAGTGTAGACTGTTGTATTCACAACTTCTCTCCAAAACATCTTGGGTACATCATTCTCTACTAAGATAGCTCTTGTTGCTTCTATAACTAACCTAGTCCTTCTATCTACAATGTCATTCTGTTCAAGGGTTCTCAAAGCTGATAACTATCTTTTGATTCCATTTTCTTCACAAAACATGTTAAACTCATTTGAAGTAAATTATCCTCCTCTATCTGATCTTGAAAATTTAATCTTCATAATAGATTCATTCTCAACTCTATTCCTAAATATTTGGAATTTATCAAATGCCTCATATTTCTCTTTAAGAAATGCAACCCATGTCATTGTAGGAAAAGTCATCAACTAGAATCATAAAATACCTTTCACCATAGAATCCTTTAGTCTTCATAGGACCACTAAGATCTATGTGTACAATCTCCAACTTTGTTCTAGTAGTACACTTCTTGTAGGGAAAATAATTTCTATTATGCTTTTTTAACACACATTCCTTACAAATTATGTTAGTAGGCTTTACAATCTTTAGCAAATCTCTAACTACAAGCATACTGCTAGTCTTCACAATACTATCAAAGTTTATATGACAAAATCTCTTATTCCATAACCAACTATTGCAACCAAAATAAGGATTCAACAAAAATACATTACCTCTAGATCTCACTCTTGTTCTAATTACCTTTCCATCATTGTATTTGATCATGTATGTCTTCTTTTTGAACTATAGCTAATAACCTTTGTCTACTTGTTTTCCAACACTCAAAAGATTATGCTTTAAAATATCAACAAAATATACATCCTCAGTGTTAGTTTTACCATCAAGAGTTATAGATCCAATACTTTTAATTTGGCATGCTACATCATTTCCAACTCTAACAATACCTCCATCCTAACTTTTGAAGTCAACAAACTTGTTCATATCACTAGTCATATGATGTGAACAACCACTATCAATTATCCAATTAGATTTCTTTTCAACCTATAACACCAAAGCTACTTTCTCTAGACTTTTTTCTTTAATTGCCACAAATCCAATTTCATCATCACTAGCACGTACTACTTGTTCATCAAAATCATTTTCTTCATTTATATACAAAAACTCTCTATCTTTTCTAGTTTTGTAATTTCCTTTATACTTTTTCTCTCTTTTAGGACACTTAGATGCATAATGATCATATTCATCACAAGTCCAATATTTGAATATTTTCTTCCCTCCTTTTTCTCTTCTTACTAGAAGGGCTACTCCTTCTTCAATTTTCATATCTTCCTCAGATCTACTACAACTAGAAAAATCTCCTCTAGCACTTATGCTCCTTGATAAACTAGGTCAAATATTCAAGGCATTGAAAGTTGTCTCTGTACTGATTAATTCTTCAGATTGTCTAAAAGGTTATTCTCAACTACTTCAAGTCTTCCAAGAAATGTCTCATTTGTGAAATATTTGGTACAAGATATCAACAACTATATCATTTGAACTACTAGCTTACATGGTGGTATTAAGCTCTTCAATATCTTCCATATAGCATCATCTTCTTTGGTTCCTCCTTGAGATTTGACACCTATAGTAATTTTTTATATTTTGCCCATAAATGTTCTTACAGATTCATCTTCCATCATTTTAGTATCTTGAAATCCACAAATCCATTTGTGTAATCTCAATTTCTTAGAATTTTCATCACCTTCAAAACTAGTTTCCAAAGCTTTCCAAATCATATGTAAAGTAGCAAGTGAGTTTATATAATTGTATTTAATTTCAAGAAGTATAGTCAGTAGGAATTCTCTAGCTCTTATGTCACACATAAAAAGATCTCTTTGTACGTTAGTACAATTTTCCAAATCCTTGTCTTTGCTCATTTTTTCAAGATACAACATCCTAGACTGATACAAAATAGATGTGCCTTCATCTTTTCCTTCTAGCTGTCATAATTTGTTCCATCAAACTTCAGACTATCTTTCCTGAACATGCTCTCACTATGGATCTCCCAAAGTTGTTAAAATTTATCTTCAAGGACCTAATGCTCTGATACCAATTTTTAGAAACAATATTCTACCAAGATAACTGGGAGGGAGGGGGGGGTGGGTGGGGGTGAATTGGTTATCGAACAATTAAAACATTTATCTTCTTTAAAAAAACTTAACCATTCAACCAAAGTAAACAACAACCATAATAAGATACACATAAACAATTACACTAGATATGTTAATTAGAGAAACTTTTGATCAGAGGGAAAACCCCAATGGGAATGATGCACACAAGATGATATACTGATATGTAAGTTCCTATTTAGAGGATGGACCCTGTTAGGAGTCTATTACAATATTCAGTACATATGAGTCCCTATTAGGAGACTTTGAATCCCTTTTAAGATATTCCAACCCTATTAAGAGTTGTTCCAACCTTGTTAGGAGTTGTAGTACAATGTATGCAAGAAGAGCCCATTGCCCAATGCAATTTCAACTACAAGAAGAGCTCACTACTCAAACATGTAATTTACTATTATCTTCTTTTTTTTTTTGTTCTATCAACTGAACCAATCACTGTCAAACCTTGTATACTAAGTCACAAACTATAGATCCAAATATTAGACATTTGATCACTCAACAAAAACTTAGCAATGAAGTTTCCTTCACTTGTGCTCCACTTTGCTAAAATTTACATTCCACTCTTACTGCTACTTATAATAACTTCTTCATTTATGCCTTTCTACTTCATGGTAAAGGAAAATGTCCTTCCTTTATATCAAGTCCATAAAACAATTCCCTAAGTTAATTGTTAGACCTTCTCAATTAACCATTACAAGACCACATTAAGAATACATTACACTTAGTGATAACATTAGTCTTCTACCTTACAACTTGAATATCTTTCAATACATTTAATATCATGATGATAAAACTTAGCCATGCCATCACCAATATATCTTCTTCACATCCTCAACCTCAATTCTTAGAATAAAAACTCTACTAAGAGATATAACATGTTCACTAGAACATGCCTCTGTAAACTCTATCTTAGAATAGACATCACCAAACATTACATAACTTCTTCTAGATCTAAGATTTCTTCTTCCAATATTAATTGGATATACTAGATACTTAGAAGTATCACCCATAACCTCAAATAGTTAGAATACTCAACTAGTTGTCCATACCAACTTGATCTTTCTATTGTTCTTCTATTAGATACCACAACAGATTAGTATGTTGACATCAATGACAAACTTAGTCATGAATGCAACATATCATCATAGTAACATTTCTACAATAATTTCCCATAGGAATATCATCAACATTCATGCTTCCAACAATGCCAATTTCTAGAGGTAACTAAATCTTGTATGCATTATGTCCAAACTTTTATAAGATTTGACAAGGAACAACCTTCTTAGGCAATAATTCAGTATGTTTGGTTTGAGGCATTCTCTCTTTCTTTAAATATGCCCACACTAAATCACCAACATTTAATTTTACTCCTCTTCTTTTCTAATCAAAAAATTCTATGTATTTCTTATTTGAATTTTGTAGCTGCAACTTGACTTGATCTTAGACCTCCTTAATAGCTTCAACAAATTCTTCACCATGTGAACTACTAGGAAGTGTTTGGAAGTTCTCTAAGCTAAAGAATTCCTCTTGTATGTGCACCATGCACAATATGAAATGGATATTTTCCTATACTTCTATTCACTATGTCATTGTATAAGAAATCAACTTGAGCAAGTATAGAATCCTACTTTTCTCCATGTTGTTTTGTAAGGCATCTTAACAAGTTTTGTAATGATATATTGACAACTTCCATTTGACCATCAGTTTGTAAATGATATGTAGATGAGAAAGATGAGTTTGTGCCAAGTTTCTTCCAAAGGGTCCTCCAAAAAATGACCTACAAATCTACCATCTCTATTTGATACAATAATCAATGGTAATCCATGAATTTGAACTATCTCTTTGAAGAAGAGATCTGCTATGTATGAAGCATCTTTAGTAGATTTGCATGGTAGGAAATGTGTAATTTTGCTAAATTTTTCTACCACAAAAAAAACACTATCATAACCTTTTTGAGTTCTTGGTATTCCCATAAAAAAATCAATACTGATACTTTCCCATGGTTTTGAAGGAATAGATTGGGGTTGATATAATCTAGCATTAGTACTTTTTCCTTTTCTTTTCTGACAAATGGTGCATTCTTCGACAAATTTTCTCCCATGTTTCTATAATTTTGGCCAAAATTAATGCCTATGAACTAGCTCTAAGGTCTTATCTAGTCCAAAGTGACCAAATAATGCTCCATTAGGTTTCTCTTGTATGATGTTATCTCTCATTGAGCATTTCCTTTGAATAGTAACCCTTCTTGAATTAGAAAATCTACATACTCATGATTATACCTATCACCTAGATTAGTACATGCTTGGTGAATCTCTTTGAAATCAACATCATTATCATATATATCTTTCAAATTTAAAACACCTATAGTTTCCGACTAAATTTTTGATGTAGTCAAAGTTCTTCTACTTAAGGCATCAACACCTTTATTTGCAACTCCCTTTTTATGCTTTATAGAAAAATTAAAAGCTTGTAATGTCTCCACTCGTTTCATATATCTATGATTTAGTTTCTCTTGGTTATTTATGAAATTAAGGGCCTAGTTATCTATGTATACAAAGAATTCTTTGGGACACAAATAGTGTCTCCATTTCTTAAGGCATTGGACAAGGGCATACATTTCCAAATCATATGAAGAATATTTCTATTTGGCTTCATGGATTTTCTTACTAAAGAAGGATATAGCTCTACCCTCTTGACTAAGTACACCTCCTATTACTATATTGCTTGCATCACATTCTATTTGAAAGGATTTACTAAAATTAGGAAATGTGAGGACTAGTTGTTGTGATACTTTCTTCTTAAGAAGTTTAAAGGATTCACTAGTTTTTGTTGTCACAATAAATTTACATTTCTATCCTCCTTTTATAGTATTCAAAATAGGTACAAAAATTGAGTAGAAATTCCTAATAAACTTTCTAAAGAGAGTGGCTAAACTATGAAAGATTCTAACCATAAAAGATTTAAGATATTTTTCCATTCAACCTCCATCATCCATTTTAGGATTAGGTAGGATTAGGTAGGATACAATGAATCTACCCACTTTTCCATTTGGTTCCTCTAGAAATTTCTTCTTCAATATTCCTTGAATTCACCTCAAAATAGTTTACCTTTAATTTAGTGCCACTAGATCATCATAGTTATCTTCCACACGATTCATAAAATTCAAGAAACTAAAATAGTCAGCTCAAATTTGTCAAATCTATGATTTAACATGAATATTGGCACTCAACATCAATACATTGTCACTTAGATTTCATACTTTTCTTCCACTTATCATCCACTAGATAACTTACCAAACACTAAAGTTTACTGGTGCTCATTATCAACCAAACTTTACTTAGCTTACACTAAGTTCACTCGACATACACTAAAACTTCACATTATTCGGCTCCAACTGATTTTCTCCTTAGCTTGCACTAACTTTGTGTGGAACCTACCATCCACTTGGTCAAGCTTGGAAAACTCAATTCTTCTTACTTGTTCTTCTTATTAGAAATAGGGATTATTGAGGGGGGTGAATCAATAATCTACAAACTTGAGTCACTAACTAGATATTATTTCTTACTTTAAACCATACATAACAAAGAAATAAAGTAATGCTGATTATTAATAGTAATAATGAACATAGATAACTCATAACACCATATTTTGTTAACTAGGGAAACCTTGGCCAAGGGAAAACCCTGGTGGGGATGATACCCACTAGATAATATATTGATATATAAGTTCCTTAGTAGAGGACGGATCCTATTAGGAGTCAATGAGAAAATTCAATATAAGGAGTCTCTGTTAGGAGACTTTGAGTCCCTAATAGGATATTCCATCTCTATTAGGAGTTGTAGTACAATAGTTGCAAGCTGAGCCCACTACCTAAACATGCACTTCTAATTACAAGAAGAGCTCACTGCTCAAAGAAGTAATCTAACCAAATATAAGTACTGAATCTTCTTCCTTGATTGATTTCTAATCTTTAGCTCAATCTTGAATCACTAAATGGATCATCTAAAATTTTTCATATATTGCTTTCAATAGTTCACATATAATCACAATTGCAAGATAGCACTTCCAATTATAATCACAATCTTACAATTCACACTTACACCCTCTTACTATGAAATGTCCTTTGCATAAATACCATGCCTTTTCAAATTTTTTTGGTGGGTTAGCTAAGACTATAATCTACTTTTCCAACTTAGAGTAAACATCTAGAATTTTGGCCCTAATTAGACAAGTAATTATCTTGTAAACAAAATAATCCTTTCCTTCAATTCTGCTGTCCTGATTCACTGCAAACATGATTATCTCTATTCTATACAGTCTATACTAACTTCCAAGGTTATACACCTCAACACCAAAATGTATACTATCTCTATCTAACTTCACTAGTCATAATATGATGTCAGAAAGATGTTATAAAAAAAAAATATGCTGCTATAAACCAAATTCTATACCTAGACAATTTTCTGATTACCAAACACTAAGTATCTTTATTTCTAAAGTTTCTTGAAATCACATACGTCATGAGTTTTTATAAATGACAACAATTACATATCACTATTAGCCAATTGTCAACAATCTTCTCCTTTGGTATTGATGACAACAAAATAGAGAAAATTGGCTAAGTGACAAAAACTACATGTAATCTATTGTTGTGTTAAGTTATTACATATGCTCTCGCTTACAATATACTTTATAATATTCTGCAACCACTCCTAGTTTTCTATAATTACCAATTTTTTGCAATGTCTCCCCCTTTGACATCAATGAAAAAAGCTGAAATGTTAGAAATCTGTCCAAAAACTATCCAAAAATGTTGTCCTTCCTTATGCTAATATGATCTTCATGTAATCATCAAAGTTTTCCTTTAGAATATCCATAATCTTAGTCCATGTCTCCTTGGTGGACTCAACTAGGGTAAGAATTGCACATAAAGGATATGATGCAATGTCAAATTTATTAAGATTTGAAAACAAAAAGTTGGAATATGTGTCCTTGGCCATGACACATTCCTCCAATTATTTCTCAAAAAATGATAATTTCAGAGCAATAGATTCTCTGAAATTAGATATCCTCTTCAAAATTTGTTCCTTCCAAAGCTCTAGTTTCCTGATGTCACTGTGAATACTAGCCACTTTTCTTGAAAATTATCTACTTTGCAAGATGGATGTTGGATCTTACTGGATAATGCCTCTAGGTCACTCATCTTTACTTCTATCTGACTGTCAATGTCTTTAGTTAGTTTGTATGATAGGGTATAGTTAATATATAGAGTTTTCCCGTTCCTTTATACAAGTATCAAGATTAATCAAATAATTCTTTATGTTTTAATAGATGGTGCTAAACAAGTTAGCATCATGGGAAATTTTTGCCTTTTCCTCTGTAACATTCAATAAATTGGTAAAATCTTCATCAAATTCTTTCAACACTACTTGTGCCCTCTATTTAGGATCTAATTCAGCATGCTATACTGCCAATGTACTATGCAATCTATTAGTAACTTCCATTGAGGTTCTCTATAAACTCTTCACTTTCATGTTCTTCTCAAGAAGCTTTATTAAGGATGAGATTAGATCTATTTGATCATCATCATCAATAGTTAAACTAGCAAGAGAGAGTGGAGTGGATGAAATAGATGGTTTAGTATCATTTGCCCTTTGTTTCTTAGCTGCCTCTTTTGTTCTTCTCTCTTCTTCTTCTTTCTTTTCTCTTTCCTCTCTTTCCTTTACTCTCTTCTCTTCCAATTTCTTCTTCTCATCTTCTTTTGTTTTTCCTCATCTCTTCTTCTATAAATAATCTCTTTTCTTCTTCCTTTATTTTCTTTTTCTTCCTCAAGCAATTTCTACTTGGCTTCCTCTATTTTCTTCTATTCTTCTTCAAGTAGCCTTTTCTCTTCTTCAATCTATCTCAATTTTTCCTCAATATCCTTAGTATCTGGCTCATTAGGTTTAGAACCGCCAAATCAATTTTCATAGTGTCACCACTCATTGAAACTTTTGAGTTTCTAGGTGCTAGAGGAGATGCTGCCTTTGACTCTATCAACATCTGACTAGTAGCAGCTATAGTCTCACTTCTTAGTTTATCCTTTTCACCAACCATGAATATAAATGGTCTCAATTTATTCCTTAAGTATGGTTTGAGGTTATTCAACAATCTTTTAATTTCTTCTTCATCATTAGTCTTGCAAATAGTTGTAAGCATAGACTTCTCAAGTTCTAGATCTTCTTCCCTTGCAGGAGCTTTCTTCTGAATGAGTCTCTCATAGACTTTCTAGTTAATAACACTCTCAAGATCCTTCAATTTTGGATTTTTTTCTATGATATATCTCATAGTAGATATATTAATGTGATCCTTTTCAAAATTGTTATACAAATCATAAAACTTGTTCATCTGAACAAAGTTACCTTCATTAGCAATAATAGTGTTGATCTTCTCTATCTTCAACTTCTAAGGTTGTCAAGATTTTCCTACTGATTGCTTTGCTGGAGTCACTTTCTTTGCTTGCTTGGTTTCTTCTTCCTCTACTTCTTCATCACTAGAATCAATTACAACAATGTTTTCTATCTTTTCCTTGGTCCAATGGCTTGTTGTTTGACCCTCTTGGTCTCAACAGTTACTACTTCAACCAATATTTTAGATTTTCTTTTTGGTTTACTAGGCTAAACATTTGACGCTACTACATATGAAATGCTCTACTGTAAAGATGTCTCTACAATAGATATTGACAAAGGTTGAATTTTCACTATTCCTTGCTTCATCATTTGTCTTACAACCTTAGATTCACTTGTTCTTTCTCTACACATATCTTATATGCTACATATATGAATCCTATTGAGAGTTCATCAATCTTTAAACTTGTACAAATAGAATACACAATAATTCTACTAAAAAAACTCACATATTCTTTCTTGATGGTGCTAATCACCATAACATTTCCATTATACATTGCTTTAGTATAACTTTCAACTTTCTTCTTGACCAATTTCTCACCAATAGGTACAGTGCCTTGTTTACTAAGACCATTTACCTCATGAATAAGGTTGGTAGAAAATATTAACTACATTGTCTTGCATCCATAATTTTCCACCATGTATCCTACTCAACATGATCAATGTCTACTCATCTGTGTCTAACTCATGGTAGAAGTGATATTTAAACAAGTCTAATTCCTTTAGATGTTTTTGATTAGATAAATAGATTTTTAAGGGTGCCTAAATTATGTACAAGACTAAAGATTTTCAATAAAGTTGGAAACAAAGATACAAAAAAAAAGTAGAACTAGTCACCCCTCAAAACATAGGGTAACCAAGGTGAAAAAAATCCTATCACCAACCAAAAATAAAGAACCAGGAAGGGGGCAAAGCTAGATATATCATGATTTGCCCTTTGATTTTGAGCCACCCTTGCATGATCTGAGGTTCATTTCTAAAGGAGCAGATGGTCTAGTGTTCTTTCTTTTAACCATAGTCCAACCATTCTCCACCTTAGTTACCTCAGCAATCTAATCCCTAGATGAAATTGAACAATGAAGCCCAGGGGGATCCAAAACACCAACATTCATCCTAGAAGAGCCCATAGCCAAATGGCCCCCCATAGAAATAGGAAGAAGGACAGGGGTAGGGCCAGGAATAGGGTCCTAGCCCCTAACAGTACTAGGAGGAACATCCAGTACTGGGGTAGGAGAAGGAGTGGGAACCTCCTCAAACACTGACACTAAAAGAATAGCTATAGAGGAAAAATCCTCTGATACAACCGCTGAATCCAGAGGTGTAGCACTAGATTTTACCACCATATAGTGATCAGTAGAGGCCCCTAAACACTAGGAAGAGGATGCCTAGATTTAGTCTTCACAGCAACACAACGAGCAACAATGTGAACAGTCTTATGAAACTTGCTATAGCGAAAAGGAATACCTTCATAATCTAGAATAAGGGACCAAGAGCCCCACGAAGACTCCAAACAAACCTTCTTAGGAAGGCCCTTAGAAATATCCATCTCTACAAGAAATCTAGTATATGTTGTATGAAGGATATCCGAAGTGTCTGAGTCCAGATATAAAAAATCACCAATGATAGCCCCAATAGCTTCATAAATTGAATCAAGCCAGATATGCATCAGGAGATTTGGTATCTAGACCCAAATAGGAACCTTGCTAAAAGATTTAGTTAGTAGATAAAAGTCCATATGCCATGGTTTGGCCATAAGAGGAAATCTGTCCTCCCATGAAAAATAGTTATTGCATCAAATAGTCTTCCTATCTTTAACAAAATTAAACTTTACTATGAAAAAACCTTTATCCACTAGAAAGATGTGGACCTCATTATCTAAAATAGGCCCCCAATGCTTAGAAATCCAAGCATGAAGATTAGAAATAGAGGGCTAGAAACCCCAAAATCTAAAGATAGTAGTAAAAGAAGAGAGCTCATTTGCCATACCAAAAATATTTTCAACTATTTTAGAGTCTAAGAGTACCCTTATAGAGTTTGAAACACGAATAGGGGAAACTTCATGGGGACAAAAAGACCTAGATTGAATAGCTCAAGCACCATGAAGACCCACCTCAAATGCAACCACATTGACATAAGAGGTAGATCTACCCCCAAAAGGCATAGTAGAAGCCAAACTAGAACTAGCAACAATGGTAGGAGGAAAAACACTCCCACACTCTAAAGTTGCAACCAAAGAGTAGCTACCTACAACTAGCAGAGAGAGGCACGAAGTGCCCAAGCAAAAGCGCAAACCTATAAACTAGCAACAACAAAAAAGAAAAAACCCTGATATTCCTCCCAACGTCCAAACAATCTAGACCTCAGGCACAGTAAAATTCATCCAGGCACAAAGGCTAGATCAAAGCTAGGGGCCAAGGCCAAAGCTAAGCACAAAGTCTAGATCGAAGCCATGGGCCGAAACTAAAGCCAAAGCTAGGCTCAAGGAGCCAGGCAGGAAAAAATTCAAAAAATTGCAGAGCCAAAACTCGCTAAATTGGTCTTAATTCCTTTAGATGTTAAAATCTAGGTTTCATAGTCATATCATGATTGAAAACCAATTCCATATCTTTGTTCATGAATTCACTACCAATCGGTTCAAACTAACCATTCAAATAACTTCCAACATCTTCAAGATATACTACATTGTTCAGAGTGATAGAAAATGTTGAGTTAGGGTTTTCTTTAGTAGGTTTTATGGAAACAACTTTTAACTTAGGTCTATCCTCATTCTCGACACTATGCACTACTGAGATATCCATGAATTTATCAAACAAATACTTTTCCCGAAATAATTTATGGAAAAATGATAAAATATCTCCTTCTAAAAATAAGGTTTTCTTCAAAATCACGTTAAAATTTTTCTTCTAAATGCTCTTTGCTTTAGATGTGTTCATAATGAACGAAAAATCAATTCTACACTCCATTTATTCCATCAACTTAAACTTGCATTAATTGTTTACTTTGAGAACAGGAAAAAGTTGTCAATTACATTCTAGAATCAAATAACTACTCAAGGTCATCTATATGATCTTCAAATGTCACCCAAGGATTTTTTGTAGCTAGTTTCCATCATGAAAAAACTCTATTGAACTTTGTATCATGAAATTCTCTAAGAAAAACATACTTTTCATCTTCCACTATAGAATTAACCTTTTCTATAATACCAGTAACTCTGAATTCCTTCATAACTTGTTCATATGAGCTCCAAACTATAAGCGAGCTTAGGTACCATCTAAATATAACTAGATACACCTGTTCTAAACTTCACTACCTCTAATTTGATCTCTAGATGAAGTTCTCAAATTTTGATGCTGTGAACAAGCTTAATTCAACTTAGTTGAATCAAACTCAATAATTGACTTTGATCTTCTTGTCTCATCATCATCTAGCTTTTCCTTTGAGATATATACTCTTAAAAATGCCTCATTAATTTCTTCTTAAACTTCACTAATAATGTTTCTATGTTCCTCATTATCTCTGTTGGTTCCGAAGTTCCTTTCATAGTTCCTTCTATCATTTCCAATGTTCTTTCCATCATTCCTTTTATTCCTAAAGTTTCTTCCATTGTTCAGTTTCTATCCATTCTACAATACTTTTCTATATGTCCAAAGTTGTTGCATAACTAACATATAGGTACTCTACTTCTAGAATTCTATTGATCATTAGGTGCATGACAATTCTGAGTAATGTGTCTTAAGTTGTTATACTTATAACACATGATATGTCTTTTGCCTTCATAAGATCTTCCTTCTATTGATGTCCTTTCATTAGATATTCTTCTATCTACAGGGTTAGTATTTCTAGACATTCTATTATTTCTTCTATCATTATCATTCTTAGGTTTTCTACAATTAATTATATTATGACCCATACCATGACAATGATGACAATAAAAGTTTTTAACATGATTAAATGACTTATTAGTATAATCTCTTTTCATATGACCTATTTTATTACATAAAAAACACTTACCTCTAAATTCGTACTTGGTTTACTTAGAATATTCCACATACTTTGGTTCATCAAAAATTTCAACTCCCTTGTTTTGCTAAATTTCTTTGGATTTTTCATAAGATTGACTGGATTCAATCTTATCATCAGATTTGTCTTTTTTATTTTAGATCTGATCTAATCTTAGGTTTCTTTGTAGACATGTTAATTAGATAACCAAGACTAGTTTGTCATAAGTAGGTCTTTGTATTGACATTGAATCATCAAAATTTTCTCTACTAGAATAGAGGTTCTCAAGCTGCTGCTTTCACTGTCTTAGTTCACCTTTCATAATGGTATTCTACTTATGCATTTCTTCATGATCTTCTTTTAATGTTTCAAAATTTGATGTTTTCTTTGCCATACTTGCTCTTAGATTTGCATTTTTAGTCTTCAAATTAGATTCAACTTTTCTAGGATCATTTCTCAAAGTCAACTTTAGATTTGTAATCTTCAATTGATGTTTCAAGATCTTGTACTCTATCTTCAACTTTGAATAATCATCATCACTAGTTCTAGATTTAGTAGATTCAAGTTTGGATTTGAGATGTTCAATCTTTTCCTTCAATTGACCAATTTATACTTAGGATTCTTCATATATGTCCTTCATCTTATCTCTTTCTTCAATAAGGAGATCAATTTTTTCAAGAGCTTCTTCAAGGTTCTTCATCAACTATTCCATATCCATAGGGATCTTACTCAAGTTATTAAGTCTCTTTAAAGTAACTATGCCCTGATACTAATTGTTAGAAATGGGGATTACTGAGGAGGTGGGGGGGGGGTTGTGAATCAGTAATCTACAAATTTTAGTCGCCAACTAGATATTATTTCTTACTTTGAACCATGCATAACAAAGAAATAAAGTAATGTTGAATAGTAATAGTAATAATGCACACAGATAACTCATAACACCATATCTTGTTAACTAGGGAAACCCTAGCCAATGGAAAACCCCATTGGGGATGATACCCACTAGATAATATACTGATATATAAGTTCCTATTAAAGGATGGACCTTGTTAGGAGTTAATGAATTCAATATAAGGAGTTCCTAGTTAGAGACTTTGAATCCCTGTTAGGAGATTCCAAACGTATTAGGAGTTATAGTACACTAATTGCAAGATGAGCCCACTACCTAGACATGACCTTCTAATTACAAGAATAGCTCATTGCTTAAACAAGTAATTAAAACAAATATAAGTACTATATCTTCTTCCTTGACTAATCTCTAATCTTTAGCTTGATCTTGGATCACCAAATGTGTCATATAAAAGTTCACATATATCACTTTCAATAGTTTGCATATACTCACAATTACAAGATAGCACTTGCAATCATAATCACAATCTTACAATTCACACTTCCACACTCTTACCACAAAAAAGTCCTGTGCATTAATACCATGCCTTTTTAGAAATTTTTGTTTGGTTGGCTAATACCATAATCTATTTTTCAAACTTAGAATAAACATCGAGGATGTCAACCCTAATTGGTTAAGTAATTATCTTGTAAACAAAATAATGCCTTCCTTTAATTCTAATGTCCTAATTCACTTCAAAAATGATTATCTTTGTTTTGTACAATTTTTATTGACTTCCAACATTATACACATCATCATCTACATGTATACTATCTCCATCTAACTTTTTTAGTCATAATATGATGTTAGCAACAAGTTATAAACAAAACAATATATTGTTGTAAACTAGATTCTATACTTAGACAATTTTCTGATCACCAAACACTAAGTATCTTTATTTTTGAGGTTTCCTATAATCATGTACATCATGTTTTGCCATAAATGATAAAAATTATATATCACTATTAGCCAATTGTTAACACTTCTAGACTTAATCAATGTATCCATCCTTTGCAGCCTCAAGTAGATAATCAATATATTATGTCATCAATGTCTTAACTTCTCTTTATAATCTTTTTACATACCATAACTCAACCTTTCCTCTAGGTTTTCTTCTTATCTTATTTTATTAGAACCTCCCCATTAATCAAATACACGATAGTACTCAAATCAACTAAGTAGTTGTCTTACCAGTAAGTAGCAGGTTTGACATTAGTGACAAAACAATGATTGCAACATTACAATCTCATACTTATGTCAACATGTTTTCAAGAATCTCCATCTTTTGCATTGATGGAAAATCATACCAACAACAATACCAAAAAGAAAATAATTCCTTGTAATGAAATCTCTCCCTCTATCAACATCTTTCATCTTCTATATAGGCTACAAAATTATACTCTTATCAACAAACAATCATCTCATCCTTATGAATTCCCTTGATTATTCCCTCTTTATGATATTTAGGTATCTCTACTTTATTCTTATATCTCCCTCATACTAGGTAGATGTATTTCTTTTAATCATTTCTCCCTCTATAGCAAACATCAAGTACACTATCTCCTTCTAAATAGATATTTCAAGTATTTTTGCATTTCTCCCTTTACTATATTATTTCTCCCACTAATTGGTATCATTTATTTCTCCCTCTTTGACAAAAATGTCAAAGACTTGTCATCTCAACATGTAGATATGAAAAAATTTAGTTTCTCCCTCGGTCACTTTATTTGTGACTGATCTTCTTTTCAATTCCTTGATTACTTTAGCCAACTCCTAAAGTAATATCCACTACATCAATGTGTAAGATGTTGGAAATATTCAAGACTAGCTAGGTTACTAAGAGGGGAGGGATGAATCAGTAACCTCAAAAACTTTATCAAATTTAGATATTAATTGTAATAATTCAATTACCATTTAGTTCATGAAATCAGATCTAACTGCATGCATGAGAAACTGAAAACATAAATCATTTATAACACTTGAACACAATAACTTGGTGACCCAAAAAATTTCCAAATAGAAAGTAAAACTGGGGTGGGGATGATACCCACAAAACTTCAATACTATAGCATAAAATTGGCCTATTAAGGCTTACAATGATCACTTTTGATGATATGCCCTATCAGGAGCAATTAGGACTGCTAGGTCCACCTTGTTAGAGGTTTTACAAACACACAATCAAGTATGCACTCGGTAAAGAGATTTGAGAAAAGACTGTTAAGTCTACCTTGTTAAAATATTTGGACTAGTTCACCTGTTAGGATGAAACAATAGATCTCTAACTAAAACTAATTTTCTGATAGAGATTCTTTGAAGTGTTGATCACCTTTATGTGATAGATATGACTCTACTACTCCTTTACTAATATGGCTTTCAATATATACTTTATCTACTACTGATTCAAATTCACATACTTCTTTTCACATTATTTTTACTACTCTTGAATATGATATAGTACATTACATATATATCAATCCAATTTACATAATTACAAAGTTGACCAATATACAAGTTAACACCAATATTACAAAGTCAGCCCATATGTAGATACTCCTCGGGTTCTAAAGACTAACTTGTTGAAGTTGTAATACTCGACATCCACTGTCATTAGTTGGCATCATCATGCACTCAATAGAAGTAGAAGCTCAGTCCATACTAATCAATTCAATGTAGTCTTGAACTCGGTCTACATTGGTGACTTGGTAGATATTGTGTAACTTAGTATAAATTAAATTACATGTTTACCATGACTGCACTCAGTAAAAACTAATCATCATACAACTCGGTTAACACTAACTTCACTTTACATGAACTGCTAGCTCGGTAGAAATTGCAAAGCTTGGTAACCACTAAAGTACTCAGGTTGAACTGCTAGACTTCACACTACCCGATTCTTCTTTGTTTGAACTATTGCACTTCACACTAACTAAATTCCCTTGGTAATCACTAGAATTCTTGGTAGGAACTGTAGTGCTCGATGGCTACTAAATTACATGGAAAACACTATAGATTGTTCAATGAGCTCGGTAGCGATATAGAATCTGAATAAATATTATCACTAATAAAAAACTTGACTAAATTTCAAAAATCTCCCCCTTTGGCATTAGTGACAAAAAAACTTATCAACCAAAACTTATATACATCACACTGTGATACTAGCTCGGTTGGTATACTATTTTTGAGATTTTTCAAAATTTGTCTTTGTAAGTATATACAATATACTATATTTGCAAATTCTTTTCTATATACATTTTATCCCTTTGCATGATTCTTACCCATACAATATACATAACATAACAAGTATCTCACTATACATAGCATAATAGTGTCTCTCCTCATATATAGCATACTAAGTGTCTCTCCCCCTTTTTGACAATAATGCTAAAGATTTATTCAAAAATTATTTACATGGAGACACCAATATGAAATAGAAACTCAAAATGTACTTTAAGTATGAGTGTTAGAGTTTTATCTCATTTATCTTGCAAAACTTTGCATGTATGTAGAGCAATTTGCATTTCTACAAGGAGTTCTATCATGTGATCTGCAATGGAGAAGTTGTTGTTGGAAATGATTGAAAAGATCATGAGGAAAATTGTTGGAATGATCATATGGAACTGGTAAAGAATGTTCTCAATCATTGTTTTGTCATTGATGTCAAACTTGCTACTTGCAGGAATGACAATTTCTTTAATGATCCAAATACTATCAAGTGGTTGATTGACAAGGAGGAGGCAATCAATAAGCTATAACTAGAACACCTAGAGAAAGGTTGAAGTTATGATCATCAACTAAGCCATTGATGAAAAAGTGTATTTATGACATACTCTAAGACATAGAGAATGGGCACATTGAAACATATCAAAGACGTAAGGTTTTAGCTAAGACATCTGTAAAGCCTAACTAAAATTCATTAGAAAGAGGGAGCCAAGAAAGCTAGTAGGTGCCGAACAGATTCCTAGTTGAAGCCGAGAAAGTTCAACTTTAGATGCTGAGTGAACTTTAGATGCCAAGTGAATTTCAGATGCCAAGTGAACTTTAGATGTTGAGTAAAATCAAGTGCCAAGCAGATACAAGTGCCAAGCAGAAATAGATGCCAAGCATCAGAAAACCAATAGTGTCGAGTAACACAGAGATGTCGAGCATCAGTAAATCAATAATGCCAAGTTGCTGCATTATTTTGAAAACCAAAAATTTGCTAGATCTAAGCCAACAAGGTTGTTATCTAGAAGTCTGTGAATTAAATGGAAGATAAGAATGATGAGCTAGTGGCACAGAACACCATGTAGAACATTTTTGGAGATTATAACCAGAGTCTAGACAAAGTTTCTAGATAAGAGCAAGATATAGGGTAGATAAATTGTATGCTACCTAATCCATTTGAAACCCTAAAATTGGAGAGGGAGAATTGAGTGAAAAAGGCAAACTAGATTTCTATTTAAGGAATCATAAGGTCATGAAGCAAAAAGAGAAAAAAAGGTGGTCAAGCATAAAAGCATGAAGTGCTGAAGAAGGTGCTAAGGAGAAGAAAGCACAGAAACTCTGTTTGGATAGATGACCACAAAGATGATTGCATTGGTATGATGAGTAAGAAGACTGAAGGAGATGAAGCTTAAGATCACAAGCTATAAGAACTGAAGTGATTAAAAGCCAAGCAAAAGGACTGAACTGAAGAGTGATCTAAAATCTGCAAAGTATGTTGTAAGTTGTATCAGATCAACAATCCATTATTGTTACTCTGTAGCAATTATAATAGATAGTTTAAATCCTATGGACTTAGGTTGGTTTAATAGCCATGAGGTAAATCCTTTAATAGGGTGACATTCCAAGTGAATGTTCTAAAGTCCTTTGATCAGGCCCATTCCTAACAGTTTGGTGGAATCCTCTAACAAGGTCACATTTAATAGTGTTTTGTAAGCCTTTAACAGGGCATCACTTTAGAAGAGTGAGAATCAAGTAGCATGTTGGGTTTTCACATAAATCATTGTGTCATGTGTTAATCTTGCATGTTTTATTGATGCATGTTGATTTGTTGTAACTTGCTAAGATAGTTGATTTAAGTTTGGATGGATGAAAAGTGTATGGATTCATTATAAGTTGTGAAAAAGTATTATTAGTGCATTTGGACCTTGGATAACTGATTCACCCCCCCTCCTACTCAGTTATTCTAAAGAATTTTAACAATTGGTATAAGAGCCAAATTTCTGTTTTAGTTTAAAGGGACTATAAGCAGGAAAGATCAAAATGCCTAAGAGAGAAGTTCCCAAGCTCAACAAAGACAACTTTGTTGCATGGAAAATTTTGATGAAGCTACATCTTGGATCCATAGGAGATTAAAATTCAATTGTTACTGAACATGTTGATCCAACTGGTACTCGTACTGCAAAAGATATGAAAAACAAATAGGAACATAATCAGACAATGCTGGAGATTGCTTCTGCAGTCAACTATGCTGAATTTGATGATATCAAAGGATGTGACACTGCATTCAAAATGTGGAAAGCCCTATTAGACATCTATGGAGGATATCAGAATGTCCAAAGAGCAAAAAGAGAAAGTCTCAGAGGAAAGTTTGATGATATGAAAATGGAGGAAAATGAGAATGCTGCTCAGTATAGTGCAGGAATAAAGAAAGTGGTAAGTGCAATAAGATGTTTGAGTGGTCAATTGGATGAAGATACTATTAATAGTAAGTTCTTAAGAACCTTGTTCCCTATCTATGCTATTAGAGTATCAGCAATACAAGAACTAATATGTTTACCAGGAAATAATCTAAGTTTTGAAGGAATAGTGGGTAGAATCACTGCATTTGAGTTATCTAACTTTAACAACTACAAACCTGAGAATGTTGAATTTTCTTTCAAAGCCAAGCTATCACTAAAAGATGCTAAACAGGTGAAATCAAAGAAAGGAAGAAAGATGAAATATGTATCCAGTGACAGTAGCACTGATGAGGAAGATATGGAACAATTGGAAGCTTTGCTAGCTAGAAGATTTCACAGAGGCAAAGGAAAATTCAAAAGTAAGATGCCTATCATTTTTTTTAGTTGTAATGAAGTAGGTCATATTGCTACCAGATGTACACAGAAAAAGGATTACAAGGAAGGCAACAAATACAAACTTAGAAGAGATGATGAAAAGAGAGATTACAAAGAAAAAGGCAAGAAGTGTTATATTGTTGAAGAAAATTCTGATGATAATGATGATGAAGTTATTTATGTAGCCATGAAGGACCAATCTCATGAAGAAAAACCTACAGCATTGATAACCTATATGAACAAAAATGATAGATGGATCATAGACAGTGGATGCTCACATCACATGACATGAGAAAAAAGTAAGTTTGTTAACTTTACTCAGTATGATGGAAATAGTGTTAGATTTGGTAATGATGCTCCATGTCAAATCAAAGGAAAAGGTTCCACTAAGCTTACAGAACAAATTTCATGTGATAATGCATACTATGTTGAAGGATTAAACTACAATTTGCTAAGTGTCTCACAGTTAGGCAATATAAGATGTAAAGTAGAATTTGGAAACAAAAATGCAAAAATCTATGATACTGATGGTAAACTGATAGGAAAAGGAGATCAAACTAGGAGTAATCTATTTTACCTTGATATGGATGATGTCTCTTATTTTGTTGCAAAATTTGATGATGAATGGTTATGGCACAAAAGGCTATGTCATGTCAACTTTGACAATCTAGTCAATATTAGTAAAATGAAGAAAGTCAGAGGTTTACCAAAATTGAAGAAGCCTAATAATATCATGTGCAAACAATGTCAGCTAGGAAAGATGACAAAGTCAAGTTTCAAAAGCAAAAACTATACATCTAAAGAAGTACTTGAGTTAGTTCATACTGACTTATGTGGTCCAATGGAAGTACAAAGCTATAGAGGAGATAAGTACATAATGTTGTTTGTTGATGACTATTCCAAGATGATGACTGTTATGTTCTTAAGACAAAATTTGATTCCTTTCAAATGTTTAAGTGGTATGTGGCTAGAGTTGAAAAGGAAATAAGAAAAAGCTTGAAATGCTTGAGATTAGACAGAGGTGGTGAATTCACATCAAAAGAATTCGAGATATTTTGTAATGATAAAGGAATCAAAAGACAAACATTAGCACCTAGAACTCCCCCATAGAATGGAATTACTGAAAGAAGAAATAGATCTGTGATTGACTGTGCCAAAACATTAATGATGGAAATGACTGTTGCTCTAAAATACTAGAGAGGAGCTATAAGTTTAGCTATTCATACACTGAACCGAGTACAAGTCAAGAAAGGTACAAATACAACACCTTTTGAATTATGGTATGGTTACTCACCCAATGTAAAACATTTCAAAGTATTTGGTTGCAAGTGCTTTATCCTTAAAGATGCTAGAAATGGAAAATTTGATACAAAAAGTGATGAAGGCATATTCCTTGGTTACTCCACTAGAAGTAAAGCATATAAGTGTATGAATACTAACACTAACAAAATTGTGGAAAGTGCAAATGTAAACTTTGATGAGCATACAGAAGTCCAAGCTGAAGAACCAAAGAGAATGAATGAATATAGAACCTTTGTGTATTCTCATGAAGGAATGACTGTTGATGAGGATGTTGTCAATCAAATTGAAACTCAATAAAAAAATTTCAATTTCAGTCGAGTCACAACCAGTGAATGCCGAGTTACATTCAAAAGCCGAGTTGCAGAATGAAGGAAATGGACAATCTGATTTTGAATTTAGTACACATGAAATAAATGAAGAACAACCTGACAACTCAGTACATAGTGACCCTGAATTAGAAAGATCAAACATGGAAACAAGGAAAGAACCAAGATTATCCAAATATGTAAAAAGACATCACCTTGCTGAACAGATAATTGGTGACAAAGATGCAAGACCAATGACGAGAAACATACTGAGACATGAATCATGTCTAATTAGCAAGTCTGAACCTAAAATAGTCTATGGTGCATTACAAGATGATGACTGGTATAAAGCTATGGAAGAAGAGATTGATCAAATAAAGAAGAACAAAACTTGGAGTTTAGTTCCTAGACCAGTTGACAAGAATGTGATTGGCACCAAGTGGGTATTCAGAAACAAGCTAGATGAGAATGGTGAGATTACTAGAAACAAAGCTAGACTAGTATGCAAGGGTTATGCTCAAGAAGAAGGACTAGACTATGAAGAAACATTCACCCTTGGTTGCTAGAATGGAAGGAGTAAGAAATTTACTTGCATATGCTGCATATAAAGATTTCAAAGTCTATCAGATGGATGTAAAGTTTGCTCTTCTAAATGGTATACTAGAAGAAGAAGTCTACATTGAATAACCAGAGGGATTTTTTGATGAGAACAACAGGGATATGGTTTGTAAATTACATAAAGTACTCTATGGTCTGAAAAAAGCACCCAAAGCATGGTATGAGACTTCAAAGTATCTAGTGCAAATAGGATTTGAAAGAACAGATGATAACAACAACATGTACATCAAAATAGAAGAAGGTAAGGTTATCATTATATCTGAAATCTTTGTGGATGACATAGTGTTTGGAGGAAAGGAAGTGCTTTGCAAAGGCTTGGCTAACAAAATGAAATATGAGTTTCAAATGTCTATGTTTGGAGAGATCAAATTTTTTGTTGGATTGCAAGTACATCAACTAAAACATGGCATATTTGTGATACAATCAAAGTACATCAAAGAGATACTTAAAATGTTTGGATTGGAGGAGTCCAAACCAGCCAGCATACCAATGGCGATAGGAAATAAGCTATCCAAAGATGATAAATCAGCTGAAGTCAATCAAACAATGTATAGATCCATGATTGGAAAACTACCATATGTTGTACATAGAAGACCAGACATAGCATTAGCAGTTGGAATAGTGGCTAGATTCTTTGCTAATCCCAAAGAAAATCATCTCATAGCAGTAAAAAGAATAATGAGATATCTTAAAGGAACTGATAACTTTGGTCTATACTACAAAAAGAATGAAAAGTTTGAACTCAATGCATATACAGATGTAGATTGGGGAGGCAACATTGATGACAGAAAAAGCACAAGTGGAGGTGCATTATTTTTAGGTAAAAGGTTAGTTACTTGGACTAGCAAGAAACAAACATGCACATCCCAGTCAACTGCAGAATCCGAATATGTTGCAGGTGCAGTCAATTGTACAAACATTGTGTGGCTCACACATCTATTGAGAGGAATGAAAGAAGAGGTAACAAAACCTATGATATTGTATTGTGATAATAAAAGTGCTATAAACGTATCAAAAAATCTAGTAATGCATGCAAAAACCAAGCACATTGCAATCAAGTATCATTATGTCAGAGAATTGGTAGAAGAAAAATAAGTGAAGTTTGAATACACTCACACAAAGGAACAAACTATAGATATCTTCACTAAACCATTGCCCAAGGATACTTATGAATATCTTAGAGGCAAGTTGGGGGTAATACCCCTAACTCAAGCAGTTTAAAGCAACAAGGATGCTGCCCTACATCAATAAGAATAAATCATTGAAATATTAGAAGAATGATGCAGAGGATGATAGCAGGAGTAGAAACTCCAAATCAGTCACAAGTATCGTGATAAAGGGAGAAAACATGAGACGCAAAGCTTATATTTTGCATGATAAAGATGCTACATCTTTGGAATTTATGTCAAAAAGGGAGAAATATGCAAAAACCTGATCAATACAAAGCAAGAGAGAGATATATATGAAAGAGGGAGATATATGAGATCAGTAGTAAAGATGTTGCAGCTAGGAAACGTAGCAGATAGTAGCAGGCAACATATACAATCTTGATGGTAACTAAGTTGATCAATTGATCAGTTTAGTTTTTCCATCAATGCCAAAGAGGGATATTGTTGGAAATGATTGAAAAGATAATGAGGAAAATTGTTGGAATGATCATATGAAACTGGTAAAGAATGTTCTCAATCATTGTTTTGTCATTGATGTCAAACTTGCTACTTCTACGAATGAAAATTGCTTTAGTGATCCAAATACTATCAAGTGGATGATTGACAAGGAGGAGGCAATCAATAAGCTATAACAAGAACACCTAGAGAAAGGTTGAAGTTATGATGTTGAAATGAAGTAGAAGGATTAGCTAAGCCATTGATGAAAAAGTGTATTGATGACATACTCTAAGAAATAGAGAATGGGCACACTGAAACATATCAAAGATGTAAGGTTTTAGCTAAGACATCTGTAAAGCCTAACTAAAATTCATTAGAAAGAGGGAGTCAAGCAAGCTAGTAGGTGTCAATTAGATTCCCAGTTGAAGCCGAGCAAGTTCAACTTTACATGTCGAGTGAACTTCAGATGCCGAGTGAACTTTAGATGCCGAGTGAATTTTAGATGCCGAGTGAACTTCAGATGCTGAGTAAAATCAAGTGCTGAGCAGATACAAGTGACAAGCAGAAATAGATGCCGAGCATCAGAAAACCAATAGTGCTGAGTAACATAGAGATGTCGAGCATCAGTAAATCAATAATGCTAAGTTGTTGCATTAATTAAAAAACTAAAAAATTTCCAGATCTAAGCTGACAAGGTTGTTATCTAGAAGTTTGTGAATTAAATGGAAGATAAGAATGATGAGCTGGTGGCACAGAACACCATGTAGAACATTTTTGGAGATTACAACTGGAGTCTACATGAATTTTCTAGATAAGAGCAAGATATAGGGTAGATACATTGTATCCTACCTAATCCATTTGAAACCCTAAAATTGGAGAGGGAGAATTGAGAGAAAAAGGAAAACTAAATTTCTATTTAAGGAGTCATAAGGTCATGAAGAAAAAAGAGAAAAAAAGGTGGTCAAGCATAAAAGCATGAAGTGCTAAAGAAGGTGCTAAGGAGAAGAAAGCACAGAAACTCTGTTTGGATAGATGACCACAAGGATGATTGCATTGGTATGATGAGTAAGAAGACTCAAGGTGACAAAACTTTAGATGACAAGCTGTAAGAATTGAAGTGATTAAAAGCCAAGCAAAAGGACTAAATTGAAGAGTGATCTGAAATTTGCAAAGTATGATGTAAGTTGTATCAGATCAACAATCCATTATTGTTACTCTCTAGCAATTGTAATAGATAGTTTAAATCCTATGGACTTAGGTTGGTTTAATAGCCATGAGGTAAATCCTTTAACAGGGTGACATTCCAAGTGAATGTTCTAAAGTCCTTTGATCAGGTCCATTCCTAATAGTTTGGTGGAATCCTCTAACAAGGTCACATTTAATAGTGTTTTGTAAGCCTTTAATAGGGCATCACTTTGGAAGAGTGAGAATCAAGTAGCATGTTATTGGTGGTTTTTCCCAAATTGGGTTTCCACATAAATCATTATGTCATGTGTTAATCTTGCATGTTTTATTGCTGCATGTTGATTTGCTGTAACTTGCTAAGATAGTTGATTTAAGTTTAGATGGATGAAAAGTGTATGGATTCATTATAAGTTTTGAAAAATTATTATTAGTGCATTTGGACCTTGGATAACTGATTCACCCCCCCCTCTCAATTATTCTAAAGAATTCTAACAGTTTTCATGGATCAATTTTTTTGAATAAACAATATGCTTCTACATTGTATCCATGATGGGAAGAATCATATTCTGAATATCTATCATTGTAGACTAGATCCTTGCTTCTTCTCTCGACAACTCTGCTTGCATATCTAACAAGAATCTAATTTTCATATGATGTGTAGAGCTTGAACTAGAGTCAAGTTGCAACTGCTGTGCACTTGCCTATAGATCTTCATAAATCTTTGTTAGTTTTCTCTTTAGCTCCTTTGTGAACTCGATAACATCACATAACTTCACAAAAAGTGATGTTACATTTGTGCAAGAGGCTTCAAGATTGGTCAAAATTGAGGAAAGCTCCACTTTTTGGATAGCTATTTGTTGATCAATATGCTCAAGGACTTTATTATCAAATTTCTTTTCTACTTTCTCAATCAATTTTTCTTGACCACTAGAGTCCTCATTAAAATTTTGGACTACCTCTTCTAATTGCAACAAAATGTGTTGAGAAGTATCAACTTCAACACCTATCACCTCAGTCAAAATGTTATTGGCATCATTTATGATTTTATATTCCCTATCTCTTTCCTCTCTCAATTTCTTCTACTTTGCCTTCTTTTGGAGGAGTTGACCAGCTATATGCATTTGATCTATAGTGATATTATCAAAATCCCATTTGGGAATTTCAATCTCCTCATCTAGGTCTATATCATCTTCTATCTCCTTACCTCTACTCAAAAATCTTGTACTTGGTTGAGCCTTAGGTTCAACCATCCTTGTACTTATGCCTTTGAATTTGGTATGGAAACAATAGTAGAGATAGTAGGACTAGTAGTGAAAATTTATTTAGTGCCAAAAGATGGAATACTAACTAGTATGCTTACTAAATAAAAAATTGAAGTACTTACAGAAGTATCCAAAACTATAGTAGCCCAAATTGTAGAATCCAAAATTATACTTCCTATAGAAGAACACAAAATTGTAGAACATACTATATCAATTTTTGATGATGCTAACTTGGTGGCTAAAGAAGAGGGAGGCTACAACTTGATAGATGAATTGGTAGACACTTCTATTAGTGATGTGTTGAGCTATGAGGGAGCGAAGAGTGATTGGACATTTGATGTATCTGCTGTGGTTACAATTGAACTTGCTGAAGCTATCTCCAAGCTTGATGTGGTTGCTAGTTTTCTTGGAGAGTGAGGAAGTGAGGCAATGACTATGGATTCTATCTTCATAGGGTTAGTCTCCTCCTCATCTTCTTTGTCTTCCTTGGTAGCTTCTTCCTCTTTATCTTCTTGAACTTCCTCATTGTCAAAATGTGTGGACTCAGTCTAAGTTTATTCTTCTTCATCATCATTGTCATCATCCTTAACATCTATTGGGAAGTCACTTTGTTTATATAAGCGATAAAAATTCTTCCACATTCTGGTGGCATTCTTAACCACATGCTCTATATCCTTTATCAAAATTAAACAAGTATTAAATCTAAGAGTCATCTTATCTTCATTTTTCTTTAAGGACTCTTTTATTTTAGCATCTGTCATGCTAAGTAGAAATTGCCTAAGGGTTTGTGCATATATATCTTTTTCTATTTGCATAGAAAAGTCCCATCTTGGCTTTATTTTCTCTAATAATTCATTAGATATTTTGGAGGCTATCTGATCTAGCGAATACTTCCATTTTCCCATCTTGGTTAACACTAGTTCTTCAACCTATTTCTTCTTAGCCTTTGTCTTGGTTTCATACTTCAAGGATTTGAAGGTGGTTATACCTAAACCTTCTTCCAATTGTTTCAATTTTTATTGGAAGATGGGAGGAGGTTTTAAAAGACAATTTCACTACCTTTCTTCTTGGACCTCCTAGTGAATGTGCTGCAGTGGATGGCTTAGGTGGCTTGGTGATGATCACCTTGCCTTTCTTCTTCAATGGTTCTTCTTCCTTTTTTGACTCTTGTTCATCCTCTACTTCTTCAACATCTTCTCCTTTTCCCTTAGGTAACATAAGAGGTGTGCTTGTTTTTACTTTGTTTATCCTCCTCTTACTTTTGTTAACCACTTGTGAAAGCTTGATTTCAAGCTCTATTCTTGCCTTGGCCTCATTATATGTTCTAAAGTGTGGTGCCTTTGGATAAAAAATTTCATTAATTAAGGCTTCAATTATTTCCTATGCTTCATCTCTATTCACCTCATAGGGAAGAGGTTTTACCCCATACAATTCTGGGTTTCACTACCTAAATGTAGACTTTGTCATAGTCTACCATGAAACAAACATCATCTTTGTAGTCTTCAACCAATTTCTTGGGTATCTTGAATTTGTTATTCATTTTCTCCTTAAAGACATCAAAATATTTATCCATTATGCTAACAAAATTCTCTCCCATTTCAAAAACATATTCATTAATATGATATAACACGGGCACATCCTTTCTCCATACTACCATGCCTTTTAAAGGGAAAAACTTTCAAACATAGAAAAATAAACATGTCAACAAAGAACCAAATTTTCAAGGGTTGTTCTTGGAAGTTCTAATACTTTCCATGTTGTTGTTGAACTACTTCAACAACAAATCTACAAGATCATATGATAGATTGTTCTTTACAGCCTTGTATGCCAAGTCAACAGCTTCACATGACACACTATTTAGATGGCTAGAACTATAAATCTTGTGAGCTATCACATGTATGCCAAATTTTAGTTTTGCATTAGTTACAATACTAATTTTCATACCTTTTCCATCCCACTTAGCTAGGGTTTTCTTTTTGAGCTCCACCCGACCTAGGTTTTAGTAGTTTTGGCCTTGGTGAGCATGGGAAGGCTGGTAATGCGATGAATCATCTTGTTAGTGATCATGATAGGTTTGTCAAGCCATAACTAACCATTGTGCACTTGGCTAAGGATGTATTTGATCCATTTTATTTGAAAGCTTCAAGGTAGGTGAGGAATGTGGGTTAAACCCTTATCTTCAAAATATTTATGTTTAGGTTTGAGAATCCTATTCACACATAGTTCACCTAGGGAATCATCCATTTCTAGGGTTCCAATTTCCTAAATTATACACTTAAAATAAGTTCAAATGTCATTAACGATTAGTATCTTTGGAGGGATCTGCGACTGTGCTCCGTTTGGGTCAAGGGTTTCAGCAATCACCTGTACAAGTTTGAAATTAGGTGCTTTCCATTCTATTCCTTGGACCAACATCTCTGACCCTTTCCTTGCTTTGCTATTGATACTTGATGCCATGGCTACTCGGTAAGCTATGAAAAACTTTGAAGAATCTAGCTGCAAATTTCATTCAAAGTCACTTGATCACTCTACAATTTGCTTCTTCATAAAGGCACTTAGAATTCTCGGTGAAAATGAATTTGATTTCCTACTTTTCATTAAAACTTCACCATTAATGCTTGGTATGAAGGTAGCTATAATGAAAGCATGCTTGACATTATGTGTGATAGCTTATCATCCATTATCTATTCAGATTGCTTGGTAAAGGCTTCATAACTAGGTAATCAAACATGTTCTTCTTACTCTCGACTTTGCTCAGTAGAGTCTATGACTCAACCTTATTCTATAGAGAAGGTAACTTGGTGATAACTAATACCAATCTTACTTGATCATCCTTTTGTATCTTGAATACTGATTTGGATCTTTGCTTCCTTTCAATTGGAACTATTTGGATGTGATCATGATAATGTAGTTCCAGTTCTTCCTTAACAACTTAGTTGGAAATGGTAGAGTCACCCTCTTCTTGAGTGACATGACCATCATTACTTGAACTAGCTTCCTTGGTAGATTTATGAATCCATTACTACCTCATCTTGTTTCAAATGTTATCTACTTTTTCTTTCTTTTCATCTTCAACTCTACCTATATTCATGCAATTCTTAGCTAGATGACCATGTTCGGTACAAGTGAAACATCTTATGTTGGTATCTCTTTTCCTTCTATGATGTTTAACACAATTATGCTAATGTGTCCACATTCTCTACAATAATGACATCTATACCAAGTTTTTTAGTCCCAATCAAATATTGCTTTCACAATTTGCTCTACTAGATTGAATGACTTAGTTTTGCAATCTAATGCCTTGTGACCTTGTTTCTTGCATTTGTGAAACTTGCCTTCAAATTTTGGTTTCTCTTTGCATTCATTAGCCCTGTGAACATGCTAACTACAATTGTAGCATTTTCCATTGAATTTTTCTTTACCATTACTCCAACATTTGTTTGATGTATGACCTATATTACCATAGTGATTGCAAGTTGGTCTTTGATTCCTTTGAGCACCTTGTTTGGAGGATTCACCTTATTCTTTGTACCTAATTCCTACTTTACTTTTTTGTCTATAGATATTTTTCTCATCTAGTTGATTTAATTGATTCATGCCTGCTTGGGATTTCATCATTCTTTCATTGATTTTCTTTTTAGTGTTTAGGTGATTTTTCAATCTTTCATTGATTTTCTTTTTAGATCTTAGCTCATTTCTTATTCTTTCATTGATTTGTCTTTCCAAATTGAGATAATTTCTTAATATTTCATTGATCTATCTTTGGCTCATGATTTCCTCATTTGGATTGGAGATTTGATCTATCAGATCTTCATGTTAAAGGGATTGGTTCTGGATCTCATTGTTTCTTCCATCCATTTCTTCTTTCATCTTGTTCCTTTGTTCCAAGATTTCACATAGCCTTACTAAGTGAATTTCTTGTTCTCTTTTGAGCTTTCTTACTTCTTCTTGTAGGGAACCATTCTTCTCTAAGAGTTCTTTGATTGCATCATTTGCTTCATCTAAACTGCTTGAAGGGAAAAAGTCTTCAATTCTTTCTTCAATGTACTAATGATGAGTCATTTGATTTGTAAGTTCCTTCCTTCTTTTTAGGGATTAGAAAAGTTGTTCCTTAGATTTCTTGAGTTGTGTAATGGTCATTTATAGATCCAACTTTTCATTGTCAATTTCCTTATCAAGTCTGAATATCTCCATTCTCCTTGATCTTTGCTCAAGTTTGCTAAGCTTTATCCTGATAACCACAAAGCTCTGATACCAATTGTTGGAAATAATCAAGACTAGCTAGGTTATTGAGTGGGGAGGGGTGAATCAGAAACCTCAATATTTTATATCAAATTTAGATTTTAATCGTAATAATTCAATTCCCATTTAGTTCATCAAATTAGATCTTTATAACACTTGAACACAATAATTTGTTGACCCAGAAACCTTCCAAATAGAAACTAAAACTAGTATGGGGATGATACCCACAAAAATTCAATAGTACAACAGAAAGCTAGCCTTTTAAGGCTTAAAATGATCACTTTTGATAATTTTCCCTATTAGGAGCAATTAGGATTGCTAGGTCCACCTTGTTAGAGGTTTTACAAACACACAATCAAGTATGCACTCATTAAAGAGATTTGAGAAAAGACTGTTAAGTCTACCTTGTTAAATGATTTGGTCTGGTTCACCTATTAGGATGAAATAGTGGATCTCTGACTTACAACTGATTTGTTAATAGAGATTCTTTGAAGTGCTGATCACCTTTATGTGATAGATATGATTCCATTGCTCCTTTATTGATATGGCCTTCATTATATACTTTATCTACTACCGATTCACATTTTTATACTTCTTTTCACGTTATTTTCACTACTCTTGAATATGATACAATACATTACATATATATCAATCTAATTTATATAATTACAAAGTTGGCCAATAGACAAGTTAACACCAATATTACAAAGTCAACCCATATGTAGATACTCAAGTTTTGAAGATTGACTTGGTGAAGTTCTGATACTCAACATCCACTATCATTACTTGACATTGTCATGCACTTATGAGAAGTAGAAGCTTGGTCCATACTAGCCACTTCAATGTAGTCTTGAGCTTGTTCTGCACTGGTGACTTGATAGATACTATGTAACTTGGTATAAAATGAATTACATGTTTACCATGACTAAACATAGTAAACTCTAATCACCATACAATTTGGTTAACAATAACTTCACTTTACATGAACTGCTAGCTTGGTAGAAACTGCAAAGCATGGTAACCACTGAAGTGCTTGGGTTGAACTGCTAGAATTCACACTACCTAATTTTGCTCAGTTTGAACTATTGTACTTCACACTAACTAAATTCCCTTGGTGACCACTGGAATTTTTAGTAAGAACTATAGTGCTCAATTGCTATTGAATTACATGGCAAACACTATAGATTGTTCAATGATCTCAGTAGCCATATAGAATCTAAATAAGTATTGTCACTAATAACAAACTTGACTAAATGTCAATGTGAGATACAACATTTAACTCTAGTTGATGTAGGGCACTACTTAGCTTTTAAAGTATCTTTAAATAGGGATACCACCCATACTTTTCCTCTTAGACACTCATGAGCATCCTTAGGTAATTCTATTGTGAAGACATTGGCTATCTACTCTTTTGTATTCACATATTCCATCTTCACCTCTTTATTTTGAACTAACTCTCTTGAGTAATGATACATGATTGCAATGTGCTTAGTCTTTGTGTGCATCATAGGGTTCTTTGATATATTTATAACACTTTTATTATCAAAACAAAGTATCAAAGGTCCAATGATTTCTTCCTTTATACCTTTGAGTAGCTATTTGATCCATATAATGTTTGTACAATTTATTGCAGTAGCAACATATTTAGCTTTAATAGTTTGAGATATGCAATTCTATTTCTTGCTAGTCTAAGAAACCAACCTTTTTCCTAAGAAAAATGTTTTTCCACTAGTTTTCTTTCTTTTATCAGAGTTTCTAGTACAATCAACATTAGTGTAGGCTTTCAACTCAAACTTCTTAGTTTTCTTATAGTATAGACCATAGTCTTATGTTCCTTTTAGATATCTCATTATTTTCTTAACAACCATCAAATGATTCTCCTTAGGATTAGTAGAGAATCTTGCAACTATCTCAATAGATAATGCAATGTCAAGTTTTCTATGTACTACATATTGCAAATTTCCAATCATGGACCTATACAATGTTTCATTTACATGAACTGAAGCATCATTCTTTGACAACTTGTGTCCTGCCATCATAGGTGTGCTAACTGGTTTTGAATCTTTTAGTCCAAAAGTTTTTAATATCTCCTTCACATACTTAGTCAGAGTGATGTATATACTATATTTCACTTGAACTCTCCAAACATAGATATCTCAAGTTCTTTCTTCATTTCATTTGCAAATGCTTTACATAATACATCTTGACCTCCAAATATGATATCATCAACAAAAAATTTATCTAGTAAAATAACTTTATTTCCCTTTTTCTTCAAGTAAAAATTAATGTTATAATCAGTCCTCTCAAATCCAATCTTCATAACATAATTGTGAAGCCTTTCATACCATGCCCTTGGTGCTTGCTTCAAAGTATATAGAGGTTTGTGTATTCTACATACCATGTTCTTATTATTAGCATCAACAAATCCTTCTAGATATTCTATATAGATCTATTCCTCTAATATGTCATTAAAAAATGTAGACTTCACATCCATTTGATAAACTTTCAAACCTTTGTATGCAGAGTAAGCAAGCAAATATCTTACTTCTTCCAATCTTGAAAGAGGGGCAATTGTTTCTACATAGTCTATCCCTTCTTCTTGTGCATACCCTTTTCAAATTAATCTTGCCTTATTTCTTGTGACTTCACCATTCTCATATAACTTGTTTCTCTACATCCACTTGGTTCCAATCACATTGTTATCTTCAAGTCTAAGAAATAGAGTCCATGTCTTATTTTTCTCAATCTGTTCAATCTTTTCTTTGATGGATTTACTCTAGTCAACATTGTCTAAGGCATCTTTCATTGACTTAGGTTCATATATTCTTAGAAAACATGTATCATTTCTTAGCTTGTTCCTTGTCATGGGTCTAGCATTTTTCTCTCCAATAATTTGTTCTACAAGGTGATGTCTTTTGACATACTTTGGCAGATTTGGTTCTTCTCTATTTTCCTCATTAGGTTTATCAAATTTTGAATCACTATGTACTTCTCTATTAGGTATTTCAACATCTCTTTCATGTACACTAATCTTAGAATCAAAATGTGTCTTAGCTTCAATATGCAAGTCAACAGTTGACTGCAACTTGGTTCCTGAATGCAACTCGACATTCATTGTATGTGACTTGGCAGACATTGAAACTTATTGTTGATTTGCATTTTGATTTACAACACATTCATCACTAGACATACCTTTATAACAGTATACAAAATATTTCTAGTCCTCTGGTTCATTCATAGGTTCAGCCTCATGTACCTTTGTATATTCATCAAACTTCACATTTGCACTTTCCATAATTTTTTTATTGTTAGTATTTAAACACTTGTAAGCTTTACTTATTGTAGAATATCCAAGGAATATGCCTTATTCAATTTTATTGTCTAATTTACCATTCCTTAAATCTTTAGGAATATAGCACTTGCTTCTAAAGACCTTAACATATTTTAAATTGGGTGACTATCCATACAATAATTCAAAAGGTGTTGAATGAGTACCTCTCTTGACTTACACATGATTCAAGGTATAGATAGTTGTACTTACAACCTTTCTCTAGAATTTCAAAGCAACATTCTTTTCCATCATGAGTGTCCTAGCATAGTCTATTACTAATCAGTTCCTCCTTTCGACAATTCTATTTTATTGAGGGGTCTTAAATATAGATGTCTATCTTTTGATTCCTCTATCATTACAGAACATCTTAAACTCATTGGATGTAAATTCTCCTCCTTTTTCACATCTCAAATTTTTTAGGCTTTTACCTATTTCATTCTCAACTCTTGCTAAGTACCACTTACTCATTTTGAAAGAATCAAATTTTTGTCTCAGAAGCATAATTATCATCATCCTAGAATAATCATCAACAAATAACATAATGTGCTTATCAACCTTGTAGCTTTCCACATTGATTGGTCCACACATGTTAGTATGAAAAATCTCCAAAATTCCTTTAGAGATGTGAGTCTTACTCTTAAAACTAGATTTTTTCATATTACTTAGCTAACATTATTTCCAAATTATATCGTCATATTTCTTCAATATAGATGGCCACCCTTAAACATCACTCACTAAGGGAAGAATTAAGCTTGGGAAAAAAAGTTTACTTTGACTATTTAACACTTTTGGTCCAATATAGACAGACTTCTAACTCTTCTCATGTCACTAATACTTTGCAAGTTATCAAAATCAACATAACATAACCTTTGGTGCCATAACCACACATCGTCAAATTCTACAACAACACAAGTAGCATCATCCATATCAAGATAAAATAGATTACCTCTAGCTTGATCACCTTTCCCAATTAGTTTCCAATTAGTATCATATATCTTAGCTATCTTATTCTCAAACTCAATCTTGCAACCTAAATATTTTAGTTATGATATAATCAACAAATTATAGTTATGTCCTTCAACATAATAAGCATTGTCACAATAAAACTTTTCTGTGAGTTTGATAGATCCATTTCCTTTTATCAGACAAGGTGCATCATTACCAAACCTTACACTATTTCCATCATAATAATTTAGCATAATGAAATTACTTTTATCTCTAGTCATGTGATGTGAACACCCACTGTCAATGATCCATTTGTCACCCTTTTTCACGTAGGATATTAGTGTAGTTTCCTCATCTTCATTAGATTCATCCATCATTGCAACATACACAACTTCATCATCATGATCATGAGATCCATCTTTGGTTTCATCTTCTATAATGTATTAGGACTTCTTACCTTTATCTTTTTAATATTTTTTTTCCTCATCTTTTCTACTTTTGTATTTGCCACCACTTCTATTGTTCTTCTTCTCTGAAAATCTAGCAGCAATATGACCAACCTCATTGCAATTATAACATGTGATAGGTAACTTACCTTTAAATTTTCCTATGCCTCTATGAAATATCCTTGCCTGCAGTGTTTCAAGCTATTCTATATCCTCTTGATTTGTGTTTCTATCACTAAAACCATATTTGACCTTTTTATTCTTTTCTTTAGGTTCTTTTAATGACATCTTATCTTTGAAAGTAGATTCGACATTGTCAGGTTTGAAATTATAAAAAAAAAAAGAGCTCAAAGGTAGTGGGCCTACCTACCATATCTTCTAGAGTCAAATTTGAACTTGGTATACATCTAAATTCTTGTATGGAAGAAACTCTTTTAGCATAGATGGGTAGCAATGTTCTTATCCTACTAGTAGCTCCTCTTATAGCATTAAAACATCTTTGATTTTAGATCAATATTGAGTAGCATTCTCACCTTCTTCCATCATCATATCATTGAACTTACCTCTAAGACATTTAAATTTGGCTCTTAGAAAATTTGTGTCTCCTCCATAAATGGTGTGAAGAGCATATCACTTCTTTGCACTATCACAACCCTTGATGTCATCAAACTTAGAATAACTTAGGACAGAGGCAATCTCCAAAATTGCCTGATTGTGTTATTTCTTCTTTTTTGGATCTTCAATAGTTAGGGTTTCAGTAGGATTGACATGATTAGTTACGAAGGTAAATTATTCATGATCTCAAAGACCTCATAGGTGTAGCTTCATTAGACTTTCCCATGCAAGGAAGTTGTCCTTATTATGATTGGGGACCTCTCTTTTTGACATCTTGAACTTTTCCTTCTAGTACCTTCAAACTAGTCCTCTTAAGCTGATGCCTTTGATACCAATTGTTGGAATTATTTCAAATAACTAAGAGGGGAAGGGTGAATTAGTTATCTAAGGTCCAAATGTACAAATAATTTTTTTTACATCTTAGTGAACCCATATCCATAAAAACTTAATGTGTATGCATCCATTATATCATACAATGCTTAAACTTGGTAATTTATTGTCCTAGGTCAAAATATCTTTGTAAAAATGTAAACATGAAACATAATATATTGAACAACACATTTGACACGGATTTTATGTGGAAACTCAATTTGGGAGAAACCATTAGTAGCATGCTACTAATTCTCACTCTTTTGAAGTGATGCATTGAGAATGGCCAACCCTTAAAGGTTACAATACACACTATAAATATGACCTAGTTAGAGGATTTCAATCATCATGTTGGAGGACTTTAGATCATTCACTTGGAATGTAACCTAGTTAAAGGATTTATAATGCTGGTTAGGTCAACCTTAATCCAAAGGATTTACCTTAGACTAATATAATGATTAGAAAGAAAGAATAAGACTTGATCTAATAACAAATTACAACTCACTTACATATTATAGATCTCTATTTTAGTCCTCCATTCTACTTGGCTTTCAAACACTTCAACTCTATTAGCTTGTTCCCCTTGAAGAATTCATACTCTTAAACCTTCTTGCTTTGCTTGCCAATAGCAGTCTCTTCTATTTGGCCATTGAATAAAGAAATACCCTAGACTCCTTGTCTTGCTTAGGTTCTTGCACATGAAAACCTTTTCTTCTGACCAAATGTCTCTATAAATGGAGATTTAATATCTTTTTTCATTCAACCTCTATTGTCTATTTTAGGGTTAGGTGGGATACAATAAATCTACCCACTTTTCTATTTGGTTCATCTAGAAAATTCTTCTTCAATCTTCATTGAACTCACCTTAAAATTGTTTATCTTGAATTCTATGCCACTAGTTCATTATAGTTATATTTCACACACTTCATACACTTCAAGAAAAAAAATTGTCATCTCAAATTCATGAAATCTATGATTTAACATGAATACTATCACTCAAATTTCATATTTTTCTTCCACTTATCATTCACTTGATGATTCGGTAAACATTAAAGTTTACTAGTGCTCAGCATCAGCTAAAGTTTACTCAGCTTACACTAAGTTCACGCCACATGTATTGAAGCTTCACTTTATTTGACTCCAACTAATTTTCTTCTCAACTTGCACTAACTTTTCTTGGCACCTAGTGTCCACTCAGTCAAGCTTGGTAGACTCAATTCTTCAAACTTTTTCTTGTAGACTTAATTAGTATATCTGTCCTTTGCATCCTCAAGTAGATAAGTAATACATTATGTCATCACTATCTTAACTAATCTTTGTTGTCCTTTTAAATAACATAACTCAACTTTTCCTCTACATGTTCTTGTTATCTTATTTGATCAAAACCTCCTCATTAATCGAACACATGATAATTGTAATGCCCCACCTAGAGATCCCTGGGAATAAAGATGAATATAAGCCATGATAATTCTTTTTAAAACAAGTATGGATGTACATGACATACAACATACAGAATCAAAAAGATTGCAATGGAAGTCTAAGAAAACATCCAAACACCAATGGATCTCCAAAAACCACTACTAACCAAAACAACTAACCATGGAAGGATGCAAATGACTCCAAATCCAAAAAATACAGAATTCAAAATGAAATTCCAAGGTATTCAGGAACACCATAAAGGGTATCTAGAATACCTTTGAAAAACTTTTGATCAAATCAAAAAGTGCATGTTGTCCACCTAGATAGGTTTTTCCAAAACCCAAGTGATACTTTAAATCAACATGGTATGATACTTTCTAGTATCATATGACCTTTCTAATGAAGGCATATGATATAATCAGGGTTTGGGTGATACGTCTTGTGAAGGTGTGCGATACTTAATTAGTATCATATGACTTTTCTCCAAGAGGCATGCCATACATAAAAGTATCACATGATAGAGTTTACAAGGGTGTATGCCACTTTACAGTATCACATGATTCTAAGCATGCAATACTTTAATGTATCACCTAATGCTAATATATGGTCACCCAATGAAAGCAAGAATTTCTCTTAGGACCAAAAAAAAGGATAAAATAGGTCATCAAACCTCCACACTGGAGAGTACTAGATCCATAATTGAGGCAAAGAAACTCAAAACAATAGCTACAAGATGGAAACTGCATCTAACCATGTAACATAGTAGTGAAAGGAAAGAACTAAAAGCAACACCATAATAGATAGAAAGAATATCGTAATAAACTAAACATCCAAACTAAGTATGTGGTTCCTCCTAACTATAATAGCATCATGAAACATTGAGGGTCCTAGCCATCCCCCACACATAACATCCCAAACTACCAACCAAATTGTTGGAGCTCTCTTATGAGGGCATCACTACTAAAATGTGCTACAACATAAGAATAAGGAAATCTAATATGCTAGAAGTAAAGCATAAGATAATCTTACAAATCAAACTCATAATTTAACATATACTAAACATCATAATATATGAATGTGACAATACAACTAGCATCATCTAACATGATAACCAAAAATTCTAATGAAAGCATAAATCATAAGGAAGCATACTCTAAAACCCAAAGTACCAAGTGAAAACATCCACCAATGATCATAGTGGAATAATATACCATCTTTATACATTGGTCCCTAGTAGCAGTGAAGGTAGCTACACTTCCCAACCACATGGAATCCATAGATCCACTTCTGTCATGCTAATGGAGATAATGATCCAACCAAAAATACACACAAAGTAAATGTCCATGGATAACACTCATGCCATACAATATGATGATTGAAACCAAGAACATAGATAATGCATAAACTATAGGTCTTGGTCAAACACTCAATGGGGTATTATATAGGGGTTGACATCATGGAGAGTCGCTTGAAATTCAAAAGCACAAGCCAGTATTGGAGGCTACTCTTCCCAGTGGAATGCGTAGAATCCAATTTTAATTATCTTAAGTTTATTACCACCCTATATTTTTATATTTTTATCACTTACTTAAGACTTCTCAAGCAATGCTCTAGGCATGGATACTAGGTTGTGGAAATGGAAGCCTCCTCCATATGCTACCCTACCTTACCCATGCTTATCCAATGATGAGTGCCCATAGGCATTTATATTCCCAACTCAACACCAATGATCATAACTTTAGGAAATACTACAGAAGATTGGGACTCACAAGTCACTCGATAAATGTGAGTGCACATACTTGTGTGTGGCACACCACCATCATGAAGATCATAACATAGTGCAAGAATACACTCAACCAAAAATAGACTCAGGAAGAAAGATATAAAATTCATCCCAATACAACACAAAAGTCCAATAATGGTTTGATCGATATCCAAATGAATGATCTAGGTCCATGACCAACATCATGGAAAGAAAACCCAGGAAAACATGGTGGCACACAAAATGAGGTAAAATCCCCAAAAGATGGAAAACTTCAAAAATAAAACCCATTTTTTCCTTGGGTACCAAAGACTCAAAAATCCAATAGAATTTGTATTTGGATATTGCATGAAAAAATGGACAGCATAACAACATGAAACCCCAAATCCCCATCCCAAAAATAGGGAAAGTGTTCATAGCTAACCAATTGGGTAGAACTAGCAAATATAATTAGAGGGGAACACTAGCTCTTAGCCTTCTAACAAACTACTACTAGATATAAAAGCTAGAATGAAGCAAAAACAAGAAAATGGGAAAGCCCTATCTGATAATCAAAAGTGCTAAAATGAAAAACAACTAGGTAAAATAAATAACTTGCAGATACTACTATAAAATATGGCAAAGAAATGTCTCTTGGAGCTGGATCCAATGAGTCCATCCTTGCGAAGATTCCACACCCATAGCTCTCACAACAAATAGAAGACCAATCCTTTAGATAAAGATCTCCAATTTATAAAGTGTAAAATAAAAAATGTGAGGAATTAAATTCATCTTTCCATACTTATTAACTTTTTGAGTGAATAATTGATTGGGGTAAATAGATAGTTAGACTAGCTAAACTTTGAATCAACTCAAATGAAAACATGTTATTCCTATATATAAGAATTCATCTATGGCAAAGCTACCTGAAATTAAATTCAATAAAACTTTAAAGCCCAAAAAACCAAAATCATATAAATTTCCTTAACAACTTTCATGACAATGCAAGCCTCTAAATGCATGAACACACTCAGTGGTCTAGTCACATAATGAAAATGAGTTCAGATTTAATAATCATCAAAAGGTTTAATTTAAATAATTAATTAACGATATGTTGACCATACAAATAAAACATTGGTAGAATATGAATAGCTAAATCACTAACTCCATGTGCCACTGCCATGGATATAAATTGTGCACACTAAAACACACAATCAAGTACAATTTCATATAATATCATATCTAAAGCAATAAATGCATAATATTGACTAATTTAACCATTTATTCAATTATACCTAAAGAATCCACTTACATCACTCACATTCACATAAAGCATAAAGATATAAGAATAAAGTAAATAACCATAGCATAAGTCCACATAAAAACTAAATCAAAGATATGTCCAAAATACTAGAGAACTAGATATCATCATAGACCTACTATCATCTCAAAATGGTATCAACATGCAAATATGATAAACTAAACAACATAGTAGTAATGCATCTATGGTACTAAAATCAAAGTATAACATCTGACCCTCAGGTCATCTCGAGATACATATAACAAGAGTATAGGGTATCTCTCAAATCAAAATAAATAAGGTACAAATTTCAAACATGAGAGACACTATGTAATAATACTCAAATCAACTAAGCAATTGTCTTACCGGTAAGTAACAAGTTTAACATTAGTGACAAAATAATGATTGAAACATTATAATATCATACTTCTATAAATCTATTTTCAACAAGTAAATATTCTATCCTAGAATTGGAAATCCATACCTTATGGTGCATTTGTTGAGTTCTCTCAAATGTTTGAAAAGCCTCCATGTTCCTCTTTCTTAGCTGCTAGGACTGTAGTTACTATACATGGGCTTAGACTCTTTCCAATCAAACTAGCTTCAAGTAATTCTTCAATTTGTCTTGCCATTTCCTCATTTTATTGTGGTATTAGCTTGTATGCAACCTTGTTGGGTAATGTTGAACCTAGTATGAGATCAATGTAATGAAAAATTTCTTACATAGGTGGTAGAATTCTTGACATTCCATTAGCTATGATTTCCATGTACTTAACGAGAATTATTTTAACTTCTTTTTGACCACTTCCACCTTGAAGTTTGAATTTTCCATTTCTAATTTTTCTTCCTTAATTTTATTTTACACACCCTTCTATAATTTATCTTTGAGCACTAGAATCAATACAAAGAGTGGACACTTCTTTCCTTAAAATTCCTTTAGAAATTCTTTCTTACCCATTACCACAATCCTAGCATCTGTAGCTTTTTCTTCTTCTTGGCTTGGTTTGGTTAGAGGTATTAGTTCAATGACATTTTCATTCTTTGTAATGTTGTATGTATTCTTTACTCCATCATGTTGTGCCTTGAGATAGTATTGCCATGACATGCCAAAAACTAAGTGACATGCATCCATTTTAACAATGTCAAACAATAATCTATATTTGTATGCTCCTATCTAAAATTCAACCCACGCTTATTCTTCCACTATAGTTTTTGTCCTTTATTTAGTCATGATACATTTTTCAAGGACTACACAATTTTCTTAGAACTAGACTCTACCAATACGTTGCAAACTTTTTCACTAGATTTATAAGTAGCTTTGAAAATATATTTCCTCTATGGTGGTTCTAATTTTATAGGAATTTTCAAAAGTGTTCTTCTCATCATAAGGGTTTCTCCTCTCTCTAGATAACCATAAGTGTATAAATTGTTTTGTGAATTATCTTCTTTTGTAAGGTGTACTCTCCTTTCTCCATGAGTAGTAGAGGTTGCCTTTGCTAGACATTTGTGTGCCATGTGACCTTCTTGGTTACAATTACCACATCCTATTATTCCATTCATTCTTCCTTATGATCTTCCTCTAAAATTTGGTCTTCTACCTCTGAAACATCCTCTAAAATTATCCAACTTGGTCATTTTGTTATGTGTTTTTGGTTGTGGCTAAAAATTTGGGCTTCTTCCTCTAAATGTGCCTCTTCCTCTGAATGACTATCTTCCTCTACTTCTATTTCTATTCTCTTATCTTCTTTTGATTGTCTCCTCCACTTTAAAAGCTATTTGGTAATGCTTAGGTACTATGTTAGGACTCAATAACTACAACTCCTCTTGTATGTTCATTCTTAGACCATTTAAGTATCTTGCTACCTTGACACTCTTAGGTTATGCTAATTTTGATTTTAGACTTAATTTTTGGAATTCCTCTATATAAGTGCAAATATTCATATCTTTTTTTTTGAGATTCTTCCACTTCTAGTGTAACTATACTTCATAATCTTTAGAGAGATAAGTCTCTTTCACCATAGACACCATCTTCTTCCATGAACATATCTCCTTCTTGTAGAAAATCCCACCATGTAAAAGTTTCTCCCTTCATCCTAGACTTAGCCAACTTGGTTTGCTATGATTTTGAAATCTTCTCACATTCAAAGTAATTCTCTAAAGCTTTGATCCATTCCAAAACTACTTCAATATCCATCTTTCCTATCAATATAGCTAACTTAGTGGATTTTCCTCCCAAATCATTTAAAGGTTTAATGAATGGGTTATCAATTTTAGATAACTCATCCTTCTCATCATCTGAGACTTCTTCTTTCATTTTTGAATAGGGTGAAAATAAGACCTATCCTCAACCCTAATTTCCAATAGGAATGATCCAAATTTATTAAACACAAGAAAGTGATCAATGCACAAATGGATCATGTAATGGAAAATAAGGAGAAAGGAGATCCTATAGTCTTCCTATTTGAGAAGTATATGTTTAAATATTAAAATAGCTAAAAGAAAAATACTAATCTTGAAGTAGAATAATTCTTAAAAGTGTTGGTTTCTAGTGTCCTTGGGGATCTTTGCAACCTATTCTAGACTAGAAATATTAAGATAGAGAAAAACCAAAAAAAAATTGTCCTTTTGAAGGGAGGTCCACCTTGACGCTAATAGTGGGGCACTATCTTACCCCAAGGTGCAATTTTACCCCAAAAAGTTGACCTTGACCTACATTGCACGAATGAAATTTTTGTTCGTGGATCTTATAAGTTTGAAAAAAGGTGTATCCAAATCTTCTCTTCAATTTTTTGTTCCACACCTATATCTACAAGAAAAATCATTTGTTTTCTTGGATGGGGTATTTGGGTAGTTCAAACCCTAGTTTGGAATTAACCTTGAAATTGAAATAAAATTTTAATATGTATAAACAAAGTAAATGGAACTATTCACCTTACATATATTAAAATCCTTGTGGAGGATCTAAATCCTTGAATACACAATTACAAATGCTCCAAATGAATGTAAAAATGTATATAGGATGTCTCAAATCAATGGCATTAGATCTTCAACACCAATCTTAAATGTATCTTTGCATAGAAGAAGGCTTGAATGAATGTGTATAGAGAAATTTTCAACAAGAGGGTTCCATAGTGATTGAATCCTTCAATGGCTAACAATGGACCTCCTTGATGAATTGGAAGTTTCAACACTTGAATGCTAGTAGATCTTCACTTCATAGAATAATGGATGCAGAAAGGTAATATTTCACCTAATATCACCATGCATCTTCTTATGAAAAAGTAGATGTCAAAATGAGGGAAGAAGGCTTCGTTATACAGAGATCTAGGACACAAACTCATAGAGAGGGCTGACATGGGAGCATTAAATCCCAATTAACCTTAACCCATAGGAATAGACATAGATTAAAAGTAATTTAAGAGTCTAGCATTCTGAAACCAAAAAAAATAGACCTAGAAGTACGAAAATGAAACTTTTTGAAGCTTGATATCCCAAAAATATTAGAAATTAGAAAAAAGACTTAGGGTGAAGAACAAGGTCAACCCTACCCTAGGTTAGGGTCAACGTCAACCTTGACCCAAAAAGTCAAAGTCCTTAGTTTCAAAAAGAAAGTTCAAAAATAGGCTAGAAAAGGAGAGAGAGGAGCATAATAAGGGGAAAATAGCTATATCCATGCAAAGAACCATTTAAGGCACTTGACATGAGCCTAGTCTACTTACTCAGAGGGATAAATACTCATAACATTGAATTTATTCCATTTTAAGATGAGATAATTTCTTTCTTCTTGTTAGTACACATATGGACCTAGATTTTAAAATTTCAATTTTAGGTTTTAAACCTCGTTGAACTACTTTGAACTTGGTTCAAAGTGTTTTGATAGTTCAAAATAGTTCGAAGAGGTTCAATGGTTCAAATGATCCATCCTAAGGATTCAATACACGAAAATTTTAGACTCAGGGTTCAAAATGCAGATTCATTGACTTAGAAAGTTTATAATCCATGGTTAGATTAAAACTTTAATTCAATCTTAGTTCATAATTTGAGTTTAGTGGTTCATTTCAATAAGTTCATATGTGCAAATCAGTAATTCAAAGTGGTTCGACATAGTTCATGGTGTTTGACAAAGTTCTATTATGGGGGCAGCCGGGTGTTTTTCTCTCAAAATTCTTAGGTTCACTCAATCCTTTCCAATTCAAATTGGTTGGTAAGATTCACTCAAGTAAAGGTGCAATTCAAGATGGTTCTTGGCTGTTCAATGTAGCTTCACTGGCCTATTCTCACTAATCCAGTGACATGAGTTGAGCAAGAAAGTTTTAAATATAGGTTACCTGTTTGATGACATCTCTCATGAACATAGCATCAACTTTTATGGATCATAAGGAAGGTGATTTTCGCAGGGGCTTGTCATTCTCCATAACCTTTACAAGGCATATTAATAATTCATCAACTAGGGGATCTTACTAGTTCATAAGTGATTCCATGGTTTGAACAACATAGATCTAACATATGATATAAAATTTGATAGTAATACAAACATCAGAGGTAAGAGTTAGCCCATTCCCATTACCAAAGCTTACTCATAATGAAAGCATGTGTTGTGAGTACCAATCATTAAGAAGAAGAATGATCTCTAAGTGAGCAAATGAAGTTTTGAGATATCAACCTTGCATCATTTCCAATTGTTATGAACATTATGTATATGGAATTTGGCATTTGTTGTAACCAGACAAAAATGGAGGAAGATTTCAAATTACATCTTGGGCATGTAATTTATATGGTGGCATCTATAGACAGAGGATCAATTATCAAATTGAATCTCAGATGCAAAACTCCATCTTCTTACGTCAAAGTGCTCAAAGTCCATCACGGTTAAATCGTGAGGTTCAACTCGAACCTGATTTGAAGGAATAGTTTGAATAGATTGTAAATTCTCATGGGTGTTGATGATCATTGAAATTCAAATCTATCCACATGGAAGCATTCAAAACCCAAGAATATATGATTAGGATTCAAATGCAAAAATATGCCCCTATTCGACTGATCATAGTGCAAATTTATAAGTTGTGAAATGAAGAAGATGTATGGGCACAATGATAGAGGGTAGTTATAGATTCCCATGAACACAAAAGACACTTTGGTTGGAAATTCAATGGAGGATATCAAATTGCATACATTTGAAAATAATCAAGGGCTCAGATGCAATATGAACACCCAAGGTTTGTAGTGTCATTTACTTCATCTAGCTTATATGTACTATCAGATATGAGAATTGCAAAGAGAGATAGTATAAAGTTGGCGGTGGTGTGCTTATGAGAAGAGCTTATACTTATGTTCAACCTTATGGAAGAATCATGCAAGGAATGTCTCAAAGGATGACTGTGCTCACACCCAAAGGAAAGCATGCATAGCCCAAACATAATAAGAAGTAATAGTGAAAAGTGCTATCAAATCCTCATTAAGATACAATCATCATTAAATAAATGATATTCCCAAATGAATAACCATTGAAAATCATTCATACTTGATCCAGATATATGGCTGTTATAAATGTTGCCCTTGTAATGGCATGAAACACAAATTAACATATGAATAACACAACTCACGACATTCTTCATGCATAGATATGGAGGCTCTAAAAATATGAGATCAAGTTTCTTTTTGATGTTGGTGGCATTAGGCACATTATCAAGCAAGGATAGATGAAAGTACAAGGCATTCATCTAGACTAAACTAGTCAAATCTCCTTGAACTTGATATGAAAAAGGTTCCAATACCAAGACAACATAAAAATCATGGCTGCAACACTTAGGAAGAGAGTTGGAATTTTTCATGATAGGTCATAGTGAAGAGAAATGTACAAATGGTGCAAGTAAACTATCTGATCAAATATGAATAGCCATGGCTTCTTCCTAGTGTGAAGATAGGTGTGAAGACTTTTTAATGTTGAAAACTATTGACATTGGTGTTCTCATAATCAATGTGGTGATATGAAGCAAAAAAGGGGTTAACTTCTCTAATTAAGAATTAGAGAATACATATAAATGAAATAGGATAGAGCTAAATGAAAAACAAAAGCTATGGAAAATTTGAGAGATGTGGTGGAGGAAAAGGTATGATGTTGGTAAATAATGACATGTGGAGACTCCTTTAAATAGATTTCATTTCTTAATTCCTAACCAAATACAAATTTGAAGACAACTGCCCATTCCATATAAATGAAGCTAATGAAACATTAAAGGTGAATCATAATAAAATGTTTAATTATAAATCAAACATTACACAAATATGAAAATATATGAGAAAAGAGGGAGATGTTTTTCTTTCAAGAATTAGTTACCCAAACAGAATAGGAATAGACAATAGGAGAAAATAAATAAGCCAACAATAGTAAGAGCAGGGATTCCATCTTCTCTCTTTGAGATTGCAGACTATGGGCTACAACAAGAGGAGAGGTTTTCCAGATTTATTTCATTTTTCTTGTGAAGCTGTGGGAAGTAGAGCAAGTATTCATTTTCCTGTTCTAAACTATGTGTTAGAAATAGGATAATTTTAATTTGTTTATGTATTATAGAGAAGGAATTATAGCTTTCTTTAATGGTGACTTTAATTGCAGGTGTGTAATCAAGTCTTTGCATCTTTTATGCTTTAGGAAAAGGAGACTTGAAAGTCAATTGTATATCAAAATCTGGAGTTTGTACAGTCCTCTTTCTAGTAATCATGATTTTTGCATCACTTTTAGTTTTCTCTAAAACGTGCTTTTACTGACACTATTCTTTGTATACATTTTGATTGCAAGATATCTTCATAGCTTTGTTTCTACACTTTCTAAAGAAGACGGAAAATATGTTTCTTGATTTTTTCCCTTGTAATGTGTTAGGATAAATGGACTTTGTGTCTTTTTTTGTTCATTTTCTTGTAGTCATTTAGTTTTTCCACATCTACTTCATGTTTACAGGTAGATTTTTTAAATTCTTTCGTGCTTTCTGGTTAAAAGCATCCATATTCAAATTCATTATAAATCATATATGGGGAGTTGTACCTAGATAAATTTAGATGGTGCTTACACTCATTCAATAGTGAAGTGACCCAACTGTTAGTGCCGATTAGTCTTTTTGCCTGGGCATTCAGAGTTATTTTATACATATTTTCTTGGAGGACAATCTAGATGCTCACTAACAAGTTTTTTGGCAACTCTACTAGGGATCCTAAAGTGAAGATTTAAGTGCCTAACATTTTCTACCTTAGTTTTATGATTATCTCCATGTGCAAGAGATTGATGACTCTATACGAAGACCATGCCAGATACAAAAGTCATGAGAAGATTGAGGCTAGACCCTTCTCTCTTGGAACTTTATCAAGTTGACGATAGTGTTACATGACTTTTTGGACAGCTTTAAAGAAAGTATTTCTTAGGGTATCTAGAATAATATAAGCCTTGAAGATAACGACTTGTCTTGGGTGCTATGGAAAAGTCTCTGAATGAGATTACACAAGTTGAAAGAGTTGCAAGAACTTGAAGAGAGAGTGGCTCGATTAAAGAAGCATTTAGAGGTGGATGATGATGAACCTTCTGTTATCTCAATTTCACCCATGTACTTCAATCACCTTGTCATGAATGACTGAGAAGTATAGCCAAAGTTACTCTAGCCTCATGCTAATCCTATTTCAATGGATGAGAAGATATGTGACAGCAATGGGGAAAAGGTGAGCCATAATGATGAAATCTTGCCTCAAGATCTTTCTTCACCTCATGTAGAAAGTTTTATAGTTGAAGATCATGGTGATCATTCTTTTGTTAAAAATTCCATTAAAATGCTTCCTAGTGATGTTTTGTTAGAAGATGAGTCTTTAAATTTAATGAGAGATTGCAAAGACATTGGCTCTTTGGGTGTGAATGCTGAAAATAGCCCTATTCTAGGACCTTGAAAATAATGCAGCAGAAAACCTTATTGTTAATGCTGATTTTGATGATGGTGCCTCTAAAAATTTCTCTCCTCTATGCTCTAAAAGTTTTAGATTTGGAAGTGTTAATGGTCATCTTCTTTCAAAGTATTTTAGTTATAAAAAATCAGACAAGATGCTGCCATAATTTCAATCTTTCACTTTTGATGAAATGGGTGAAAATAATGTTGGTCATCTTTCTTTAAAGAGTCTTCTTGGTGAATTTTTTTAGAATAGCATGCAACCTAAAGGTGAGCTTTCCACTTTCATAAAAAATGAAGATGATTCCTCATGCTTAAAAGTTTGTAATCAACCCATGGAAAGATCTAACTATTTTGAGGATGAAATATGTAATTATGATGAAGTGAGAGTGTATGTGGAAGAGTTTCCTTTTCATGATGAATATTTTGAATTTATCACTCAACCTGTAGATAACCTAGCTGAGGCATGGAGAAGCACATTCCTTGACCAAGAAGAAGAAATCATTGATGAATTCTTGTTATCCCTTCAACTAGAAGATCTCTCTCAAGTTAGCCCATTTGATCATGATCTGATTCTTTGTGAAGATGAGGTGAGAATGCCTTTGGATGAAACTCATTGTGCTGATTTTCTTCTTGAAGAAAAGAGGTATAAAATTGGTTTTCAACCTAATGTTGATTTTTCTAGTATATTGAGAGACACTTTTCTTAATGAGGAAGAAGAAATCATAAACACATTCCTATCATCACTCAAGATGGATCATTCCTCTAATGATGACTCATGTATTCATTCAAATAAGATTGAGAATGAAGCATTTATTGATAATTTTTCTTTTCATTAATCTTTATATGGTTTTACTGATTTGGATTGTGGAAGCAATGCTGAAACATGTGATAGCACTTTGAAAAAAGAAAAGGAGGGAATGTGTAGCATGTTTGATGATAGTTTGTTTCTCAAAAGAAATGAAGAAAACACATATTCAAGGGTTGATCCTAGGTTGGATGAGGCATCCCTATAGCTACAAGTTAACCATGACATTAAGGGCCATGTGCATGAACTGAATCTTGATAAAAAGATTTTTGGGTATTATGCATCATCTGCATAATCTCTTGGTGAGGTTTTTGCATTTAGTTTTTTTGAGCATGAAGTGGAATCTAACCTTGTGAATGTGAAAGATCAATTCTCAAGTGAAGAGGAGTGTTATGATGAGTTATGGCTATTTAGAAAAAGAGAGTTGGATCAACATATACATTTTTAGTTTGAAGTTTGGCATTGAAAGAGTCATCAACAAGCAGTGGTTTGGAGCTACTCCATTAAGGCATGGTGTGTTGTTGTGAAAAGGCTCCTACTTCTCCTAGTTGGTAAATGGTTTCATGTAATTCTTTTCTCTCTTTGGCTTTATGGTATGTTCTCTTCCTACCTTTGTAAATATTGTAAATATGTTTTGTTGTGTGTAGTGTTAGTTGGATATAATGTGCAAGCTTTAGGCTTGCTGGTAGTTTAAGAGTTTTTGGTTAGTTGGCTTTGCCCTGCTCCCCTCCACCCTCTCTACAAGTAGCTCCCAGTTTTCTCTTCTTGGTGACTCTATTTGCCCAATGGATAAGGCAATTGTCTTTTGCCAAAGATTTATGGAGTTCTTTATTTTTGCATGAAAAATAGTTCCATAGTTAGAGCCCCTAGTAGTACACATATGGACCTAGATTTTAAACTTTTAGTTTTAGGTTTTGAACCTCTTTGAACTACTTCAAACTTGGTTTGAAGCGGTTCAATAGTTCAAAATAGTTCAAAGAGGTTTAGTGGTTCAAATGATCCACCCTACGGGTTCATTACAAGCAAAGTTTAGACTCAGGGTTCAAAATGTAGATTCATTGACTCAAAAAGTTTATAATCCATGATCAAATTAAAACTTGAATTCAATCTTAGTTCATAATTTGAGTTCGGTGGTTCATTCTGAGAAGTTCATATGTGAAATTTAGTAATTCAAAGTGGTTCGACATAGTTCATGGTGTTTGACAAAGTTCTATTATGGGGGCAGCCTAGTGTTTTTCTCTCAAAATTCTTAGGTTCACTCAATCCTTTCCAGTTCAAATTGGTTGGTAAGATTCACTCAAGTAAAGGTGAAATTCAAGATGGTTCTTGGTAGTTTTATGTAGCTTCAATGGCCTATTCTCACTAATCTAGTGACACGAGTTGAGCAGGAAAGTTTTACATACAGGTTACCTATTTGATGACATCTCTCATGAACATAACATCAACTTATATGGATAATAAGGAAGGTGATTTACATAGGGGCTTTTCATTCTCTATAACCTTAACAATGAATACTCATCATTCATTAACTAGTGGATCTTACTAGTTCATAAGTGATCCCATGGTTTTAACAACATAGATGTGACATATGATCTAAAATTTGATAGTAATTAAAACATCAGAGGTAAGAGTCAACCCATTCCCATTACCAAAGTTTACTCATAATGAAAGAACATGCTATGAGTACCAATCATTAACAAGGAGAATCAACTCTAAGTGAGCAAATGAAGTTTTGAGATATCAACTTGGCATCATTTCAAATTGTTATGAACATTATGTATATGGAAGTTGGCATTTTTTGTAACTAGACGACAATGGGGGAAGATTTCAAATTACATCTTGGGCATGTAATTTATATGGTGGCATCCATAGATAGAGGATCAATTATTAGATTGAATCTTAGATGCAAAACTCCTTCTTCTTGCATCAAAGTGCTTGAAGTCCATCACAGTCAAGTCACAAGGTTCAACTGAACCCGATTTGAAGGAATAGTTTGATTAGATTGTGTATTGTCATGGGTGTCGATGATTATTGAAATTCAAGGATATCCACATGGGAGCATTCAAAACCTAAGAATACATGATCAATATTCAAATGCAAAAATACACCCCTATTCAACTGATCATAGTGCAAATTTCTAAGTTGTTAAATGAAGAAGATGTATGGGCACAATGATAGAAGGTAGTTACAGATTCCCATGAACACAAAAGACAATTTGACTAGAAGTTTGATGGAGGATATCAACTTGCATACATTGGAAAATAATCAAGGGCTCAGATGTGATATGAACACCCAAGGTTTGTAGTGTCATTTACCTCATTTGACTTATATTTACTATCAGATATGAGAACTGTAGAGAGAGATGGTAGCAAGTTAGTAGTGGTGTGCTTATGAGAAGAGCCTATAGTTACGCTCAGCCTTATAGAAGGATTATGCTAGGAATGTCTCGAAGGATGATTGTGCTCACACCCAAAGGATATACATAGCCTGAACACAATAGGAAGCAATAGTGAAAAGTGTTATCAGCTCCTCATTAAGATATAATCATCATTAAGAGAATGATATTTTCAAATTTATAACCATTAAAAATCATTCATATTTGATCCAGATATATGACTGCTATAAATGTAACCCTTGTAATCACATGAAATAGAAATTAACAAATGAATAACAAAACTCATGACATTCTTCATGCACAGATATGGAGGCTCTAAAAACATGAGGAGATCAATTTTCTTTTGGATGTTGGCAGTATTAAATACATTATCAAGAAATGATAGATGGAAGTACAAAGCATTCCTCGAGACTAAACTGGTCAAATCTCCTTGAACCTGATATGCAAGAGGTTCAAATATGAAGCCAACATACAACTCAAGGCCGTAGCACTTAGGAAGAGGGTTGGAATTTTTCATGATAGGTCATAATGAAGAGAAATGAACAAATGGTGCAAGTAAACTATCTAATCAAATATGAATAGCCATGGCTTCTTCCTAGTGTGAAGACAGGTGTGAACCCTTTGAAATGTCAAAAACTATTGACATTGGTGTTCTCGTAATCAATGTGGGGATATGAAGTAGCAAAGGGGTCAGCTTCTCTAATTAAGCATTAGAGAAGACATATACTAAGTGCAAAACAAGAGCTATGGAAAACTTAAAGAGATGTGGTGAAGGGAAGGTGTGATGTTGGTAAATAATGACATGTGGAGACTCCTTTAAATAGATGTTGTTTCTTATTTTGTAACCGAAAACAAATTTGAAGACAACTATCCATTCCATATAAAAGAAGCTAATGCAACGTTAAGGTGAATCATAATAAAATGTTTAATTATAAATTAAACATTATGCACATATGAAAATATAGGAGAAAAGAAGGAGATGTTTTTCTTTTAAGAATCAATTACCCAAATGGAACAAGAACCGACAACAGGAGAAAATAAATAAGCCAACAATAGTAAGAGCATGGGTTCCATCTTCTCTCTTTGAGACTACAGACTGTGGGCTACAAAAAGAGGAGAGGTTTTCTAGATTTATTCCATTTTTCTTGTGAGGTTGTGGGAAGCAGAGCAAATGTTCATTTTCCTATTATGAACTATGTGTTAGAAATAGGAGAATTTTGATTTGTTCATGTATTATAGAGGAGTTATAGCTTTCTTTATTGGTGACTTTACTTGTAGATGTGTAATAAGGTATTTGCATCTTTTATGCTTTAGGGAAGGGAGACTTGAAAGTTGACTTTATATCAAAACCTAGAGTTTGAGTAGTCATCTTTCCACTAATTGTGATTTTTGCATCACTTTTAATTTTCTCTAAAATGTGCTTTTACTGACGTTGTTTCTTGTATACATTTTGATTGCAAGATATCTTCATAGCTTTGTTTCTACACTTTCTCAAGAAGATGGAAAATATGTTTCTTGATTTTGTCCCTTGTAATGTGTCGCAATAAATGGACTTTGTGTCATTTTCCATTTATTTTCTTGTAGTCATTTAGTTTTTCCACATCTACTTCACGTTTACTGGTAGATTTTTGAAATCCTTTTGTGCTTTCTAGTTAAAAGCATCCATATTCAAATTCATTGTAAATCATATATGGGGAGTTGTACCCAAGTAAATTTAGAGGGCACTTACACTCATTCAATAGTGAAGTGACCCAACTGTTAGTGCTGATTAGTCTTCTTGCCTGGCCATTTAGAGTTATTTTACACATATTTTCTTGGAGGACAATTTGTTCACTAACACTTCTCAACCATATTTTTAATGTATTCCAACTTATTTGCTAATTCTACCAATATTCGTTTCACTTCTTTATTCTCTTTTTGATAGAGCTCTTCTTTCTCCTCAACCTTTTTAGATAATTTTGTATTGGTCACCATATTTATTGATCCTACTAAGGACTCTTGATTAGGTACATAGAACATGTAACTTCACACAATATGAGGACTATCACTTTGGTACCAAAGATAATGTAGAGCCTCAACTTAGAAAACATAAGAGGAAATAAATCACTCAACTAAGTTTGCTTCAAGAGGTTCGCACACCTTTAGGATCAATAATACTAATCAACTCAGATTGACATCTACCTTACTCCCTTAATATCAACTAATAGGAAGATATGCGACATAAATCCATTCAACTTTATGTAGCAACATTACTTTTAACTTAAACTGACCATCTTCTATTTTGAAATTAAAAAACATAGACAACTTGGTCACCTTCGACTATAAAACTAAATATCAAACCAAATACAATTGATTACCAAATGACATTAATCAATCTTTGAGTGTACACCAACTTTCTACATGCATGGATTTAAAACTTGATCACAAGCCAACCATTGAACATGACATTTATGATCATTTTAACAAAATCTACAACTTCAATATTTGAATCAATATTAACCATCATCATAAATGAGTTATGTGATTTTAATAAGTTGGTGAATACATGAAGATAGTCACCATTTTCAAGATCTTCCTTCCACATAGGCATACATAGAAATAAATGAAACAATAAAAATGAAAGCAAATAACAACATATTTAAAAAGCTTAGTGTGATCCCATAAAATAAATCACATAAAGTCTAAAAGAAACCAATCGACTATTACGACCATCAAAATAACAAATATTTATATTCAACAACTTAGAAAATTGGTTTTCCTTTGACAAATTCCAAACCAAAAAGATTAAATTTGGATTTGAAACCAGAAAAGTGCTTTGCTAACCTATAAATATGTCATTTATGTGCTCTCAAAATTTAATGTTTCAACTTAGGAAAGAAAATTAGGAGAAAATACACATTCAAATCGTAAACTCACAAAATCAGAATAAGTCAAAACTCTTTCTATTCTTCTTTGTTTTATCCAATACCCATTTAGCTACATAAATATGCCTTTTTAGTACTTTCCCATCTCTTCTATTGGGAAGATGAAATGTCAAAAAAGAAAATAAACCAAAAACTATTTTTGAATCATGAGGGATCGATTAGGCATCAGAATCTACCATTAAATTTTCTAGTTGTTTATAGTTTCCTGTAGCCATCGATTTCCTAGTTGGCTTAATTATTTAAAACATACACAAACACACTAAAATAAAACTGACTTAACTTAAAATGAAATCAAATTTATTGTATCTAGCTATAATTAGAGATTTTATCAAATCATTATTCCATTTATGCCACCACATGATAGGACTTTATTACAAACATCAAATTTTAAAACACACTTAAAAGATGACAGCAACTTTATTCATAGTTTGTAAACTTCATGTACCAACATCTTGCCATGTCTTCTTGTCACACAATTTAGAATTATAGGTCCACCATTGTTTTTTCCTATATAATATTTAACCATGTTAGTTCTTGTAGCATAATTTGTATGGTCTGCTCTTGCAACAAAGAGAGCTACCAAAGTTGAATAGACAAAACATTTCCTCATGGAAAGACCAAATGAGATCACATCTTTCAGGTATTAGAAATTATATCACAAATTAATTGGATAATGAATATGTCACACCTATTGGTCCTTTGACTATGGATGAAATGAATGAAAAGAGGAATCACAAAAATATGATGATTGATATTACATCTTCTCTCATTGATGCTGAGTTTGATGATGATAAGAACTCTGCCAATGCAAATAAAATGTGGGATAAACTAAAGCTTGTTCATGGAGGAGGTGACAATGTTGGAAGAGCTAAAACTAAAAGATTAAGAGGTAAGTATGATGATATGAGAATGAAAGAATGTGAAAATACTACACAATATGCAAATCGAATCAAATATATTGTGAGTGCAATCAAAGATGTGTTATGTGCTATTCGAGATTTTGAAATTGCAAGTAAAGTATTGAGAACTCTTTTACCTATTTATGCTATCAAATTTTTTGATATTCAAGAAGTAAGAGTTATGCTTCAAAATGGTCTGACACTTGATGGTCTAGTCGGTCTGTTGAGTAATTATGATAATAGTATGCTTATGATTGGAAATTCTTTGAAGTCTTCACAAACCATTAACAATCAAAAGAAAGAGAATAAAACCAAAGAAGAAAGTGAATGTAAAACTGAACATGCTGGAAGGTTATCAAGAGGTAAAGGTAAATACAAAGGTAAACTAACATTGATCTATTTCAAATGTAATGAGGCTAGGTACTTTTTTGTTAAATTTCCTAATCAAGGAAAATCTAATAGAAATGATAGAAATGACAAGAAATATAACAAGTACATGAAGAAAAAAGATTAAAAAGAAAAAATAAAGAAGTCATCCTATATTTTTGAAGAAGAAAACACCGAGACAAGTTCTAATGATGAAAATAAAATAGTTGAAATGGTGTATGTTCTAATCAAGGAAGAGCCAAATGGTGAAAGGTATAAGAATGAAACTTCCCTCATTTCACATGTTACCAAGAATGACTCATGGATTATTGATAGTTTTTGTTCACATCATATGCTTGCTGGTCTAAGTAATTTTGAAAAAAATGAAGAAATTGATGATGGTGATGTTGGAAATATAAGAGGAGTAACTAAGAGGGGAGGGGTGAATCAATTAGTACTAAAATAAATCCTAGATCCCTTAGATGTCAAATAAAATTCAAACTGATAAAATTGATTACTACTGATACTCAGTAAACATACATAAATTGCTGTAACTCGATAAATATAGAGTGTAAATTACTTTAGTAGATCTTAAGATGTTATCAGTAATTACTTGCAAGCATGAAAGAAATAACATGAACACATGAGACACCATGATTTAATATGGAAACCCAATTTGGAAAAAACCACCGAATGTAACTAGTTACTATTTTTCACTCTTCTAAAGTGAGCCCTTTTAGAGGCCAACCCTGTTAAAGGTTACACAACACAATATTAGTTGTAACCCTATTAAGGATTTAATCACCCTGTTAGGAGTGGCCTTGTAAGAGGTCTTGAAATAATTCAATGGAATTTCCACCTTGTTAGAAGATTTAAAAATGGTTGTTAAACCAACTCTGTTAAGAGATTTTGGATCACTGCTACAATGGTTAGAGAGTAACAATAAAATGACTTGATTATGATGCAACTAAATTGCTTATTGTAGTTCTCTTTTTTGGTTCATACTTGATCCTTCCTAATTGAATAACACTTTTCTACTCCACAAGGATACCTTCTTATCCTTCAAGTTTGCTTCCTCTCTTCTTATCTCTTTCAACTCATTCCTTGCATATCACACTTTGAAATCATGACTTGACCTTTTACTTATACCTTCTAGATGATCAAGTTGGCTCAAATACAAATTAGACTAACCAATATTCATCACCTTAGTTAGATAGAATCAATAGGCCAAATAATTAAGCTTTACATGCCAAAATAAGAAAATCCTTTAGTAGCTAACCCAACTTGGTAGAAACTGATTCTAAAGCCATTTCTTGTGATAACCAATAGAAGCTTGGTTAACAATATGAGCTTAAAAAATTCCTTTGATAACCGAGTGAACTTGGTTAATAATAAATCTATTCAAGTTTCCCTTCGATAATTAACTGATCTCGGTTAACACTCTTTTCTACTTAACTTCCTTCAACACCCGAGTGAGCTCAGTAGATACTGCCTTCTATAAAGAGTAAACTCAAGAATGCTTGGTAGACTAGAAAAAATATCTTCATTGACCAAGTGAGCTCATCATGCAATGATTGTCAATTGATATGACATTTGTGTAACATCAAAGACAACACACAATTAATCAATTGTATCCAACAATTCCCCTCTTTGGCATTATTGCCAACACAACATTCATAGCAGAATACAATTTTGAGAACAAGATTCCCTCTATAAGAAAGTTTCTCCCTCTTTTATTTTTATATAGAAAACTTCTCCTATAGTGTTCTCCCTCTATGAATGAACTACTTAACTTCTTCCTCTACAAAATTTCAAAAAAATATGATAGTAAACTTCTCTCTCTTGGACAACACATGCCAAAGACAATTCTGATTAGTATCAATGTACTTTGAGTATAGATTTATTTGTAATATGTCCTTGTCAATATCAATTGATTGATCTTCAACTTGGTTCCTATTGATGCATCATTGAACTTTATTTAGTGAGCTTCAGATAGGGGAATGACCCCTAGCTTACCTCTTAGATACAAAATGGCACCTTAGGTAATGGCTTGGTGAATATATCTACAATTTGTTCTTTTGTATCACATATTCCAATCTAATTTCTTTGTCTTGTACTAATTCTCTTACAAAGTGATATTTTATAGCAATGTTCTTTTTTTGGATTGCATCACTAGATTCTTTGACATGTTGATTGCATTGGTGTTATCACCATACATCACTATTGGTTCTTTGATTTCAACCTTCATTCCTTCCAACAATTGTTTGAACCAAACAATGTTAGATCAATTCACTATAGCTGATACATATTCTACTTCTAATGTGGATTGAGATGTGTAGTTTTGCTTCTTTCTTGTCCAAGATACCAACCTTTTACCAAGCAAGAATGCTCCACCACTAGTGAATTTTCTATCATCAAGATTTCCTGCCCAGTTAGCATCAGTAAATAGTTTTAGGTCAAAGTTGCCTCCAAGTTTGTACCATAAGCCATAGTCTTTAGTACCTCTTAGATATCTCAAGATTCTTTTTATTTCCATCACATGGTTTTCTTTGGGTTTAGCTGAGAATCTTGCCACTATTCCAACTACTAAGGCAATATTAGGCCTTGTATCTACCACATACTATAGTTTCCTAATCATTGATCTATATTAGGTTTGATCTACTTCTTTGGAGTCATCATCTTTGGTAAGCTTAAGTCTAGTACACATGGGGGTCCCAATTAGTTTTGAATCTTCCATTCCAAATTTCTTGAGTATCTCTTTAATATACTTAGATTGAGTGATATAGATACCATTTCTGTTCTACTGTATTTCCAATCCAACAAAGAATTTTATTTCACCAAACATGGACATTTCAAATTTTTTATTCATTTGTTTTAATTTTTTTTTGCATAAGTCATCATTTCTTGTGAATATAGTATCATCCACAAATATTTCTACCAACACAATCTTCTTATCTGACCCTTCCTCAATGTACAAACTATTGTTGTCATTTGTTCTTTAAAAATCAATATGTATCAAATAGTTATGTAGTCTTTCATACCAAGCTCTAGGAGCTTGTTTTAGACCATATAGGGCTTTATGTAATTTTTAGACCATATCCCTTTTGTTAGGATCAATAAAACCTTCTGGCTGTTCAATGTAGACTTCCTCATCAAGAATTCCATTCAAGAATGCAAATTTAACATCCATCTGATATACTTTGAATCCTTTATGGGTTGCATAAGCTAGTAAAGTCCTAACACCTTCTAATCTTGCAACAAGAGCAAAAATTTCACCATAATCAATACCTTCTTCTAGAGAATAACCTTTACATACCAAAATTGCTTTGCTTCTTGACACTTTTCCATCTTCATTCAGCTTATTTCTGAATATCCATTTTGTACCAATCACATTTTTATCTTTGGGCCTAGGTACAAGAGATAAAGTTTTATTCTTTTCTATTTGTTCTATTTCTTCATTCATAGCCTCAATCTAACTTTGATTTTCCAATAACACTTCTACATTCAAATTCAACAAGTAAAAATGTACCTTTTAGTTTGTTTCTTGTCATTGTTCAATCTAATTTGTCTCCAATGATCTGATCAGGTGCATGATGCCTTCTGACATATTTAGCTAATATAAGTTCTTTGATTTTTGAATGAATTATATTGTCTTCATTTTAAATCTCAACTTCTTGCTTGGGTCCTGTTACCACATTTTGTTTGCCTCGCCAAATTTCAAAATTTGAATGTTACCCCACCCAATGATCACCTCCCCGATTACTAATATTTTAATACCCATGAAGCTATCAAAATTACCTAAGTTCTGAACCTTATGATATTTTTATGCCTTGCAAGTTCTCAACCGTCAGATCAAGGCCGATCAATGGTCATCACCATCTCGCTATGATAAAGTTGTGCGAGGGTTACGATGGCGATGTAGTGACAGGGTGCCACATGTCTGGTGGGTCCAGCTTGTAGGGAAAAGGATGGCATGGGTTGGAAATGTTCTATGGTGCCATAGGCACTATGTCATTATTACGCATTGGCAGAGAAATTCTTATGGTGACATAGCGCCCATCAAAAAAGGTGTGCCGATGACGGTGAGTCAGCATGTTTGACGGCAAGGTTTGGTAGGCCAGAGAAGATAATGGTGAGGTTTCAGGCAAGTGGTTGGGTTACGTCAGGTACTTCATCTTCCCAGTTGGCAGAGTTTGGTGTCATGGCGGCAAATCAGAGGGAGCCATGTGCGCCAGATCTTCAGTTCAGCCAGCACAGTCAAGAGGTGAATCTTTACGATCGTCAGATCTACAGTGATCTACGGCTGGCACTATCTCGCCATTAGAAACCACTCAAGAGATAACATCGACGATGTAGCAATAGGTCGCCATGTGTCAATGGGTCTAGGTCTCACCAGGGTGCGATCGCTGAGGTGTTGCCAGGTGTCGGTTCAATACGATAGTAGTTGCAGAGGTGGTGCCAAATATGATGGGCCCAGTGTAAGGACAACATGGAGTATGATGAGTCTTCATGATCATCAGATCTAGGCCGATCGATGGTTGTTGCCACCTCGCTATGGGTAAGTTCCTCAAGGTTTATGTTAGCGATATAGCGCCTTGTTGACATGTGTCTCGTTGGTTCGGTCAGAAAGGATGGTCGGTGGTCTGATGACAGAAGGTCAACCACGAAGACTTCCCCAGGTGGCAAAATGAAGAAAGGTAATTGGCCCACATGACCTAGCTGGCTCGTATAGCCTGTTTGACTTGCTTCAACCCTGTTGATTCATGAACCAGGAAGCAAAGATGATCAAGGTTATCTTGCAATTTGATCTTTGTGATCAATTTTGACCTACCTAAAATGAATGCAAGGCATAGGGAAACACTCCACTGTCTCAGTTGATCCATCTACTGTGTTAGGATCATTCATTGGTGTCGCTTGTGTATACTCGAGGTGTTCTTTCAATCAAATATCTAATTTTGTACTTTAGAACCATGCTCGAGTGTGATCTTTGATCAAATATTTTGGGGTTCAATCGTAGTAGTTGAGTAGTTAATGCAGAATCATTTCCCTTAGTTATGCTTGAACTATAAAGGCAATTTTGTAATCTTTTCCAAGGGTCGACTCTTTCTGATTTCTCTGATATTGCTCTGCAACTCTCAGTGTAACATTCCCTATGCCTTTGAACTAAATGATTCTCTATTTATCTCCTTCAGCCATTGATGTGTATGTGCATCCCTTTTGCCTCTCATTGGTGTATTGTTGAGATCTGTAACCTGCATACTGTATCTGTTTTTTGCCTACTAGATAATATATAAGTGAGATTCCTCTTTCCTTGTGTTATTCAGTTTTGCTTCTTGATCTGCATGAGGTTATTAGATCAAAACAAGCCTATATGTATATATCCTTAGTTTCATTCTGGTTCAATAGTGCATATATGGGCAGAAATGGGTCTGAACACTCTATTTTGGTGCATCACCTCCGTAGTTTAGGTAGGGTAGAGTTGTTTTCTGCATCTCCTTCTTCCCCTTTTCCTTTCGAGAGTAGTTAAGTGCACCCTGATAGTAAGAGGAAGCTAGCCTTCTCCGAAGACTCAACCTCACAGTTCAAGTCCCACAGCTTGGAGGTTGTTTCCATGTTTCACTAGGTTGTCCTCGCGCATAGGCCTTGGACAAGAGTGCAAACCTAACTGACAACAATTTTTGGCATGCTCGGTGGGACAATCCTATTGAAGATTTAAAGTCTACTGGTGTCAAAGAAGGAAGAATTTTAGATATTAATGCTGAAGAGGTAGTGCTGGCTTCAGTATTCAAGCCTTCAAGAGGTTGGTCCTTCAAAGTACTTGGCGACTCTGAACATCAACAAACCTGGTTCCAGGCTAAAGTTGTAGTGATTCATGCCTAGATCTGAAAAAAGGGCATCTTCTAGAGGTAAATTTCAATATCAAGAGCTTTCCCTTTCAAATCCTAGAAGAAGGAGGACTAGAATTTCATTATCACCAGTTAGGGGTGAAGAAATAGTTAATATACCTATAAGGTCCGCCTGTACTCCTCCTACTGCTCAAACTCAACCTAGATTGCCATCAATGCTCATCAATAGAACACTTGTTTACATGACATAGCCAAGAGTTCATGCTTTTGCCACCTTTAATGGTAGAAGTCCTTTGTTGTTAGCCCAAAGACATGATATACTAGTATCTGCACTAAAAAGCATACCTGATTTTACTGGTGAGACTTCTATCTCCCCTTTAGAGCATATCCAAGAAGTAGCAAATGTCTGTAATATTCATGGTATTACAGAGGATGATGTTGCTGTCAGACTTCTAGCCTCATCTTTAAAAGGAAAAGCATTACAGTGGTATAGGGGCTTAGCTCATGGTTCTATAACTAATTGGGATGAACTAGGAGCAGGATTATACAAACATTTTGAGGATAAGAGTGACCATTTGTCACTATTAGAGTAACTGACTACAATAAAAAGAGCCCCCCATGAGTGTATGACTGATTTTAATTATAGATTCCAAAAGACATGGGATAGAATACCTACTGCAGTGAAACCTACCCCTGGTAATGCCTTGCATTACCTTAGAGCTTTTAATAGTGATATTGCCACTACAATCCAAACTATGGGAGGGGATACCTTGCCTAATGCTTATGAGATAGCCATAAAAGATGAGAACATCCTAATACAAGGAGGAAAATTGGCTCCAAGGCCCCCTATGCCTTTCTTTCTTGATGTTCCTAATCACCAACTAGAAATCACCCCTCTTCCTACAACTTCTACATCACAAACCCTTACTCCAGTCCCTCGAGCTTCTACATCCTCAAGTGGGATAGATGAGCTAAAAGAAATGCTCCAAGGTCTAGTGCTAAATATAGATAAAAGAGAGAAGACCTTGAATAAAAAATTGCAAGAGCAGGGGAGGGAGTTGAAGGACCAGGGGAAGAGATTAGATGATAATCTCTCTATGATACAAAAGATGAGTAACAAGGTGGTGGCCTTAGAAAGGCAGCAAGCTCAAAGTGGCAAGCCTCCCCAACCGCAATATCAAGCTCCAAGTGGTGGTAGGCTTCCTAATTAGTGGAATAGCTCCTTTGATTAGGTTAGGAAAAATAGTCATGCTTCTGCTTCAAGATCAAATCAGAATAGAGCTATAGTTCCTCAAAATAACTTGGCCCAAGATCAAGATTTTTTCCCTTCTTGCAACTATTCTTCCACCTATTGCATGTGCTAGAAGGCATAATCTTAAATGGCCCTAACTGTCCAAGAACCTGCAGCAAAGCGATCATACAAGGAGGATCATCCCAAGGAGGCATCATATATTCAAGGACATGATGATTGCTCTTTCATGAATCATCAGGATGGGGAGCATTGTAATATAAACTAGGATTTCATTGCTCATAACACAAGAAGCAGGAAGAGAGCTATGGAACATGCTGCCCCCCTTTCTCCTAAGCAAGCCTCAACTTCAAGTGCTACACCTCATATACAAGAAGCAAATGAACAAGCAAGTACTTCATAACAGCAAGAGCAAGATCCAAGAAAGAAAGATGCAGGTGGTCCTTATGTTGCCCCACCTCAACCTCTTATAAGTGCAGCTCCCAAATTTTCTACCAAAGTTCCTAATGCACCTTTCAGTGTGGTAGAGAAAATGAAGAAAACCAATGTGAATATGTCTATGTGGGATGTTGTTGCTACCATACCAATGCAGAAGAGGATGCTATAGCAAGAATTAGAGAAGATTAAACTCAAGGATCAACCATCTATCATGGAGAATGCCACAAGTCTAGTACAACCAGCAAGGGATGTGGAAATAAATAAAAGGGTTAGACCTCCCCCATTCTATGTTTCCCTAATTATAGGAGGCAAATCAGTCCACAATTGCATGATAGATTCAGGGGCTAGTAGCTCAGTAATGCCTAGGTGTGTTGCTGATGCTCTAAGGATGAAATATGAGCCCATTGTTAGGGATGTGTTACAACTAGATGGTAGTACTATCAAAACCATAGGTATCCTTAGGAATGTAGAGATGGCCCTACATGCATGCCCCAGTTGCACTATGATTCAAGATATATCTGTTGCTGAAGTCAAGCCCTATTTTTCCATCTGTCTTTCAAGAGACTTCACTGCTCAGATTGGTGGATTCATATCTACTGATTGGTCAAATATGTCATTTAAGACTAGATATGGAGCCAATGCCTCAATTGGAGCAGAACCTCAAGCCCTTCATCACACTGAATCTTACACTCCCAACTTCATCAATATGAATTGCCCTATTCTAGAGATGGATGAAAATGACATAGTAAATGAGCCTATCACTTCCATAGTAGAGATTCTTGATTTATTCTTGGATGAGTGGGCAAATGCATATCAGTTTGAGCCTATGTCAGAAATTTTTGAGACTGGCCTTAGTACATATTGCATAATAGAGAAAGAGGCTCAAGCTCCTGATCTTGTTGGGAGTAATGATGATATAAATGGAATATGAAGTATGTACTTTGATGGCTCAAGGAATAGAAATGGATCAGGGGCCAGTGTTATGTTGGTCTCTCCTACTCAAATAAGATACTACTTCTCCTTCAAGCTCCAATTCAGTTGCACCAATAATGTGGCCGAGTATGAATCCTTGATTCAAGGTCTCTTACTTGCCCAAAAGAGGTGAATCCAAGCCTTGAAAGTATATGGAGACAGTGACTTGGTAGTGAATCAAGTGAGAGGCTAGAATGTCACCAAAAATGGCCTACTCAAGTCTTAAAAACACAGAGTCTAGGATTTTCTTGAGGATTTCAATGCATTTAATATTCAGAGCATTCCTAGGAAAGAAAATAAACATGCTGATAGACTTGCAACAGTGGGTGCAGCTTATGATGTACTAGGGAATCTTGAGGAGGAGAAGAAGTAACAAATTAGGGTGGTAGTGAGGCCTGCCATCCCTAACAACAACACTCATTGGCAAGTGTTTGACTCCGATGAGCAAATTGTGAGTTTCTTGCAGAATGAGGCAGAATTCTCAGATAGAAACTAGTCAAGGCTGCAAGATCAGTATGGTGATCAGATCATTCACCTTAGTTCTAACAAGTTGCCCAAGGGTCTCATTACTTTGGAGAGTGTTTTTAATCCTGATGATCAAACAAGAGGCAAAGGAATGATGATTATGCCCCAGTTACAATTGCTGATGGAAAATATCTGAATATGGGGAAGGTATGTTCTGAAACTGAGCAAGAAAAATTCATTCATTTATGTCAAGAATTTAATGATGTATTTTCTTCGACATATGATGACTTAAAAGGGTTTGACCCTAGTTTATTTCAGCATACCATAGATCTAGTTGATAAGGCCAAACTAGTAAGGAAAAAATAGAGGCCAGTGAATGCTAAGATTGAGCCCCTAATGAGAAAAGAATTATCCAAGTTGATAGAGTCCAATATAATATTTCCTATCTGTAAGGAAGAAGAATGGGGAAATTAGATTGTGTGTGGACTTTAGGGATCTTAATCAGGTTTCTCTTAAAGATCACCTTCCTCTCCCTTCCATGGAGCAAATTCTATCCAAGGTCAGTGGATCAAGGAGATTCTCTTTTCTTGATGGATTCTCTGGTTACAACCAAGTGCTAGTTAAAGAATCTGATAGACATAAAACAACATTTACTACTAAATGGGGCACCTATGCTTACTACAAGATGCCATTTGGACTAACAAATGTAGGTGCCACATTTCAGAAGGCAATGGAGATGGCCTTCAAAAAATTAATTGATAAGTTTGTCTTAGTATACCTTGATGATATAACTATATATTCAAAAGATGTAGAAGATCATTTTGATCATCTAAGGCAAGTATTTCTAAGATGTAGAGAGTTTGGGGTTTCCCTCAACCCAGCCAAGTGTGTCTTTGCTACAAGCCAAGGAAAATTATTGGGACACATTGTATCTGAGGATGGTCTGACCATTGATCTAGAAAGAACAAAGACAATACTTGCCCTTCCTCTTCCTAAACACAAGAAGGGGCTGCAAAGTTTCCTTGGTAGAATAAACTTTGTGAGAAGGTTTATCCCTAATCTTGCTACCATGGTCAAACCTCTTCCATTAATGCTTAAAAAAGACATGGTTTTCTCATGGACCAAGGAGGGGAAGGAGAGTTTTGAAGAGATCAAGACAGCCATAGCCTCAGCCCCTACTCTCATGAACCCAAATTTTGAGAAAGATTTCATCCTCTACACTTTAGGTGGTGAGTCGAGTATCTCTGCTATCTTGACTCAGACAAATGGCAAGGATAAGGAGAAGCCCATAGCTTTCTTTAGTGAAGGGCTCAAAGAATATGAAGATAAGTATAGCTTTGTTGAGAAGCAAGCCCTTGCAGTCATCAGAGCCTTGAAGAAATTCAAGCACCTCTTATCCCACAATAGGATCCATTTGTTGGTGCCCCATGCTAGTGTAAAAGATTTTCTGTTAAGCAAGGATATCAGTGAAAAGAGAGTTGGATGGATCACTAGGGTAATGGAATATGATGTTGATATTCAGATTACCAAGCTGGTAAGAGGAAGAGGATTGTGCAAAGAAATGTTATCAGGTCAGGATTCTGATGAAGAGGCCGCTATGGTATTAACAGAGCAACAGGAGGAAGGAAATGTTAATGGCCCAAAGAGATGGTTAAATAATATGAAGAGCTTCTTATCAGGGGATGGATACCCTTAGGGATTGGACAGAGCTAAAAGGAGACAATATAGATTGCAGTCCATTCCCTACATTGTGATTGATAGTATCTTATTCAGGAGGGATTTTAATGGGACCCTGTTGAGATGCATTGAAGAGGATCAAGCTGAGAGGATGAAGCTAAGAGGATGATTAAGGAACTTCATGATGGCCCTGATGGTGGCCATTTCTCTACAAGAACAACTGCTATGAAGATCATGAGAGCTGGTTATTATTGGCCATCTCTATTCCATGATTGTTATAGGTATGTGAGAAAATGTGAGAAATGTGCTTTCTTTTTAGGTAAATAAAGGCTTGCAGCTCTCCCCCTTCATCCTATTTAGGTGGATCAGCCCTTTACCCAGTGGGGGTTGGATTTTATAGGCCCTATTAATCCTCCATCTAGTGCAGGTCATAAATGGATTTTGGTTGTTACTGATTATTTCACTAGATGGAAAGAGGCAGTTGCCTTGAAGGATGCCACAAAACCATTAGTGGTTGAGTTCCTTGATGGGATTGTATCTAGGTTTGGTGCTCCTTCTACTATCATCTCAAATAATGCTAAATCTTTTGTTGGAACCCAGATTTGTGCATGGGCAATGAATCACAATATCTACCTAAGCACATCGTCAAATTATTATCCCCAGGGCAATGGTTTGGCTGAGTCTTCCAACAATAATCTGATCAAAATCATGAAGAGGACAATAGAAGACAATCAAAGGGTCTGGCATAAGAAATTAAGAACTGCTCTGTGGGCTGATAGGATAACGCCCAAGAGATCTATCGGGAATTCACCTTTTGTGCTGGTATATGGTAGGGAGGCTAGACTCCCAATTTCACTGGAATTCCCTTCCTTTGAGTTGGGTCATCAGCTGGAATTGATTGAAGATAGTGCCATGTCAGTAAGAATGGCAGAGATGATGGAGCTAGAAGAAAAAAGGGATATAGCTATGAAGACCCTAGAGTTGCATTAGCAACAGGTGAAAAGGAATTTCGATAGGAGGGCCAGGGACATGAATTTCAAAGAGGGGGATCTAGTTCTGAAATGGGATGCTGATAGGGCAAAACCAGGAAGACATTGTAAGTTTGATGCATTGTGGAGTGGCCCTTACCTAATTGCCAGTTGCAAACAAGCTAATGCATTCCAACTGAGCAGACCCAATAGTGAAGTTCTACCCATCCTAGTCAATGGGATTTATCTTAAAGCTTGCTTCTGATGAAGATTGTGAATCCATGTACATAGTTAGTCTAGTTCCTTTTCTGTTATTTCCTGCCTTTCAAGAAGTGCGCGTGCACAGGGTTCTCCTTTTAAGTTTCCAGCTTTCGAGGTTTTGACAATCTCAAGTTGCAGAGGAAGTTTTGTTTTGTTTCAGTTACAAAGGCAGATCTAGGGTTTTTTATGTTTTAATTCCTTGCAGAGAGGTTAGGGTTTTGTAGTTCTCAGACTTGTACCTTTCAGACCCATTTTTGACTCCATAGCCCAATGGATTGTTTACAGGCACTGGTCTTATGCATCGAGCAGGCTCATGCCCCCTGTGAGTCACCAGAATGTTACCATATTTTGTTTGCCCTGCCAAATTTCAATATTTGAATGTTACCCCACCCAATAGGCACCTCCCCAATTACTAATATTTTAATACCCATGAAGATATCAAAATTACCTAAGTTCCAAACCTTATGATATTTTTACGCCTCGCAAGTTCTCCACCATTAGATCAAGGCCGATCAATGGTCATCGCCATCTCGCTATGATAAAGTTGTGCGAGGGTTATGATGGCAATGTACCGACAGGGTGCCACGTGTTCGGTGGGTCTAGCTTGTAGGGTATAGGATGGCGCGGGTCAGAAATGTTCTACGGCACCGTAGGCTCTATGTCGCTATCACGCGCTGGCTAGGAAATTCCCATGGTGACATAGCGCCCGTCAGAAAAGGTGTGCTGATGATGGTGAGTCAGCATGTTCGGCGGCAAGGTTTGGTGGGCCAGAGAAGATAACGGTGAGGTTTCAAGAAAGTGGTTGGGTTACGTCAGGTACTTCATCTACCTAGTTGGTAGAGTCCGATGTCATGGTGGTGAATCAGAGGGAGCCACATGCGCCAGATCTTCAGTTCAGCCAGCACAGTCAAGAGGTGAATCTTTACGATCATCAGATCTGCAGAGATCTACGGCTAGCGCTATCTCGCCATTAGAAACCGCTCGAGAGATAACATCAGTGACGTAGTGACAGGTCGCCACGTGTTAGTGGGGCTAGGTCTCACTAGGGTGCGGTCACTGAGGTGTTGCCAAGTGTCGGTTGGATACGACAGCAGTTGCAGAGGTGGCACCAAATATAATGGGCCTGGTGTAAGGACAACATGGAGTATGATGAGTCTTCATGATTGTTGGATCTAGGTCGATCGATGGTCATCGCCACATCACTATGGGTAAGTCGCTTGAGGTTTATGTTGGTGACATAGCACATTGTTGACACGTGTCTCGCTGGTTCGATCAAAAAGGATGATCGGTGGCTGGCGGTTAATGTAATCATCACAGTTAATATGAATATTTGCAAGGGTGGTGTGGTTAGTCTGATGATGGAAGGTCAACCATGAAGACTTCCCCAGGTGGCGGAACGAAGAAAGGTAATTGGCCCACATGACCCAGCTGGCTCATATAGCCTGTTTGACTTGCTTCAACCTTGTTGATTCATGAACTAGGAAGCAAAGATGATCAAGGTTATCTTGTGATCTGATCTTTGTGATCAATTTTGACCTACCTGAAATGAATGCAAGGCATAGGGAAACACTCCACCATCTCAGTCGATCCATCTACTGTGTCAGGATCATTCATTGGTGCTGCTTCTATCTACTCGAGGCATTCTTTCAGTTGAATATCTAATTTTGTACTTCAGAACCATGCTCGAGTGTGATCTTTGATCAGATATTTTGTGGTTCAATGGCAGTAGTTGAGCAGTTAATGCAGAATCATTTCCCTTAGTTATGCCTGAACTATAAAGGCAATTTTGTAATCTTTTCCAAGGGTCGACTCTTTCTGATTTCTCTGATATTGCTTTGTAACTCTTAGTGTAACATTCCCTGTGCCTTTGAACCGAATGATTCTCTGTTTTATCTCCTTTAGCCATTGATGTGTATGTGCATCCCTTTTGCCTCTCATTGGTGTATTGTCAAGATCTGTAACCTGCATACTGTATCTGTTTTTTGCCTACTAGATAATATATAAGTGAGATTCCTCTTTCCTTGTGTTATTTAGTTTTGCTTCTTGATCTGCATGAGGTTATTAGATCAAAACAAGCTTGTATGTATATATCCTTAGTTTCATTCTAGTTCAATAGTGCATATATGAGCAGAAATGGGTCTGAACATTCTATTTTGGTGCATCGCCTCCATAGTTTAGGTAGGGTAGAGTTGTTTTCTGCATCTCCTTCTTCCCCTTTTCCTTTCGAGAGTAGTTAGGTGCACCCTGATAGTAAGAGGAAGTCGGCCTTCTCTGGAGACTCAACCTCGTAGTTCAAGTCCCACAACTTGGAGGTTATTTCCATGTTTCACTAGGTTGTCCTCGCACATACACCTTGGACAAGGGTACAAACCTAAGTGACAAAAGGTCCTTCTATCTATGGCTCGAGTTCTTCAGACTTGGTATCCACTAACTTAGTAGCCTCTGAATGTAACTCAAGTTCTTGTGACTTGAATCAATAACTATTTGAGATTTGGATAGCTTAGGAGATGAAGTCTCCCTATTGTCAGTTTGGAAATGTATCAGGTTCATAGTAGACAGATCTTCTGTAATCTTCTAGCTCCTTTTTGCTTTCTTCTTCAGTCTTTTCTGCAAACTCATCAATTCTCTCATGTGCACTTTCTATGATTTTGTAAGTGGACAAATTTAGACACTTGTATGTTTTAATTTTGTAGGAATATCCTAGAAATATACCTTCATCACCTTTTACATCAAATTTTCCTTTTCTAGATTCTTTCAAGATGTAACATTTTCTGCCAAATACTTCCAAGTAACTTACATTGAGTTTGTAGCCATACCATAGTTCATAGGGAGTTTTTTTTGAGTCCTTCTTCAACTAAACCTGGTTCAAAGTATGAACTGCAGTGCTAATATCTTCCTTCCAGTATTTGATAGCAACATTCTTTTCAATCATTAGTGTCCTTGCATGATCCGTGATGGATCTATTTCTTCTTTTAGCTATTCGATTCTACTCAGGAGTACTAGGGACCGATACTTGTATTTTGATTCCTCTTTCAATGTAGAAATTTTTGAATTCATTTGAGATGAATTTGCCACCTCTATTTGATCTTAAGCTTGTCAACCTTTTTCCAGTTTCTTTTTCTGCTCTAGCTAGATACCATTTGAATTTCTCAAAAGCTTTTGATTTTTCTTTCAAATACACAATAGTCATCATTCTAGAATAATCATCAACAAAAAGAATGAAAAAAATTTCTCCACTATAAATTTCTATTCCAATGGTTCCACATAAATCAGTATGCAGAATTTCCAAGACATCTTTTGATTGATAGTTTTTGCTTTTTAAACTAGTCTTTCCCATTTTACCAATTTGGCATTTTTTGCATAATCCAACATCAAGTTTCTTCAAACTAGGAAGACCTCTTACTCTTCTAAGTTTTCTTATCTTGACCATATTGTCAAAGTTTACATGACATAGTCTTCTATGCAATAACCAACTTTCTTCTACTTGAGTAATGCAACATGAACAATCACCAAGATCAAGATAAAACAGGTTACCTTTTGTTTTCCTGCCTGATCCAATCAGATTTTCTTGGTTATCTAGTAATATTTTCTTGCCATTCATGAATTATACCTTGAGTCCAATGTTGTTTAGCTATGCCACAATCAATAAATTGTGTTTTAGTGCTTCAACCCAATAGGTATTGTCACAAACAAGTTCATTGGTTAATGAGATACGACCTTTTCCTTTTACGCAACAATGTTAATTGTTTCCAAACCTTACACTACCTCCACCATAGTGTTGAAAATTTTCAAACTTAGTTTTGTCTCCAATCATATGGTGAGAACATCCACTATCTATGATCCATGTGTCATCTTTTATAACATTAGAGACAAGTGCCATATTATTTCCTTCATCGTCATATTCATCTTTTACAACAATATACACTATTTCATCTTCACTATTATTAGAATCTGTAGCCATGAAACAAGTTTTCTTACCTTTTTTTTTTAGGATTTATGATCTTTGAATTCCTTCTTGCCATTTTTGTTGAGTGAGAGTTTAGCTTCAAATGTAGACTGAATGTTCTTGGAAGTAGGAACATAGTTGTCAAAGTTATCTAGTTCAAAGCTATCAATCTTCCTACTAGAGCATCCAAGCCTATCTTGTTATTTGGATCACATCTCTTTTCTTGAATACCAGACATTTTGATTGCATATATAGGAAGAAAAGTTCTAAGTATTTTACTTACAAAAATTTCTTCTTTGATTTCTCCTCTAGATGCCCTAATTGCACTAACATTAGCTTTGATTCTTTCCACATATTTTGCAACATTTTCATCTTCTCTCATTCTCATTTGATCAAATTGTCCTATAAGTCTTTCTACTTTGGCTCTTCTTACATTGTCATCACCTCCATATATTTCTTTTAGTTTGTTCCTCATATCTAAAGTAGTTTTACAGTCTTTGACCTCATCAAATTCAACATAACTAAGAGAAGATGCAATGTCAATCATCATGATGTTATGGTTCTTCTTATCAGCAACATCTTCAACCGATAATGTTCTAGTGGGAGTTTTATATTCTTCATCAAGATATTCTTATCTTGAATCACTGATGGTAGCTAGATGAAGCCTCATAAGTCCTTTTCATGCTACAAAGTTGTCTCTGTTTAGCTTTGGAATCTCTCTCTTGTAAGACATCCTGATCTTTAGCTTAGGTCCTTGAAACCTTCTCTTCAAGCACCAAAAGCTCTTATACCAATTATTGGAAATATAATAGGAGTAATTAAGAGGGGAGGGATGAATCAATTACTACTAAAATAAATCCTATATTCCTTAGATGTCAAATAAAATTTAGATTGATAAAACAGATTATTGCTAATACTCGGTAAACACATAAAAATTACTATAACTTAGTAAATGTAGGTTGTGAATTACATTAGTAGATCTTAAGATGTTATCAATAATTACTTGCAAGCATGAAAGAAATAATATGAACACATGAGACACCAAGATTCAATGTGGAAACCCAATTTGGAAAAAACCACCAAATGTAACTAGTTACTATTTTTCACTCTTTTGAAGTGAGCCCTATTAGGAGCCAACCCTTTTAAAGGTTACAAAACACACTATTCGGTTTGACCCTATTAAAGGATTTAATCACCCTGTTAGGAGTGGCCTTGTAAGAGGACTTGAAACAATTTGATAGAATTGTCACCTTGTTAAAGGATTTACAAATGGCTGTTAACCAACTCTGTTAACAGATTTTAGATCACTACTACAATAGTTAGAGAGTAACAATCAAATGACCTAATTGTGATGCAATTGAATCTCTAATTATAGATCTTTTTTTTGGTACATACTTGATCCTTCCTGATCAAATAACACTTTTTTGCTCCATAAGGATACTTGCTTATCCTTCATGTTTGCTTCCTCTCTTCTTGTCTATTTCAACTCATTCAACTTGCATATCACACTAAATCACAACTTGACCTTTTACTTATACTTTTCAGATTGTCAAGTGAGCTCAAATAAAAATTAGAATAACCAATATTCATTACCTTAGTTGGGTAGAATTAATAGGTAAAATAATTAAGATTTACATGCCAAAATAAGAAAATCCTTTGGTAGCCAACCTAGCTCGATAGAAACTGATTTTGAAGTAATTTCCTATGTTAACCAATAGAAGCTCAGTTAACACTACGAACTTACAAAATTCCTTTGGTAACCAAGTGAACTCAGTTAATACTAACTCTCTTCAACTTTCCCTTTGTTAACCGAGTGAGCTTAGTCAACACTCTTTTCTACTTAACTTCCTTCAATGCCCGAGTGAGCTTAGTAGATACTTCCTTCTATACAGAGTAAACTCAAAAATCCTTGGTAGACTAGGAAAACTATCTTCACTGATCAAGTGAGCTCGACATGCACTGATTGTAAACTAATATGACATTTATGTAACATAAAAGACAACATACAATTAATCAATTTTATCCAATAGGTGGAACTATTATGTTTGATAGTGATGTTCCCTACTTAGTGAAATGTATAGGATAATTAATGTTGAAAGATAAGATCAAATGTGGTGATGCGTATTGGGTTTAAGGGCTCAAATATAATATGTCAATTTTTCTTAGTTGAATAACTGAGGTTAGAAGCTTAAATTTGAGAAAAGGAAGGTAAGAATCTTTGATGATAAAAATGATTTGATTGGAATAGGAGTGCAAGCCAAAGGTAACTTATTATACCTTGATTGCAAAGTTGAGACATTTTTATTTTCTAGAATTTAGGATGTGTGGTTATGGCATAAAAGGTTGTATCATGTAACGTTGAAATTATGGTAAAAATTAGTAGAAAGAAAAGAGTAAGAGGCTTATTGAATCTGCAAAAACTTAATAATGCTACGTGTAAAGAATATCATCCTAGTATGATGAAAATGTCTAATTTTCATAGAAAGACACACACTTCAAACAATATTATGGAATTAGTGCATATTAATTCATGTGGTCCAATCAAAGTTGAAATTTACTATGGTGATAGACACTTTATATTTTTTTATGGATGATTATTCAAGGATGATGAGTATAGTGTTGATGAAAGTAAATTCATATGCTTTTGATATGTTTAAGTGGTATAAAGAAATAGTTGAAAAGGAAATTGGTAAATCACTAAAATGTTTAAGAAATGACTAAGGTGGTAAATTATGTCTATTGAATTCGCTAAGGGCCCATTTGGTTGATGGAATAGGAATAGAAAAACTAGAATACATTTTTTATTTTATGTTTGGTTCGTCACTTGGAATAGGGAATAGGAATACATATTCCCATTTTTCCTCTAAAATGAGCTTATACTCATTCCAAAAAATAGCTATTATTGGGATAGCCATTCCTATTCCCAATATTACATGCCTATTCTCCATTCCTATGTTCACGACCAAATGAGCCCTAACTTTTGTGTTGAGAATGGTATCAAAAGATAGTTATATACTTCAAGGACACCATGGCAGAATGATATTGTTGAAAGGAGAAATAGATATATCATGGATTGTAAGGAAGCTAATTATTGGGAAGGATGTCTCTCAAATATTCTAGAGAGAAGAAATTAGTACTTCTATTTACACTCTCAATAGAGTTTAATTGAAGAAAGGAAAAAATAAGATACTTTAAGAACTATGGTACGGTCATACACCGAATGTAATTTATTTGACAATCTTTGTAAATAGATGTTACATTCGCAAGGATGCTAGAAATGGAAAAATTAATGTTAAAGGTGATGAAGGTATATTCCTAGAATATTCATCTAAGAGAAGGGCTTAAAAATGTTTGAACAAGGCTACTAACAAGATGATTGAAATTAAAAATGTGATATTTGATGAGTTTGAGGAGAAGAATGATCTTGAAAGCAAGAAGGAACCTAAAGATTACAACAAGTTTTTTTATGTCTATGAAGATGTACCAAACACTCTATTTGAGTTATAACACATGTCTATCAAGCATTAGATAGTAGTAATCAAGCATTAGACATTGGTTAATGAATCTTAGATAGTTATGCCTGAGCGTGAGATAGTACAACTAAGCATGAAGTTTTACTCCCATTGAGTGAAGAAAATGGTGAGAATTAGAGAACTAAACCTATAGTGGCCGAAATATGTGAGAAAGAACCATTCACTTGAATAATTAATTGGAGATAGAAGTGTTGGAGTATAAATAATAAGAAAATTAAGAGAAGGTACATGTTTAATAGCTAATTTTAAACCTAGATAAGTTAAAGATGCATTGAATGATGAATGTTGGATTAATGCTATGAATACGGATACTGATCAAATTGAGAAGAAGAAAATTGTTTCAATTCTTTAGAATAACTTAGAGGGGGGTGAATTAGTTATCCAGGGTCCATATTGTACAAATAAAACTTTTCATAGCTTAGCAAGCCCATATCCATAAAACTTATTCATGCATGCATCCATTAGATCATACAATCACTTATAACTTGTAGATTACTATCTTAGGTCAAAACAACTTTGTAGAAATGCAAACATAAAATATAATAGATGCAATAATAGTTTTGACACAAAGATTTTATGTGGAATCCAATTTAGGAAAAATTACTAGTAATATGCTACTAATTCTCACTCTTATGAAGTGATGCCCCATGAAAGGCCAACTATGTTAAAGGTTATAATACATACTATTAAATGTGACCTGGTTAGAGGATTTCAATCAGCATATTAGGAGGGAGCCTTGTTAGATGACTTTAGATCATTCACTTGGAATGTCACCCAATAAAAGAATTTACAAATGACTGCTAGGTCAATCATAATTGAAAAGATTTACCCTAGGCTGGTACAATGATTAGAAAGTAACAGTAAGGCTTGATCTAATAACAAATTACAACTCACTAACAAATTACAAATCTTTGTTTTAGTCCTCCATTCTTCTTGGATTTCACACACTTTAGCTCTGATAGCTTGTTCACCCTTCAAACATTCATACTTTTAAGCCTTCTTGCTTTACTTGTTAATAGTAGTCTCTTCTATTTAGTAACTAAATGAAGAAATTCCTTAGACTTGTTGTCTAACTTAGGTTCTAAAACATGACCACCTTTGCTTCTAACTAGCCATCACCATGAATAGAAAATTGAGATTTTTTTTTTGAACCTCTATCATTTATTTTAGTGTTAGGTATGATTAGGTAGGATTCAATGAATCTACCCATCTTTTCATTTGAGTCCCTTTTAAAAAATTCTTCTTCAATCCTCTTTAAATTTTCCTCAAAATAGTTTACCATGAATTTTGTGGCACCAAATCATCATAGTTATCTTCCACACACTTCACAAAATTCAAGAAAACAAAATAGTCATCTCAGATTCATCAAATCTTTGATTTAACATGAATACTAGGACTTGACGTCAATATGTTGTCACTCGGCTTCCAAACCATTCTTCTACTTGTCTTCAACTAGATCACTTGGCATACACTAAAGTTTATCGGTGCTCATTATACACCAAAATTTTCTTAGCTTACATTGTATCACTTGACATACATTGAGCTTTCACTTTCTTGGCTCCAACTAATTTTCTGCTCTACTTGCACTAGCTTTCCTTGACACCTACTATCCACTCGGTCAAGCTTGGGAGAATCAATTCTTCTTACTTGTTCTTCTAAACTTAGATAGTGTATCCAACCTTTATATCCTTAAGTAGATAATGATTGCACTATAAAATCACTATCTTAACTAATCTTTGTACTCCTTTTTCTTACCATAAACTCAACCTTCCCTCATTTTTCTTTTTAATTGCATTTGATCAAAATCTCCTCATCAATCAAACAAATGATAGTACTCAAATTAGCTAGGTAGTTGTCTTAACAAAAAGTAGCATGTTAGAAATTAGTGACAAAAAAATGATTGAAACACATTCTTATACTTGTATCAATATGTTTTCAACAATCTCCCTCTTTGGAATTGATGGAAAACAAGTACCAAAAACAATACCAAAAAGAAAATAATTCCTTTTTTAAAAAACCTTTCCCTCTATCAGTAGCATTCATGTTTTGTATAGGCTATAAAATTTTATTTTTATATCTCTCACACCACCATCTCTCTCTTACTAGGCATCTATATGTCTTTTAGTCATTTCCCCCTCTATAGTAATCATCAGGTGCACTATCTCCCTCTGAGTAGATATTCCATGTTTCTCCCTTGTTTTCACTATGTTTGGTATTTTGTATTTCTCCCTTTGTCTATTTCTCCCTCTTTGACAAAAATGCCAAAGACTTGTCATCTCAAAATTTAGATATGAACATTTTTAGTTTCTTCCTCTATCACCTTGCTTGTGACTGATTTCTAACTCCAACTCTTTGATTCTTTTAGGCACCTTCTAAAGTAAGATCCACTACATTAATGTGTAACATATGTCAATCGTATCAATTGATGTAGGGAACTACTCATGCTTCTTAAATAGGCTTGGATAGGGGTATCACCACTAGTTTACCTTTTAGATACTCATGATCATCATCAAGTAATGCTTTTTTGAATATATCATCTATTTTCTCTTTTGTATTCACATATTCCATCTTCACCTCTTTGGCTTGAACTAACTCTCTCAAGTAATGATACTTGATTGCAATGTGCTTAGTCTTGGTATGCATCATAGGATTCTTTGATATATTTATAACACTTGTATTATCACAATAAAGTATCATAGGTTTAGTGATTTCCTCCTTCATACCTTTGAGTAGATGTTTGATCCACACAATGTTTGTATAATTTACTGCAACAACAACATATTCAACTTCATTAGTTGATTGAGATATGAAATTTTGTTTCTTGATAATCCATGTAAGCAACCTTTTCCCAAAGAAAAATTCTCCTCCACTAGTTTTCTTTGTGTCATCAATATTTCTATCCTAGTAAGCATTAGTGTAGGCTCTTAACTCAAACTTATCACTTTTCTTATAATATAAACCATAGTCTTTTGTTCCATGCAAATATCTCATTTTTCTCTTAACAACCATCAAATGATTCTCCTTAAGATAAGCAGAGAATCTTGTAACTATCGCAACAGATAATGCAATATCAAGTTTTCTATGTACTACATATCACAATTTTCCAATCATAGAACTATACAGTGTTTGGTTCACCTTAGATAAATCATCATTCTTTGACAACTTGTATCCTATCATGATAGGTTTTCTTATTGTCTTGGAATCTTCTAATACAAAAGATTTTAGTATCTCCTTTACATACTTAGACTGGGTGATGTATACACCATATTTTAGCTGATGTACTTGCAGACCCACAAAGAAACTTGATCTCTCCAAACTTAGAAATTTAAAATCTTTTCTTTATTTCATTTGTACATTCTTACATAAAGTATCTTGATCTCCAAATATGATATCATCAACAAAAATTTTAGATATTAAAATACCTTTTCCTTTTTTTTTTCTTCAAGTATAGATTGTTTTTATCATTAGTCCTCTCAAATCCAATCTTCACAAGATAATTATGAAGAATTTTATACCATTATCTTGGTGCTTTCTTTAAATGATATAAAGCTTTGTGTAGTCTACATATCATTTTTTTGTTGTTACCATTAATAAATCCTTCTGGCTATTATATATAGACCTCTTTTAATATGTCCTTTAGAAATGCAAATTCAACATTCATTTGATAAACTTTGAAACCTTTGTATGTAGAGTTCTTACTCCTTCCAATTCTAAAATGAGAGAAAATGTTTCTCCATAGTCTACCCTTTGCAAACTAATCTCGTTTATTACTTGTGACTTCAACATTCTCATCTAACTTGTTTCTATAAACCCACTTGGTTCCAATCACATTTTTATCTTCTAGTTTAGGAACTAGAGTCAATGTCTTATTCTTCTCAATTTTTTCAATCTCTTCTTTCATGGCTTTTCTCCAGTCCCCATCTTCTAATGTATCTTTCACTATTTTAGGTTTATGCATTCCAAGAAAAAATGTATCACTTCTCAGCTTGTTTCATTTCATTGGTCTTGCATCTTTATCTCCAATAATTTATGAAACAGGGTGATGTCTTTTGACATACTTTGACAAGTTTAGTTCTTCTCTATTTTTCTCATTACTTTTGTTAACTTCTAAATCACTATCTACTCCTCTATTAGTTAATTCATTATCTCTTTCATGTACAATAATATCAAAATTAGACTATGCCTTAGCTCGAGTCTATAACTCTACACCTAACAATTTGTCTCACAATGGACATATCATAGTCATGCTCTACGCCATGCTTAGGAATAATATATTCAAATTAAGGACTATTTTTCCCACTATGAGGTGCATTTAATATTATCAACCTAGGCATGTATACTTGAAATGGTCGGCAAAGTATGTGCACTAGGTCTCTCAATGAGTCACTAAGCTTATGTTGTAGGAAAGTAAAATGCAAGGAAAAGAACTTACATTATTGCTACAAGAAACTAACACACTTATCTCTATGAAAATTGGAAATACAATGAAAAGCTAACAAGTATTCCAACTCAATCCATCCACTATAACTGTTCTCACATATGCTACAAGAACATTCACAAAGTGCGATGCTACAGGAAGAATCCACCTTCTAAGTGGGCCTCCTTGTTCAGCTTCACTAAACTACTAGCACAAGATAGAAGCCAAAAACTATTTCATTAGATTTCATAAATTCATTACATAATACAAAACTGTAAAAGCACAACTGTAAAAGTTAACAGTCTATTCTCATAAACTCTTTCTTCTAACTAGATAAACTAACACACTTGCATCCATTACTATCTATAGGAGATCAACACTTATTCCATAACAAAAAAGTAAATGACCTAGCTTTAAATCTACAAGAGAGAAAATAGGAGGATAACAACTGAAGGTAGGAAGAACGAATAATGGCTTGAGGCCAGAATAATAAAGTCTAAACATCTGCTCACCATAGAATAAATGTAGAGAAAGTAATAAGTCTTCATAGTTCCTCCATACTCACTACCGTGTCTTCTAGAACCGTTACAACTTTCCTCCATTGTGGCTGCTCCTTAGCATTCTTTTCTCCTTGAATGCTATTAGCGCTTAACTTTTGAATTCCTCCAATCATCTTTCAGTCTTTATCAATAGGTTAGTTAGAATACAAAGACATGTTTGCAAATAAATGCTTATCAAATTAAATTTAAATATAAGAACACACATTTTGATAACTATATGAAATACTACATAACATATATAATATTAGCAAAAGATGGCATAGGTTCTACCCATAGGTTTATCATAGGTTAGGTAAACATAGGTCCAAAAATATTTTGACAAAGATAAAATAGAGTATCAACAAAGTATCTTAAAACTATCATGAAATAAGGGCAATATTTGGTCTCATCATCTATCCCTTGCTAAACTAATGCTTGTCCTCAAGCATTGCACTTCCTTGTTAATGACCTAAACTCTCCAATCTCTATCCTTCCTTTCCTATTGCTCTTGAAAGTGTAGTAAAATCTTCTAGTTCTATCCCACACTTCCCTTTTGTGATCTTCCTACAACTTGTTGATTCTATTAGCATTAATGTCATACAAAGGCCACAAGAGCATTGGAGGCTACATGGTTAGGGAACACCACAACTCTAGTCTTGTTTGCTTCCCTAACTCTAAATATTTTGGATCCCTGTGAAGTGTTGCCTCCAAGTTGATGGGACTATGTGGTTCAAACTTTTTAAGAGTTCCAGGCAGTCTAGCCCATCTACTCCTAGCACTAGTCATAGCTTTCTAGAAAGGAAAGTAGGGAAAATTTTCAAATCAGCATAAAACTTAGCTCTGGTAGCAAAGATCCTATCCCTTACTTCTAGATTCTTCTTTCCGTAAGTTAATGTGAACCAATCCTTGAGAACTTCATCTGGCTTGCTACTCTCTACTCTTAAAGGAAAGGGTTCTATCCTTTCCTCATCCTTGTAATTATTCAATTTCCTATCATAATTTTCTTTATTAGACATCCAGGACATGAGGGCTCTTAAGTATATATCCCCTATGTAAAGCAAGGGATTCCATTGAGTCTCTAAATGGATAACAAAATTATGAACATATAATTCACAAAGTAAATTCTGTTGCCAAGGTGGTAGAGTTTGATATAGTCCATAAAATTCTTGTGTTGATTTGAATATTGCATTAATGTTATTAAGAGTTAACATTAATTGAAACAAAAAAAATTGTTCTTTCAAACAAAGAGCATAAACTCTTGGTGTTGGTCTACAAGCAAGGGCTTGATCAGCTAACTTTAGGGTATGGTCCATTGGTTGCTTTTGTCTTGCTAAGTGTTCCTTTAAATCTACAATTTCTTCACCTTGAGATGCTATAATCTTATTCATCTTTTTCTTCTCTTCTTTCCACAAGGCCTCAACAAAAAGATGCTATCTATACAACTGAAAAGGAGTTTTTGCAATGTGATAGAACTAATGTCTTCTTAATGATCTCTTTTCCTCTTTCTCTATTCTTGCCATAAATTTTTTAAAAAGCTAGTAATTCATGTTGATTTATGGGGAACTAGGGCAGTGTTTGGATCAACATATCTAGGAACTGTTTCATCCCTACAACTAGAAGTACCTGGTAGGTCTATTGGGGTATCATCTAGATTTTCTTTGCTTTCATCCCTACATTCCTCAGTAGGATTTTTGGGAATGATTGCAATATTAAGATGGGGAGGAGAGTGATTAGAAACAATTTGCATAGGGGATTCCCTAGTGGATGTTTTAGACAAAGTAGAATCTTTAGAAACTTTCCCTCTCATCCTAGGACTTCTCTTTATGGGGGTTTCTTCTTGCAGTATAGCCTTTTGCCTACTTTTCCCTTTGGTTGTCTCTACTGTAGGAGTAGTTTCTATAGGACTTTGTTCTCTTTTGTCTTACAATTGTAGGGTTTGGCTCATCCTTTTCCTAAAAAGAGATTTCTTCATGTAGTTTTTGTTTCCTCTTGGCTCTACTAGAAGTAGGTTTCAGGGTCTCTTGCATAGGTGAAGGCACATTTTCTTGAATAGAGATAGTTTCTTGCACATTTTCTTGGGTCTTTTTGGCTTTAGTCTCTTGGGTATTTTATTCAGTAGGCTCATTGGTGGGGACATTTTCCTCACTAGGTGTTCACTAGGGGCTGCTTAGAGTTGTAGAGTTTTGGCTTCCACAAATTCATCCCATGTCATGGGAGATACATCCCTAAGTGACCTCTCTATCAATAACTTGATTAAGGCATGATGAGTAATGAAATTATCTTTTCCTTTCTGAGTCTCTTCCACAATAATGTAGAGTATATTATACAAGAAATTTGGAATGTTTACTGCAAGATTATGCCTTACACAACTAAGTAATTTAAAATGACGTGCATACAAGCATGAGAATCTGCCTTCACATGTAAACTACTTGATAATATGCATGGCTAATTCATTGTATGACAGTGACAATGACATTCTCTTGCAACCTTGCTTTGTAATGTCCATTTGAGGATTAGGTAGTCTATTAAATTGAGCTCTTGTTGACCTTGCATCATGTGTGCTAGGGTAATGTTCTCCAATTGTAGGCAACCTAGACACTTTAGCAAGGTGTTCCTCTATTGAAATCACTATTAAACCTCAAACAAAAGCTTCACCCTCATTGAATGTCCTTGTAAATTTTGCAACTGCCTCCTCATCAAATGTGGTCAAACTTAGAAAAAACCCTAGCCATTCATATGCATTAAACCTTCTTACAGTTTCTACATCTAAGAGTAACACAGTGTGTTCCACTGGTTCTCTCCTCTACAACTATCCACCCATTCTCTTAACACTTCCTCTATTTAGTCTATTTTCCCCCTTTTGAATTCAAGCTTTAAGTTGCTTCATTATTTTACAGTTTCAACTCACACTTCTTTGTTTTAACAAGAAATTAATGTGATAAAAAAATGTTATGCACAATAATATGGCTTTTAACGAACGTAAATCATGAATATGTGTGAGAATCATCTAAAAATAGGGTTTGAATCACATAAAAGTTAAACACAAGTCACATCATAGCTTGACACAAAAAATCATTCAAAAATAGGGAGTACGACACCTCACTTATGTAGTTATGGCAATCAATTTTCATTAATGAAGGGAATGCAAAGATTTGGAAAAATATTTACAGATAAATAGAAATGCCATTAGATATTAGTGACCTTCCCTACCCCCTACTAAATTTGGACAAGTGTCCACACTTTTCAGGCCTAGTATGTGTAAGGGACTAGCATAACACCACCATCATATAAATTATGCAATATTAAATATAATTAATGAAATCTACAAATTATAAGTGAATAATAATTTGAAAATGTTATACCTATCAATCTGATTATCACATGTACCAAGAAAAAAGGTGGCAAAAGTGATATTATCATCAACAACATCTGACAACATCTCACAAGATTTATTGAAAACATGAGAAATTGATGAAATGGAAAGTGGATGGATGAAAGATAAAGAAATGAGATGAGGTGCATGGGTGAAAGGTATATAGATGAGATGGAAGGAAAAAGTGAATAGAAAAGTGAACTTTATGTGAACATAAAGTCTTTATTATGAGAATGCACAAAGAAACTAATGTTGAAGAGCAACAGTTGGAAGGTTGACACCTTCAGTTGTAGGAAGAGTTACTTGATTTGTATTTGAATCTGGCTATTGAAACTATTGTAGGAAGTCCTCTTTGGTTTGGGGTTGTTTGTATAATTTTAATTTGTGACCATTGACTAATAGTTTGAAAGGTACCGGATCAATTGTAGTTAGTTGAACAACTCCATTGTCAAAGACATGACTAATTTCATATGGTCCTAGCCATCTTGTTTGCAGCTTTCCTAGCATATCTTTAAATCTAGAATCATATAGTAGTGCCCAGTCACTAACTTGAAATTTTTTACTGATAATATGAGAATCATGCCATTGTTTCCTTTTTTTATGTATCAGTTCAATATCTTCCAAAGAGGCTTTGTGCATCTCATCCAAATAGTTAAGATGTAGAAGATGTTCTCTTTGTGCTATAAGAAGTTCAATATCTAATGCCAATTTTTTTCTTAGAGTTTTATGTTCAAATTCAATTGGAAGCATTGCTACCTAACCATATAAGAGCTCAAATAGTGTGAATCTTATAGTAGTCTTCCAGGTTGTTCTGTAAGCCCAAACGGTTTCTTGTAATCTACTGGTCCAATCCCTATGGTGCAAATGGACTATTTTGTTAAGATGTTCTCCAACTCATGGTTTGTGACCTCTACTTGTCCATTAGCTTGAGGATGATAAGGACTAGATTTTTGGTGCCTAATGTTATACTATTTCATTAACTTTGAGATCAGATTAGAGGTGAATTGTACACCTTGATTAGTGACTAGCTCTTTGGGTACACCATAGCGAATAAAAATATCTTCATATAGAAATTCAACAACTTTTTCATCACAGGCATGATTTATAGCCTTAACTTCAACCCATTTTGTTAGGTAATCAGTGCACACAAGAATATAGGAATTTCCATTAGATGGAGGATCAATTGGACCAATGAAGTCCATTCCCCATTTTCCAAATGTTGTTAATGTCATCTAAGGATTAAGAGGCATTTCATCTATTCTTGTTGGCTGGCCCATTCTTTGACACTTGTCACACTTCCTTGTATAGTTGACTACATCCTTATGAAATGTAGGCCAATAATAACCAGTTGTCAAGATTTTGAAAGCTGTTCTTTTCACTACAAAGTTTCCTCCGCATGGTTCATTTTGACATGCATGTAGAATTTCATATGTCTCATCTTCTCTCACACATCTTCTCATAACTTGATCAGGTCTAGTGTAGAACAAGAGATTATCTATCCAAGAGAAACAAAAACTTTTCTATACAAGAAGATTCTTTTCCTTGTAAAAAAAATGTGATAGATTTTTTTTGGCTGCAATGTAGTTAGCAATGTCTGCATGCCATGGAGTTTGAATAGCAATATGAAAAAAATGCTCATCTAGAAATGCATCATCTACCAAAGTAGTGTCAGTATCATCATGATGGATACTTGATAAATAATCAGCTACACCATCGGCTTTTTCAGGCTTATCAACAAAAGTTATATCAAATTCTTGCAACAATAGTAACCATCTTGCTAACCTACCTATTATAGTAGGTTTGTTCATGAGATATTTAATTGCTACATGATCAGTATGAACAAATATGGAATAGCTAGTTATGTAATGCCAAAATTTGTTGAGGGCATAAACTACTACTAACAAGTCTTTTTCAGCCACAGTGTAATTTAGCTTTGGTCCATGAAGGCTCTTACTGATATAATAGATTGCATTTTCAAGATTTTGGGATTTCTATGCTAGGAATACACCTATGGCATAATCAGAGGCATCTATATATATGTGAAAAGGTAGATTCCAATTAGGGCCTTGTAAATCTAGGGCTATAGTCAGAAGTTTCTTAAGCTATAGGAAGGCTTCATCATATTTGGATGTCCACCTAAATTCAACTTCTTTAGTGAGTAACTTATACAAGGGACTAGCTGTTTTGCTGAAATCTTTTATGAAATGTTTGTAATATCCAACATGACCTAAAAAAGATCTTACATATTTTGACTTTGTAGGTATGGGCAATGTTTGAATTACCTCTATCTTAGTTGGGTCCACTTTTATTCCTACAGTTGATATGAAATGACCAAGTACCATGCCTTCCTGCATGAGCATGAAACACTTTTCATTGTTAAGTGCCAAATTATGTTCTTGACATCTTACCAAAACCTTTTCAAGATTCACCATTGCTTCTTCAAAAGTGACTCCAAATGTTGTGAAGTCATTCAGGTATATTTCCATACAATCATGTGATATATCAGCAAAGATGCTAATAACTACTCTTTAGAATGTTGCAGGAGCATTGCATAGACCAAATGGTAAGGTAGAGTATGCAAAAGTACCTCATGGACATGTAAATGTTGTTTTGTCTTGATCTTCAGTAGCAATATTGATTTGATTATAACCACTATACCCATCTAGAAAAGAGAAATACTTCTTTCCAGGGAGTGTGTCCAAAACTTGGTCTATGAATGGTAAAGGAAAGTGATCCTTTTTGGTAGCTTTGTTCAACTCTCTGTAATCTACACAAATTCTCCATTTTCCTCCCTTTTCAGGCACTATGACTGAGGGTGACACCCATCTACTATCAGATATAGGATAAATAAAACCAACATCAAGCAATTTTTGCAATTCAGTTTTAACTCTCTATAAGGCTTGGATTTATCCTTCTCCAGGGTTGACAGAGTGGTAGAAAACCTTCATTGATATATATCCTATGAGTGCACAGTGTAGGACTCAACCCTTTCATATGACTATAGTCCCATACAAAGGCCTATTCATACCTTTGAAGCAATTCTTTTAACTATTCCATCTATGTGGGTGTTAATTTGGGATTAACATGGAGATTATGACCTTTAGTTAGTTCAATAGTAGTGGTGGTCTCTATCATAGCAACTCCAAAGATTGGGCTTGCTTCTAATTCACAAGGTAAAAGTGGATAAATAATTTTAGGTTCTTTGAGAAAAGTACAATTCTTATCACATTCCTCATATGTGATTAATTCCAACACAAAACTTTTAGATACATCTTTTTCTACCACACAACTATTAGTGAGGATACTTTAAGTACTAAATCTTCCTCTTGCAATTTTGGAAAAGACTATCTATGCAACATCATGAGTTATACTATAGAATTTAACTCTTCTTCTTCATCCCCTAAATCTAGCCAAACAGATGTGCTTAAATATGGTAATGGTTGGGTTGGAGGATATAAATCAAATTTCTTTGTTGCTTGGCCATTTGATATGGTCATATTCCTTGATTTGCAACTTATATTTGGATTAGCTGTGGCTAACCATGGTCTACCTAGGATGATAGGGTAACTAGATAGATTAATTTTGGGGGATAAAACCATTAAGTCTACAAGATATTCTAGAGAATCTAAGGTTACAACTATGTTTTCTATCATCCCATTAGGGGTAATAGTAGAACTATCTACAAGTTGCACAATTGTTGGTGTATCCCTTAGTCCTTCTATTTTCAACTTCTTCATAGTATCCTTGGTCATAAAATTTATAGTAGCTCCAAGATCTATTAAAGTGTTTTTATCAAATTGACCATTTATACTGACATTCACTACTGGACCTCCTATATCAGAATATTTTGGTGTAATCAATTTCCCTAGCATGATATCAGCCAATTGTCCCACAACATGGACTGTGGTGGGGTCCTTTTTCTTCCTTCTGGGTTTCTTCAAGTAGGCTTCCCTAATAGATTTTCCATAAACTAAAAAATCCTTAATGGCTTGAAATAGGGGTATTTGGACATGTATGTTTTTTCAGCTGATCAACAATATTAAAAGGTTGTTCCTCTATTTGTTCAGGTTTCTTTTGTATCAGCTTTTTTGGAAAAGGAGGTTCCACTACTGGTTGAACTTGGGTTGACATAGTAACATTTTTTGAGTCAATGGTTTCATCACCTGAGGGTTTTGATGCTAAAGGAGAGTCTGGTATTTTAGTTATAAGAGGTAGTTTAGGTGCTAGTAAAGTTGTACTAGATCTTAGATGTATACCAGCAACATTCAAGGTGTAACTAGGATATTGCTAAGCATCAATACTATACATGGGCTACTATGGCTATTGGCTAAGGTTGTGTAGGTAACTATGTTTTCTTTTGAGGTCCAAGATTGCTAGGTGGTGGCATTAGAGTAGGTTGCTATACTGGAGGTGGTAATTGTGGAGCACCAATATTTTGGTTAGGCCATTGTTGAGATCCCCTCCATTGGTTTGTAGACTACCAATTCCCTTGGGGTAATTTCCATTAGTTCTGTTGGTTTTTCTAGTAGTTCTCTTGGTTCTACCATTGGTTACTCTATTAGATAGGCCAAGGTGTTTGGGAATTCTAAGGCCATTGTGATTGTTCTAGGTTGTTTTTCCTAGCATTGTTCCAATTGGCTTGATTTTGTGGAGGACCTTAGGGATTATAGTTTTTCCATTGATTACCATATGAATTTGAATTTTGCAAGGGATCCCAAGGCATACCTTGATGTTGGGCCCATGGTTAGCATTGAACAACAAAGAATACTTGCTCATCATCTCCATTTATCTTGACGTACTTAGTTGGAAGATGCTGGTTCTCCATGCTTGCAACCAATTTACATTGGCAATCCTTCTTCTACTTTCGGAAATGAGAGTAGTATTCAGCTAGTTGTAACTCAACTTTGACTTGCTTCTTCTTTGTAGTCATTGTGTCCAGATGTGTAGTGACATCGTTGATGATTTCTTGTTTGAAATTTGACAATAGGTTGGATATCTCAAGCTTTGAAATGCCTTGACTAATTCCTTTAGTGACTATGGAAGGAGGTCCTCAGCCTTTCTTCATGTTTGACCTTGAATAGTTTTGACAGATCTTCTTCAGGTCATCCCAGGAATCTTGATATATGTCACCACTAGCCATTAGATCTAGTGCTTCTAAACAGTCATCATTCACACCTCTTAAAAAGACTAGTTTTTGTGAATCTTTAGACAATGTGTGCTGAGGGTTCTTTTGCAGTGTATATAAGAAACATGAAACACAGTATTCCAATGTTTGTTCCTCCTTTTATGATATCCTAAAGATGTCATCCCCTCTTGAAGAAAATTCTTTGCTATATTCTTTATACTTATCCAAAAATAGAGTTTGCATCTCATCCAACTTCTTGTTGCATTGGCTCCTAAGCCCATGAACCATCGTAGAGATGATGCTTTCAATGTTGCTAGAAAAAATTTAAGCTTATGGGCATCAGTGTTATAGTAAAAAATAAAACAAAGTATATCAAATTCAAATAAGAAAGTATCAAGGTCTTCAGTTGCAAGGCCATAAAACTTTGGAAGAGCAGTGGGAGGTATGTTCTTAAGATTAGCATTGGTTACAAGACTTGGAAGAGGAAATGGAAAAGTAGGTTGTGCCATGACTGGAGGTATTAGATTATGAGGTTGCTACTGAAAAGGGATAATGGGTATTGGATGATTAACAACTGGTGGATTTAGAGCAATGTTATCAAGAAAACTGGCCAATACTTGAGTGAAAGGTTGAAGACTGCTTATATCTATTGGTTTAGCTCTTGATGATGATGCTGTAGGAAAAATAGGGCATGCATCTTCAAAAGGTAACTCAATATCTTCTTCAGTTTCTTTGTTCAAATTAATAGACTCGCATGGAAGAAATTTTCCATATTCATATCGTTGTCTTCCTCTTTGATGCATGCAATTAAACTTTTCACACTGGTGAAAGAAACTTCAAATTGGAGATTTCTAAAAAACACTTATTTAAGAACTATGACTCAAAAATACTCCTAGCTTGACACCATCCCTAGAAACGATGCCAAAAATGGTCTGTCTCACAATAGGCCATACTCAGGAATAATATATTCAAACTAAGGACTATTTTTCCCACTGGAAGGTGCATTTAATCTTGTCAACCTAGGGATGTATACTTGAAATTGTCGGCATAGTATGTGCACTAGGTCTCTTAATGAGTCACTAAGCTTATGCTGCAAGAAATTAAAATGCAAGGACAAGAACTTATAGTATTGTTGCATGAAACTAACACACTTATCTCTATGAAAACTAGAAATAAAATGAAAAGCTAACAAGTGTTCCAACTCAGTTCATCCACTATAATTTTTCTCACATATGTTGTAGGAACATTCACAAAGTGTGATGCTACAGGAAGGAACTTACAAATTCTACTTACAACACTATGAATGCTTGGAAATAAATCTATTCTATCCTAATCTAATCCACCTTCCAAGAGTGCCCCCTTGGTTGGCTTCACTAAACTACTAACACAAGATAGAAGCCAAAAACTATTTCATTAGATTTCATAAATTCATTACATAACACAAAATTGTAAAAAAACAACTATAAAAGTTAACAGTCTGTTCTCATAAACTCTTTCTTCTAATTGGCTAAGCTAACACACTTGGGTCAATTCCTATATATATAGGAGATCAACACTTATTCGATAATAGAAAAGTAAATGACCTAGCTTTAAATCCACAAGAGAGAAAATAGGAGGATAACAACTGAAGATGGGAAGAAGGAATAATGGCTTGAGGTGGGAATAATAAAGTCTGAACATCCACTCACCACAGAATAAATGTAGAGAAGGAAATAATTCTTCATATTTCCTCCTTACTCACTGTAATGTCTTCTGGAACCATTACAACTTTCCTCCACTGTGGCTACTCCTTAGCGTTCTCTTCTCCTTGAATGTTGTTGGCGCTCAACTTTTGAATTCCTCCAATCATCTTTCAATATTCATCAACAAGTTAGTTAAAATACAAAGAAATTTTTGCAAATGAAAATTTATCAAATTAAATTCAAATATAAGAACACACATTTTGATAACTATATGAAATACTGCATAATATTTATAATACTAGCAAAATATGGCATAGTTTCTACCCATAAGTTTATCATAGGTTTGGTAAACATAGGTCCACAAATGTTTTGACAAAGATAAAATAGAGTATCAATAAAGTATCTTAAAACTATCATGAAATAAGGTCAATAGTTGGTCTCATCTATCTCAGTCCTTAAATTGTAATTCGACATTCATTTTATGTGACTCGACAGTCACTAAAACTTGCTGTTGATTCACAAATTGATTCACAAGATCTTCACCAATACACATACCTCCATAAAAGTATACAAAATATTTTTATTCCTTTAGTTCCTTCATAGATTTAGCCTCATGTATCTCTATATATGCATCAAAGTTTACATTTGCACTTTCCACAACTTTGTTAATGTTAGTATTTAAACACTTATGAGCTTTACTTCTTATGGAATAGCAAAGGAATATATCTTCTTCACTTTTTGCATCTAATTTACCATTCCTAAAATCTTTAAGAATATAACACTTTCTTCCAAATACCTTAAAACATTTAACATTGATTGAGTATCCATATCATAGTTTAAAAGGTGTTGAATGAGTATCTTTCTTAACTTGCACATGGATCAAGGTATAGATAGTTGTACTTACTATCTCTCTCCATTATTTCAAAGAAACATTATTCTCCATTATGAGTGTCCTAGCATAATCCATTACTAATCCATTCCTCCTTTTAGTAATTCCATTTTGTGGAGGGGTTTGAGGGGCATATGTCTATCTTTTGATTTCTCTATCATTACAAAACATCTAAAACTCATTTGATGTAAATTCTCCTCCTTTTTTAGGTCTCAAACATTTCAAACTTTTACTTTTTTCCTTTTAACCTCTTGTCAAGTACCACATAAACATGAAAGCATCAAATTCTTTTTCAGAAACATAACTGTCATCAACCTAGAATAATCATAAACAAATAGCACAATGTACTTGTCACCTTTTTATCTTTTCACAAAAATTGCTCCACACAATGAGTATGGAAAATATCCAAAATTACTTTATAGGTGTGAGTCTTACTCTTAAAACTAGACTTTGTCATTTTTCCTTACTAACATTGTTTGCAAATTATATTTTCAGGTTTCTTCAACTTAGGAAATTCTCTGACTCTTCTCATGTTACTGATACTAACCAAGTTATCAAAATTAGCATGACATAACCTCTTGTGCCATAACCACACATCATCAAATTCTATAACTAAGAAATTAGAATAACTCATATCAAGGTAGAGTAGATTACCTCTAGTATATTCACCTTTCCAATTAGTTTTCCATTAGTATCATATATCTTAGCTATCTTGTTCTCAAACTCAACCTTGCAACTTGTAGTGCCTCTCCCATTTGACTTCAATAAGTCATCCTAATGGATGCAACATTGTTGATCTTTTGTTGTGATGGATCATGATTGGGACCATAAGTGGTATACACTCTTGAGGTGATTGGATTTATGTTGCTTTGATTATGATTATGGATGATTTATTAGATTATGATGTGATTTATGATTCACTGAGGTTTGTGTTAGTGGTTACTAGGATCGATGTGGTATCATGATGTTGTTCTATGATTACTAAAGATGTGTGTAGAGATTGCACTATGTACTATTACCTACTACATTGGACTAGGTTCTTATAGTAATGGTTAGTCATGTTTATGACTATGTTTTCTTATGTGCTTTAAGTGCCTTTTCATATTGTGAAAAATGAAATTATTAATTTCTTAAATAATTAGAAATGGATTGTCCATATTGGATTCATTGGTTTTGTGTTGCAGATTATTGCCTTGTTATATTTTGATTTGAGAGATACTTATTACTCATGTTATGTTTTACATTTGAGATGACATGAGGGTCAGATGTTATGCTTTGATTTTAGTATCATTGATGTTAGACTACAATGTTTTTTAGTTGATCATATTGCATGATGATGCAATATTGAGATGATAGTGTGTTTTATGATGATATCTAGTTATCTAATATTTAGACATATCTCTGATTATGTTATGTGATGGATTTAATGTTATGAGTATTTACTTCATTCCTATGTTGATATGCTTTATGTGAAAATAATTGATGTAAATAAATTATTTCAGTATAATTGAATAAATAATTAAATTAGGTTATTTGTAATGCTCCAAAAAAGAGACCCAAAAGAAATGACCTAAAATTTTACTAAGTTTGCCAACATTTTTTGTTTCAAACAAGAAAGATAATATGCACATCAAACACATAGTAGCGGAAGCAATAACATACAACCAATTAAAGCATACATAATAGGTTACATTTATTTAGGATCCCATGATGTTGAATTAAATATTAAATTTAATTAATACTAAGTCTAACAACTACCACATCCACATGAAAGAATAATTATGAAGTCCAAATTCCATAATATACATTTATTCTGAATGCCTCTTGGCAAATTAATCTGCAATGCTCAATCATCCACTGCACATGTCACAGGGTATGAAAGGCTAAAAGAATATACATATGTAGAAATAAAGATACATCATCCTCCTCAAATCCATGATACAATGTACAATAAAATAAATGAAACCATCCACCATACATGATACATCCATCCATCATAAAAGATATAAACATCCAACATGAAATACAACTATTCATCATAAAACACATCTAACTAAGTGTGTGGTTCCTCCCAACCATCAATAGTATCATAAGACCATTGTGGGACCTAGACATCCCCCATGTGTAACATCCCAAGACATTGAATAGATCATCAGTACTATAGTAATAGGGATGTCACTCCTAAACATACTATAACATAAGCATAAAGAAATCTAACATACTAGAATAAAGAATAAGATGATCCTACAAAGTAGATAACATCACCTATCACATGCTTATCATCAATATAAGGAAATGCATAAGTAAATAACATCATCTAAACCTAATAAACAAGCATCCCAAAAAGCTCTAGCCACGGTGACTGTGGACAAATCTTAATGGTAAGAGTGAAAAAGCACTACCACCTGATCACGTGGAACCTAAATGGCCCATTCCCATTGTGTTGAGGAGATAGTCTCAAGTCCCAAACAAGATATCAAATCACATAACACAAATACTCTCTAAGTCCAGAAAATCCTAAAAGTAATCTAACTCAAAGGTTCTAAGATAGGTTGACATCTAATTTCTAGAGGCACACAATGACAAGTAGGAAACCTACTATGGAAGCGGGCAAGTGTCATTGCATGAATCATGCTCAAAATTACCTAAGCAATCCCTTAGGATTGCCGAGTCCCTAGTGATCCCACTAGGGCCACTAGTATCCTTTAATACTGACAAGGAATACTACAGAATGCAAGGTAGCAAACAAGTGTTCTCTCTACTTCCATCTTAGTCTATACTAGCACTCGAGGCATGGGCGAGAACATACAATTATCTTATTAGGTTCATTTTAATCTCCATTTAGTGTAATGTTTTCACTTATTAAAACAACTTACAATGGGTTACCCCTAGGACCACTTAAGGTCCCCGGTCCCCATTGCAAGCCACTTCATAACACTATAAGTAGATAACCTACCCTAAGCTCAATAAAAACACAAATCAATAATCATATAAAAATCACCACAGACCTATACAAGAAATTGGAAAGCATCAAAAGATAATCCACAATAATCACACCAATTCTCCATGAGCAACTAGAAAGCACCAAAAATAAATCACAATATCCATTGGTTCTCAATGAGAAACCAGAAAGTATCCCAAAACAATACTGATCGAAGAATCCAAAATGGTCAAGTCAAACATGTTACAACATGACATCATCAAGAACAAACCATTCAAAAGACCTCAGTCCTCTTAAAGTGACTGGAAAGCAAATCAAATATAAATGATCGATGACTCAAAAATGGTTAAGTCAAGTATCTCATATACACACACCTTAGCTTCATACAAGAAGATTGGAAAGTAATAACATTCAATAATCTACGCACATCATAGAGCATGCCATCACATTACCATGGTTGGGTTTTAAAAAGATCGAGATCAAAAAATCATAATATGACAATCACACAACCCCTAAGCCTCTGGTAACAACATAGGACTAGTCAATGCTAAATCAACCCCAAAACCCCCAAATCATAGACAATACACATAAATAGAATAGTCTTATAGTTGGGTTTGAAAACACGCAATTGAGTTAAACATTAAGATTTTACTTTTCATCTTTGCCAAATTATGTTTTAGATGTATATGAATTCTCAGTTTATTCCACCTAATAACCCATTCATTTATTCAACTCATATATATAAAGTTATCCTCATTATAAAAGTCAATTTCCTAAAAGAATTAATCAAAGGATAACCATTCATTTATAACGATTTATTTATTTTAAATAGAATAACTATAATTTTATTAAAATCAATATTGTTAATTATTAACAATAACAATTAAATAATTTTAAAACTCCATTAAATTAACTTCAATTAATTTAATTAATAATTATATTCACATATATAAATTAATAATTAGCATTACCAATTGCTTATTAATAATTAAGAATTAATAAACAAAAAATATTTGAGAACAATCCTTAATTAATAATATTTATTAATTATTAAATTTATTAAATAAGTATTAGTAAATTAATTAATAATTATTAATAAATTTTATTGATAAATTTTAGTAAAGTTAAAAATCTTCAAAAAAAATATTATTATAACTATGTTTATAGCCTGTTGGCTATTAAATAAAGGCCTGGGGCCTATGGCTACTTAGTAGCCCATGGGTTGCCAAAGGTAGCCATGGTCTACCAATGGTAGACCCCTGGTCTGCCATAGTAGCCACAACTGCTATTATAAAGTGGGCGGTGGGGGTGTGGTGACCCCACCACCATTTTATAGATATATATTTTTTAATTTTTTTTTTTTTAATATATTAAATATTTATTTTTAAAAGACAATAACCCCCAATAAAAATTGTTTTTAAAATATATATTTTTAATAACATTTATAGTATTTTTCTAATAGGAAAAATAAGTTAAACCATTCAAAATTCAAATTAAAAATTTTCTTTTGTTTTCAACCCTTCTCGAATCAATTACTAAATTCTTTAATCTACAAAAATGAGGGTTTTCTGATTACATTTCCAATCTCTATGCATGCAGAAGACATTGGCTAGAATTTAACAATTTACAACATTGAAATGTTTAAGTATTCATCACAGAGAAATTCAAATTCACAATCCACAGGCGCAAAGAAGATAGGGAAAGAAAATTTGCATAATAATTAGTGATCCAAAACACAAGACCCTACTTGAACATGATGCTAATACACAACCACTTGAAGATTGTGAGAGAATTCGCTTCTATCTAGAAATCTCTCTCTAAAACTTTCCTAGAAATTCCCTTCCAAAATTCACTTCCAATTTTGCTTCCAAAATTTGCGTCCAAATTTGTCTCTCTCGAAAATGAACCCCTAAATTGAGATAAAGAGTCCTCTCCTTAAATTAGGGCACTAATTGTGCGTTCACTGAGGAGAACTCTCTACTCACTTGACTTGAACTCTATATTAACTTTTCTTAATTTTTTCCATGCATGTCAAAAGAATTATTAAATAACTTTATTTAATTTTCACTTGACTTTGCTTTTCAATTATTAATTGAGTTTGAAACTCATGAGCACAACATGAAATTAAAATATTAAATTCACATGCTTTATCTTTTTAATTAATTTCTTATATTCTCATCTCATGCACACATCATGCCAACTTAAAACTTTTTTAATAAATTAATATCTTTTCTCTTTTAAGTTTATTTTCAAAACTTAATGATAAAATATTTACTAACTTAAATAATAATAACATTTAGTATTTATTTAAAAATGAACTCTAAATATATTAATTATTATTAAATTAAATAAATATATCATGTTCTAAATTTAAACTTATAACTTTTATGTTCAAATTTAATTCTTTTTATTTAGTTAATTTTCTAATTAACTAAATATAATTAAATACTAAATATAATTAAATATTAAAATATCATTATTATTTTCCATTAAATTAAATCATTAATTTAATCTTTTAATTAGACTTAATTAATAAAAAAATTTACCAAAGACTCATAAAACAACATACAACAACCCATCATAGAATACCACATACAAAATCAAACTAAAGGGTTATAATCATGAATTAACTTCATTTGACGCATTTAGAGGGTACTCAACTTGGATATTTGTCCTAATTATCTAGGACAAATGGCTTAAGGGTTCAAGATTTGGATTTAAGAATTTATCTCCCCTCTCTTACCATTGAGATAATGCAATAGGGTATGCTCATCTTGGCAATTCAGGGAAGTTAATACCCAGTACCTACAACCTACATAAAATCCATGCATGTACAAACACAATATTCTAAACTAAACGTACAATGGTAGGAAGTGGTGCGTCGTGTAGATCTTGACTAGAAAGTGACTACGACTCCCTTCCTTAACCACATTATAAATGCCATACATAAAGAAAACAAACATGCACACCATGCATATGTAGTATGGGGTAAGTATCCATAAGAAAACACATAGGATAAATAAACCAACTAACTAATCATCATCAATAATTGCAAACACTATGATAATCATCATGCATACATGAAATATAGAGTACCAAGTAATCTTATCATAAATCAACTGAATCTGAAACAATATATGATAATCTAAAAGTAATGCTACTAAACATCAAGCATAAACTGGCCTAAAAGAGTTTGACATTGATAAAAAAAAAAGTGTGAGCTAGGTGTAGGAAATACATTATTTATTACATTTATTGCTTTGGCATTATTTATTACATTTATTGCTTCGGCTATGTGTTATATGAAATTGCACTTGATCCTGTTGTTTAGTGTGCATGATTAATATCCTTGGTAGTGACATATGGATTTAGTGATTTAGCTATGCATATTTTACCAATGTCATCCCTGTATGGTCAATGTATTCTTATTTTGATTATTTAATTAATACTTTTGGTGATTATTAAATTTGAACTCATTTGGATTATGTGATTGGATTAGTAAGTGTGTCTGTGCATTTAGAGTTTCTCATTGTCACAAAAGTTGTTAAGGAAAATTATGTGATTTTTTGGGTTTTTGTGCTTTATTATATTTAATTTTAACTTCTGGTAGCTTTTCCATAGATGAATTCTTACTACTAGGAATAACCTACTTTTGTTTAGGTCAATTTGGGGTTTAACTGGGTTGGCTAGTTTTTTTTTCCTAATCGATTATTCATTCAACAAATGATTAAGTATCCAAAAAGGAATTTAGTTCCTCACTTCTCACTTTTGAATTAGAAAGTTTGAGAGTAAAACCCAAAATCCTCTTCATGAGGATTAATGGGTTTATTCATTGTAGGAGTTATAGGTGTGGGATCATCGTGAGTTTGGTCACATTGGATCTAGTTGGGGAGACCTTGGATTGTTGCAGTTTTTGGCTACTTCTATGGGATTCTTATTTTATTGTTTAGATTCCCATTTTTCCCTTTTGGCTGTGAGGTAGGGCTCTTTTATTTTATTGTTTCAACTCTATTTCAGGTTCTATTTTTGATATTTATTTGTTAAGAGGATGAGAACTAGTGTTCTACTCCATTTTTGTTTGTTGGCTTTCCCTAGTTTGTTGTATGAACATTTTCCCTATTTTCAAGATGCGGGTTTTGGGTTTCACACTGTTATGCTGAATTTTTTTTACATAAAATGTCCAAACTCAAATTTTATTTAATTTTTGAGGTTTTTGTTCCCAAAGAACAAATGGGTTTTAATTTTGATGTTTTACAATTTTTGGGGTTTTTACCTTGTTTTGCATGCCACCCTATTTTCTTAGGTTTTCTTGGCATGAGTTTGGTCGTGGACCTAGATCATTCATTTGGATGTCACTTAGACTACTATTGCACTTTTATGTTTGTATTGGGATATGTGCCACATCCATTCTCCTAACTTTGTGTTTAGTTGAGTGATTTTATACCTGGTGATATTGTTTCTGTTGGACCCTTGTTATTGTTTCATGGACTCTAGGATTCGTGTGGAATCCATACTCCTGGATTGAGGTCGGTTGAGGATTTCATGATGTTTGGTCTTGTTTCATCATTGGGATTCATCTAGAATCCATACTCCCAAATTAAGGTTGGTTGAGAGAGTTCATGATGTATGGTTTTATTATTTATTGGGATTCATGTAGAATTTGTCTTCTAGAGTCTATTTTTGGTTGAGTGTATTTTTTTTGTGTTCTCATCCAATCCTTGTGTTATGATCTTCATGATGGTTGTGTGTCACACATGAGTACATGCATATACATTTATTAGGTTACTTGTGAGGCTTGATCTTTTGTGCTACTTCTGAGAGTTATGATCATTAGGGTTGGGTTGGGAATTTGTATGCCTATGGGAAATCATCATTGGTTGGGCATGGGCAGGGTAGGGTAGGATATGGAGGGGGCTTCTATCTCAAAACCTAGTGTCATTACACCATAGGGTTGGTAGAGGAAGTCTTAAGTAAGTGATAACTAAATAAAATGTGTGAGTGATAATAAAACTTAAGATAATAAAACAATGCTTTAGTGTGTGAGCCTTCTATTGGGAAATTTAGTTTGCACAAATTTGAGCTTGGGCTTGTTGATACCAAGTGACTCTCCATGATTTCAGCCCCTACTTAGTAACCCATTGAGTGTTTGACTAAGACCTATAGTTTATGCATTGTCTATGTTTTTGCTTTTAGTCATAATACTATCTGACATGAGTTTTAGCCATGGATGTTCTTTTTGTGTATTTTTGGTTGGATCATTATCTTCATTAGCATAACAGGAGTGGGCTTATGTGTTCCATGGAGTTAGGACATGTAACTACCTATACCATTTCTAGGGCCCAGTGTACAAAGATGGTCTATTTGTTAGAAATAAGGATTACTAAGAGTGGGGGTGAATCAGTAATCTACAAACTTTAGTCACCAACTAGATATTATTTATTACTTTTAGCCATGCATAAAAAAGAAATAAAGTAGTGTTGAACACTAATAGTAACAATGCTCAAAGATAACTCATAACACCATATTTTGTTAACTAGGGAAACCATAACCAAGGGAAAACCCCTATGGGGATGATACCCACTAGATAACATATAGATATATAAGTTCCTTGTTAGAGGATGGAACATATTAGGAGTCAATGAGAAAATATAGTACAAGGAGTCCTTGTTAGGAGTTGTGGTAGTAAATGCAAGATGTGCCTACTGCCCAAACATGCACTTCCAATTACAAGAAGAGCTCATTGCCCAAACAAGTAATCAAAAGTTTGGAATATAGGTATTATACCTTCTTCCTTGACTAATATCTAATCTTCATATTGATCGCAAATCACATAATAGATCATATAAAACTTTTCATATATTGCTTTCACAAAAGTTCTCATATAATCACAATTACAAGAAAGCACTTACAATCACAATCACACTCCTAATCACAAGATGTCCTTTGCATAAATAAAATGCATTTAAATTTTTTTTTTTTGGGCTAGGTAAGACCAAAATCTACATTTCCAACTTAGAGTAAACATTTAGGATGTTAGCCCTAATTGGACAAGTAATTATCTTGTAAACAAAATAATTCTTTTCTTCAATTCCACTATCCTGTTTCACTAAAACATGATTATCTCTATTCCATATAGTTTTTATTGACTTCTAAGGTTATACACATCATCACCAACATGTATACTATCTCCATCTAATTTTTATAGTCATAATATGATGTTAGCAACAAGTTATAAACAAAACAATACTCTGCTATAAACCAACTTCTATACTTAGACAATTTTCTAATTACCAAACACTAAGTATCTTTATTTCCAAGATTTCCTATGAGCATATACATCATGGGTTGCCATAAATGACAATAATTACATATATATATATTAGAGATTTTTCAACAAAATTCCCCTTTGTCATTGATGGTAATAAAATAGGGAAAATTGGCTAAGTGACAAAAAAACTACATCTATTATTTGTGTTAAGTTTTCACATATGTGTTATCATGCTTTTAGCACCCACTTTTAAAAACTTGGTAAATTTTTCCTATGAAGAAATTATCTCAATTTCTTGTTGATTTTTATTGCTAATAATGACTTTATAATATTCTTTTGGTGTTGAGACATCATCCTGATAATATGTTGAACTCGAAATCAAACCATGACTTTCAATTCAAGTTTAAGTTCAATTTCAAGTTTGTAGAATTAAAGTTCAAAGTTCTAAACTGAATTTAGATTTAGTTTCAAAGTTTGACTTAGATTCAAGAGTTTGATGATTGAAAAGATGAAATGATTCTGGCTTCAAGTTCAAAACATCAGTTTGTTAGTTCAAAATGCATTAATGATCTAGTTACATTTTCAAAACTCAAAGGAACCAAATATACATCAATAACTTGGAGATACCAAGATGTTCATAAAATGCACAAGGCTATTGAAGGAATACATTCATGAACTTATCAACATGTATGGTTTATTCTCATTCTAGAGCTAATTGAAATATTTGTTAATCAAGTACCAACATTAGAGAGTATGTTTGCACCCTTGAAGGATAAGGGTCTCAAAACTTGCTTCAAATCATCAATTCAAGAACTCATCAGTTTAGAGGTTCAAGTTGAAGACTTCACATTCAAGGTTCAGCTCAAGTCTAAGGATAGAGACCCACAATTAATCAATCAAAATCATGATCTAAAATGATATGAATAGGTGCTCAAATAATGATTTCCAAAAAGTGTATATCTAATGTGGGGCCTTTATATCCCATAGTAGTTGGAAATATTGCTCATGGATAAATGATAATAATGATGTATCTTACAATTGTAGAACATGAATCAAAATTGATCTCTAAAACTATTGGCTCCTTAGTTTATTCACCTTGATTTCTCCATAAACTGTGAACAACCTTAGCCTATGTGCCATTATTGAGTTTTATGTTGGAAGGGCATTGGGAATGAGTTTAAAAATAAAAAATTCCTTCATAAAAAATCTCTATTTGTCTTCATGATTTCTCAAAGATAGGGAATGACAACAGAATCTAAAGACTCTTAATCTAATGAGGAGAGAAATTTGTAGCTAATGATGGCCAATGTAAAGTGGCATGGTGTCTACTATTGAGCATATGGGAAACCTGACTCCTCAATGGGAAACCATTGTCACAAGCCTCCAACCAATGTCTAGATGTTGAAACCATGACAGAATGCTAGACTCTTAGAAGTTTAAATATGTGAAGGTTCTTGTATAAGTAATAAGAGAAGTTAACATCTATGAATGCTTGAACAATGATAAGATGAATTCGAGAACATTGAGTCTTCCCCAAGTGAAAAGAACATCAAAGACCATGTGATGAGATGTCAAACACCTTCATCATTAGCCAATATTGGTGAAGTTTCAACACACCGCAAGAGTATGGTGTAAGATAGACACCTAATAGAAGAGTCAAGGGGTTGTCTCTCAATTTTTTGATGAAGTGCAAGTACCATTATGTAGATGTTGGAGGCATTGTTTCATCATGAAATGTAGAAGGAGCACCAACTAGTTGACTAAATTTTGAATGGAAACATGCCAACTATAATTGTAATGATGTAAGATTTTAAGCTTGAACCCCATCTGATTCCTAAAATGTTGAATAAATTAGTTCCCTTCATGCCTAGACCACGACCCATGCACATTGAATGAAGTTGGTGATAGAAAAAGACACATATTTTAGAATGTTTCCATTGCTGAGTGATTATGAGTGCCATAACTTTTAGGAAGTGGGTGTAGACATGAGTCTTCAAGTAAATGACTAGGAGTCATCCCATTACTAGTTATAATTTTTTTAAGTCTTTAGTAAAAGTAGGATCAACTATCAAACCCATGATAATTAAGAGGAGGACTATAAGGAATATTCATCAAGGGATATTAAAGACACTAATAGTTGAAATCCAAAGTCATCCAAGAATTAGTTATGAAAATTGATAAGATAACCATGAGGCCAAAGAGATAAATAAGGGATGTAAAGTGAAGAGAAGGGTCTTTTTTTAAAAAAAAATTGGGGAGTGGTGTGTTCTAAAGTTGTGGCTATAGGGAAGGAGACATTTTGATAGCAAGGAAAGGAGATTATGTTTTTATGCACATCAACATAATAATAGCAATGGAATGATACTATTGTCATTTTATTTTAGTTTCTAAAATAAAGGATGTGTATGTGCCTTATCCAATGTTTGCACACTAGTATATTTTATTTAAGAAGATCTTGTGGTGACCCTCTACTTTTGGTTTTAGATGCAGTCCTATATTACTACATTGAATGTGATGTATGATATTTATGGCTCTCTCTCTCTCTCTCTCTCTCTCTCTCTCTCTCTCTCTCTTTTGTAATATGAAAATTTGGTTAGGTAGTCCTATCGCTGCTTATTTGTCTTTCTTCTTCTATATTTTTTTAAAATCTAGAAATTGCATTCATTCCATGTCTATGAATGAATGTTGTAAAACCTTAAGTACCTTTAGGTTAAATTTACATCCTATCATTTAAATTCATTGCAAATTTGTAAATGAGGGAGCTGTACCTCTTAATTTAGAGGATAATTATGAATCAATGATGACTGATCCAACTGTTAGTGCATTTTGTTCTTCCTAATTGGGCATGTTGAGTCATTATTTATGTTTCTATTTGAAGGACAAATCTGTTCAGTAGAAATATTATCCCCTTTAAAATATATTTCATATTATATACTTACAACGTTCTCCCCTTTTGACAATTTAATTACTTTCCAATTTTCTAAAAATTATCCAATTTTCTACAATCACTCCCCCTTTGACATCAATGTCAAAGGTCAAAATGTCAGAAATCCATCCAAAACTACCAATAATGTTGTCCTTCCTTATGCTATTAGGATATCCATGCAATCATCAAAGTTTTCTTTCAAATTGTCCATATCCTTAGTCCATGATTCCTTATTTTATTCAGCTTAGGTGAGAATTGCACATAGAGCATACGATGCAATCTCAACTACATTAAGATCTAAATTAAAAAAATTAGAATATGTGTCCTTGTCCTTGACACATTCATCCAATTTTTTCTCAACAAAAGATATTTTTAGAGCAATAGATTCTCTAAAATTTGATATCCTCTTCAAAATTTGTACCCATTAAAGTTCTACTTTTTTGATGTCATTGTGAATACTGGCCACTTGTCCTTCAAAATCATCAACTTTACAAGATGAATGTTGGATCTGGCTAGATTATGAGTCTAGCTCACTCATCTTTACTTCTATTTGACTATTATTGTCTTTAGTTAGTTTGTATGATAAAGTAAACTTGACATACAAAGTTTTCTTATCCTTTTAGCATTTTTGAAGTTCCTTGATACAAGTATCAAGATTAACTAAATCATTCTTAATGGTCTAGCAGATGGTGCTAAACAAGTTAGCATCATGTGAGATTTATGCCTTTGCTTCTGCCACATTTATTAAGTTAGTAAACTCTTCATCAAATGATTTTAGCACTGCTTGTGCCATTTGTTCAGGATCTAATTCAGTGTGTTGTACTGCCAAAGTACTGTGTAGTCTATCTATAACTTCCATTAAGGTTCTCTGTAGGATCTTTACATTCCTATTCTTCTCAATAAGCTTTGTCAAGGATAAGATCAAATCTATTTGGTCATCATCATTAGTAGCTAAATTAGAAAGAGAGAGTAGAATGGAGGAAATAGATGGTTTAGTATCATCCTCTATTTGATTCTTAGCTACTTCTTTTGCTCTTCTCTCTTCTTCTTCTTTCTTTTCTCTTTCCTCTCTTTTATTTTCTCTCTTCTCTTCCAATATTTTCTTCTCATCTTCCTCTATTTTCTTTCTCATTCTTCTTCTTCAATTATGCTCTTTTCCTCCTCTTCCTTTCTCTTCTTCAAGTAGCCTCTTCTCCTCTTCAATCTATCTTAATTTATCCTTAATATCCTTGGTAATGGGTTCATTAGGTTCAAAACCTTCAAATGGATTGGTATCATCAATGTTAATAGTAACATTGGTTTGATCAATTTACATAGTGTCACTACTTATTGACACTTCCGAGGTTCTAGGTCATGGAGGAGATGTTGCCCTTGATTCTATCAACATCCGACTAATTATTTGTGCAGTCTCACTTCTTAGTTTATATTTTTCACCAACCATAAATAAAAATGGTCTCAATTTATTTCTCAAATATGGTGCCAAGTTATTCAAAAATCTTTTGATCTCTTCTTCATCATTAGTCCTGCAAATAGTTCTAAGCATAGACTTTCAAAGTTCTAGATCTTCTTCCCTTGTAGGAGCCTTCTTCTGATTGATTCTTTCGTAGAGCTTCTAGTTAATTATGCTCTTAAGATACTTCAATTTTAGATTGTTTGCTATGATATATCTCACACTGGATATATCAATCTGATCCTTCTCATAACTATTATACAAATCATAAAATTTTTTCATCTAAACAAAGTTACCTTCATTAGTAATAGTTGTGTTGATCTTCTCTATCTTTGGCTTCCAAAGTTGCTGAGCTTTTTATGTTGTTTTCTTTGATGGAGTCACTTTATTTGCTTGCTTGATCTCTTGTTCTTATTCCTCTTCATCACTAGACTTAACAGTTGTCACTAATGTTTTCTATCTTTTGCCTAGTTTGGTGGCTTGTTGTTTTACCCTCTTTGTCTTAGTAGTCACTGCTTCCATCGATCTCTCTGATTTTCTTTTTTGTTCAGTAGGCTAAAAATCTAACATTGTTGCATGTAGAATGCTTTTCTCCAAAGATATTTCTACAATAGATACTAACAAAGGTTGAATATTCAATATTCCTTGCTTCATAGTTTCTTACAGCCTTAGATTCACTCTCTGTCATTCAAGCCTCTAACAGTGCCTTATTCATTATAGATTCTATCTTTTTGTGTGATGCCTTCTCCAAGGATGCTTGATGAGTTGACTACGTGATCTCATCATAAGTGCCAAATTTGTATTCTACTTTTTCTTTATCTAAATTCAACAATAAATCAATATAACCAACTACTATATCATCATTTAACTCATAATCCAAGGGATCAAGAAATGTTTCCTAAGGTTCCACTACTTGAATATAGGTATAATCCATATCAACCAAAATACATATATTTTCCTTAAATATATCCACAATTATAGGTGCAATTCTGAATCTTTATTTTATTTTATTTTGAAATGTTCTCATTATTAGTTTTCCACTATCCAATATCTTATCTACAAGATGCCTTCTGCATACTTCTGTAATCTTGTCCATTGTACATGTATCACTACTCATTATGTCTATAATTGATAAGTAAGGAAATATTTTAAGTACATGAAAGAATATGTGATTGGTCAATGAATGGAATCTAAACACACCATTCTTTGTCCTCTTGATCTTTTCTAGATCCTCTAAGAGTTGCATTCTCAAAATTTCACTAAGATTCACTTGTTCCTTCTCTACACATATCTTATAAGTTGCATAGATGAATCCAGTTAAAATTTCATCAATCTTTGAACTTGCACGTATATAATAGGTAATGATTCTACCCAAAAATCTTACATTATCTTGCTTGATGGTGTTGATCGCCATGGCCTTTCCATTATGCATTGCTTTAGTTTAGCTCTCAACATTTTCTTGACCATTTTCTCACCTATAGGTACAATACCTTGTTTACTAAGACTAGTTACATTATATTATCTTGCATCCATAGATTTCCATCATGTATCCTACTCAATATGATCTGTTTCCACTCATTTGTGTCCAACACATGGTACAAATGATATTTAAATAGGTCTAGTTCCTTTAGATGTTCAAATTCAGGTTTCATAGTCATGTCGTGATTGAAAACCAATTCCATATCTTTGTTCATGTATTAGCTACCAATTGACTCAAACTTAATATTCAAATAACTTCCTACATCTTCAAGATATACTACATTGTTTAGAGTGATAGATAATGTTGAGTTATGTTTCATTTAGTAGGTTTTATAGAAACAACCTTCAACTTAGGTCTATCCTCATTCTCAACATTGCACACTACTGACATATCCATGATTCTATCAAACAAGAACTTTTGTACTAAACAAATTTGTGGAAAAATGATAAAATACCTCTTTCCAAAAATAGGGTTTTCTTTGAAATCACTTTAACAAGTCACTTCTAAGTGCTCTTCAATTTGAATGAATTTGCAATGAAGTGAAAATCAATTTTGTACTCCATTTATTCCATCAACTTAAACTTGCATTAATTATGTACTTTACAAACATGAAAAAGCTATTAATTATGTTCTATGGTCAAATAACTACTCAAGATCATTTGTCCAATATCCAAATGCCACTCAAGGTTTTCCATAGCCTTATCTTATTATGAGCTTTGTATCACAAAATTCTCTATAAAAACATGCTTTTCATCTTTTGCTATAGAATTAGCCATTTTTTGTAATAACAGTTACTCTAAATTGCTTCATAACTTGTTTAGATAAGCTCCAAATAACCATCTAAACATAACTAGATACACCTTTTCCCAACTTTGCTACCTCTATTTCAATCTCTAAATGAAGTTTTTAGATTTTGATGCTATGAACAAACTTAATTCAACTTAGTTGAATCAAACTAAAAAAATGACTTCGATCTTCCTGTCTCATCATCATCTAGATTTTCTTTTGATATATATACTCATTTTATAAATGCCTCATTAAGTTCTTCTAAAAGTTCACTAACAATGTTTCTTTGCTTCTTATTGTCTTTGTTAGTTTTGGAGTTCCTTTCATGGTTCCTTTTGTCCCTTTTTATGTTCTTCTCATCATTTCTTTTGTTACCAAAGTTTCTTCCATTGTTCCTTCTATCTCTAAAGTTTCTATCCATTCTGTAATAATTTGTTGTGTGTTTGAAGTTGTTGCATAACTGACATACTAGTGCTCTACTTCTAGGATTCTACTAATCATTAGGTGCATGACAATTCCGAGCAATGTGTCCTAATTTTTTACATTTATAACACATGATTTGTCTTCTGTCTTCTAAAATATTCCTTCTCTCAATGTCCATTCATTAGATCTTCTTCTGTCTATAGGATTATTATTTCTAGACATTCTACTATTCCTTCTATCATTATCATACTTAGGTTTCCTACAATCAATTGCATTATGACACATACCATAACAATTATGACAATAAAAATCCTTAAGATGATTAAATGATTTATTAGTACAATCTCTTTTCATATGACTTATTTCATTACATGAATAACACTTACCTCTAAATTCATACTTAGTTTCCTTAGGAGATTCCACTTGCTTTTGTTCATCCAAAATTTCAACTTCCTTGTTTTGCTCAATTTCTTTGGACTTATCAAGAGATTGAATGGATTCAATCTTATCATTAGATTTATCTTTTTCTTTCATATCTGATCTAATCTTAGGCTTCTTCATAGACATGTTAATTAGGTAACCAAGACCAGTCTTATCATAAGTAGGTCTCTGTATTGAGATTGAATCATCAAGCTTTTCTTTGCTAGAATAAAGCTTCGCAAGCTACTGCTTGCATTGAGTTAATTCATCTTTCACAATAGTATTGTACTTATGAAGTTCTTTATGATATTCTTTCAATGTTTCAAATTTAGATGCTTTCTTTGCTAGACTTGCTCTCAGATCTACATTTTCAATCTTCAAATTAGATTCAATTTTTATAGGATCATTTCTCAAAGTCAACTTAAGATTTTCAATCTTCAATTCATGCTTCAAGATTTTGTATTCTATCTTCAACTTTGAATAATCATTATCACTAGTTCTAGATTTAGCAGATTCAGACTTCAATTTGAGATGTTCAATCTTTTCCTTCAATTGACTGATGTATACTTTGGAGTCTTCATATCTATCATTCAACTTAACTCTTTCTTTAGTAAGGAGATTAGTTTTTTCATGAGCTTCTTCAAGGTTCTTCATCAATTGTTCTATATCCTGATGCAGGAGCATCCAATGATGTAAGGGCAATCCTATATCACCCAAAAATATGCTTAGTCTTAGTTTCTATTTAAAGTATTTTCATTTTTGGATACCCATTTGGGTCAAATAAAGATTCCAACTCTCATAGCTCCACTATTGGTTATTGGGTTAGAGTTTTTGAGCACCTTGGGATATGTGCCAATGTAGAAAATAGTCTATTTTGTATTTGAGCCATAATTATAATGAGTTATAGGGTTTAAGTTGGATGGATGATTATAATTTTAATTTAAAGCACTCCAAAGAAAGAATTAGGTCAAAAGGTTTTATGGTTTGAAAGTTATTGTGCAGTTTTAAGTTGCTCGAAGACCTCCTAAGAGCACTTTAAAGTTAGATTTAAGGCACTAGATGGCCTTGTAAAAGCAAAAAAAATGGAGGTTGAGAAAATATGGTCCATAGGGCTATAGATAACTTGGAGAGCTTTTTGTAAATGTAAACAGTTCATCAATCGGAGTCCTGGATCAAAAGTTATGGCCTCTTAGAAGTTGGACTACCATTTTTGGAATCTTCTAGTTTTACACTGACTTTTGACATGTTTTCTAGAACCTTTTATTTTGGTAATGGATTCCAAATTTCATATTCTAGAATTTATTCCTAACCATGAACCTAATTTGGTTTACTTAAGGACATTTCTAGCATTGTAAACGTAGTTTTTGGTGGAGTTTGGGAGAAGGTACTAGAGGAGGGTTTTTCTCCAGGATCATACAACATTGTAAGCCATAGGGCATGTATTTGGCTCAATTTTCATTATAGTGAATGTAATAGTAGATCATTTTTTATAATAATATTCTCCTTTTCTTTTTGCATTCATTTTTCTCTTGGGTTGTGTCTTCATCAAGTAGTATCAAAGCAAGTTTTCCTGAGTGTGTAGATAGAGTGTTGACTATGAGGCAGTTTGCACTATGATTGTGTTGTTGTGGGTTTAGATACAAGAATATACCTCCATGAAGGGAGCATGGTGAAAGGGTCAAAGTTGTTACTCTTGAGGTTAGAGCCCTCTAGAGACAAGTCCAAGCATTGTAGGAGGAGATCTGTAGAGGGATGAATGTTGCCGTAAGCAACAAAAGTGAGGAAGAAAATGAAGAAGAAGGAAATATTGGGCAAGAAGGGGCAAGAGATAGAGAAGTAATAAACTAGGTGGAGGAGAAGCTTTTTAGGGCCATTTCCATGTTTGGAAAAAGAACTAAAGTTGACATCTTCACATTTTTGGGAAATCTAAACCTGGATGAGTTCATTGATAGGATCAATGAGTTGGAGGAATATTTTGAATATGAGGATATTGGGGACCCTAATAGGGTTAAGTTTGTGAAGGCCAAAATGAAAGGCCATGCCCAAATCTGGTGGCAAGAGATTTAGTTTGAAAGAAAAAGAAGAGAAAAGGAGAAAATTAGAAGATGGGATCACATGGTGGAAAAACTAAAGAAGTAGTTTATCCTTGTTTATTACAAGCTTGATTTGTTCAAAAAGATGCAAGCATTAAAGCAAGTAGGAAAATCTATCCAAGAATACATAGAGGAATTTCACCAAGTCCTTATTAGGGTAGACCATGTAGAAGCAAACACGGAGAAGGTTGCTTGTTATCTTAGTGGGTTAAGACCTAGCATTTAGGAGGAGTTAAGTCTAGTTAGAATGACTAGCATTGAAGATGCTTGCTAGTTTTCCTTAAGAGTTGAGAAGCTAAATAAAAATTTTGATGGAAGGAAAAGAGGGCATAGTCAAGGAGGAAGGGGCAGTGGTAGGTGATTTGGAGGCCATAATGAGAATCAAAAGAAAAATGAAGATGTGGGTACTAGCCAAAATCACAGGAATGAGGGTTTCAACCACTCCCATGATCAAAACTTTAGAGATTAGAGAGGTAGAGGTAGAGGATGTGTACAAGGTTCAGGAAGAGGATGCTTTCATGGTACCTTTTTTTTTTGCAATAAATAATGTCATTGTGCCTTCAAATGCCCTCAATGCTAAGGAAGGACAGATAGGAGAGCTAATGGTCAAGCAAGGGTGGCTCATGTGGATGAGGGTGTAGAAAGAGAAGAGCTTTTAGTTAATGAAAAGGTCTTAATAAGTGGTGAGACTAAACCTAGACAAAGGAGAAGTTTATTTTGTACCAGGTGCAAGTGCAAGGGTAAATGTTGTGGTGTGATTGTTGATGGTGGAAGCACTAAGAACTTGGTGTCAGAGGATATGGTCTCAAAGCTAAAGCTCAAGAGGGAATAACACCCCCAACCCTATTAGATTGCTTGGTTTCAGGATGATTATAAGGTCCTAGTTAGTGAGCAATGTTTGGTAAAGTTTAAGATTTGGAGTTACCATGATGAGGTTCTATGTGACATCATTCTAAAGTATGTTTGCAATTTATTATTGGGAAGGTCATGGTAGTTTGATAGGCATGTTATACATGATGGTCATACAAATACATAGTCTTTGAAAAAGGATGGAGTTCACCATAAATTGAAGCCCTTGATAAAGGAGGGTGAAACAATATGCAGTAGTGTTAGGGTATGTCTTGTTGATGGAAGAAAATTTGTAGATGGCATGAAACATCAGCATATGTGTTATTCTTTAATTCCTAGAAAAGATAAGGAAGGTAGTAGTGAAATTATACTTGAAGTTTCAAGTCGATTGAGCATCAAGATGTCATCTCTAATCATGTTCCAGAAGGGTTGCCACCAATAAGGAAAATCAATCATCAAATAGATTTAGTCCCTAGAGCTAGTTTGCCAAACAAGGTTGATAGGATGACTCCTATTGAGACTGAGGAGCTAAACATATAAGTTTAGGAGCTGTTGAAGAAAGGTTTAATTCAACAGAGCTCGAGTCCATGTGTAGTACTTATAGTGTTGTTGGTACCAAAGAAGAATGGAGAGTGGAGAATGTGTATAGATTCTCAAGCTATAAATAAAATAACCATCAAGTACCTATTTCATTTTCCAAGGATGGATGATCTTATAGACTTCTTGAGTGGATCTCAATACTTCACAAAGATAGATCTCAAGAGTTGTTATCACCCAATATAAATATGAGAGGGAGATGAGTGGAAGACTACATTCAAGACCAAGGATGGTCTATATGAGTGGTTAGTTATCCCCTTTGGACTGGCCAATGCATCAAGCAACTTCATGTAGCTTATGAATGAGGTACTAAAGAAATATTTGGGAAATTTTTTTATTGTCTATCTAGATAATATTTTGATTTTCAGTAAGTCTTTAGATGAAGATGTATTGTACATTCATAGTATCCTTGAAAGGTTGAGGGAAGAAAAATTGTTGATTAATTTGAAGAAGTGTAGCTTTGTCAAAATGGAGTTAGTTTATTTGGGATTTTTTTCTATTAGATAAGGGTCTCAAAATGGATCCAGAGAAGGTGAAGGTTATCTTGGAATGGCCTACTCCAAGTTCTACCACCGAGGTGGGGTCATTCCATGGTCTAGCTAGTTTTTATAGGAAGTTCATTAGAAATTTCAGTAGTATATGTGCACACCTAACTGAAACAATGAGGGGGGATAGAAAAGAGTTCAAGTAGACTATAGGACCTATAAGGAGTTTTGAATTGTTGCAGAAGAAGGTGACAAAGAAACCTATGTTGGCACTTCCTGATTTCAAAAAAGTATTCCAAGTGGATTATGATGCTAGTGGTAGTGCTGTTGGGGCTATGTTGAGCCAAGAAGGTAAACCTATTGCCCATTTTAGTGAAAAATTGAATGATGGAAAGAAGAAGTATTCTTTTTATGATCAAGATTTCTATGCAATAGTTTGGGCCTTAAAGAAATGGAGGCATTATTTGTTGCTGAAAGAATTTGTCTTGTATACTAATCACTAGGCATTGCAATACCTAAATAGCCAAGGAAAATTGAATCAAAGACATTTTAAGTGGGTAGACTTCATGCAAAGCTATATATTTGTATTGAAACATAGAAGCAAGAGGTCTAATAGGGTTGCAGATGCATTAAGTAGGAGATAGTTATTGCTAGTAGTAATGTAGGTTGAAGTGGTTGGGTTTAATGAACTCAAGAATATGTACCCTGAGGATCTTGACTTTGTAGAGGCTTGGAAGGCTTGTAAAGAACTTGTTACTTTAGATAGGCCTAGGTGGATAGATTACATGATTCAAGATGGTATGTTGTTCAAGGGAAGTCAATTATGTATCCCAAGAAGTTCCATGAGGGAAAACTTGATCAAGGAGAAGCATGGTGGAGGGATGATAGGACACTTTGGTTGAGATAAGACCATTTCCATTATTAGAGAACATTACTTTTGGCCTAAATTGTCATAGGATGTGAAGAAGTTTGTGTAGAGTTGTCAAGTATGTCAAATAGCTAAAGGATTTAGTCACAATACTAGGCTCTACCAGCCATTGCCTATTCCAACGAAACCTTGGGAGGACATAAGTATGGATTTTGTTCTTAGATTACCAAGGACACAAATGGGTAATGACTCAATATTTTTTTGTGGTTGATAGGTTCTCTAAAATGGAACATTTTGTTCCATGTCACAAGACTCATGACATAGTGCATAGTGCAAATTTAATTTTTAGAGAGGTAGTGAAGCTACATGGTCTCCCAAAAAGTATTGTTTCTAATAAAGATACTAAATTTGTGGGGTATTTTAGGAGGACTTTGTGGAAGAAGTTGAAAATAGAATTGAACTTTAGTTCTACACCATCCGCAAACTGATGGACAAACAAAAGTAGTGAATAAGAGTCTGGGAAATTCGGTGAGATGTTTAGTAGGAGATAAACCCAAGGGATGGGATTTGATTCTAAAAAAGGAACTTTTTTCTTACAATAACTCTATTAGTAGGAGTACCAGTAGATCACCATTCCAAATTGTGTATGGGAGTAGTCCAAGGACTACACTAGAGATGAGGAAGATAGAGCAAGGGGAGAGGACAAATATTGAGGTAAAAGACTTTGCTAAACATGTCAAGAACCTACATGAGGAGGTGCAAGCACATATTACCAAAATGAACCTACAGTATAAGGCTAGGGTAGATCAAAAGAGGAGACATAAGGAGTACCAAGTTGGAGATCAAGTTATGGTATATTTGAGGAAGGAATGATTTCTAGTGGGTACCTACAACAAGCTAAAGATGAAGAAATTTGGCTCCTAGAAAATTTTGAAGAAACATGATTCAAGGAATGCATATGAGGTGGAGTTACTAGATGGGATTCACATTTCTCCTATTCTCAATATTGTAGATTCAATATAATATCATGATGATGGTGTAGATGAGGAGTTGATACTATAGCCATGCCTAATTCCTACTTTTGTAAAGGAAGAGATTGAAGAAATTTTGGATAGTTGTGTGGGCCAGAGTACCAGAAATAGGTAGTGTAAAGAATACCTAGTGAAGTGGAAAGGATGACCAATAGAAGACTCAACTTGGATATCCACAATGGAGGTTTCCCATTTGGGTTTTCCTCTACCATTTATAAGGCGATGGGTCACTTTTCAATCTATGCTAGGTGTCTAATGTAGGAGAATCTAGTTGTGTAAGGACAATCCTATATCACCCAAAAATATAGGTACTATATCATCTTCCTTGACTGATCTCTAATCTTCAGCTTGATCTTGGATCACATAATAGCTCATATAAAACTTTTCATTTACCGCTTTCACAAAAGTTAGCATATAATCAAAATTACAACATAGCACTTGCACTCACAATCACACTCCTCATTGCAAGATATCATTTTTATAAATACCATGCCTTTACACAAATTTATGCTGGGTCAGCTAAGACCATAATCTACTTTTTGAACTTATAGTAAACATCTAGGATGTCGGCCCTAATTGGACAAGTAATTATATTGTAAACAAAATAATTCTTTCCTTCAATTCTATTTTCTTCTTTTGCTAAAACATAATTATCTATGTTTTGTATAGTCCGTATTGATTTCTAAAATATACACATCATCACCAACATGTATATTATCTCTATCTAATCTCACTAGTCATAATATGATGTCAGTAACAAGTTATAACAAAACAATACACTATTGTAAACCAAATTTTATACTTAGACAATTTTCTTATTACCAAACACTAAGTATCTTTATTTCTAATGTTTTCTATGAGCATGTACATCATGTGCTTCCATAAATGACAACAATTACATGTCTCTATTAGCCAATTGTCAACACTGTTATCCTTTTGTGACTATTGCTGGATGTTTTCACTTGGTACTTCAATTTTTGGAGTATACTTTCTTGTGATTTATGCTTTCAATGGAATGCTTGGATATCATATTTAGATGATGTTGGTTTATTTGATGCATTCCTATATTTTTATGTTTATCATATAATTAGATGATGTGAATTGTTTCATTGGATTATCTATTGTTGTGGTTTAGCCTGTTAGATTTCCTATTCATATGATGTTTAGTATATGATATTTGATGTGGTTGATTTATTGGATTACATTATTATTTACTTCTATCATGTTAGACTTCCTTATTCTTTTGTTGTAGCACATCACTTCCTCATAAGATAGCTCCAATGATCTAGTCGATGGTTTGGGATGTTACACGCGAGGGATGGCTAAGATCCATGATGGTCTTATGAAGCTATTAATGGTTGGGAGGAAGTGTGTACTTAGTTTGGTTGTTTAGATTATTGTGATGTTATTTTAGTACCTTGTGATGTTTCTTTCAATTATTTCCCTTCTCTACTATGTTAGATAGTTAGATGTAGATCCATCTAGTACCTATTATTTTCAAGTATTTTTTGTTCAAAATTTGGATCCAATACTCCCTAGTGTAGAGGAAATTTATTTCCTATCTTTTACCTTTATGATTTCTAGCTTACTGATTTGTATCCTCACACAAAGTTGTACTTTCTCACATGAGAATGCAAATGTTCATGTGGTGTTTTGGGTTTCCTTATGTAGCTTGTGGTGAATCCCTGTGCAAAACCCCACACCAATTTGAGTGTTTTGGCTGCTAGGCCAAGCATGTCCTTGCAGAAGATGGTGTTTCGTAAGGTGGTTCAGTGTACTTTCTTGCATGAAGAGGTACTTCCTTGTACACAACTGTCAATTTTTATTCTCTCATGCAAACATTAGTGGACATCTCTGCTATTTTTTAGAGAATGCAATTTGGACTTTTGAGTACCCTTTGGGAATGCTAGTTGTTCCATGATTTGACAGATCAAAGATTTTGTGTTTTGATGTCATCTTGAGTTTTTTGTTGTTTAGTTTGGTCATGTCAATTAGATTGTAGTGTTTGGAGATCCATTGGTTGTTGGGATTGTTGGTGAAGTCTTCCATTGTGATCTTTGTGATCCTATAAGATGTTTTCATGTGCATTCATACTTGTAATTTTTTTTTATCTTGGCTTGAATTCAATCCTTGTTCCAAGGAACTCCAATTGGCAAATTACACAACCTGAACTATTCACTTGTAACAAGCTCAACACATTATATATTTAAGTCCTTCAACATAATAAGCATTTTGACATAAAATCTTTTCTATGACTTTGATAGATCATTTTCCTTTGATTAGAGAGGTTGCATCATTTCCAAACCTTACACTATCTATATTATAATAATTCAAGGTAATGAACTTACTTTAATCTCCAATCATGTGATGTGAACACCCACTATCAATGTTACATCTTTCATTCTTGTTCACACAAGAGACTAGTGTAGTTGCCTCATCCTTATCAAGATCGTCCTTCATTACAACATACACCACTTCATCATCATGATCATTAGATCCATCTTTGGTTTTCTCTTCTACAATGTAGCAAGAATTCTTTCCTTTATCTTTGTAATCTTTTTTGTCCTCATCTATTCTATTTAAATGTATTTTCTCCACAATAATGGGTTACACTTTTTGGCCCAAACTGACACTGAATTGTGAATTTTCAAAAAAAAATTCACTTTTAGATGAAAATTTCCATTTAACAGTTAGGAATTTAAAGATGAAATAAATTAGATTCTTTTAGAATTTTCTATGTAGAATAAAAATATATTTTTTATTTATTTTTATTTGATTTGATTGAATTATTTTTTCTCCCACAAAAATTGGTATGTTATCAAAAACCTAATTTTTAAAAAGTGACATTATTTTTGACACACAACTATTTTTCTACAATGGATATCAATGCAATTCTTTTGCATTTAGTTTGTTAACATCCATACCAAAACCATGGAGGTGATCTAATGTATTTATCCTTAGTATTTCATATTTTATTAGAGTTTAAAGTTGACCTAATAGGAATTTGGACATACATGGTTTTTGACACATGTAACTTATTATATATTTATCTGATTTTAAATTTTTTTTTTGAATGAAAGAGGACTCAAATACGAAGTCTATAGTTATTTTTCAATTTTTTAAAATCTCTTAATTACTATTTTTTCATGAGCATCCAATATGTAGGTTTATTTTTTATACCAAACGTCTATTTAATTCACATGCAAAAATGCATATCTAAAAATTTCAAAATTTAGCAAATTTAGTCATTAGAAATTTCATTCAAATTACTTCTATTGTGCAAAAGGACATGACTTTAGTGCTCCATCTAAACCTTGTAATGGAGCCTAGAAGCCATGAAATCATAGTAGACCTTCTCCCACTTCAAAAAAATGAAAACTTTCTTAGTTTTGATAGAAACTAAGTTTCTATTGAAATAAAAAACATTAGTTTCAATAGAAACTAATGTTTCTAGTTTCTGTCAAAATTAGAAACCTTAACCATGTGGGTTAATGGGGCCAGCTCTAGTTTTGATCAAAACTAGAGGAAGTAGTTTCAAATAACACTACTTGTTCTAGTTTTGATTGAAACGAGAATTGGCCCTAAGGGATAACTCTAGTTTTAATTGAAACTAGAGTCGACCATAAAGGCTTTTAAAAAAAAAAAGAAATTGTCATATAAATAAATTTTTTTTTTTCAATTCTAACATTCAGATCCACTCAAATAAATTGCACTTCAATTAGGAGGGAGGAAATATTTTACAACTTTTTCTTTTAAATTTTGGAAAAATAATTTGTAACATGGGAAATAAAGGTAAAAGGGATTGTAAATATTCACAACGAAGAATCGACGAACAAGAAGAAGAAAATCATCGAAAAACTTTAACAGGATATTATAGGAGGCAAGGTATGTACATGTTCAAAATATTTTTTCATTTGCATATTTAGTTCATATAGTATGCAGTCATATTATAGACTTTTTTTAATGTATATAGTTAGGATTAGGGTTTATCCAATTAGGAATATGGTAAATATAAACTTAGGATTACTATTAGTCCTATTAGGGTTTATTAGATTATGGTTTTTAAGTTATGAATATTTACAATTTTAGGGTTTATTACATTACAATTTTTAAATTATTGATATTTACAATTAGGGTTTATTACATTATGGTTTTTAAATTATGAATATCTACAATTAGTGTTTATTAGATTATGGTTTTTAAATTATGAATATTTACAATTAGGGTTTAGTAGATTAAATGGTTTTTAAATTATGAATATTTACAATTAGGATTTATTAGATTATGGTTTTTAAATTATGAATATTTAAAATTAGGGTTTATTACATTATAATTTTAAATTATGAATATTTATAGTTAGGGTAACTTATTAGATTATGATTTTTAAATTATGCATATTTACAATTAGGGTTTATTATATTATGGTTTTTAAATTATGAATATACTTAGAATTTGGGTACATTTTAATTATGGTGTTTTAAATTATGAATTTATTTAGGACATAGTGAAATAGGATGACCTACTAAGATTGGAGAAGGTTCATCCCAAGTTCAAACATGTATTTACGCACACATCTCTCACAAGTATAATCTCTAGAAATTCTATATTTCTATCTATGTAGAGGCAAACTTTATATCTTTGATTTTTAATTTTAGATACAAATCCCCAAGTACAAACTTGCTTGATTTTATTTGTTATATTGTGCACATGTAGTAGTAGATGATGAAAATGTTGAACATGAGGAATTTGAAGATGAAGCAATGCATATCGAAGAAGGACGATTTGAAGGTTAGATAAAATTGTATTTAATAGTTCATTTGTTACACACACACACACACACGCATGCATGCATGAACGCACACATGCACACATGCACACACACGCGCGCACACACACACATGTGGACATTAAAGAAAAGTTGTATCTTAAGTCTTTGTTTTAATTTTTCTTGTAGCCTAAGATTAAACAACAAATGAGAATGTTAATCTAGCTTAAAGTTTGAAGAGAAAAATTAATCATAGAAATATAGATCATTTAATTGAAATAGATGTGGAAAAATTGATAGAATATGCTAGTCAACTACACACACTACGAATAAAAAGTCTAAAGAAATAATTGCACAATTTGAGAATCTTGATATAGTGGAGAAAACTCAACTATTATCAATTTCACTTCTTAAAGATGAATTAAAAGAACCATTGAAACTATTGGGTATATATACAAGATTAAAAAAGAGGAAGACTTCTAAACTATAAAAAGATATTGTTGAAAGTGTTAAGGAAAGGTTACACTCCATTGGGAATAAATCTAGATCTGCAGATAAATCCATTGCACAAAGAGTGATACTATGATCTATTTTAAATAAGAAAGTATGGCAATAAAGACAAATCTCTTCACTATAATCTCATATTGGGTATAGTCAAAAGACACTATTACATTATCTGAAAAGGAGATTTTTTTTGATGATTGTACATTAGAAGGAAACTTGGTGCTAATGTGTAGAGTTCCTCAATCTGATAGGATCGTGGAACAATTAAGAACTTAGTCATTCAATTTTGGATTGATAATACTCATCCTTCACCAAATAGAAGAGATATCATCAAATAGAGGATTGGGCCTAAGGAGTATCTTCAACATTCAAAACATTGGTTGGATGTCACACAACATGAATTGTATCTCTTATTTTATAATTTAAATCCTGACACAAAGATTGGACAAACAATGTTTGAAAGATTAAAACCCTATTTTGTGAAGATAAATAGATCTTTTGAAACATGTCGTTGTCAATATCATGTTGAATTTGATTTGTAATATGAAGGGTTCAAAAAGATGATTGAAGAAAGTGGTGGTTCTCAAAATGTTTTTCATAAATGACTGAGCCAATTCATAACATCAATCTTATGTGACAAACCAAATGATCATGCAATAGGTGAAATAGATTACATAAGAGGAACTTGTGAAACATGTGGTAACTTGACTAAATTTCCTTTGAGAGATGAAGATACTGATATGATGAGGATAGCAAAATGTAAGAAATATAAGTAAATAAAGTCAGAAATAAAAGTTGGAAATGAATCAATAAGGTTAGAATATATAGAGCATGACATACCTGCTAGAGAATTTAAGTCAAATTTTCATAAATTGATTCAACCATATATATATATATATATATATATATATATATATCATGTTTTTTTTGCTAAGTGGCAAGCATAACAATTTTAAACACTAAGAGAAACTTTCCTATTTGGGACAGTTTTACCTATTGTTGACTTTGCAGAGAATTACTCATTCATTTCTCAAAAACAACTTCAAGCAGAATACTACTATATAGAGAAGGTTGCTATTATGGTTCAAATGTCTTATTGACATGCACAAATTGATTTGGATGGTGTGGAAAGTATAGATCAAGCACAAGGCATAAAAAAAGAGTATCACTTTTACATTAGTAATGACAAAGAACATGACACACATTTTGTGGAATATTGTTTTAAGACATTTTTTGATTATTTGTAAAAAAAGGCTTAAAAATGAAAAAAAAATGGTATAGTCAGATGGATGTGCATCACAATTTAAATTAGCTAGACCATTTTATTCATTATGTAGATATCATCGATACCTTAATAAACCACACATTTGGAGTTTTTTCGAGAGTGGACATGGGAAGGTTGAGCATGATGACTTGTAGGAGCTTGTATCAAACATTCTTTAAGAAAGTATCAAATGGACTATAAATGATATCACATTAATAATGCTCATGATGTGGTTGAGTGGTGCAAAACACATTTTATAGTGCCAACAAATATAGATAACACGTCATCACAATTGGTGTGGCATTCAGAGTGTTTTGGGAGTTATCAGGTATAAATTAATTTTCAAATATTATAATTAAATCAATTTTATATTTAATACATTATGTCATGAAACTAAATTATGGTTTATACACATGTTTAAAACTCATTTTTTATATGCATGTATGGACCTTACATTCAAATGTCAATAGAAGATCAATGCATGCATGCAAGAGGTTAGAAAAGACATGATCATTGCATTTAGCTATGAGTATGTATAGTAATGTGTAGTCATTGTACACAAGATAACACTCTTGTTTTTGTCCTGATTGCATTAATGAAAAATATGATGGTTGCATTAATAAAAAATGTGGATATGTCAGTGAATGGACTTTGGTTGCACTAGATGTTATCAATACAAATGAATTTGAGGACGAAAACTGTGATGATATTCCATTTATTTCTAGTGATTATGACCATATTTCAAGATTGATTAGAGTTGGTATGTATTTCATAATTTTTAATAAATAAATAAATAAATTTAAAAAAAATATATATATATAAATATATAAATATATATATATATATATATATATATATATATATATATATACTCATGTACGTGACACATGGAATTTATGTAGTTCCTACCCCTAGTTTACATTTTGTTGTTATTGTCGAACTCTTTTAGGCTAGTTTTATGCTTGATGATTAGTAGAATTATCTTTCAGATTATCAGATATTGTTTCTTGTTCATTTGATTTATGATGAGACTACTTGGTACTATTTACTTCATGTATGCATGATGATGATTATTACAACAATTTCAGCTATTGATGATGATTAGTTAGATGGATTATCATACATGTTTTCTTATAGATAAGTACTTACCCCATATTGCATGTGTATGGTGTGCATGTATATATTCTTTATGTATGATGTTTCTAATGTGGTTAAGGAAGGGAGTTGTAGTCACTTGTTAGTCAGGATCTACATGATGCACCACTTCTTGTCATTGTCTATTTAGCTTAGTATATATGTGTTTGTACATGCATGGATGTTATGCAGATTGTAGGTACCGAGTATCGACTTCCCTAAATTGCCAGGATGAGTGTACCCTATCACATTATCTCAATGGTATGAGAGGGAAGATAAATTCTTAAGTCCAAATTGTAACCTTTAAACCCATTTGTCCTAGAAAATTAGGACACGTATTTGAGTTGATTACCTTCTAAATGTGTTGTATGATGCAAATTCATGATTATAACCCTTTAGTTTGATCTTGTATGTGGGTTTCTATGATGGGTTTTTGTATTTCATGCTATAGGTCTTTGGTGATTTTTCTATTTAAGTCAAATTAAAAGATTAAATTAATGATTTAATTTAATAGAAATTATTATGATATTTAATTATATTTAATTAATTGGAAAATTAATTAAATAAAAAGAATTAATTTTAAAGATAAAATTATAAGTTTAATTTTAGAGTGTAATAATATTTATTTAGTTTAATAATAATATATTTAGGAGATCATTTTTAAATAAATGCTAAATATTATTATTACTTAAGTTAATAAATATTTTATCAATTAACGCTTTAAAAATAAATTAAAGAATGGAAAAGATATTAATTTATTAAAAAGCTTTAAAATTGCATAAAGTATAAATGAGTTAAAGATATAATAAATTAATTAAAAATGAGAAGTCAAGTGAATTTAAATAAAAATATTTTATATTGCTCTAAACATGCATGAAAATATAAAAGAAAGATAATAGAGAGTTAAAATGTTGTGAGAAAGGAGTCCTCTCAGGTGTTCACACAATTAGTGCCTCAAATTTATGAAAGAACTCCTTATCAACAATTGAGCATTCATTTTCGGGGGACCACGAATTTTGGAGAAGGAATTTTTAGAGAGAAGGTTTTAAGAGAAGAAATTTCTCTTAAAAATATTTTGGGTATTTGCAATTTTGCATTAGAACCAGGTATATTCTTGTATTTTGATTAACTTGATTAATTATGTTATTTACTATTCCTATCTTCTTTGTGATTGTTGAAATATGTTTCCCAAATTATGTTGTATGAATCTTTCAATCTTTCATTCTAAATCTTTTATTATTTTGTATTGATTTTTTTTTGTATACATAAAGATTAAAATATTAGTAGAATCCTTGTTTAGTAGATCTCAAAATTGGAATTTAATTCATGAAAGGTTTTGAATTGAAAAGGAAATTTTAAATTGAAAATTCAACTAGTTGGCTGTATTTTCCCTATCAGCTTATTGCTGAAACTTTTTGTAAAATAAAATATATTTATATTAAATGAAATAGGGGGATTTGTTATATTTATTTTTAATAACAAGTTATAAAAAAAAAAAAAAAAAAAAAAAAGAAGAAGAAGAAAAAAGTAAGGGTTTTACCCCACCTCCCCACCTCACCTTATAGGCAGCTTTACTGCTACTGACCACAGGGTTCTGTGACAACGACAATATAGAGTACTATCGTGACTGCATTAAGCTAAAGGCCAACAAGCCTTTTCAAATAAATGTATCTTATAATTTTTTAAATTTATTATATATTAATTTTATTAAATTTATTATTAATAATAATTATTAATAAATTTTATTAATATTTATAAACTTAATAAATAATTAATAAATGATTATATATATATATATATTATAATTATTAATTAATTTAATTAAATATAATATAATAAATTTTAATTGATAATAGAGGTTAATTAATAGAGTTTTAAATTTATTTAATTACTTATAATAACTCTAATTTTTTTATGAAATTGTAAATTATTTTATTTAAAATCAATTAGTATTATTTTAATATTTTAAATAAATAATTACCCTTAAGTCATTTGGAACAATGACATAAAATCAAATTAGGGTAATTGTGCATTTTATTCAAATATAAGAATGGGGTAAATTCTAAATTGTAGGTACTCATAAACTTACATTGAAACAAATATTTACACCTTACTGTTGACTCAACTATGTGCTTTCAAAATCAAACCAAACTATGAAACTACTCAGTTATTTGTATGTTGTCTATGTTTTGGGTTTGGGTTGACTAGAGTGTTGACCAATTTTAGGACGTCTACCTGAGGTTTGGGAGTTTTGTGATTGTGATACTATGCCGATTTGATCTTGATATTTTAAACTCAACCATGGTAATGTGTTGTTGTGCTCTATGATGAGAGTAATTATATTTTTGGTTATTGCTTTCAGTGTCCTTGTGGGATAATGAGAGGGATGTTATGACATGTTTGACTTAACCTTTTTTAGTCTTTGATCAATATTTTTGTGATACTTTCCAATTGCTTGTAGAGAACTGATGGGTTATTGTGATTTATCATTTGATGCTTTCTAGTCACTTGTATAGGACTGAGGTGAAATATAATGATTCTTTGATTTGTGATTTCATGAGCTTAGGGTAGATTATCTATATGGAATGTCAAGAAGTGGCTTGCAATGGAGGCTGAGGCCTTAAGTGGCTTCCACGGTAACCCTTTGTAAGTTGTTTAATTAGTGAAAAAACTACTCTAAATGAGAGTAAAATGAACCTAATAAGAGTATTTGTATGTTCTCACCCATGCCTCAAGTGCTAGTATGGACTAGGATGGGAGTAGAGAGAATGCTTGGTTGTGACCATGCATTGTTATTATGTCTTGTTAATACAAAATGATACTAGTGCTGCATAGAGTCACTAGGGGGCCAAGGTCAAGTTAGACTGCTAGGGTAACTTTAGCATTGATTCATGTGATGACACTTTCCTACTTACATAGTAGATTTCCTATGTGTCTATGTTTTCCTCTAGGTCTAGATGTCAATTTATCTTGGAACCTTTGAGTTAGATTACTTTTAGGGTTTTCCTTGACTTAGAGATTACTTTTGATATTTGGATTGATATCCTATTTGGGACTTGAGATTATCTCCTTAGCATGGTGGGAGTGGGCCTTTTGGGGTTACCATGCAGTCGGGTGGTAGTGCTTTTTACTCTTACCATTGAGATTTGTCTGTGGATGCCATAGTTGGAGTTCTTTGTTTGCTTTTCCTTTCATTCTATCTTTGTGTATTATGATGGATGGTTATATCATTATGATGGATGGTTATATCTTTATGGTGGATGATCTTTACTTGTTTGATTGTACTTTGTTTCATGGATCCAAAAGGGATGATGTAACCTATTTTAAATGTATATTCTTTCAACCTTTCATACCCTATGACATGTATAATGGATGATTGAGCATTCCAAATTTTATTGCCAAGTGGAATTCAAAACAAATATATATTATTTAAATGGACTTGAACTTATAATTATTCTTTCATGTAGATGTGGTATTTGTTAGACTTAGTATTATTTAAACTTAAATGTGATTCAACATCTTGGGATCCTTAAGGAATTTAATCTATTGTTTGCTTCTATATGATTGTATGTAACTACTTCCACTACTTTATGTTTGATGTGTATGTTGTTCTTTAAAAAAAAAAAACAATGTTTGGCAAATTTAGTAAAACTTTAGGTTAATTCATTTGTATCCCTCGGTGGGGCATTATAATTTATATACATATACTTTGTGTAGGCAATGTTTTTTTAGTCATGGAAAAATCTTAAAATCTAGAAGGTATTAGATATTATTTATTGTGTTGCACCACACAAAGAGAGAAGCTAATAAAGACTGAACTAAGTGATGGAATTATGTTTCCCATGGGTTAGGATATAGTTGAATCATGTACGTGTACATACATCTATGTTTTTTTATGAATTCAAATTTATTGACTTATTTGATTGACCTATATGTAGGTTCTATTGTTGTATAGGGAACATATTTGAAGAAAAATAAAGTACTTAAAAATGAGATTTCATTTCACTAATTATCAACCTAACAATAAGGTATATTAGTATAGTAACCATGTTATTGCCACTAGTCTAACTCTTCATCTAGTCAAAGGACCTAGAATACGTAAGTGGAGGCTCAATATTGATGATCACAAGAAAATATTAAATGTTATCTAGCAATGAGCTGACCCACTTGATATGAGATAGAAACATCTTGTTGAACTATTTGAAATCTAAAATTTGGTTGAACTATTTGAAATCTGAAATTTGGCTGAAGTATTCGAAATTTGAACTTTGGCTCAACAATTTGAAATTTGGTTGAAATTAGGACTTGTAACTAATTATATATCACTTTTACTCTTAAATTTAACTTGTGTTCAGTTTAAATTATGATACTTAACTAATTATAGTTCAATTAGGTACATGTATGTAGCTAATTAGGACATGTGCCTCAAGGGGAAGAAATTTGAACAATTGTCTTAAGGGGATGAAATTAGGACTTGCAACTAATTATATATTACTTTTACTCTTTCATTTAACTTGTGTTCAATTTAAATTGTGATTTCTAACTAATTATAGTTCAATTAGGTACTTGTATGCAACTAATTAGGACATGTGCCTCGAGGGGAAGAAATTTGAACAATTGTCTTAAGGGATCAAATTAGGACTTGTGTCTTAAGGGGATGAAATTAGGACTTGTAACTAATTATATATTACTTTTACTCTTTCATTTAACTTGTGTTCAGTTTAAATTGCGATTCATAATGAATTAAAGTTTAATTAGGTACTTGTATGTAACTAATTAAGACATATTCCTCGAGGGGAAGAAGTTCAAACAATTTTCTTAAGGGGATCAAATTAGGACTTGTGTCTTAAGGGGATGAAATTAGGACTTATAACTAATTATATATTACTTTTACTCTTTCATTTAACTTGTGTTCAGTTTAAATTCTGATTCATAACTAATTATAGCTGAATTAGGTACTTGTATGCAACTAATTAGGACATGTGCCTCGAGGGAAATTTTTTTGAACAATTGTCTTAGGGGTATCAAATTAGGACTTGTGTCTAAAGGGGATGAAATCAGGACTTGTAACTAATTATATATTACTTTTACTCTTTCATTTAACTTGTGTTCAGTTTAAATTATGATTCGTAACTAATTATAGTTCAATTAGGTACTTGTATGCAACTAATTAGGACATGTGCCTCAAGGGGAAGAAATTCGAACAATTTTCTTAAGAGGATAAAATTAGGACTTGTGTCTTAAGGGGGATGAAATTAGGACTTGTAACTAAATTATATATCACTTTTACTCTTTCATTTAACTTGTGTTCAGTTTAAATTGTGATTTGCAACTAATTATAGTTTAATTAAGTACTTGCATGCAATTAATCATGTAAAGTTAATTACCTAGCCATAACCCTAACATAACCATAATCTAACATAATCCAACATAATCTATCATAATCTAACATAATTTCCAAGATAAAATAATGTTATCCTTGACATAATATAACATGTCAAAGAACATAATCCAACATACTCCTTCTAATCTAACATAATTTCCAACATAACTAGAACATTATCCAACATAATCTAACATGTAGAAGAATATGTAGTAGATAACATAATCCAACATAACCTAATGTATTTAATCTAAGATAATATCCAACATAATCTAACATGTAAAAGAACATAGTCTAACATATCCAACATAATATAACATATAAGAAGATTACTATATATATGTACATGTCAATCATCAAACATGTAAAATCTAGATGAAAATATTGATCAAATAATATCTTTGGATGAAAGTATAGATCAAATAATCTATAATAAAAATAATAATTATGGATCATTAGGTGTAGGACTATCATCATGATGTCTCCTCATAGTGCGGTCTGAAGACTAACTATCAGGATGCTCCCTAGGATGTGCTAACCCCTATATATTAAAGAGAAAGTGAAATCAATGTACATAATTTCATATTTAATTAAATCTCTTTTAAATTTACTTGAATCTCATGCAATTTAAATATTAAATTTAAAACTCACATGTGTCCAATTCAAAAAAATTAAAACTCGACTGTGCACTACTAACATCATCAAATGAGTCTTGATGACGTACACAATCGAGCTTCAAAGATGCAGTAAAAAGGGGAATGTTCCCCTAATATACATACATACATGTGCATAAAAAATTATATTAAAACATGTACATGCATTAATTATTAGTTGAACAAATATTTGAAATTGAAATTTTAGCATGAATATAAAAAAACTACAGATTTACTTGTGTAGATGTTGGCATCTAATAATACTTACACTGCCTAGCATTGATCATGTCCACCAATTTATCTAGATTTTGTTGGGCCTCATGTAGCTCCATCATTGCATCTATGCTAGCATGATTGGTGGCTGGCACATGTCCTAATAATGATGATTGAAGTGGACTGACTAGATGAGATGGAATAGAAGTAGAATCTGATGCAGAGCCACACCTTAGAAAACTCAGGAGGAATCAGTCACTCAACTGATTTTCTTCAAGGGGCATCTACAACCTTCAGGATCACACACTAAAATCAGATTCAATAAACAAAACTTTGAAAATAAAATCCCCCAAAATATCTTCTTGCTGCCTTCGGATAGACCCGCACTCAGACATGAATAACTTTCAAACCAGAAAAGATATACTCAATCCAACGATTGATATTTGGTGTAAATAGGTTTCAAAAAATATATAAAAATTTGAGAGAAATCCAACAGTTCAAACCTGAGGTATTCACCCCGCATCAGAGTACATTTTTTCTGAAAATAAATCCCCCAAAATATCTTCTTGCTGCCTTCGGATAGACCTGCACTCAGACATGAATAACTTTCGAACCAAAAAAGATTTACTCAATCCAACGATTAATATTTTGTGTAACTAGGTTTCAAACAACATATAAAAATTTGAGAGACATCCAACAGTTCAAACCCGAGATATTGACCCCGCATCAGAGTACATTTTTTTGCAATTGTTATTCCCTAAACTGATTGCCATGAGAAATATATGAAGCATATTAGTAGAACCATAATCTTGAAAAAAAAAAATAGGAGACCTAAGGAGACATAAAACTTCCCATTCCTCCCCAAGTTCAAATCCTTTTTTAAATAAAAGATTGGCTTTTTAATAACCAAAGTCTGATTGGCTTTGCTATCCAGTAGTAATAAAAATGTTTTCTTTTCCATCTAAGAATAGGAATCTGAAAGACATTTTACCATCAATACCATCTAGCAATCATGGATATTCTTGTAACTACTAAGAATAGGAATCATCAATACCATGCAACAATCATGGATATTCTTGTAACTGCTAAGAATAAGAATCTGAAAGATGTTTTACCATCAATACCATGCAGCAATCATGGATATTCTTGTAATTGCTAAGAATAGGAATCTAAAAGACGTTTTACCATCAATACCATGCAGCAATCATGGGTATTCTTGTAACTACCTATTATTTGTCACCAGTATTTGATGGAATTCTCTTTAATTATTTAGCACAACTACGAATTAAAACAACTATTCTAATTTTAAAATCCACACACTTGGTCCTATGAAATGTCCCTTTTCTGATTTTACATGATATTTCAAGCCTCAAATCAGATCTTTAAAATCAAATAGCTAATATCCCAAAGATCCACCAAATTCCTCAAGAAACCCCAAATCGGGTATGCTGAAAATAGTGCTAAAAGCTTCACAACTTCACAAATTATTAATAAATCTGAAAATGGAAAATTTTACAGAACTTTCAGCAGCATAAAAGCCTACAAATTGAAATTTCTAGATCTGTATAGCCTTTACACAATAGCTCGAAAATGTAGGACCAAAACTATGCTCATCAGGCTCCCGAAATAGCACAAAATATGCCCGGAAACACCACAAAAACACTAATAATCTATCTCAAAAGTTTAGTCACATCCCAATATATATATTCAGCTCTATTTTAACATTTAAAAGTCTGATATATAGCAGCAACCCAAACTGATACGAAATACTCAACTATAAACACCAAACTCCTACAAAAACACACCCGAAAACTCACAAATCTGCACTGTTCAGCACAAAGGCAAACTCTGTATGAGCATGCACATGGAATGGCTTCAAACTCCCATCCTTAGCCTTCCTAGAAACCTACAAACTCCCATTCTTGGGTCTCCTTGGAAACCTGCAAACTCCTGTTCTTGGGTCTCCTTCTCCACAGGTTTGGCAGCCTCTCAAGAATAACAAAGAATGAGCAAAAATCAAGTTCTGGAATGAGCCCAAAATGCCTCCAAACCCCTTAAAAGAGGGCATAACTGTAACTCATGTCCAAGAGAGGTTAATGAAACTTATTTTAATAATAATTTTCATTTATTAGTCCAACGGTTTCCAAAGATTAACCCCCTTTTTCCGAAACTTCACTTTCTTGGGCCTGCCTGCCTTAGCAAAGATTTTCTTTTTTAATTATTTGAAAAGGGGACATGACATCCTAGGTGGCCATATCTGGAGAGCTCATCGAATTGCTACTCCAAGTACGCCACCACATGTAGGACATTATTGAAAATATTTAAATTTAAAACACACAAAATGTAAAACATTACTATCATATTTTCTGCTCTGCTACTGCAACATACTCCCCTATAGAAAGAATCTCAAGTCCACTTGAGATGAGATCTTGAATGGATGAACCATACTTGTTGATTTGTTTCTCATCCATCCAGATAGCCTCTGTCACTGGTTTGTTCTTCCATTTGACTAAATACTGAGTGTATTGTCATTTGTGAGTCTTCTTTATTTTTGTATCTAGGATTTTCTCCAATTGAGGTGGTGCTGGTTTAGGTACTTGTTGCAGATCTTCTGTTACTGAATCTTCATGTACGACTTGTGTTTTAGAACCTTTGTATCGTAGATCACAAACGTTGAATATGGGTGAAATACCAATGTCTGTAGGTAACTGAATTTTGTATGCATTATGTCCATATTTTTCCAGAATTTGACAAGGACCAACCTTCTTAGGTAGTAACTTTGTATTCTTTGTTTGGGGTAACCTTTCTTTCTTCAAATATGCCCATACTAAATCACCAACTTTGAATTGTACTTCTCTTCTTTTCTGATCAGCAACTTCTTTGTGTTGGAAATATTCAAGATGTGACAAGTTACTGAGAGGGGAGGGGTGAATCAGTAACTTTTAAAATTTCAAACAATAAAACTACATACTGATATATTCACCATTCATACAATAACCTACTGTAAGCATGAAACAAAATCATTTGCAACACTTGAACACACAAATTTGGTGACCCAGAAACCTTCCAAATAGAAAGTAAAACTGGGGTGGGGATGAAACCCACAAAGCTTCGTTACTGCAGTATGAAGTTAGCTAGTTAAGGCTTACAATGACCACTTCTGGTGATCTTCCCTGTTAGGAGCACAAAGGATTGCTAGATCCACCTTGTTAGAGGATTTAAAAACATACAATAAAGTATGCACTCTGTTAGGAGATTTACAAAATACTGTTAAGTCTACCTTGTTAAAGGATTTACAAAAACTGATTCACCTGTTAGAATGAAACAGTGGATTTGATTGCAACTGGTTGCTGATAAGATCCGCTATGCTCTGATTCACCTTGATGTGATAGATAAAAATTTTCTGCTCCAAAACTCGACCTTGATGAATACCTTCACAACTCAGCACACATACTTTCGCACACATGTATTTCTTTCACACTTTCACAGTTTCATTCATTACAATTTCTATTGCCATTGCAATTGCTTTTCATCTCATTTCTTACTTTGAATGATACAATACATTGCATATATATACCATCCAAATAAACAATACATGCAAGGTCGGCCAAAACAACAAGTGCAAATCTCTCTACAAAGTTGGCCCAAGGTAAAAACTTGGGTTCACTGAACTGACTCGGTGTCCACTGCGTTACTCGGCATCGTCATGCACTCGGTAGAAGTGAAGGCACGGTTCATACTAAACACTTTGAGTAGTTCTAAACTCGGTAACCACTGGAGACTCGGTAGAAGAGATGACACTCGGTGAATACTTCTATCTGAACTGTAGATCAGTGATCAAAGGAAATGCTCGATAGAACCTTGTGACTCGGTGATAGTTAGTTTCCTTGATAACCGTCTGAGCTCGGTAAAATTAATTTCCTTGATAACCGTCTGAGCTCGGTAAAATTAATTTCCTTGATAACCGTCTAAGCTCGGTAAAATTAATTTCCTTGATAACCTCAGGAGCTCGGTTATCATGAAGTTCTCGATCAATACTAAGTACATCTTTACTCGGTAAAAACTGATTCCTTTCTTTACCTCGAACACTCGGTAAACACTGGCTGCTTTGTTCACCTCAATTACTCGGTAAACACTGACTTCTTTGTTCACCTTGATTACTCGGTAAACACTGACTTCTTTGTTCACCTTGATTACTCGGTAAACACTGATAACTAGGTAAAGCTTGGCTTACAAAGGAATGTCCGGTGAGAGCTCGGTAAGCATTCAGAATCCAATAAGTGTTATAACTAATGACAAAAATGTATCATAATGCCAACAATCTCCCCCTTTGGCATCAGTGACAAAAACACTTATGAGACAAAATTTATCTGACATGCTGATGACTGATTCTGAATATACATAGCTTCATTATATACAACTCCCCAATAGAATGTTCATACAGTGTTTACATGAGCTGTATATCTCTTTCTTTGTACAATTTCTCTGAAAACACTTAGTCACCCATAGTATACATATCCAACAATAATCTCCCCCTTTTTGACAATAATGCCAAAGAATAAAAGAATATATATACTTATATAGAAACACCAAAATGAGAGATGAACTCTGAATGTACTTGGAGAATAAGCTGGAGAGTCTTATCCCAATTCTCTTGCAAAATTTTGCAAGTGGAAAGAGCTACTTGAACTTCAGCCGAAAGTTCAATCACATGGTCTGCAATGGAGAAGTTATTATCATGGATTAATGTCTTTGAATGTGCAATGTGCTTCTACATTGAATCCATGATGGTAAGGATCATGTTTTGGATATCTATCAATGTAGATCGGATCCTTGCCTCTTCTCTCAACAGCTCTGCCTGCTTCTCTAACAAAAATTTGATCCTAAGGTGATGAGATGAGCTTGAACTGGGGTCAAGCTTCAAGTTCTGTGCACTCACCTTCAGATCTTCATCAATTTTGTTTAGTTTCTCTCTTATTCCCTTAGTGTACTCGGTAACATCACAAAGTTTAGCAAAAAGAGATGTTACATTATTAAAAGAATTTTCCATATCTGCCAAAACTGAGGTTAATGCAACCTGATTTATTGCAATGTTCTGGGCAATGTGCCCCAATACCTTATTATCAAATTTCTTTTCTGCACGCTCAATTAGCTTTTCTTGTCCGGAGGCATCTTCATTGAATTTATTAACATCCTCTTCCAATTGAATCAAAATGTGTTGAGAAGTATCAACATCAACACCTATAGCCTCAGTAATTATGTTTCGGGCATCCTCAATTATCCTATATTCCTTATCCCTTTTTGATCTTAACTGCATCTGAGTAGCCTTTTTCTCAATAAGTTGACTAGCATACCTCATTTCTTCAATGGTAGCATTATCAAAGTCAATCTTTGGAATTACTATCTCTGTGTCCAAGTCAATGTCTTCAGGAATTTCCTTTCCAGTGATCATAAGTCTTAATGGTTGCTTTTGTTTGACTTCTGAGATGACTGGTTTGACCTTTGGGATAGACACAACAGTAGAGATAGAAGGACTAGTAGTAAAAACTGGGATGCTTGAGATTTGAGTGCCAATAGGAGTATGTACAGGGTCAAAAATTTGAATACTGGCCAAAAATAGTGATACACTCGGTAATATAGTATCTAAGCTCACTGTGCCTAAAGTAGATGGCAACAAAATTGTAGAACAAATTGGAGTAGTCAAAATTGGAGAACTCACAGCAATACCAACTGATGATGATGGAGTCGAGGAGGCCAACTCGGTAGATGAAGAGGGGTGCAGCTCGGTAGACAAAGAGGGATGCAGCTCGGTAGATGAAGTGGTAGTCACTTCCACTGATGATACCTGGAGCTGAGATATGGCAGGTGTAGATGGTAAATCTGGTGTAGATGAACCTGTTGAAGCTGACTCCAACCTTGATGATGTTACAGGTTTAGCTGGGGAGTGAGGAAGGGATGCAATAACTGCTGCTGCAATTTTTACCGTATCATCCTCCTTATCTTCCTCTTCAGCTTCTTCCTCTTTGTCTTCTTCCTCTTTCTCTTCCATTATTGCATGCAATTCTCTTGGTGTAACTGTGATGGATGGAGCGCTATCTGATTCATCACTGCTGTTGCTGCTGTCATTATCCTTTATTTCTACTGGGTCTACACTAGGTTTATGTAGATGATAGATGTTTTTCCACATGTTTGTAGCATCATTTACAACATGCTCTATATCTTTGATCAAAATCAAACAAGTGTGAAATCTGATCATCATTTTACCTTCATGGGTTTTCAATTCAGATTTTACCTCTGCTTCAGTGAGACTAGGCCGAAGATTCTTCAGGGATTGCTCATATATATCTTTTACCGTCTTGGTGGCTAACTCCCATCTTGACTATACTCTCTCCAGTAATTCTTTAGAGATATGAGGAGCAATCTGGTCTGGGGAGTATTTCCATTTTCCCATTTTGTTAAGTACCAGTTCCTCAATCTGCATTTTCTCTGCATCAGTCCTTGTCTCAAATTTCAATGCCTTGAAATTTGCGATGCCAGTTCTTTCTTCTAATGATTTGAGCCTTTGCTCAAATTTAGGTGTAGGCTTGACCAATACAGGTTCCTGAACACCTTTTCTTGTCCTCCGAGTAAATACTGCAGTAGGCTGCTTCTTGGGCTTGGTAATGATTGCCTTGCCTTTCTTCTTTGCCAGTTTCTCTTCTTCTGATTCTTTTTCTCCTTCTTCTTCTTTTTCACTTTCTTTATCTTCACCTTGTCCCTCGGTGAGCATAAGAGGACCTATTGCAGTTTTCAGTTTGGCCACTTTCCTCTTACCTTTGCTGATGGCCTGTGGAATTTTGATTTCCAGTTCAATTCTGGCCTTTGCTTCATCATAAGTACCAAAAATCTGTTGCCTTGGGTCTACTGGCTCATTTACCAGTGCTTCAATGATATCCCTTGTTTCATCAATATTTACCTCATATGGAAGAGGTTTCACCCATACAACTCGGGGTCTAACTGCCTGTATGTACACCTTGTCACAGTCAACCATGAAACAAACATCATTCTTATACTCTTCAACAATTTTTGGAGGTATTCTGAATCTGTTGTTCATCCTTTCCTTGAAATCTTCAAAATAATTATCCATTACTTTGTCAAAATTCATACCCATTTCTACTATGAATTCATTTATTTGATACAAAATTGGAGTATCTTTCCTCCATACAACTGCACCCTTAGATGGAAAGAATTTTTGTACATAGAAAAATAAACAAACTAGCAAAGAACCAAATTTACAAGGGTTTTTCTTTGCAGTCCTTATGCTATCCATGTTTTTATTGAATTGTTTTAATAGCACATCAGCTAGGTCAAACTCCATATTTTTCTTTACAATTTTATATGCCAAATCTACAGCCTCACAGGGTACACTATTCAGCCTGCTGGAACTATACAGTTTGTATGCAATAACACAAATACCAAATTTCAGTTCTATATCTGAAACATTATTGAGCTTTAAACCTCTGCCATCCCATTCAGCTTGGGTTTTCCTCTGTAACTCATCCCGTCCTAGGGTTTTGGTGGTTTTGGCTTTGCTGAGCATTGGGAGACCCGTGATTTTGTGAATCATCTTTTTGGTTATCAAAACGGGTTGTTCCAACCACAACTGACCATTATGCACACGGCTTAAGATATACCTCACCCATTTCACTTGGAAACTCCTTAGCAGATGCGGGATATGGGTTAAGCCTTTGGTTTCCAAATGTTTGAACTCAAGTTTTAGGGTTCCATCCATGCATAACTCAGCTAGGGTACTATCCATATCTAGTGTCCCTATTTCTTGCACAGTACACTTGAAATGAGTACGAATATCATTGATTAGAAGTACCTTTGGAGGGATTTGCGTTGAGCTCCATGCGGGTCGAGTGATTCAGCGATGGCAGGAACAATTTTGAAATTGGGCGCCTTCCATTCGACTCCCTTCACAAGAATTTCATAACCTCTCTTTGCCTTGCTGCTGCTGGTGCTTGCGGATGCCATTGCTGCTCGGTGAGTGAAAAGGTTTCGTAAGAATACTTTGCTGGAAAATCTTTTCAAATCTCTTGAACTCACTTGAAAGCCCTTTTTCTTCTGTGTAAATCTCAAATTCATGGTGAAAAATGAGGTTGAAATCTGCCCTTTTGATGAAAAATTTGCCATTAATGTTCAGTACGGAGGTAGCTGCGATCGACAGACTGTCATCCACTAGTTCAGCTTAAACTTCGCAACTCGGTGACCAAAAGAAAATAGGTTAAACCGACCTTAACTCGGTAAGAGAAGAACCAACCATGCTCGGTAAGTGCAACCTGGTGAAAGAAGCCTTATTGCACCCGACTGAGCTCGGTAAGGTCATGTACCGACCATGATCTTGATGTATCTGAAATACTGATTTGATCATATTTTCATTCTAGGACTGCTTAGGATATTGCTTTGTAGATACAGTCCTGGTCTTATCTTGATGAGTCTTAATTGGAAATGGTAGAGTCACTCACTTCTTGAGTGACCATTCCATCACTTGAATTATCTGGCTCGGTAGACTTTGGAATCCATTGCTGCTTCATTTGCTTCCGAATATTGTCTACTTTGATTTTCTTCTCATCCTTGACTTTCTTTATGTTCATGCAGTTTTTAGATATATGACCAAGTTCTATACATGTATAACATCTTATAGTGATATCCCTTCTTCTTAGGTGATGCCTTGCACAGTTTATGCCATTATGACCATATTCTCCACAATAATGACATCTGCACCAAGTGCTGTAGTCCCAACCAAATATTGCTTTGACAAGTTGTTCAGCTGGATTAAATGATTTGGATTTGCATTGTGATGCCTTATGACCTTGCTTTTGGCATTTGTGACATTTACCTTCAAATTTTGGTTTCTCTTTGCATTCATTGGCTTTGTGTCCATGCTGATTGCAATTGTAGCACTTTCCATTAAATTTGCCTTTTCTATTGCTCCAACATCTGTTAGATGTATGACCTAACTTACCACAGTGGCTGCAAGTAGGTCTTTGATTCTTTTGAGTACCCTGTTTGGAGGATTCACCTTCTTCCTTGTATCCAAGGCCTGCTTTACCATTTTGTTTATGAAAATTTTCTTCATTTTGCAGATTCAATTGATCCATGTCCTTTTGAGATTTTACCATTCTCTCATTGACTTGTTTTTCAGAGATTAGATCACTTTGTAAGCTTGCATTGATTTGCCTTTCAGTAATTAAGTCATTTCTCAAATTCTCATTCTCAGATCTCAGATTCATAATTTCTTCATTTGCATTAGATAATTGAGTTACAAGATTTTCAAGCTGAGAGGATTGATTATTCCTTACCTCTAAGTCTTCAGCTGCCTTGTTCCTTTGCTCCAAGATTTTGCATAGCCTGATGGACTGGATTCCTTGTTCCCTTTTGAGCTTTCTTACTTCTTCCTGCAGAGATCCATTCTTTTCTAAAAGTTCTTTGATTGCTTTGTCAGCTTCATTTGAACTACTTGATGGTGAGAGATCTTCAATCTTTTCTTCAACATACTGATGGTCATTCATTTGCTTTGCAAGTTCTTTTCTTCTTTTCAAGGATTGTGAAAGATGCTCTTTTGCTTCATTGAGTTGAGTCATGGCCATTTTCAGATCTAGCTTTTCATTCTCAATAGTTTTGTCAAGTCTGAATATCTCCATTGTCCTTGATCTTTGCTCAAGCTGTGAAAATTTTATCTTGAGAACCTTTTAGCTCTGATACCAATTGTTGGAAATATTCAAGATGTGACAAGTTATTGAGAGGGGAGGGGTGAATCAGTAACTTTTAAAATTTCAAACAATAAAACTGCATACTGATATATTCACCATTCATCCAAGTAACCTACTGTAAGAATGAAACAAAATCATTTGCAACACTTGAACACACAGATTTGGTGACCCAGAAACCTTCCAAATAGAATGTAAAACTGGGGTGGGGATGAAACCCACAAAGCTTCGTTACTGCAGTATGAAGTTAGCTAGTTAAGGCTTACAATGACCACTTCTGGTGATCTGCCCTGTTAGGAGCACAAAGGATTGCTAGATCCACCTTGTTAGAGGATTTACAAACATACAATAAAGTATGCACTCTGTTAGGAGATTTACAAAAGACTATTAAGTCTACCTTGTTAAAGGATTTACAAAAACTGATTCACTTGTTAGAATGAAATAGTGGATCTGATTGCAACTGGTTGCTGATAAGATTTGCTATGCTCTGATTCACCTTGATGTGATAGATAAAACTTTTCTGCTCTAAAAATCGACCTTGCTGAATACCTTCACAACTCAGCACACATACTTTCGCAGGCATGTATTTCTTTCACACTTTCGCAGTTTCATTCATTACAATTTCTATTGCCATTGCAATTGCTTTTCATCTCATTTCTTACTTTGAATGATACAATACATTGCATATATATACCATCCAAATAAACAATACATGCAAGGTCAGCCAAAACAACAAGTGCAAATCTCTATACAAAGTCAGCCCAAGGTAAAAACTCGGGTTCACTGAACTGACTCGGTGTCCTTCTGATACTCGACGTCCATTGCGTTACTCGGCATCGTCATGCACTCGGTAGAAGTGAAGGCATGGTTCATACTAAACATTTCAAGTAGTTCTAAAATCGGTAACCACTGGAGACTCGGTAGAAGAGATGACACTCGGTGAATACTTCTATCTGAATTGTAGCTCGGTGATCAAAGGAAACACTCGATAGAACCTTGTGACTCGGTGATAGTTAGTTTCCTTGATAACCGTATGAGCTCGGTAAAATTAATTTCCATGATAACCATCTGAGCTCGATAAAATTAATTTCCTTGATAACCATCTGAGCTTGGTAAAATTAATTTATTTGATAACCTCAGGAGCTCGGTTATCACAAAGTTCTTGGTCAATACTAAGTACATCTTTACTCGGTAAAAACTGATTCCTTTCTTTACCTCAAACACTTGGTAAACACTGGCTGCTTTGTTCACCTCGATTACTCGGTAAACACTGACTTCTTTGTTCACCTTGATTACTCAGTAAACACTGATAACTAGGTAAAGCTTGGCTTACAAAGGAATGTCCGGTGAGAGCTTGGTAAGCATTCAAAATCTAATAAGTGTTATAACTAATGACAAAAATGTATCATAATGCCAACACTTTGTACTTCTGATTTGAATTCTGTAGTTGCAACTTGACTTGATCTTGGACCTCTTTAATAGCTTCAGCAAATTCTTCAGCATGTGAACTACTTGGAAAAGTATTTGGAAGTTCCCTCAACTCGAGAATTCCTCTTGGATGTGTACCATACACAATCTGAAATGGAGATTTCCCTGTACTTCTATTCATTGTATCATTGTATGAGAATTTAGCCTGAGCAAGTACAGAATCCCACTTTTCTCCATGTTGTTTTGTAAGGCACCTTAATAAGTTTCCCAAAGATTTGTTGACAACTTCTGTTTGGCCATCGGTTTGTGGGTGATATGCAGATGAAAAAGACAAATTTGTGCCAAGTTTCTTCCAAAGGGTCCTCCAAAAATGACCCACAAATATGCCATCTCTGTCTGAAACAATATTCAGTGGTAATCCATGAATTTGCACTATCTCCTTGAAGAATAAATCTGCAATGTATGATGCATCTTTGGTGGATTTACATGGTAAGAAATGTGACATTTTATTGAACCTATCCACAACAAAAGAAATGCTATCAAACCCCTTCTGAGTTCTTGGTAATCCCATAACAAAATCCATACTAATACTTTCCCATGGTCGTGAAGGAATAGGTAAGGGCTGATAGAATCCTACGTTGGTACTTTTACCTTTACTTTTTTGATAAATGGTGCATTCTTCCACAAATTTCTTGACATCCTTTTGTAACTTTGGCCAAAAATAGTTTCTACGAACCAGCTCTAAGGTCTTATCTAGTTCAAAATGACCAGATAATGCTCCACTATGTTTCTCCTATATGATATTATCTCTCATTGAACACTTTGGGATGCAAAGTTGTCCTCCCTTGAAAAATAATCCTTCTTGAAGCAGAAAATCAGAATATTCACTATTGTACCTCTCATCCAAATTAATACATGCCTGATAGATGTCCTTGAAATCAGCATCATCAACATACATACCTTTCAGATTTGAAATGCCTGTAGTTTCCAACTGAATTTGTGACATAGTTAAAGTTCTCCTGCTTAATGCATCAGCAACCTTATTTGTTACTCCCTTCTTGTGCTTAATAGAAAACGTGAATGTTTGCAATGTCTCTACCCATTTCATGTGCCTATGATTCAATTTCTCTTGACTGTTTATGAAACTAAGTGCTTGGTTATCTGTGTATACAATAAATTCCTTGGGTAGCAAATAGTGTCTCCATTTCTTCAAGGTTTGAACAAGGGCATACATTTCCAAATTGTATGATGAATATCTCTATTTGGCTTCACTGAGCTTCTCACTGAAAAAGGCTACAGGTCTATCCTCTTGACTAAGAAAACCTCCTATGGCTATGTTGCTTGCATCACATTCTATCTGAAAGACTTTATTAAAATTAGGAAATGCAAGGACTGGTTGTTGGGCCACTTTTTTCTTAAGAAGTTCAAAGGCTTTATTGGCTTCAGCTACCCAAACAAATTTACACGTCTGCCCTCCTTTTATAGTATTCAAAATAGGTGCACAAATGAAACTAAAATTTTTGATAAACTTTCTGTAGAAAGTGGCTAACCCATGAAAACTTCTAACTGCTGCAATAGTTCTAGGAGTTGGCCATGAAAGAATTGCATTTACCTTATCTTGATCCATCTTGAGCGTTCCTTTTGAGATCACAAAGCCAAGGTATGTTAGTTCCTCTCGCATAAAACTACATTTCTCCATATTGATCATTAACTTTTCCTCTTGTAACCTTCTCAACACCAAATCTATGTGTTTCAGATGCTCCTCTTTTGTTTCGCTGAAAACCAAAATGTCATCTAGATACACTATCACAAACTTTCCTGTAAAATCTTTCAAAACTTCATTCATCAGCCTCATAAATGTACTAGGAGCATTAGACAATCCAAATGGCATTACCTTCCATTCATATAATCCCTCATTTGTCTTAAATGTTGTTTTCCATTCATCTCCTGGCCTAATTCTTATCTGATGATACCCACTTTTTAAATCAATCTTTGAAAAATATCTTGCTTTCCCTAAACAATCCAGTAAATCTTCTATTCTAGGCATTGGAAATCTGTACCTTATAGTGATCTTGTTTAGTGCTCTTGAATCTGTGCATAGTCTCCATGTTCCTTCTTTCTTTGGTGCTAGGATTGCAGGTACTACACATGGGCTTAAACTTTTACCAATCAAACCAGCCTCGAGCAACTCTTCAATTTGTCTTGCCATTTCTTCATTTTGTTATGGTGTTAGCTTATATGCCGCCTTGTTGGGTAATGTTGATCCTGGTATGAGATCAATACAATGACTGATTTCTCGCATTGGTGGGAGACTTCTTGTTATTCCATCAACTATAATTTCTTTGTACTTGTCCAGAATTGATTCCACTTCTTCAGGCACCCATTCCTTCTTCTTTTCTGTCACTTCCACCTTCAAGTTTGAAGACTCCATCTCTGAATTTTCTTCCTCAGTCAGATTTTCAGCATCATTCTGTAATTTATTTTTGAGTACAGGAACCAGTGCAAAGAGTGACACTTCTTTCCTTTCACCTCTTTCAAAAATTCTTTCTTACCCATCACCATAACTTTGGCTTCTACGGCTTTTGATTCTTCTTGACTTGGCTCAACTAAAGGTATCAATTCAATGACCTTTCCATTTTTTGTAATGGTATACGTATTCTTCACTCCATCGTGATGTGCCTTGAGATCATATTGCCATGGTTTGCCAAAAAGTAAATGGCATGCATCCATATTAACAATATCAAACAATAATCTATCTTTATAGGCTCCAATCTGAAATTCCACCCAAGCTTGCTCTTCTACTATAGTCTGTTGTCCTTTATTTAACCAAGATACTTTGTAAGGATACGGGTGTTGTATTCTTGGTAGCTTTAACTTTTCCACCATTTCAAGAGACACAAAATTTTTTGTAGAACTAGAGTCTACCAGTACCTTACAAACTTTTCCTCCAGATTTACAGGTAGTTCTGAAAATGGACTTCCTTTGTGGTGGTCCTTCTTTGACAGGAATTTTCAATAGTGTTCTTCTCATGATAAGTGCTTCCCCCTTTTCTGGATAACCATAACTTTTTGAATCTTCTTGTATATCAGATTCTTGTGTTAGGTGTATTCTCTTTTTGCCATGAGTACTAGAGCTTTCTTTTGCTAGACATTTGTGTGCCATATGACCTTCCTGATTACAGTTGTAGCATCTTATTGGTCCATTCGTCCTTCCTGGTGACCTTCCTCTAAAATTTGGCCTTCTACCTTTGAAACTTCCTCTGAAATTATCAAACTTGTTAACTTCATTATGCAGCTCTGTTTGTGGTTGAAAATTTGGACTTCTTCCTCTAAATGTACCTCTTCCTCTGAATGGCTGCCTTCCTCTGCCTCTGTTGTTATTTTCTTGTCTCCTTTTGATTTTCTCTTCCACCTTCAAAGCTAGATGATAGCACTTAGCTACGGTGTTAGGACTTAGAAACTGCAACTCTTCTTGTATGTTCATCCTCAAACCATTTAGGTATCTTGCTACCTTTATACTCTCAGGTTCTGCAAATTTTGACCATAGACTTAACTTCTGAAATTCTTCTGTATAAGTACAGACATCCATATCCCTTTGTCTGAGATTTTGCCTCTTCTGATGCAACTGTACCTCATAGTCTTCAGGGAGATACATCTCTCTTATCATTGACACCATCTTCTTCCATGAACAAATCTTCCTTTTATCCTCTTTTACCCTTTCTTCTTGCACAAAATTCCACCATGTAAGGGTTGCTCCCTTCATTCTAGATTTAGCTAATTTAACTTGCTATGATTCTGAAACTTTCTCATATTCAAAATGATTCTCTAGAGCTTCAATCCATTCCAATACTAATTCAGCATCCATCTTTCCTATAAACATCGATAACTCAACAGATTTTCCTCCCAAAGCCTTTAAAGCTTTAAAAAATGGCTTCTCATTCTCAGATATTTCATCTTCTTCACTGTCGGGTATGTCTTCCTCTTCTTCCATTTCTACTTTTATTTCTTTCTTCTCAACTACATTTTGCATATATTCCAACTTATTGGCTAATTCTGCCACTATCCCCTTCAACTCTCTATTCTCTTTCTGGAGAAGTTCTTCTTGCTCCTCGACTTTCTTCGCTAACTCTACATTGGTCACCATCTTGTTTGACCCTATTGAAGAATCTTGATCAGGGGCGTTCAACATATAACTTCACAACTTGCAACTCTCAAGCTCTGATACCAAAAATGATGTAGAGCCACACCTTGGAAAACTCAGGAGGAATCAATCACTCAATTGAGTTGCTTCAAGGGGCATCTACAACCTTCAGGATCACACATTAAAATTAGATTCAATAAACAAAACTTTGAAAATAAAATCCCCCAAAATATCTTCTTTCTGCCTTCGGATAGACTCACACTCAGACATGAATAACTTTTGAACCAGAAAATATTTACTCAATCCAACCATTGATATTTGGTGTAACTAGGTTTCAAACAACATATAAAAATTTGAGAGAAATCCAATGGTTCAAACCCAAGATATTGACCCTGCATCAGAGTACATTTTTTTTGAAAATAAATCCCCCAAAATATCTTCTTGCTACTTTCAAATAGACCCTCACTCAGACATGAATAACTTTCAAACCAGAAAAGATTTACTCAATCCAACTACTTATATTTGGCATAACTAGGTTTCAAACAACATATAAAAATTTGAGAGAAATCCAACGGTTCAAATCGGAGATATTGATCCCGCATCAAAGTACATTCTTCTGCAATTGTTATTCCCTAAACTGATTGCCATGAGAAATATATAAAGCATAACAGTAGAACCATAATCTTGAAAAAAAAACACAGGAGACCAAAGGAGACATAAAAATTCCCATTCCTCCCCAAGTTTGAATCTTTTTTACATAAAATATTGGCTTTTTAATAACCAAAGTCTGACTAGCCTTGTTGTCCAGTAGTAATAAAAATGTTTTCTTTTCCATCTAAGAATAGGAATTTGAGAGACGTTTTACCATCAATACCATGCAGAAATCATGGATATTCTTGTAACTAGTAAGAATAGGAATCATCAATACCATGCAACAATCATGGATATTCTTGTAACTGCTAAGAATAGGAATCTAAAAGATGTTTTACCATCAATACCATGCAACAATCATGGATATTCTTGTAACTACTAAGAATAGGAATCTGAAAGACGTTTTACCATCAATACCATGCAGCAATCATGGGTATTATTGTAACCGCCTATTATCTGTCACCAGTATTTGATGGAATTCTCTTTAATTATTTAGCACAACTATGAATTAAAAAAACTATTCTAATTTTAAAATCCACACACCTAGTCCTAGGTGGCTATATTTGGAGAGCTCATCGAATTGCTACTCTAGGTATGCCACCACATGTAGGACATTATTGAAAACATTTAAATTTAAAACACACAAAACGTAAAACATTACTTATCATATTTTTTTCTCTGCTACTTCAGTAGAATCATTATGTGTCAACAAGCCCACCCATCTTGTGGTTGATAAGCTGAAGTCAACATCATCAAGGCCTGCATCTAAAATTTGACCATGCCCTACACTAGCTAAAGGGTCTATACTACTATGTATATGTTCCTTTATAACAAAAGAGTTGTCAGTAGGTAGATCATATGTGTACTACCACCATGGGCACTGCCTAATCAAGGAGAGGAATGTGGTTGAGGATGTGACACAATACCACCATGGACACAATGTCAAACATCTGATATGGGTATGCCAAGATGCTCTAATATAAATCTACATAAATATAATAGTTCCTTACCAAGACTACTCATAGTATCTCATGCCAACACTTTAGTGAGACCCTCTAAGCTAGTCAGTAAAGGGATGCCTATTGCACTGTACAAGTCTCTTGAAGATGAAGCACCGGGTGATGATCTCAAACACTAACGTAACATAAAATATTGGCCAACCTCATCATTGAAATAGATCTAATAGCTATGGAAATGTCTCCAACTCCTTGAATCACTCCCCATAACTGTGTACTATGCATGGTCTCATTACCTAACAGACCTAATATAGGGGAAATAGCAGGTGCCCTCTCTTTGACAATCAACCTATGTGTTAGTGGTGGATGAAACAACTGCCTATAAACTAGTCTACCACACCCCTATCTTAAATGTGATGGTAAATAAGTGTATTTCACTACCCTATGTAAGCAAACCTCAACATAAAGGTGTTGTGCAAAATAGAGTGGAATTTGGTCATTATTTGGATAATGACCATGAGTAGGAAGGAAGCATGGGCATATAAATGAGGCCATCTGTGGATCTATACACCTAAGGGGAGAATATTGCTTCACATACTTTAGTGGAATATAATGATGGAAACATTCCCTCTTCAATGTCTCTTTGGACACTAAGCCCTGAACCTACTACAGTGAGAGCCCTGAAGAGACCTCTCGTCTCTTACTATCAAGGACAATCTGTATAGTATGTACAAAAAATGGAGTAGCACCATGAATCTCATCTCTAATATATGCAAGAATATGAAAGATTCTCTAACATGTACTACTATACACACTAGAGCATGTGCCACTAGCCAAGGATTTATGAAGTCTATGAATCTCTTGGTTAGTGCAATCATAGAGCATGTTGGGTGGGATAGGCTACTGATCTATAGGAATAACACATTGCTCGAGGGGGATAGGCTATTTCTCAAAGGGGATAGAAGGTTTTTGCTACTCAAGGGGGATAGTAGGCTACTTCTTGGGAGGGATGAGAGGCTACTACTTAGGGTGAATAGGAGGCTACTCAGGGGGGGATAGGAGGTTGTTGATCTACCATGTGAAGGTCAATGTATGTAGTATGCCTATGTCTATATAATGTGTAATCCTAAAATTAAAATTAAAATATGAAATTTTTAATAAACTTGAAATTTATCAAGTACAATGACATTTAAGAAACTAATATATAATATGTGTAAACATGAAACAAACATAACATTTATACATACAGTACTACATGTGTGAACACAAATTAAATAATAGGTGTATTTAAAGTTAGAATATTACTTGGTTAGGTTAAATTAATTTGATTAGGGTTGATGTTCTTGAGGTTAATGTTTTATCATGATTATGAAACTTATATTATGTATGGTTATAAGGTTAATTTTAGGGTTACTTGGTAAATTTTCATTAAGTTAGGTTTAGGAAAATATTTAGGGTTGTAGGGTTAAAGTCCAAGTGTGTGTTTAGAATAGTGTTCTATGTCAAAAGTAAGCTATTATGATAGGTTATAGTTAGGATTAGTGCTATAAAATTGTTAGAACTCTATCTAGTTAGTGTTAAGAACTTAGAGTTAATTTTAGGGTTACACTTAAAGTTAAAAATTTACCTGTTTAGGCTAAATTAATTTGATTAGGGTTTCAACATTCTTGAGGAAAATATTTACCTAGCTCCTAGGGTTAAAGGAGTGTGTGTTCATAATAGTGTTTTATGTCGATGTAGAATCATGATTGAAATGTTACCTAGAAAGTTAATATATAATGTTTAGGATTAGTGTACAAATCTCTAGATTAAATTTCTTAGTTAGGAAATTCATAAATTAGCCTACTTTTTAGGGTTAAGAAGTGAGGATCATGCTATAATAAGTTAAAGTTAGAAAATTAATATCCATGCTTAGGTTTACTAATAACTTTTGGGTTAAAATGATATAACTTTATGTTTAAATGTTTATGTTTCTAAGGTCACTTAGATTTTATGGAACTTACATGGTTATTCTATCAACTTTTCTTCATTCTAGGGTAAATATATAGCATGAGTTCATTAGAGTTAAGATTAGGATTAAATTTACATGAGGGTTAGCATTGCAATACATGAAATTTCTAGGGTTAGGATTGAATGATTAGATTTGTTTAAATTAGATTAGGTTATATCTAGTCAAGGTTTAATTAGAATTTCAAGATTAGGGTGAAGAGGTCAAGGTGAAGTTTATAAACTAGGGTTCATATATATATATGTGTGTGTGATAGGTAACCATTGTCCAACTAATGTTAAAGGGTTAACTCATTGAAATTAAATTATTGGAGGTAACTTGGTTAAGATTTAAAAACACAAACACACACACACATGTACATGTATATGAACTTAAATTTTAATATATTATATTGTTTGAACATTTGTACATTAAAAATTTAAATACGTATGTGTACATATCCACAATATGTTCATGTATGTACAACATGATGTTACATGTGTGTATGCATATATACATGCATGATATATGCATATACATGATATATATGTTCATATATAAAAAATAAATAAATAAATTGAAGAACAAAACATATAAAATGTAACTAAAACCATAAAAAACAAAAAAAAAACATATAAAACCAAATCCATACCTTTTTTAAAGGTCAAATTTTGGATTCCCTTTCTCTAAACTTGTTTTTGTTCAAAACTTGCTATAGTTGAAGAAAATGATAGCATGGGGTCCCTATGGACTTTTTACATGCTTTCCAATTTTAATAGTTTTTATTGAAACTATACTAAGTAGTTTTGATCGAAACTACTTAGTATAGTTTCGATCAAAACTATACCACCCAACAATAGATTTAATAAATTGTGGTTGGGTTTATAATTTCGATAGAAACTATCCTATAAATTTCAATCAAAACTTATAAGATAGTTTATATCGAACTAAAAAGAGCTAATAGTTTTGACAGAAACTTTGTGTTTTTTGTTTTGTTTTGATAGAAACTAATTTCTAAAGTTTCTATCAAAAATTTGAAGTAAAATGTTTGTGGTTACGCAATTTTGGAGGATTTGCTTCCTCTAAAAAAGTGTAACCCACTATTGTGGGTTCACTTCTATTGTTCTTCTTTTCTAGACATCTAGTAGCACTATGACCAACCTCATTGGAATTAAAACACAAGATAGGTAACTTACCTTTGAATTCTCCTTTACCTCTATGAAATCTTCTTGCTAGTAGTGCTTTAAGTTGTTCTATATTGTCCTCATTTGTATTACTATAATTGGAAACATATTTTACCTTTTTCTTCTTCTTCTCATTAGGTTCCTTCAATTACAACTTAGCTTTGAAAGTAGATTCAACATTGTCATATTTGAAGTCCTTAAAATTAGATAGCTCAAAAATAGTGAGCCTACCTACTAGACCTCCAAGAGTCAGATTAGAACCTAGTATACATCTTAGTTCTTGTATTGTAGAAAATCTAATAACATAGATGGGCAGTAGTGATCTTAGAACTTTTCTTAATATAGTATGGTCATCTATCTTACCTGTAGCTCCTCTTATAGCATTAACAACCTCTTTTATTCTAGAGTAATATTGAGCAATATTCTCACCTTCTTGCATCCTCATATCACCAAACTTACCTCTAAGACTTTTAGATTCGGCTCTAAAAATATTTGCACCTCCTCCATATATGGTGTGAAGAGAATCCCATATCTTCTTTGTACTATCACAACACTTGATGTCATCAAACTTGGCATAACTTAGAGCAGTGGTAATCTCCGAAATTGCCTAATTTTGTTCTTTCTTCTTTTTTAGATATTCAAAAGTTAGGGCTCCAATAGGATCAACATGCTTAGTGGTGATGGTACATTATGCATGGTCTCCAAGACCTCCTAGGTGTAGCTTCATTAGACTTTGTCATGCAAGAAGGTTTTTCTTGTTAAGAATGGGTACCTCTCTTTTTGGCATCGTGATCATTTTCTTCTAATACCTTGAAACTAGTCCTCTTAAGTAGATGACTTTGATACCAATGGTTGGAATTCTTTAGAATAACTGAGAGAGGGGTGAATTAGTTATCCAAGGTCTAGATGTAAAAATAAAAATTTTCCTAGCTTGGTGAACTCATCCATAAAACATATTCATGCATGCCTCCATTAGATCATACAATCACTTAAAATTGTAGATTAATATCCTAAGTCAAAATAACTTTGTCAAAATGTAAACATGAAACATAACACATACAATAACACATTTAACACAAGGATTTTATGTGGACACCCAATTTGGGAAAAATCACCTATAAAATATTTACTAATTCTAACTCATCTTAAGTGATGTGTTGTGAAATATCATCTATGTTAAAGGTTACAATACACAGTGTTAAATGTGACCTATTAGAGGATTTCAATCACCTTGCTAGGAGTGAGCCTTTTTAGAGGATTTTAAATCATTTAGGTGGAATGTCCCCCAGCTAAATTATTTACAAATTATTGTTAGGTCAATCTTAATCAAAATGATGCATCGTAGACTGGTACAATGGCTAGAAAATAACAATAAGGCTTTGTTTGAAAACAAATTAGAACTCACTCGAATATTATAGATCTAAGTTTTAGTGCTCCATTCTACTTGTCTTTCTCACACTTTAGCTCTGATAGCTTGTTCACCCTTCAAAGATTTTTACTCTTAAGCCTTCTTGCTTTGCTTTCCAATAGCAGTCTCTTTTATTTGGTCATTAAATGAAACAATACCTAATACCTCTTGTCTAACATAGGTTCTTGAACATGACGAACTTTTCTTTTGGACAACCATCCTTATAAATAGAAAATTAATATAATTTCCTATTTAGCTTCAATCATCCATTTTAGGGTTAGGTAGGATTAGGTGGGATTCAATGATTCTACACATCTTTTCATTTGAGTCCCTCATAGAAAATTCTTCTTAAATACTCTTTGAATTCACCTAAAAATACTTTACCATGAATTCAATGCCACCAACTCATCATAGTTATCTATCACACCCTTCACAAAATTCAAGAAAACAAAATAGTCCGCTTAGATTTGTAAAATATCTAATTTATCATGAATAATAGGACTTGACATTAATATGCTATCACTCATCTTCCAAATTGTTCTTCCACTTGTCTTCAACTAGATCACTTGGCAAACACAAAAGTTTATTGGTGCTCAACATCAGCTAAATTTGACTTGGCCTACACTGTATCACTCGACATACATTGAAATTTCACTTTGCTTAGCTCCAACTCATTTTTTCCTTGATTTGCACTAAATTTTTTTGATACCTAATCCACTCGGTCAAGCTTGGAAGAATCAATTCTTCTTACTTGTTCTTCTAAACTTAGTCATTGTACCCAATCTTTGCACAACCATAAGTAGATTTTCAATGCACTATAACATACTAATCTTTCTACTCCTTTTCTTACCATAACTCAACCTTTCCTCTTGGTGTTTTTTTTATCTCATTTTATGAAAATCTCCTTATCAATCAAACAAATGATAGTAATCAAATCAACTAGGTAGTGATCTTACGAGCAAGTAAAAATTTTGGCATCAATGATAGAATAATGATTGAAATACATTCTCTTACTTGTATCAATCCCTTTTCAATAGAACACATGGACACTTATACTGAGACATGTTGATAGGAATGTGATTGGAGAAAAGTGGATTTTGAATAATTAGTTGAATGAGAATGGAGAGGTGGTAAGAAACAAGGCTAGATTGGTTTTCAAAGGTTATGCCAAAGAATAAGGAATTGACTATATGGTGATACTTTTGCACCTGTTGTGAGATTGGAAGGAGTATAAACTCTATTGGCTTACGTTACATACAAGAAAATCAAGGTATATCAAATGGATGCTAAATTTTCATTTTAAAATAGAATACTTGAAGAAGTCTACATTGAACAACTTGAAGGATTTGTTTAACCTAGAAAGATGGACATGGTCTACAAGTTTAATAAAAAACTATGCGGACTAGAAAAAAAAAGTCCTAGGAGGATGGTATGAAATGTTACACTCTTATCTAATCAAGATAGGATTTCCTAGAAAAAGTTAAAATGGTGATCTATATTTGAAGAAAGCAGCACAAGATATGATTTTAATTGTTGATATGTTTGTTGATGATATAATATTTGGAGGAAATGATATTTTGAGTAAGTCGTTAGATGGTCAAATGAGTACTAAATTTGAAATGTCAATGTTTCGAGAGATAAAAAAAAATTCATTGGATTACAAGTCTATTAAACACCAAAAGGTATCCATGTTAAACAATCCAAGTATGTGAAGGAGATCCTAAAAGCATTTGGGATGGATGAATCTAAACTAGTTAGTATACCTATGGTGACTAGAGTGAAATTGTCAAAGGAAGACACTACTGGTGAGGTTGATCAAACATAAATAGATCTATGATTGGAAACCTACAATACGTTGTACATTATAGATCTGATATTTCCCTAGATGTTGGAACTATTGCAAGGTTTCCACATAATCCAAGAGAAACACATTTGACTGTTGTGAAAAGGATATTCAAATATCTTAAAGGAACTAAAGATTATGGCCTATAGTATAAACAAGAAAATGACTTTAATCTTATAGTCTGCATAGATGGTGATTTGGCTAGAAATGTTGATGATAGTAAAAGAAATAGTGGAGGAGAATTTTTCATAGGACAAAAGTTGATCACATGGATAAGAAAGAAGTCAAGTTATAATTCACAATCTACTAATAAAGCTAAATATGTTGTTTCTATATTCATTTGTTCAAATATTGTATGGATCAAACAATTGTTGGAAGAAATCCAAGAAGAGGTAACCAAGCATGTCACTATTTACTACAATAACACAAGTGCTATAAATATTTCAAACAATCTAGTGATGCATACAAAGAGAAAACACATATCAATCAAGTATCATTACTTGAGGGATCAAGTTCAAGGAAAGAAAGTAATGGTTGAGTTTGTAAATTCTAAGGAGAAAATTATTGATATATTTATAAAGTCATTTCCTAAGAATGGTTTAAAGTATCTAAGAGGTAAACTAGGGGTTCTACTCCTATCTAAAATTTACTAAGAAAAGCTTTATAATGCATCAATTAATGGATGAAATGAAATATCATTTTTGAGTTGATGAAAAAAATTCACACTTTAGGAGTATTATGAAGTTGTGAAGTTAACTATGATGAATATTATGTAATATGTGCATGCAAGGTACAAAGGTAATTGCAAGATTTAATAAGTTTCATGATGAAATTTATTATGACCTTTGGTATTGTTATCAAAGGAGGAGAATAGCCTAAAAAGGGAGTGAAGTGTAACTAAAGGGGAGAATATGTTGAATACAGAGAAGATATTGAATGAGAGAAGTGTACAAATAAACCTAAGATTAGGGATCATGCCCAAGGGAGTGATATTGAGAGAAGTTGAATTTTTACTGTTGTTGCTAAAGATACATAACGAGTATCAGTTTAAAGAACTAGAATTTTAAAGTTGTATTGTTGACAATGGATACATTTGATTTTCGTATGTAATGTTTTTTAATGTAAACTCTTATGTTATGTGTTTCCATCAATGCCAAAAGAGGGGATTGTTACCCCCGATAGATATTGTAATTGATGATGAGGAGATTATTAGGTGACAATGTTATTAATCTATATAAAAGATTCATATCAGTTGTTATATTATCATTGATGTCAATTTCATAATTGGCCAGACTAAATGCTAACTCAAGAAAGTACTATATCATTTGATTGATGAAGAGGACTTTAAGAAAGTATGATAAAGTCAGAGTTGATATGTATGGTATTCAATAGTTATTTGAATGAGCTGGACAATGATTATGTAATATTGGTCCAATTACATTTTATAATCCTTTATTTTTGAGAAGTATTGAATATTAAAAGATTAACTAAGTCACCAAGTGAATGAAGGGAGAATCTATTCACTAACTGACAATAGTATTGCCCAAGAAATAGAAAAGAGGATGAAGAAAATAGTATTGCCCAAGAAAGTCAGTATTAATTGAGTTGTTTGTTGTTCGAGTAAATTTAATTTTTATAGATTGATAGCTAGATGAATAATAATGAGATATTAGAATATGAGGGTACCTTTTGATGGAAATTTGGAAAGATCAAGAAGGTCTATTGTGAGAGTCATTTTTTTTACAAGATCAATGAAAAGGAAAATTCAAGAAGGATAAGGATTGACATAAAGTTCTATGTAAAGTTATATTTTCTATGTGTTGAAATTGATTGTATGAAGGAATTCAGTTGTAAACTAAGATCAATGATTTTAATTAAGTGGAAAATGATAGAAGGATATGAAAGCACTAAGAAATATATTTAAGGAGCACAAGATGATAGTTTTATGTTGCTACTTTGAAGTGGTTGATGATTTCATTTTGATGTTGTTCAAAGAGTTGATGAAGCTAAAATAGATATGATTGAGTGATGTTATAAAAGAAAAAGTTGTTGAAGGAGAAGTAAGAAGTCTTGAGCCAAGTGAACCAATCAGAGAAAAGAGGAGAGAAGAGAAGAAGTTTGTGGAGGATATAATAAACCAAGAAAGTAAAAGACAACAAGAGATAAGCTATAGAGATGTGAACAAGGAAAGGTAATTGCTATTCTTAATAGATCATGTTACACTATTATTGTTCAACCCTTGTAGTGACAAATCTTGTAAGTACCGAGTTGACCTAACAAGCCTATGAAATCCTATATGGTAACATTGATTACTGGTGCTTGTAAGTCCTTTAAATCATGCCTCTCCTTTTAGTCCTACATAGGGAGTGATAAGGTCTAGATGATATTTTCATTAAATCCTCTAACAAGGTCACTTAAAAAAACTAGTATATGTAAACCTTTAACAAGGTATTCTCCTAGCGTAGATCACTTTAGAAGAGTAAAATTTGTTCATTTTTTGTCCTAGGTTGGTTTTCCATGGATAGAATTTCCCATTACATGTTGGTGTCAAAATTGTGTGAATGTTATTTGTGTTACAAATTAATTTACATATTTTATAGTTTACTACAGCTCGGTTATAACTAGATATCACTAAGTAATTAGTAGAAATTTATATATAGTTGGTAACACAAGGAATAATTTGATAATAATTTAAAAATAAGTTGATGTAAAATTTAAAGTTTTATGTTGGGCTTTTCTACCGAGTGATTAGATGCATTGAAGTTGTTGTTCTTTGATGGTTACAAAAACTTTGGAGGGACCATGATATAACTAGACATAATTGATTCACTCCCCCCCAGTTATCTAACATAAGCTTGGGTAGAGTTCACCATAGGGAGGTACAGGGAAAGGGTATTGTGTGATGTCTTACTCATGAATGATTTCCCTCTCCTATTAGGAAGGCCTTGGCAATTTGATAGGTAGGTTATATAACTAATGGAACTAAGAATTAATATTCTTTCAATAAAGATGGAGTCATCTATAAGGGTAAGTACAGGAAGTTGTGTCACACTTTTGGGCAAAAAGTGGAAGTGTTTTTCCTATATTTGAAAATTCTTGTCAATTGATGTTAAAATTTGAGGCATTTAGAGATTGAATATAAAAAAATTTAGAGATAAAAATTGTAGTGTTTGGAATCTACTTTTTGAATATGTAATTTATTTGTGTACCCATATCATAGATTTTTTTTTATGGTTTAGATCTTTAAAAACCACTTTTTCAAAATCTCATTTTGAGGACCATACCACACTTGTGTATGGACACCATAATTTAGCACAAATAAATGAATTTTGGCAAATCCTTTTGAAGAGAGTTACCTAATACACCTAAGATTGATTATAATATTTTTTCTTAACTTTTTATTGAATAATTTTTTATTAATAATTATTAATTGGCTATAAAGCTAAATTTTAAAACCTCTTGTGTATGGCGTGATAATTTGATCAAAAATTCAGTATTCTAGATTTTTCTTTTTTTAACTTCAAAAGAATTGTATGTAGATTGATGACATATAAATTAATTTAATAAAAAACATAAATTAAAAAGTTATTAAAGTTTTAGTGAACCTCATTATTTTACATTTAGGTACCACCTTTAATTAAAATATAATTCAAAAATAGTAAATAAAATCATAACATTATAATTTTTATATTTATGAGATCAAGATAGTAAGAACTCTAAAGGGTATTTCTTTCGTAAAAAAAATTGATCAGGAAGACCCTCTAAAAAGTATGGCGAGGCATGAATTTGTTAGTTCAATGTCTTAGCCAAATCTTGAGAGGTCAAGGCATAGGCTTGGTCTCATGAAGCCTATCTTGAACCAAAATCCGAGGCAGGAGAAATTGTTTTTGCACCATTTTGTAAGAAATGGGCACTCATTATTTGAGATTCAAAAAATGGGTGTCCATTTTTAAAAAGTAAAATTGATATTTAAAAACATTTAAAATCCCCCCCCAAAAAAAATTTAAAAATCAAATTTTAGAAATGGATACCTATTTTTTAAAAGTAAAAATCGGGTACCCATTTTTTAAAAGTAAAAAATGGGTACATATATTTTACTTTTTAAAAATGGGCACCCTTTTCTAAAAAACTCAATTTTTTTTATTTTTTCAAAAAATGGTACCCATTGTTTGAAAATAAAAAGTGGGTACCAAATTTTTTTAAAAATGGATGCCCATTTTTTGAATTTTGGATTGGGCACGCGAACCTAATATTGGTACCCATTTTTAAAAATGGGTGCCTATTTCTAAAGAGCAAGATCTCAATCCACAAACTTTCACAAAATTGAGACCCAACTTCTTGCTTGTATGCATAAAATCCAATCTATTTTAGAAGAAGGAGAAATGGAATTAGTATGCACTAATGTACTTTCAATTGGAGAGAAAGATTTCCTTAACACCCTAGAAGAAGGTGAAGGGATGGGCTATGATCTAGTGTTGAAACACAAGGAGGAGAAGGTAGAAAAGAAGCTCGACATACATCCAAAGGTTTAAGAGCTATTTGATTAATGTAAAGATATAGTTAGTGATGAACAACCTACCACATTACAACCCAAAAGAGCCATTAGTCATCAATTAGACTCCATCCTAGGAGCCTCACTACCTAACAAGGTAGCATACAAAATGACTCCATAGTAGAATGAAGAGATTGTAAAATAGGTAAAATAACTTCTTGACTGTGACCTAATTAGAAAGAGAATTAGCCCTTTTTTAGGCCCTATTGTTTTATCCCCAAAGAAAGGTGGTACTTGGAGACTGTGTCATGACTCCAAAGACATTAATAGGATTAGAATAAGGTATAGATTTCTAATCCCAAGGATAGAAGATTTGATGGATTTCTTAGGGGAAGCCAAATACTTTAAGAAGATTGACCTCAAGATTGGTTACCATCATATAAAAATCAAGAAGGGAGATGAATGGAAAAAATCTTTTAAGACCATAGAAGGCTTGTATGAGTGGCTTATAATGTCATTTGGGTTGACTAATGATCCTAGTAACTTTATGAGGTTAATAAATGAAGTGTTGAAGGAATTTATAGGTAACTTTTTAATTTTCTACCTTGATGACATTTTGATCTTCAATAAGACAAAGGTTGATCATTTAAAGTATTTGCAAATTATGTTAAACCAATTGCATGAGGAAAATCTAACTATAAACTTGGAGAGGTGTGAGTTAATTAAATATAAATTGATATACCTTGAATTTTTCATACACATGGAGACCTAAAAATGGACCCTAGTAAAGTGGAGGAAATATTGAATTGGCCTACTGACAAGACTACCATAAAGGTAAGAAAATTTCATGGTTTAACACACCTCTATAGAAAATTTAGGAGACACTTTAGTGAAAGATATGCAACAGTCCTAGACACTATCAAATGATGTATGAAAGTAAAGTTCCAATGGAATGAACAAAACAATATCTAGGCTTTGAGACTTTCAAGGAGAAAATATCTGGGTAAAAGTAAAAGTTGTGTCACTTTTTAGGCTGACTTATTAGAACGATTGAATTTGAGTATTTCTATCTAAAAACCAATCTTGTTAACACATTTGATCTAGATAAATTTATTTTAGCTAAGTTATATATGGTCTCACTCTTTTCCAACTAGAAATGGCTATTAAATGCATGTTTTATGCTAGTTTGTATTCAATTACTAAAGAAATAAAATTATTTCAAAAAAGTGGCATTTAAATAACTCTTACTATCTTTAATGATATGTTTTTTAATAACATATAAACACCATTTTATAGAGCTCGGAGTCAAGAATATTCTCATATAGAGTTTTAATTAGATATAGTATATTTTAATTAAAAAAATTCTACAAGCACATATTTTAACACTCGAAAAGATGTTTATTTGAGAAAGAAAAAATATTAAATCATATCAAAAAAATCTAAAATTAATATGATGTTCTAGAGGAGAGTCTCCTCTTCTAGAATGTATAATTTTTCTCTTGGTTAGAATAGATCTATTTTGAAAAATGTGGTGGGAGATGAAAACAATCGATTTCAGGTGAGTTGAAATTTGAATCATTATACAAGTGAAAATATATGTCTAAAGATGAGTTTTATTTTTGATTGTTCTAGCTATATATGCTATCTATAACATAGTCTAAGATAAAAAAGAAATAAGTGTTAGAAATTCTTTAGAATAACTGAGAGGGGTTTGGGGGGGGGGGGGGGGGGGCGAATCTAGTATTCAAGGTCCAAATGTCCTATTCAAAATTTCTCACTAAATGTAGTGAGCCCATTCAACCATTCATTCATGCAAGCATTGACTTTTCTAATCAGGAAGTTACTATAAATCAACATGCAAGCATAACACATAAGAAATTGACACATAACACGATGATTTACGTGGAAACCAAATTTGGGAAAAACCACCAGTAAGATGTTACTCAATTCTCACTCTTCTGAAGTGATGCCCTATGAAAGGCCTTCCCTATTAAAGGCTTACAACACACTGTTAAATGTGACCTTGTTAGAGGATTTAACCACCCTGTTAGAAGTGGGCCTTGTTAGAGGACTTAAGAACATTCATTTAGAATGCCACCCAGTTAAAGGATTTACAAATGGCTATTAGGCTAACCTAAATCCATAGAATTTTCCTTCTATCCTAACTAATACAATTTCTAGAGAGTAACAATTAGGAATTTTGACTTGATTACATCATACAACTTAACTTGTGGATCTCAAATCACTTCTCAGCTCATACCATTGCCTGGCCTTCAATCTCTGCAACTCTGACAGCTTGCACTCCTTTCAAGCTTAGTCATCTTGAGTCTCCATGATCAATGTACCAGCACAATCATCTCTTCTTGACCACTTGTAGAATCAAATCCTCTCTGCTCTTCCTTCTCCTAGATGCCTTCTTCTTGACACCCTTCTAACCACTTTGCAATTTGGGTCTTTAGCAGTAGCAGCATCAACAATGCTTGCTTCTTGGTCTATGAATCCTTATATAGAATTCTTGGAGCTCTTTTCTCACTCAATTCTTCCATTCTTTAATTTTAATTCATATGGATTAGGTAGGATTCATTGTATCTAACCCATATGTTGTTTCCTCTAGAAACTTCTTAAATAATCCTTTTTGAATTCACTCAAAAATGGTTTACATAGAATTCTATGCCAGCAACCCATCATCCTTATCCTCCAAATGGTTCAAAAAATTGTAGGAAACAACTATGTTGTCTCAGATTTGGCCATTCTTTATCATTTAAAATAATGTAGCAGCTTGACACTATTGAAATAGTGATGCTCGTCACATACTGTGTTACTCGACATCAACTTTGTTTTTACTAATGCTTGGCACCTAAAGTTCACTCAGCACATAAAGATCACTTGGCACATAAAGATCACTTGATACACACTAGAATTTCTTATTACTCGGCTCCAACTGAGAATTTTCTCAGCTTCAAGTAGGTTTCTCGGCACCTACTAATGAACTTAGTTTAAGCTTTGGAGTCAACCTTGTTACAACTTCTTCCTCCAATGTTTCTAAGTGTGACCAACCTCTATATCTTTGAATATGTTATCGATACATCATTTAACCATTGTCTTAACCAATCCTTGCACTTTATTACAACATCATAACTCAACCTTTCCTTTAGATACTCTTGTTACATCTTGTTGATCAAATCCTCTTCATCAATCAACTAAGTGATAGTACTTGGATCTTATAAGAAAATGTCATTCCTACAAATAGTAGGTTTGACATCAATGCAAAAATAATGATTGAAAATAATCTCCCTCTTTGATCTTCAACAATGAGTTTTTCAATCAGATTTCCAAAAATCTCCCTCTTTGGCATTGATGGCAAACCAAATTGATCAACCATCAGAATAAACTATTTAACCAAATACTAACTAGGTTAGAACAGTAAGTCAAATGCCAAAAAGTAATTATATTATTATCACCATCAGTTTTCACATCTCCCTCTTAGCTGCTATATCCTTGTTCTTTGTTTCTCTCCTTCTGTATTGCTCATCTTCTACAATCCTGATCAACTGTTGATCATTTATATCTACTTCTCCTTTTGTCTTCATTTGATTAGTTTCTACATTTTCTTAACACTTCTCCCTCATACTTTTGATCACATGATATTGATACAACTTCTCCCTCTTTGACAACAATGCCAAAGACATATTAGCATCTTATCATGCAAGTGTATCTTTTCCAAGTTCATTCAATTTCTCCTTTTGTCACCTTGCTTGTGATTGGTTTGGAACTTCAGCACTTGATTACTTTAGACATGAATCCTAAAGTAAACATCCTTTGCATCAATGTGTAAAATCTTCAACAATCAGCTCATTTGATGAAGGTAGTCTAGCTTTTGTTTCAAGTAGCCTTAGTTAGGGGTATCACCCTGAACTTACCTCTAAGATACTCAAAAGCATCTTTAGGTAGTGCTTTTGTGAAGATGTCAGCAATTTTTTCCTTTGAGCTAACATATTCCATCTTCACTTTCTTATCTTCCACCAACTCTCTTACATAGTGATACTTAATTACAATATGCTTGGTTTTAGCATGCATTATAGGATTCTTTGATATGTTGATAGAATTTGTATTATCACAATAAAGTATCATAGGCTCATTTACCTATTCCTTCATACCTTGCAAAAAATGTTTAATCCATACAATATTGGTGCAATTTATAGCAGCTGCAACATATTCAGCTTCAACAATGGACTATGAGGTACAACTTTGCTTTTTACTAGTCCATGTAATCAATCTTTTTTACAAGAAAAGTGATCCTCCATTGGTGCTTTTTGTGTCATCAATGTTACCTCTCTAGTCTACATTAGTATATGCTTTTAGTTCAAACTTTTCACTCCCCTTGTAGTACAGACCAAAGTCATCAGTTCCTTTTAGATACCTCAGTATTCTCTTTACTACCATTAAATGATTTTCTCTTGGATTTGCAAAAAATCTTACTACTATTCCAATAGCTAATGCAATGTCTGGTCTACTATGTACAACATATTGCAACTTTCCAATCATTGATCTATACAATGTCTAATTTACTTTAGTAGACTCATCATTCTTGGATAGCTTATGTCTTGTTGCCATTGGTGTGTTGACTAGTTTTGACTCTTCTAATCCAAATGTCTTGAGTATCTCCTTGATGTATTTGGATTGGGTCACAAATATGCCATTCTTCAATTGATGTACTTTTAATCCAAAAAAAAAATTGATTTCTTCAAACATTGACATCTCAAACTCATGCTTCATTTGATCAACAAAATCTTTGCATAGAGCATCTTTTCCTCCAAATATTATATCATCAACAAAGATTTCTAATATCAAAATTTCTTTACCTTTTTCAGCTTTGATGTACAAGTTGCTATTGTCATTTATTCTCTCAAATCCTATCTTCACAAGATATTTGTGCAACCTCTCATACCATGCTCTAGGTGCTTACTTCAAGCCATAAAGTGCCTTGTATAGTTTTTAGACCATGTCCTTGTTCTTGTCATTAACAAATCCCTCTATTTGTTCTATGTAGACTTCCTCTTCTAGCATACCATTTAGAAAAAGAAAACTCCACATCCATTTGGTAGACTTTGAAACTTTTATATGCAGCATATACAAGTAGTGTTCTTATTCCATCCATTCTTGCAATAGGGGTAAATTTTTCCCCATAATCTAGTCCTTCTTGTCCGTAGCCTTTACAAATTAATCTAGCTTTGTTTCTTGTTATCTCACCATTCTCATCAAGTTTGTTTCTAAACACCCATTTGGTACCAATCACATTCTTATCAGCTGGTCTAGGAACTAGGGTTTAGGTTTTGTTCTTCTCAACGTAATCTATCTCCTCTTCCATATCTTTATACCAGTCATCATCTTGTAGTGCATCTTTCACTATTTTGGATTCAACCTTGCTCAATAGACATGATTCATTCCCGAGTCTATTCCTTGTCATTGGTTTGGCATCTTTGTCACCAATGATTTGATCAATAGGGTGATGTCTTCATACATATTTGGCTAACCTTGGTTCCATCCTTCTTTCGTTAGCATCAGAGTCATTTTTCTCTTCTCCATCTGTACTTCATCATTTCTCTTATGTATACTATTTTCAAAATTAGAATGTGTATTTTCTACATTCTACAACTTGGTTTCTGAATGTAGCTCAACATTCATTGGCTATGACTTGGCTGCTACTAAAATTTGTTGCTGATTGCCAACTTGATTTGCAGCATTGTCTTCAACATTCATTCTTTCATAGAAGTACACAAAGGATCTATAATCTTCTAATTGCTTAGACTCATCAACTTGGACTTCTGCATGCTCATTAAAATTTACACTTGCACTCTCCATAATTTTATTAGTGTTATTATTCAAACACTTAAATGCTTTTCTTCTAGTGGAGTATCCAAGGAATATGCCTTCATCACTCTTTGCATCAAACTTACCATATCTAGTATCTTTAAGAATATAGAATTTACAACCAAAGACTTTGAAATGTTTTACATTAGGTGAGTGACCATACCATAGTTCAAAAGGTGTTGCATTTGTACCTATCTTGATTTGGACTCTATTTAAGGTGTATATTGTAGTACTTATAGCTTCTCTCTAGTACTTTAGTGCAACATTTTTCTCCATCATAAAAGTTGTTGCATAGTCTATTACTGATTTGTTTCTTCTTTTAGCAATACTATTTTATGGTGTTGTTCTTAGTGCTGATGTTAGCCTTTTGATGCCTTTTCATTGCAGAATATCTCAAACTCTTTTGATGTAAACTCACCTCCTCTATCTGACCTTAGGCATTTTACATTCTTACTTGTTTCTTTCTCAACTCTAGCCAAATACCACTTAAACATTTGAAATGCATCAGATTTTTGCTTCAAAAACATAGCAATCATCTATTGGCATAAAGTTATTTGCCATTAGTGACAACACTCATCTCACAGTTCTAACCAAGCACCGGGTAATACAGTTCAGACCGAGTGATGGCAACTCAGTTCAATCCGAGCACTGAAGACATAGTTCAAACTGAGCATCAAAGATACAGTCCAAACCGAGCATCGAAGATATAGTTCTAACCAAATGAAGAATCACTTAGTGTTAACCAAGTGAAGATGCACTTAGTGTTAACTGAGTGAAGAAGCACTTAGTGTTAACCGAGTGAAGATGCACTTAGTGTTAACTAGGTAAAGATGCACTCAGTATTAACCGAGTGAGGAAGCACTCAGTGATGACTGAGTGAGGAAGGACTTAGTGATAACTGAGCTCAGGAGGTTAACGAAGAAGTTAGTTTCTACCGAGTGACACTATATCTACCGAATCACCAATGGTTATCGAGTTCCAGGCAACGTTGTATGACTAGTATGAACCGAGCCCCTACCTCTACCAAGTGCATGATGATGCCAAGTAACGTAGTGGATGCTGCATATCAGAAGGTCATCAAGTCTTTCTAAAGAACCTGAGATTATTTTACTATTTGGCCAACTCAGTTATATTTTATTTACTTGTATTATGTCGACCTTGCATGAATAATTATTGGAATGGTATATATATGTAATGTATTATATCATTCAAAAGATATACAAGATATAGAATATTGCAAAAAAGAGGGGACATAAGATATGATATGAGAAGTGGAATATATGGAATTATGATAATGCAAATTCATCAGTAGTAAAGAATACTCAGCAAGGTCTACAAGGAGCAAAAATGATTTCATTAATCACAGAAGGTGATCTACAATAAAGAATCCAGTCAAGTTGTAAGTTGATCTTTTGGTTCATCCTAACAGGTGAATCATTCTAGTAAATCCTTTAATAAGGTAGAGTTAACCGTCTTTATTCATATCTCCTAACAGAGTGCATACTTGTAAAGTATGTTTGTAAATCCTCTAACAAGGTGGATCTAGCAATCCTCTGTGCTCCTAACAGGGTAGATCATGAGAAATGATCATTGTAAGCCTTAACCAACTAACTTCATATTGCAGTAATGAAGCTTTGTGGGTATCATCCCCACCCCAGTTTTACTTTCTATTTTGGAAGGTTTCTGGGTCACCAAATCTCTATGCATATATGGTTTAAATGTTTAATAGTTCTTTTATGCAGCAGGCTAGATGAGTGAATGTTGTATATGGTTATTTTGAATTGAATTAAAAGTTTTATTGTTACTGATTCACCCCTCTCCTCTCAGTAACCTATTATATCTTGAATATTTCCAACAATTGGTATTAGAGCTTTTTTGGTTCTCAGGACAAAGTTTGATAGCTTGAGCAAAGATCTAAGTTATGGAGATATTCAGACTAGAGAAAGTTATTGAAAATGAAAAGTTAGATCTAGAAATGGCCATGGTTCAACTCAAAGAAGCAAAGGAGCATCTTTATCAATCCTTAAAAAGAAGAAAGGAACTTGCAAGACAAATGAATGACCATCACTATGTTGAAGAAAAGATTGAAGATTTTTTACCATCAAGTAGGTCAGAAAAAGCTAACAAGGCAATCAAAGAACTTCTAGAAAAGAATGGATCTCTGCAAGAAGAGGTAAGAAAGCTTAAAAGAGAGCAAGAAATACAATCAATTAGGCTATGTGAAGTTTTGGAACAAAGAAACAACGCATAAGAAGAATTGGAAGATAAAAGCCATAAAATTCATAATCAATCCCATCAACATGAAGACCTTATAGACCAACTCTCTAATACAAATGAAGAAATTAGGATTCTCAAAGTACAAAATGAAAGAATGAGGAATGATTTAAACACTGAAAAGCAAATCAATGAAAGTCTACAGAATGATTTAAGAACTGAGAGACAAATCAATGAAAGTTTTCAAAATGATCTAATCTCTGAAAGTCAAGTCAATGAAAGAATGATGAAATCCCAAGTAGATATGAATCAATTAAATCAACAAAATGAGGAAAATCTTTATAGACATAAAGGTAAAGCTGGTCTTGGTTACAAGGAAGAAGGTGAATCCTCCAAACAAGGTGAACAAAGGAATCAAAAACCCACTTGTAATCACTGTGGCAAGTTAGGTCATACATCAAACAAATGCTGGAGAAATGGAAAAGCAAAATTCAATGGTAAATGCTTCAATTGCAATCAACATGGTCACAAAGCAAATGAGTGCAAAGAAAAACCAAAATTTAAAGGCAACTGTCACAAATGCAAAAAACATGGTCACAAGGCATTCCAATGTAGATCCAAATCATTCGATCTAGCTGAAAAACTTGTCAAAGCCATATTTGGATGGGACTACAACACCTGGTGCAGATGTCACTATTGTAGAGAATATGAACATATTGGCATAAATTGTGCAAGACATCACCTAAGGAAGAAGGACACTACTGTAAGGTTCTATACATGTACAAAACTTGGTCATATAGCTAGAAATTGCATGAATATAGAAAGAATTGAAGATGAGAGAAGAAAATCAAAGTAGACAACATTCAGAAGAAAATGAAGCAACAGTGGATTCCAAAATCTACCAAACAAGTTAAGTCAAGCAATGGCAATATCACTCAAGAAATGAGTGACTCCACCATTTCTGATTAATATTCATAAAAGAAAGTATGGAATTGCATCCTCCAAGAATTATCCTAAACAGTTTCACAAGAAGAAAGATGATCAGCACAATATTTAGATACACTTTGATCCTAGACTTAACCGAGTTCAGTCGGGTGCAATAAAGTTTCACTTAACCGAGTTATATCAATCGAGCAAGGTTGGTTTGTGACCTTACCAAGTTAGGTCGGTACATCAATGTTTTCTTTTGATCATCGAGTTGATAGTATCTACCGAGCAAGTGGATGACAACCTATCATTTCATCTACCGTTGTACCAAGCATTTATGAAAAAAATTTCGTCAAAAAAAGGGAAAATTTTGATCTCATTCTTCACTACAAACTTAGAGCTAAGTTATCTTCTACGATTCCAGAGCAAGCTTAAAGAAATTTCAAGAAAATTTTAAAGGGCAAAGAATCTTTTCAGAATTTCTCTTCACTTACCGAGCAGAAATGGCATTCAAAAGTAGCAGCTCCAAGGCAAAGAGAGGCTCAAAAATGCTGGTTAAAGGTGTGGAATGGAAGGTGCCGAACTGCAAATTACAGCCAAAGTCATTGCATCTCTTCCTCACTCTCCACCTAAAGCAGCTACATCAACTATGGAGATAGTTTCTACTGGTGAGATTGTGTGCACAATAGCTTCATCAATTGCTCAATCTTCACCTGTCTCCTCTCAGCTTCGGGTACCATCTATGCAAGTGTCTACCACTTCATCAACTGAGCTGTAGCCATCTTCATTGACCGAGTCATCATCAGCTATAGCAGTAAGTTCATCAAGCATATCAACTTCTACTGTAGAGTGTATAGTAAATGTACCCACTGGTACTTCAATTTTGACAATTTCATCTGCTCCAATTTTTGCATCTATTAGTTCTCCCATTCCAACCTGTACATCAATCTTGGGAGGAACATCATTTTTTGATACTATTAGCACTTCTCTTAGTCTTCCTCTAGTTGGTCCTATTCTAGTTTTGTTAGCCAATCCAGCCTCATCAACTAGTGTTTCAGTTTCAAAGGGAAAAGGTGAAGTCACTGTAGGAAAAGCAAAGAGATACATGTTTTCCAGCAAGGCAATGGATGAGGAAATAGACTTGGATAAGGACATTGTCATTCCTAAGATAGATCTGGATATTGCATTAGTCAATGAAATGAGAATGATTAGTCAGCTATTAGAGCAGAAGGAAAGGCAAAAACAACTGAGGCATGAGAGAGACTAGGAATATAGTATTATTGAAAGTGCTAAGAATATTCTAACAGAGGCTATAGGTGTTGAAGTAGATTCTACTCAACACATTTTTATTTAGTTAGAAGAGGCTGTATATAAATTCAATGAGGATACCTCTAGCCAAGAAAAATTGATTGAAAAAGCAGAGAAGAAATTTGACAATAAGGTGCTTGAGCACATTGCATTAAAACAGGTAGAATTGTCTACAATTTAGAGTAATTTTGAACATTCTTTTAATAATGTAACTTCACTTTTTGGAAAACTTTGTGATGTTACCGAGTATAATAAGGAAATCAAAAAAAAGTTGAATAAAATTGATGAGGATATGAAGGTCAGCTCCCAAATGTTGCAGCTTGACCACAGTTCAAGTTCATCCCAACATCTCAGAATAAGATTTTTGTCAGAGAAATAGGCAGAATTGTTGAGAGAGGAAGCAAGGATTAGGTGTACTCTGATTGACATCCAAAATATGATCCATCTTGTCATGGACACAATGCAGAAGCATATTGCCCATTCCAAAACATTGATTCATGACAAAAACTTCTCAATTGCAGATCATATGATTGAACTCTCTGCAGAAGTTCAAATAACACTCTCCACCAGCAAAATTTTGCAAGAAAATTGGGATAAGACATTGGCTCTTATTCTCAAGGTACATTATGAGTTTATCTCTCATTTTGGAATCTTTGTGTAAATATATATTGTTTAATTTGGCATTATTGTCAAAAAGGGGGAGATAGCACACTCAAAGAGATAATTGTGCAAGAGATATGTGTAAACTGTGCATATTGTATGGGGGAGATACATGTAAGAAAGATATGTGTAATAAGACTTGCAAAGATCAATTTTGAAAATTCAGAACTGTATGTCAATTTTTGCACATAAACTTTGAATCATAATTGTTTTTGTCACTAATGCCAAAAGGGGAGATTGTTGGCATAAAGTTATTTTCCATTAGTGACAACACTCATCTCACAGTTCTAATTGAGCACCGAGTAATACAGTTCAGACCGAGTAATGGCAACTCAGTTCAAAATGAGCACTGAAGACACAGTTCAAATCGAGCATCGAAAATACAGTCCAAACCAAGCATTGAAGACACAGTTCTAACCGAATGAAGAAGCACTTAGTGTTAACCAAGTGAAGATGCACTCGGTGTTAACCGAGTGAAGAAGTACTTAGTGTTAACCGAGTGAAGATGCACTTAGTGTTAAGTGAGTAAAGATGCACTTAGTATTAACTAAGTGAGGAAGCACTCAGTGATGACTGAGTGAGGAAGGACTCAGTGATAACTGAGCTTAGGAGGTTAACGAAGAATTTAGTTTCTACCGAGTGACACTATATCTACTGAGTCACCAATGGTTACCGAGTTCTAGGAAACATTGTATGACTAGTATGAACTGAGCCCCTACCTCTACTAAGTGCATGATGATGCCAAGTAACGTAGTGGATGCCGTGTATCAGAAGGTCATCAAGTCTGTTTGAAGAACCCGAGTTTATTTTACTATTTGGCTGACTCAATTATATTTTGTTTACTTGTGTTTGGTCAACCTTGCATGAATAATTATTGGAATGGTATATATATGTAATGTATTATATCATTCAAAAGATATACAAGATATAGAATATTGCGAAAAAAGGGGACATAAGATATGATATGAGAAGTGGAATATATGGAATCATGATAATGCGAACTCATCAGCAGTAAAGAATACTTAGCTAGGTCTACAAGGAGCAGAAATGATTTCATTAATCACAGAAGGTGATCTATAATAAAGAATCCAGTCAAGTTGTAAGCTGATCTATTGGTTCATCCTAACAGGTGAATCATTCTAGTAAATCCTTTAACAAGGTAGACTTAACCATCTTTATTCAAAATCCTAACAGAGTGCATACTTGTAAAGTATGTTTATAAATCCTCTAACAAGGTGGATCTAGCAATCCTTTGTGCTCCTAATAGGGTAGATCACCAGAAGTGATCATTGTAAGCCTTAACCAACCATCTTCATATTGCAGTAACGAAGCTTTGTGGGTATCATCCCCACCCTAGTTTTACTTTCTATTTTGGAAGGTTTCTGAGTCACCAAATCTCTGCGCATATATGGTTTAAATGTTTAATAGTTCTTTTATGCAGTAGGCTAGATGAGTGAATGTTGTATATGGTCATTCTAAATTGACTTAAAAGTTTTATTGTTACTGATTCACCCCTCCCCTCTCAGTAACCTATTATATCTTGAATATTTCCAACATCATCATCCTTGAACAGTCATCTACAAATAGCATTATGTATCTATCTCCTAGATGGCTTTGCACTTCTATTGGACCACATAAGTTTGTATGGACTAACTCTAGTACTTCTTTGGAAGTGTATATTTTTCTTTTGAAACTAGACTTAGGCATCTTCCCTAGTTGACATTGTTTGCACATTGTGTTTTCAGGTTTCTTCAATTTGGGAAACCCTCTAACTTCTTTTTATTGATACTAATTAGATTATCAAAATTAACATGAAATAGTATTTTGTGCCATAACCACACATCAATTAGTCTAAAATCAAGATAAGTTGCATCTTCCATATCTAGGTAAAAAAAATTACTCTTAGTTTGTTCAGCTTTTTCTATTAGATTTCCATCAGTGTCATAGATCTTGGCAATTTTGTTTCCAAATTCTACTTTGCAACCCACATTGCCTAACTATGACACACTCAAAAAGTTGTAGTTCAATCCTTCAACATAGTATGCATTATCACATGAAATTTTCTCTATGAGTTTAATGGAACCTTTTCCTTTGATTTGACATGGAGCATCATTACCAAATCTAACACTATTTCAATTATATTCAGTAAAGGTAATAAACTTACTTTTATCTCCTGTCATGTGATGTGAGCATCCACTGTCTATAATCCACTTGTCATTCTTGTTCACATAGGTAACCAATGCTATTGCTTCATCTTCATCTTTATCTAATTTATCCTTCATGGCCACATAGACTACTTCATCATCATTCTCATTAGAGCCTTCTTCAACAATGTAGCATCTTTTTCCTTTTTCTTTGTAGTCTTTGCTATCATCTTCTCTCTTGTTCTTGTACTTTTCTTCTTCTTTGTATTTCTTCTTATGTATAGAATTTGCTATAATATGACCTACTTCATTAAAATTGAAACATATGATAGGGAGCTTACCTTTGAATTTACCTTTGCCTCTATGGAATCTCCTAGCCAATAGTGCTTCCAACTATTCCACATCTTCCTCATCTATGTTGCTATCACTGGATGCATGTTTTCCTTTTCTTTTCTTCTTGCTTGATGTCTCCTCCTTAGTATCTTTTCTTGTCATCTTGGCCTTGAAAGTAGATTCAAGGTTCTTAGGTTTGTAGTTATCGAAATTGGATAGTTCAAATGTAGTAAGGCTTCCCACTATTCCTTCAAAGGTTAGTGTGTTTCCTTGTACACACCTTAGCTCTTGGATGGCTGAAACTCTAATAGCATAAATAGGAAGCAAAGTTCTTAAGTATTTTCTGATGGCAGTTTCTTCTTCCAATTGACTACCTAGAATTCTTATTGCACATACCACTTCTTTTATTCTAGTAGCATATTGAGCAACATTTTCTCCTTCCTCCATTTTTAGGTCATCAAAATTTCCTCTTTGGCTTTCTCTCTTTGCCTTCTGGACATTCTGATATCCTCCATAGATAGATATAGGGCTTTCCACATCTTAAATATAATGTCACAATCTTTGATGTCATCATATTTTGCATAGTTGAGTACAGAGGCAATCTCCAACATTGCTTGATTGTGCTCCTTCCTTTTGCTCAAATAATTTGTAGTAAGAAGTCCAGCTGGATTTACATGTTCTATTTCAATTGAGGTTTGTGCATAATCACCTATTGATCCAAGGTGCAATTTCATTAGACTTTTCCATGTAGCAAAATTTTCTTTTTTGAGCTTGGGAACTTCTCTCTTAGACATCTTGATCTTCCTACTTCTAGTACCTTGAAAGTAAATCAGCAGATGGCTCTAATACCAATAGTTAGAAATTCTTTAGAATAATTGAGGCGGGGGGGGGGAGGGTGAATAATTTATCCAAGGTCCAAATGTCCTATTCAAACTTTCTCACTAAATGTAGTGAGCCCATTCAACCATTCATTCATCCAAGCATTAACTTTTCTAATTAGCAAGTTACTGTAAATCAACATGCAAGCATAACTCATAAGAAATCAACACATAACACAATGATTCACATGGAAACTCAATTTGAGAAAAACCACCAATAACATGCTACTCAATTCTTACTCTTCTAAAGTGATGCCCTATGAAAGGCCTGCCTTGTTAAAGGCTTACAACACACTATTAAATGTGACCTTGTTAGAGGATTTAACCACCCTGTTAAAAGTGTGCCATGTTAGAGGACTTAAGAACATTCACTTGGAATGCCACCCTATTAAAATATTTACAAATGGCTATTAGGCCAACCTAAACCATAGGATTTTCCTTCTATCCTAACTGATACAATTGCTAGAAAGTAACAATTAGGTATTTTGACTTGATTATAGCATACAACTTAACTTGCAGATCTTAGATCACTTCTCAGCTCATACCATTACCTAGCCTTCAATCTCTACAACTCTAATAGCTTTCCCTCCTTTCAAGCTTAGTCTTCTTGAGTCTCCATGCTCAATGTACTAGTGTAATCATCTCTTCTTGACCACTTGTATAAGTAAAGCCTCTATGCTCTTCCTTCTCCTAGATGCCTTCTAAGTGATAGTACATAGATCTTATAAGAAAATGTCATTCCTACAAATAACAGGTTTGACATCAATGAAAAAAAAATGATTGAAAAAAATCTCCCTCTTTGATCTTCAACAATGAGCTTTTCAATCAAAATTTTGACAATAAATTTATTTCTCTATAGTTTTGTAGTGGGAACTAGACCCCCAATTTTCAGCATTTTTTAGCAGCTAAAAAAATTTCTTTAAAAATTAGGAAAATGTATCAATTCTTATTCTAAATAATTATTAAAAATTATAATCCTAAAATTCATCCATTTCTCCACATTTATGTAGTTTATTTCATTTTCAAATTCCAAATAATAATACCAATTTTATGTCATTGAAGGTGAACAATTATACTTTTGTTAGCCTTTTCCTTTACAAAAGGGTGACACAGATTTGTGCTTTCACCGATCCACAAAACCTATTTTAACACTATCTAGTTTTGAGAAATTGTTCACTATTGAATGTGATGTCTGTAACATTGCCATCAAAGTAGTCCTTAGTAAAGAAGACATACCAACAACTTTTTATAGTGAAAAGTTGAGTGATGAATTGGTTCAAGATTTGAGAAAAATGGAGGAACTATATCCTTTGTAAAGAATTTGTGGTCTTTAAGTTAACAACCATTCCTTAAGATTTATAAACTCACAAAATAAGATTAGTCACAAACATATGAAGTGGGTGGAATATATTCAAGCCTACACATTTACCATTAAAACTAGGAGGGATATGCAAATAAGGTTGCATATACCTTAAGTAGGAGATTCTTGAAAGTATAAGAAATTTAGGCAAGGAGCATTAGCATAGTTAATTTCAAGGATCTTTACTAGGACAATGAGGACTTTACTACTCCATATAAGGTATATAAAGAGTTTCAAAAATATTTTTATAGTGAGTTTAGTGACTATACTCTTCAAGAGGATTTTTTTATTTAATAGGGGAAAACTTTATATGCCAAGAGGTAGAATAAGGGAGAACCTTATATAAGAGAACCATAACGTGAGGCTTGGTTATTATTTTGGGGTGAATAAGACCCTAGAACTAGTACAAAGGTATTACTACTAACCCAAAATGAGTAGAGATTGTTGGAAAAGTATGTGTTTCTAGGTGAATGAGTGGAGGGGAGGGCATGAATCAAGAACCAATAAAACTTTAACTTCTATTCACTAATTAATCCTTCATAATTTATTTTGATCTAATTGCATGCATGAAAGACTCAAAGCAATAAAACATTCATAACACTTGACACAATATTTGTTGACCCAAAAACCTTCCAAATAGAAATTAAAACTAGGGGGGATAAATACCACAAGATTGAGTACTACTGTATAAAGTTATCCTACTAAGGCTTCCACTGATAACTTCTGGTGACCTACCTTATTAGGAGCAGTAATGGCTATTAGGTCCACCTTGTGAATAGATTTATACAATACAATGAAGTATGCACTCTATTAGGAGATTTAGCATAAGAGTATTAAGTCAACCTTGTTAGAGGATTTCACTAATACACTGGTTAGGATGAACTAGTAGTAGATCTTTGATTTGCAACTTGATTTGTTGAATTAAATCCCTTTGATGTAAAATGATCATCTTGTTGTGATACGAGACTCTACTTTTCCTTATATTTCTTAAGGCCTTTGGCTTCTAATTCACATTTATTATGATTCTTACTTGTTACTTCCTTCTCATTTGGATATGATAAGATTTATTTACATATATTATAATCCTTGAATTAATTACCTTCTAGAGTTGGCTACAACATCAAATACAAACAATCTTCACTAAGTCATCTTACTACTATAACTCAGGTTTTGAAGAATACTCTTGTGATATTCTAACACCTGACAACACTATCAACTTGGCAAGCTCTAGCATTCATTTGAAACTAGTGCTCAGTCTAAATTGATCACTTGGGAGTAGCACAAACTTAGTTAGCATTGGGTGACTCGGTGAGTACTGAAGAATTCAATAGATATTGAAGAGCACGGTTGACACTAAAGCTTAGTCAAAATTACCTTTATTCTTCTTCATTAATATTTTTAGCTCTATAAACATTGATAATATTGGTTAAAACTACAAATATTGGTTAACACTACTTCTTACATGGTTTGCATTGATGAGCTTGACAAACTATGCAAAGCTCAATAGACACTACTATCTGAATGTGATGCTCGATAGCAATTTAACCAATCAAACTAATTAAGTGTTTAATCACTAACTAACAAACAATTTGACCATCATGTAAATAGAGAAATCTTGAGGTACATTTAAAATCTGGTCCTATGTGTCAAAAAGCTAAGGGGGCATCATCAAATGTAGGTGTATATTAACCTCTTCCCATTCCCAATAGGCCTTAGGAGTACATCTATATGGATTTTGTGGTTGGAAAACCCAAAAAAAATAGAGATATGATATAATTTATATCATTGTTGATAGGTTTAGTAATAATGACACACTTTGTACCTTTCAAGCCTATTCATGATTCATGCCAAGTTGCTGATAATAGTGTTTGGATCAATATTATTAGCACTCATACTAATATTTTCAATAAAATTCACCATCCATAATTCTAGATGGATAGTTATAGGAAGACTCATCACTCAACTCAAAAGTGCAACATAGTAACAAAAAAATGTAATCCTATAGCCTTAGTCATATCAACTATGTTGAGCTTTTTGTGTGATGGTTAAGTAATCAAGTACTTTTATGCTATATAATTTTACTCTTCTTGATGTTCATGTACCACCTATCTGTACTCTCATGTAGGAGATTTGATAATATTCATTTGAGATGGGTAGATGAAAGAGCTTTTCTATATTGTGTGGCCTTATATCCAAGACAATTTCTCTCTTATAACACTTTTCACTACCTTTTGATAAAGAACAAAATGGTGTGCTAGAGTCATGACTAGTTTTGACAATTGTATAGAGCTTGGATATGATGTTAAACATCTTCGTTATTCAAGTTGATATGGTCTAGTTCAATATCTTAGATCTCTAAGTGAAGGTTTATAAACCTTGATTTCTTAGGAACTCCTTTAAATTTGAAAGTCACGGGCTTAAGATAATTTTTTGATTTTTCTATTGTTGAAAATTTGGAATCCATGATTACCTACATCAAAGATAAATTTTTCATATCTCTATTAAGATCTTAAGAGAATGAAAGACCATAAAAGGCCTAAAAAAACATTGCAGCAAAGATGCAAAAATAACAAACAATGAAAAGAGAAAAAAAAGGAAAAAAAACGGAGAACTATGTAGGTGCACAACCTATGCAAGATACACAATGTGGAGTTGGTGCAAAAAGGTAGAGGGGGTTTGGAGATGTTGTGGATGTTTATAATGTGTGCAAGATGTGCAAATACAACTAGTCAAGAAAAATGTAATTTATGTAGAAAGGGTAAAAGATGTGCACATGCACACTTTTGGACATGCACAAGTGCTCATGTGCACAAGGAGTTGGATGAAAAGAAGTTGGGAAGTGCACACTTTCTCACTTGAAGACTTGTATAAATGCATGTTAGAAGAGTGTATGAGAAAAAATGAGAAGAAAACACCCCCTTGTATTTATATGAGTGTTGGGGTCTACTAATGTTAGTGGACATGCACACCTTCATAGGTGCACACCTCTCTAAGGTGCTAAAATGATAGATGGGCATGGATACCTTGCACACCTATGCACATGTGCAAGTGCATACCTACACAAAATAGGAAGTTGGTAAAAATATATAAAAAATCAAGAAAACTAAGCTATCATTGCTAGTTCCTTGGTATCCTAATTATCAAGACCTTGTAGGAGAGGCCTTAATATGAAGCTCAGGATATTAGGCTCCATAGTGGAAAATTAGTGTTGGTGGGGGGGGGGGGGGGGCGGGGAATGGGGTGGTGGGGTCCACTATTATTTACATCAAAAAATGGAGTGTGTGTTGTGGAACAACAACATAAAATTCCATTGATTAGCTATTAAAGAGTGTATTTTTCTCTCATATAATCTGAATGCTCTACTCATTTTATCAATCATTGAACAAAATTTATAATTCATATTAGTCATATACTTCCTTTGTTTAGGATTACAAAGATACTACCAAGCTCTTAATATTTTGTTAATATTAATTTCACATATCTCATTTTGTACCAAGTATTCATTTTTCCAACTTCCATCAATCCATTTCAATCTAAATTCTACAAAGAAGAGTTAACTTTTTTTATCTCCCTCATTAGTAGGATTTTTAATTATGATGGTTTGATAGATGCCTTTCTAGATTTCAATAGTATAATATATGACTTATTAATTTAAATTTTATATTTTTCTTTTAGAAATATTTTAGAAGCTAATAAAATGTTTAAAATTTAATATCATTATCTTGATATGAAACATATATTTAATATCGAGTGATAAGCACAAAAAAATATTTAGAAAAATATGTAATAAAAAATTAACAAGTAGCCTTTCAAAGCATATACAAGTGAGAAATTTTTTGAAATAATAAAAGTAGTAATATAATTTGAAAAACTACATTTATTCCATATAGGAAAGTTGAAGAAATATGAGAAGACAACCAACATCTTATCAAATGTCAGTATTGATGTTAAATATTGTGATGGACAATAATAGGGGCAATAGAAAATCACAAGGATGGATAATCAAAACTAGGAAGCTTGCTCCTAAAATTTTTTCATTAGTTGGGGAGGAATATGAGCCACTATTTCTAAGGAGACTTAAATGGCTAAGTGGATACAAATGAGCTTCATTTTCTATCGACTTAAAATACAACAAAGTAAAAAGGAAGATGAATAGTCTAGGATATTGGGTATAAATAATATAACATATACATGTATGTATGCATGCTTGTATTGTAGATTTATTTTTTTAAAAAATTGGAAATTTGATACAATGACTAACCTAAGATACAAATTTCAATTTTAAAACATAGATATAAGGTGACTTTGATAGTAGGATGCAACTTGGCTTGCCATAAGCATTATGAGGTGCCCAAGGTCCAACAACTTCACATGAAAATTTATGTACATGTGTTTTTTGTCAATTTCTCCTAACTCTTTTTTGTAGCTACATCATCTCCACCTTCACAAAGAGAATGATAATTTTTTTTTGAGGTGAGAAGTTTTTTGTAGAAAAATACTTGTTTAGAAATTAAACTTATAATCAAATTAAAATTGTATAAAATAAATAGTATTCTATTAGTAGAGGAGGCTTGATACAATATTATACCATCGCAAGTGTTTAGATTCTCTTCAAGATGCTTGAAAGTATTATAAATATTTTCTTGACCTGAGATCTAGAATAGGAAGTGTTGTAATACTTTAGAATAACTGAGAGGTGGGGGTGAATTGGTTATCCAAGATCTAGATGTATGAATAAAACTTCTCATAGCTTAGTGAACCCATAAAACATTCATATCCATGCATGCATCCATAAGATTATCCAATCACTAAAACTTGTAGGTTACTGTCAAATCAAATTACAAAAATGTAAAGCATGAAACATAATAGATTCATTAATGCACTTGACACAATAATTTACATGGAAACTCAATTTGGTAAAAACAAACAGTAACATGCTACTCCTTTTAACTCTTCTAAAGTGATGCCCTATGAAAGGCCAACCCTATTAATGGTTACAATACACACTGTTAAATATGATCTAGTTAAGGGATTTCAATCATCTTATTAGAAGTAAGCCTTGTTAGAGGACTTTAGGTCATTCACTTGGAATTATATCTGATTAAAAGAGTTACAAATGCTTGTTAGGTCAACTTTAATCCAAAGGATTTACCCTAGACTAATACAATTGTTAGAGAGTAACAATAGGGCTTCGATCTAATACAACTTACAACTTCTCTTGCAGATTATACATCTCTATTCAGTCCTCAATTCTTCATAGCCTTCACACTTTGTAGCTCTAATAGCTTGTTCACCCTTCAAGAATTTATCTCCTCAAGCCTTCTTGCTTAATATGTCATTGTAGATTCTTCTCTTAGGTCACTTGATGAAGCAAAACACTTAACTCCTTCTCTTCCTTAGGTTCTTGAACATGACAAATTTTCTTCATAACCAAATAGTCCTATAAATAAGAAAATAGGATATTTTTCCACTCATTTTCCATCGTCAAAATTTAGGGTTTAGATAGATTAGGTAGGATACAATGTATCTACCCCATATCTCATATCTCTTCTATAAATTTCTTTTAGAATCCATTTGAATTTGCCTAAAAATGTTTTACATTGAATTTTGTGCCACAAACTCATCAACTTTATCTTTCACCTAGTTCACAAAATTCAATAAAACAAACTTGTCAACTTAGATTCAACGAATCTTTGATCTTTAAAATATTGTAGCAGCTTAGTGTTATCAACCTTTTGATGCTCGACACATACTCCATTGCTTGGTATCTATTATGAAATCACTTGACATCAACTAAAATTTACTCAACATCAACTGTCTTTCTTGGCATTCACTAGAATTTTCTTTTACTTAGCTCCAACTAATTTTTTGCTTGGCTTGCACTAACTTTTTTTGCCACATACTATCCACTTGGTCAAGCTTAGTATACAAACTTTTTGTAACATTTTCTCCTAAAATTTCTAAGTGTAATTAGCCTTTTTAACCTTAAGTAGATTATCAATACATCATGTCATCACTATCTTAACCAATCCTTGTACTTTATTACATAATCATAACTCAACCTTTCCTTTAGGTGCTTTTGTTACATCTTATTGATCAAATCCTCTTCATCAATCAACTAAGTCATAGTACTTGAATCTTATAAGTAGTTCTCTTGCCTAAAAATTATAGGTTTGACATCAATGACAAAAAAATGATTGAAACACATAGTCTTCTTCAACAATCTCCTTCTTTCAATGATCTCTTTCAATAATGATCTTTTCAATTAGATCTCAACAATCTCCCTCTTTGGAGTTTATGACAAACCAAACTAATTAACCAAATCAACCAAACTAACTTGATTAAAATAGGAAGACAATACCAAAAAGAAAACTTGTATTGATATCTCTCCCTCTATCAACAACTTCCATCTTCTTATTAGGTTACAAAATTCACTCTTTCTTATAACTCCCTCTAACTAGGTAGATTAGGATTTCTCCCTCTTTCTTGCATTGTTCTCTATCTCTTTGATCAACAATCTCTTGATATCTTTGATATACCTCTCTTTTTCATTCATCTTTTTGATATTGGCTTGATCTATCTCCCTCTTTCCTTAGTAGAATATTTCCCTATACATTCTAGTTTTTTATCAATAGAATATCTCCCTCTTTGATAACAATGCCAAATATATATGACAAAAAATTACCATCTTAAATATGTAGATATAGACTTTTTCAATTTCTTTAATTCCTCCCTCTATCACCATACTTGTGACTGATTTGAAGTTTTAGTTCTGTGATTACTTTAGGTAGCTCCTAAATTAAGATCCTCTGCATCAGTGTGTAACATATGATTATCAACTTGTGTGATATAGTGCACTCCTCTTGTTACTTAGATAGCCTTTGATAGGGGTATCACCCCTAATTTACCTCTTAGATATGCATGAGCATCCTTAGGTAATGGTTTTGTGAAGATATCAACAATTTTCTCCTTTGTGTTAACATATTCCATCTTCACCTCTTTATCTTGAACTAAATCTCTCAAGTAATTATACTTGATTACAGTGTACTTTTTCTTTGTATGCATCATTATATTCTTTGGTATATTGATAACACTTGTATTATTACAATAAAGTATCACGGGTTCTGTGATTTCTTACTTCATTTCTTCGAGTAACCATTTGATCCATACAATGTTTATGCAATTTACATCAACAACAACATATTCAACTTTAGTAGTAGATTGTGAAGTATAACTTTGCTTCTTGCTAGTCCATGTAACTAGTCTCTTGCCTAAGAAAAATGCTCCTCCATTGGTGCTCTTTTTGTCATCAACATTTCTAGCCCAATCAGTATTACTGTAAATTCTCAATTCAAACTTTTCATTCTTCTTATAGTATAGACCAAACTCTTTGTTCCTTTAAGATATCTTATTATTCTCTTCACAACCATTATATGATTCTCTCTGGGATTAGCTGATAATCTTGCAACTATCCCTACAGATAATGCAATATCAAGTCTGCTATGTACTACATATTGCAATTTGTCAATCATTGACCTATACATGGTTTGGTTCACCTAAGAAGAAGAATCATTCTTTGACAACTTGGGTCATATCACCATAGGTGTACTTACTAGTTTGGAATCCTCTAATCCAAAAGTTTTCAATATTTCCTAGACATACTTTGACTAAGTGATGTATATACCATATTTCATCTGATATACTTATGAACCCACACAAAATTTGATCTCTCCAAACATAGACATTTCAAACTCTTGCTTCATTTGATTTGCAAAATCCTTACATAAAGCATCTTGACCTCCAAATATGATATCATCAACAAATATTTTAGATAACAAAATACATTTAAATTTCTCTGTCATTATGTACAAATTGTTGTTATCATTAGTGCTCTCAAATCCAATCTTGACAAGATAATTATGAAGTCTCTCATACCATGCTCTTGCTACTTGTTTTAAACTTTATAGAGCTTTGTGTAGTGTACATACCATGTTTTTATTGCTATCATCAACAAAAATTTCAAGCTATTCTATGTAAACTTCTTCCTCTAATATGCTATTCAAAAATGCAAATTTAATATCTATCTATTAAACATTGAAACCTGTGTATGCAAAATAAGCAGGTAGAGTTCTCACTCCTTCCAATCTAGCAATAGGTGAAAATGTCTCTCCATAGTCAATTCCTTCTTCTTGTGCATATCCCTTGCAAACCAATCTTTTTTTTGTTTCTTGTGACTTCACCATTTTCATCTAGGTTGTTTCTAAATACCCACTTGGTACCATTCACATTCTTGTCTTTTGGTCTAGGATCTAGACTCCATGTTTTGTTCTTCTCTATTTGTTCAATACCCTCTTCCATGTCTTTGTACCAATCAACATCTTCTAGTGCATCTTTTAGTTTTTTTGGTTCCTTCATGCTTAGCAAACATGTTTCACTTCTCAATCTTTTTCTTGTCATTGTTCTAGCATCTTTATCTTCAATAATTTGAGTAGTAGGATGATGTATCTTGACATACTTTGACATCTTGGCTTAGCTCTCATTTCTTCATTTTGTCTTTCAATTTTAGAATCACTGTGTGTATCTCTATTAGGTATCTTAATATCTCCTTCATGTATACTAATCTTAGAATTAGAGTATGCATCCACTTCATTTTGTAACACAATATCTAAATGCAGCTCAATTCTTGAATGCAACTCGACATTCATAAGGTGTTACTATGTAGTCACTGTAACTTATTGTTGATTTGTAACTTGATTTGCAACATCTTCTTGAGTAGGCATTCCTTCATAAAAGTATACAAATGATTTGTATTCTTTTGGCTTTTTCATAGGTTCAACCTCATGTACTTCTATATATTCATCAAAATTCACATTTGCACTTTTCATAAATTTTTTAGTGTTAGTATTCAAACACTTATAGGCTTTAATTCTTATGGAGTATCTTAGGAATATACCTTCTTCACTTTTTGCATCAAACTTGCCATTCCTAACATCTTTAAGAATGTAACACTTACTTCTAAATACCTTAAAGTATTTTACATTGGGTGGATATCCATACCGTAGTTCAAAATGTGTTGAATGAGTACCTTTCTTGACTTGCACATGTTGAAGGTATAGATATTTGTACTCACAACTTCTTTGGAGTATTTTAGAGTAACATTCTTCTCCATCATGAGAGTTATAGCACAATCCATTATAGATCTATTTCTCCTTTCATCTATTCCATTTTGTGGAGGGGTTCTAGGGGCAGATGTCTTTCTTTTGATTCCTTTGTCATTATAGAACATCTCAAATTCATCTGATGCACATTCTCCTCCTCTATCAAATCTCAAACATTTCAGACTTTTACCTATTTCCTTTCCAACTCTTTCATAGTACCACTTAAACATTTGAAAAGCATCATATTTCTATTTTAAAAACATAGCTATCATCATCCTGGAGTAATCATCAACAAGAAACATTATGTAATTATCTCCATTGTAGCTTTGCACTTCAATTAGTCCACACAAGTTAGTGTGAACTATCTCTAGTATTCCTTTAGAGGTATAAGTTTTAAAACTTGACTTTTCCATTTTGCCTAGCTGACATTGTTTGCACACTACATTGTTAGGCTTCTTCAACTAAGGAAAACCTTTAACTTTCCTCATGTTACTGATACTAAATAACTTATCAAAATTAACATGACATAACCTTTTGTGCCAAAGCCATAGATCATCAAATTTTATAAAAATACAAATACCATCCTTTATATCAAGATAGAATAGATTACTTCTAGTTTGATCACCTTTTCCAATCAGTTTCTCATTTGTGTCGTATATCTTAACAATCTTGTTTTCAAATTCAACCTTGCATCTCAAATTCTTCAGTTGTGACACACTCAACAAATTATAGTGTAATCCTTCAACATAGTAAGCATTGCCACATGAAATCCTATTTGTGAGTTCAATAGAACCTTTTCCTTTTATCAAACATGGTGTATCATTACCAAATCTTACACTATTTCCATTATAACAATTTAGGGTAATGAACTTACTTTTGTCTCTAGTCATGTGATGTGAGCACCCACTATCAATGATCCATCTATCATTTTTATTCATACAAGTCACAACTATAGTTGCCTCATCTTCATTACATTAGTCCTTCATTACAAAATACACCACTTCATCATTATGTTCACCAGCATCATCCCTTGTTTCCTCTTTAGCAATGTAGCATGATTTCTTGCCTTTAAATTTGTAATCTTTTACTTGTCACCACCTCTTTAGTTATTCTTCTATTTACATCTTGTAGCAATATGACCAACCTCATTACAATTGAAACAAATGATGGGTAACTTACCTTTGAACTTGCCTTCACCTCTGTGGAATCTTTTTGCTAGTAGTGCTTCCACTTGTTCAACATCTTCCTCATCTGTATCACTATCATTAGACACATATTTTACCTTTCTCTTCTTCTTTTGCTTCACCTCATCAGAATCTTTCAATAATAGCTTAGCTTTGAAAGCAAATTCAAAACTCTCAGGTTTGTAATTATCAAGGTTAGATAGCTCAAAAGCAATGAGTCTACCTAACAGACCTTCAAGGGTTAGATTATTTCCTAGAAGATATCTCAACTCTTGAATTATAGAAACTCTAATAGCATAAATGAGTAGTAATATTCTCAAGACTTTTCTTAACACAGTATCATCATCTAGCTGACTAGTAGCTCCTTTTATTGCACTAATAACTTCTTTTATTCTAGCAACATTTTGAGAAATATTTTCACCGTCTTCCATTCTAATATCATCAAACTTACCTTTGAGACTCTTAGATTTGGCTCTTTGAGCATTTTTGTCTCCTCCATAGATGGTGGTTAGGGCATCCCACATTTTCTTTTCACTATCAAGATCTTTGATATCATCAAATTCATCATAACTTAGGGAAAAGGCAATCTCCAACATCACTTGATTGTGTTCTTTCTTCTTCTTCATATCTTTAGTAGTTAGGACTCTAGCTAGATCAACATGTTCCACATAAATGGTAGTTTGTGCATAATCTCCAAGCCCTCCAAGGTGTAGCTTCATCTAACTTTTCCATGCGGGAAATTTATCTCTATTGAGCTTGGGTACTTGTCTTTTAGACATCTCAATCTTTGTGCTTCTAGTACCTTAAAACTAGTCCTCTTAAGCAAATGACTCTGATAACAATTGTTGGATTACTTTAGAATAATTGAGAGGGGGGGTTGAATCAATTATCCAAGGTTCAAATGTATAAATAAAACTTTTTATAGCATAGTGAAACCATAAAACATTCATATCCATGCATGCATCCATAAGATTATGCAATCACTAAAACTTGTAGGTTATTGTCAAATTAACTTATAAAAATGTATCGCATGAAACATAATAGATTCATCAACACACTTGACATAATGATTTACATAGAAATCCAATTTGGAAAAAACCATGAGTAACATGCTACTCCTTTTCACTCTTCTAAAGTGATGCCTTGTGAAAGGTGAACCCTATTAAAGGTTACAATGCACACTATTAAATGTGACCCAGTTAAGGGATTTCAATTACCTTGTTAGAAGTGAGACTTGCTAGAGGACTTTAGGCCATTCACTTGAAATGCCACCCAGTTAAAGGATTTACAAATAAATGTTAGGTCAACCTTAATCCAAAGGATTTGCCCTAGACTGATACAATTGTTAGAGAGTAACAATAGAGCTTTGATCTCATATAACTTACAAATTCTCTTGCTAATTATAGATCTCTATTTAGTCCTCAATTCTACTTGGTCTTAACACTTTTAGCTCTAATAGCTTGTTCACCCTTCAAGCATTTATCTCCTTAATCCTTCTTGCTTAACACACCATTGCAAACTCTTCTCTTAGGTCACTTGATGAAGCAGAACCCTTAACTCCTTCTCTTCCTTAGGTTCTTGAACATGAAAAATTTGCTTCATGGCTAGACATTCCTATAAATAGGAAATTAGGATATTTTCCCACTCCTTTTCCATCATCAAAATTTAGGGTTTGGATGGATTAGGTAGGATACAATGTATCTACCCCATATCTCTTCTAGAAACTTCTTCTGTAGTCCATTTGAATTCACCTAAAAATATTTTACATCAAATTCTATACCACCATCGCATCAAATTTATCTTTCACTTAGTTCACAAAATTCAAGAAATTTTTTTTGTTAGCTTAGATTCAGTAATGCTTCAATCTTTAAAATAATGCAACAGCTTAGCATTATCAACCTTCTGATGCTTGGTACATATTGTGTTTTTCAACATCTATTATGAAAACACTTGGCATCAAATAAAGTCTACTGATGCTTGATATCGACTAAACTTTACTCGACATTAACTGTCTTGCTTGGCATCCACTAGAATTTTCTTTTACTTGGCTCCAACTAATTTTCTACTCAGCTTGCACTGACTTTGCTTAGCACCTACTATCCACTCGATCAAGCTTGGTAGACAAACTTTGTGTAACTTGTTCTTCTAAACTTTCCAAGCATAACCAACCTTTGTAACCTTAAGTAGATTACCAACACATCATGTTATCACTATCTTAATAGATCCTTGTACTTCATTACATAATCATATCTCAACCTTTCCCCTAGGTGCTTTTGTTACATGTTATTGATCAAATCCTCTTCATCAATCAACTAAGGTATAGTACTTGAATCTTATAAGCAATTGTCTTACCAGCAAATAGGAGGTTCGATATCAGTGACAAAATAGTGATTGAAACACAGTCTTCTTCAACAATCTTCCTCTTCCAATGATCTCTTTCAATAATGATCTTTTCAATGAAATCTCAATAGGAAGGTCATAAACACCTTTATTTTCTTAGATATATACCTTACTCCTTATCTTTCCTCCATAATATCAATATTTCCTTGTACATGAACTATTCAGTTTAATACTTAATTGCCTATCCATGATTGAGTGATTTAAAAATCGGATCCCAAGATGGCACCTCTCCAAATGATTTGGGGCCAATAAACTCAAAAAATTTCTATAAGGATTTGCATATTCTAGGTAAATCCTAATTCAAATATCTAATTCAAATCTAAGGTATGGTCAAATAAAGTGACACACTTTCTAATGTACAAGGAAACCTCTCTCTTGTCCCATCTATTGCAAGGTGCCCAATTCTAACTATTCTAGACTCTAAATTAAATTAGCAGTCCATAAAGATATGAAGAGACCCAAAATACACTTGTACTCCTTGGAGGAATAAGGACATGAGAGTGATGCCAAAGAAATTCAAACAACTAAACCTTTACCTTCACTAGGACAAAAAAAGCTATTTAACTAATTCAATTATTTTTTGGAAATTTTTTAAAATGAATAAGTTTTGTGTAGAGTTTATAGTCTTTAAATAAATCAGTCAGTCTCTCAATCAATTCTAATGATGTTTAAACTTTAAAAAAAAAATGATCTTTAAGATTTAAAAAAAAAGTCACCAAATAATGACAAGTGAATTGTCATCCTAGTGAGTTGGTGTCATTGGACATCCACAAAAATTATATACAGCAAATTGATGTTGTATAATATTAAAATAGCATCTGTACAATAGAAGATTCATGAATGATAATCAATGAATTTCTCTAGCTCTATGTTTGACATAGAAAGTCTCTTTCTTTAGTACAAAGTTGAAAAAATTCAAGGCAATATTTGAGAAAAGAGCATGACCATAGAAGGATCTAATAATGTACTTCACAAGAAAGAATTTTGGAATTTTCATTTATCTTGGTCACTGTAGAATAGTCAAGCAAAGGAAAAGAACTGATGTACCAAATAATTCTGTCTAGATAGCAATGGGAGAATTTGAGGAGAATAAATGTTTTATGGCTAATATGAAAAATACTTATGTAGATACAACAAAAAAGACTAAGAGCCCAGCCAAAAAAGCTTAAAATATTATAATTAGGGTAGTAGAACTTAATAAGAGGGAAGAAGTATGATTGATTTTATGTGTAAGGAATTTATTACAATAACAAAAGTGGTCATGGTATTCTTACATCTTTTACGAATCATTTTGAGTGGTGATCTTTGGCCACCCTTAAACATCATACACTAAGGTAAAAATTATGTTTTGAAAATGTAAGGCAACTTTAATTATTTAACACTTTTAGCGGAGGAATCAAATCTTTGGTAATATCTTTGTCATGCTATAACTAAATTAAGGTAGTGAGACAATGTGATTCCATATCAATTATCAAGTTTCTCGCAAAAAAAATCATTCCTTGTATAATCTATAAAAGGAAAAGGTTTGACATAAATGGACCACCACATGATGTGCTTATTTAGGGTTAGGTCAGTTATTTTCAATCACTCATTTTTGTTCTCATGGCCATTATTGTCGACTGGTACTATCCATTTCATTTGTTTGCATTATGCCTTTTATATTATAAAAATTCACAGAAAGAAGCTCTATCTAATTTATAATAATTAATAATTTTCCTTAATTAACTAAAACTAAATAGTGGAAGAAAAATAATAGGAAACCCTAGTTTGGGAAAAAAATTGCAAGTGTTGGATTTTCTATTCACCCTAACATCCAACTCATTCTTCTTGAATATAATAGAATTCATTCCTATACAAGTTTTTTATGGTAATCTTACATATATAGAGCCCAATTGCTTTACTTATCTTGCAAGAAAATATAATTTCTTTGCTTTCTTTGGCTTTAAACAACATATAAAATAGCTTCTTGTTTTTCTCAATCTCAAAAACTTAGAAATATTCTATTAAAGGATTAAAAAAACTTGTTTCTAAATATATAACTCAAGTTTCTTTAAAGTATCTCCATTCTTCCTTCCAAGCTAAACAACAAAAGACTAACACTCCCTCTTATTGAGGAAGGTGTTCTAGACAATACCCATCTCATCCCTCAAGAATAAAAACTTATTTTCCACCAAATCATTGTCTATATATCTACTATTTATTTGCCAATAAGAAAGTATTGGAGTTTCACTATCAATTCTCTACATAATACCCAACTCATGTCTTAACTTATGTCATCTTGGAAAAATGAGAGGTAACACCCTTACCTTTGAACATCTTGGTATTATAAAATTTGTTCTTGAGCATCATATTATGACTCTAATAGTTTCTTTGATAAAGTCTTATGAGTGTAATCCATATCTCCTTGGTAGTGACTCTCTCCAATAAACAAGGAATTAAATGATCTCTTACTCTATCAAGAATTATTCTTTGAGCTTTGGCATCCTTGACTTCATGCAAACCCAAATCAATATGATCATTCTTAGGTGGTGCCATTACTATACAAAGACTTGGAAAAGGTTCCAAATTATTGAAAAATAACTAAAAACACCTGATCCTAGGCTATAATGACCAAAAAATCAAAAAGACCCAATTTTTCCTAATTAGCAACTTTTGCTCATATCTTGCACAAAGTGGCCTAGGCATACATATCTTGCTCATATCTCTCTAATTGTTTGTCATGGGATCAAGTTGTCTTCTTTGTTAGCTTTAAATTGTCATGTAATCCATAGTCCCAAGCTCATTCCATCTTGTTGATTGTTCAAACATTCTTAGGCACGCTGAGAGGAATTGACCCTGAAAGTCACTAAATGCCACAGGACAAAGATCTTTGATGGGGCATATCTCAGAGCTTGTGTGAGGTATGGATGCAATTTTAGGTGCTACAAGATCATTTTGTAGACACCTAAAATAACCTTTATCTCTCTTTTTGGATATTAGATTCCATTTTGATTTTGCAATCCTATCTCGGGTGATGTTGAAACTTGTAGTGTTGGCTAGTACAAAGTCACCAACTGCTAAATCATTCTAACTATTCATCATGTGATCAAACTATCTACTCCATTATTTTTGAGTGGCTAGGTAAACCATAGTCCCATGATCATCTCATCTCATTGACCGCTCAAACATTCCTGGACACACTGAGTGGAATTGAGCCTAAGAGTCACTAAATGCCATAGGGAAATGATCTTTGAGATGACATATCTTGGAGCTTGTGTGAGGTATGTATGCAATTCTAGGTGTTACAAGATCATGTTTTTGACACATATAATAAAACCTCTCTCTTTTTGGAGACTGGATTCCATTTTGATTTTACGGCCCCATCTCAAGTGATGTTGAAACTTATAGTGTTGGCTAGTACAAAGTCACCAACTAGTGAATCTTTCTAACCATTCATTGTGGGACCAAACTGTCTACTTTTTAAGCTTTGAGTGGCTAGGTAAACCATAGTGTTAAGTTTATCTTATCTCATTTATTGCTCAAACACTCTTGGGCATGTCGAACCAAATTGAACCTAAGAGGACCACTAAATATTATGTGTCAATACTTGGAATAATGAAAAGTATACAAGAAGTTTAACACTTAAAGGAAATTTTAATGAACCAAAAAGTACCATACAAACATGAACTAACTTAATACAAGGTACAACTTCAATGTTCGATCCATTATCTCAAACTTGTTTTACAAAATCCAAAAGTTGTTAAAGGAAATGTAGTAGAATGTTTGAATTCAAATTCAAGAATGAACTCTTCCAACATCCAACTAGTAGATTTATCTTTTTACAAGTCTTATAGGACCTCCCAAGGCATTCATTTAGTTAAACCAACCATATTTCCTTCCTTCCAAGCCATAACTAAAAAGTTACACAAAATGTTGCGAAGCAACTTCTAAATGTTGCTGACCAATTTGCAATTTTTATTTTTGACTTGTAGACCCTTGAAACCTTTTTGAATGGAACCAAATTGGCTCAATAAATGTTTTTAGACATAATGTGTCCATGTGGTAACCAATATGCCTATTTTTGTCTCCTACACCCATTTGAACAACTTCTTGACAACTTAGTAACTTTTGGCATTTTGGATCCTAATCAACCAACATTACATCTTATGAGATCCAAAAATTTAAACAAGATGAAAAATCACTATTTAGGACCTATTTGGGTCATATCCCACTTACCATTTCCTTGTATTGACTTTGATCCTCTTTGAGGACCTAGTGTCCCCCTAGTGTTTATCGGCTTGCACATACCTAAACAAATCTTAGTCAAACAAACTTTTTATAAGAACATCAAAACACCACCCTTAACTTGGCTAGAGTTGCAAGAATTCTCAAAGAAAAAAAAAAAAAAAAAACAAATCAAAAACAAGAGTTTTTAGGTGACCTACACTAGGATAATGGTAGACAAAAGATATCCAAGAAAAAATGCAACCTTATTTAAGCTTATTATAATGATTCCTACCATTAATTTGGATGTAAATTACATTAAAATGAAATACATAAAACACTTAAAACATAAAAAAGAAAAATAAGATATATTATGATAACCAATAATGTCATGTACATGAACAAATGGACGTGTCAATGTTTTAAGTCTAATAATATCATGCATCAAATATATGTCATACATCAAATATAAAATATCATATATACATCAAATGTATGTTGAATATGTCCACTAATATAAAATCCAAGATAAATGTCCACTAATGCATGTACATGTGTTCATCCCTATATCTTCTCCTTCCCAAGAGGGGAAAGAAACAAATCCCTAGAGGTTTTCGATCATTGTGTGTAGGGACGTGATGAGGTCTTCCCCACATGCTTACGTATCCTTTTGTTTAGGCTCCTCTCTAACTGTAGCTTTGATACAAACAAATTATATATGAATAAATAATTATTATACATTGAAATCAAATATATGTACACACAAAATTAATTATTTTCTTAATGCCATGAAATAGTCACTTTGTACATCCACTTCAAAGGCTCATGGATGATTGTGAGTAACAAGACCCTACAAAAATTTAATTAATATAGTCACTCAATTATACTTATAAATACCATTTGAAATTTCAATATTAACTATTATAATAACAATTGAAGCTATGAAAACTCTTTCATATCTTAGTTAATGGATTTGAACTAGCCATCGCGACAACAACTCTATGATTGATGGACTGGTGAAGATGAGGAGTCTCGAACGTCAACAGCTACAAATCATATAATATATTTTATTTTTTATATGTAATATAATAAAATAAAATGAATTAAATTAACATGAAATAAATTTACCTCTATGAAGTTCGTCTCATGCCTAGGCTCAGAGTCCTTTGTGAATGTCAATGGTCTAGTAGAGAACTAATGCACACGGATAAATCTTCTTTGTCAATGCTTCATATAATTACTTAATAAATATATGTATTAATTTAAATGATTAAATCGATATATAACTCTTGACTCGTCGAGATAACATAAAATGGGGCCAAGGAATCTATACTAGGGCCATCAACACTCTTAATTTGAATTTTGAACAATGTCAAGACATGCTAATTAATTAGTCATTCATTGTAAATGTGAAATGTAATAAAAATAGTTTTTTTATAAAATTAAAATTTACCTATGTGTCAATGCCAAATGCGTCACTCAGGAACTCATCAGTGACTAGCCCATCATCCATAGTGTCTCCAACGTGATTGCCAAACATGCATAAGGATCCACATGATGTGCACATGTGACTATGGTGAAAAGAAGGCTCCTCCTTAACTAATGGACCGGTGCAATGAATGAGGGTTTATATAAAAATATTGATAGTCCCTAGGGTATTGGTTTCTACATTTTTCTTCACAACTAAAGGAATAATGACTTTCTCACTTTGTGGCTTGGTAATAGGTGCCTAACTACATTAGGGATACAATGTGCCCCTGACCTCTCAAATGATGACACTCCACATCTACCCTAAGAATATAACATGTCAAAATAATTGGGGATCTCCTTGAGGACAAATTAACAATACAATTTCTTAAGAAATACATTGAAACCTCATGATTATTGAATTGAGGGGTATCAAAGACCATCCACCATCTATCCCAAAAGTTATTTCTAATATCATCATGTATGCACTAGTGGATGAGGAACCTTTTAGTTGTATTTTTAATAGTGTCTTGTTCTCTTAGCTTTTTAAATAATGCACATATGTTACCTTTCATTAGGTCATTTTTTCTTACATCTTTAGAGGATAATTTTTTTGTATAATATATTATTTTTTCTTCTCCCTTAACATACCAAATATCTAATTGACCACTAACAAAAACTACATGGCTCATAATGGACTCAAGGGATGATGCTAATTGTGCTCTCATAGGATTAGTTTTCCCACAAGCTTTTAACCTACCAATGATTTATTCTAATTCATTTTACCATCTTTCTATTTCATTCATTATATTGTCTTGGGTACCAGGAGGAGGTCTTTCAATTGGTGGAGGTTGTGGAAGTTATTTCTCTTCCTCACAAGGGTTTTTATTTTGATCTTGTGGAGGGTTTTCATTTTAATCTTGTGGAGGATTTTAATTTTGATTTTTTTAATTAGGTTGGGGATTTGGTTGTTGATTTTCACATTTCATGACAAGAAACCAATTGCATTTTAAATAAATAAACAAATTTGAAGTAAAGCTAAAAAAAAATACAAAACAATGCTAAAACATGAAAAAAAATGCAAAAAGAAAGAATAGAAGACATACTTGATGTTCTCCATCTTGATCTCTGGTGTGCGGAGGCATTTGAGGAGGAATGGGAGAAAATTCTTCAACTTCTACAAAACACATGCACACTATTGAGGGAAAAGAAGGCACCAACAAAAAGAAACAAGAAAAAATGGAATGGGCCACGAGTTTGCAACCCATATATAAGTTTTTTAAAAAGTATGCATGCACTTTTAAAATTTTCAAAATTAAAGTTGTGTCATCTCTTTGGCACCACAATTTGTCGCATTTTCTCACCACTAAATAATGAGAGGAACACGGAAATGATAGAAATTTGTACTAGGTTCTCTCCCATGTGAATGCTGACGTTCATTTTTTAAAAACATGTATAAACCCAGTCATAATTGTTTCTAAAGTTGGAGTAGTTTCAACTCCTCTACAATTGATGATAATATGATCTAGAGATAGAATAAACATGATGTATCCCACATTTGACTAAAATATTGAATAGATCATATCTCTCACCCTAGTCCCATAACCTATCTTTGATTTACTCACTTAATATAACCCTCTATCATCGTTATAGGTTTCCCTTATTTCCTATGAAAAAAAGTAAAATAAGAAGTTAAATATATTTGAACTAGTTTGCTCTATTTCTTCATTAAAAAACATTAAAAGATTTTAAAGGTGATGTGGTGGTTTCATATGAACTTATACAATTTTTTTCATAGTCATATTATTTGTGATTGATTATTCTTTATAAAAACAATTAGTCCATTAATCATGACAAAAAAGCTCAATGGACATCATGTATGTGTGTGTAAGTACTTTGATTAATTTTTTTGTTGTTTTAAAAATATATATGAGACCTTAACAAAAACTTGTACTACATTGCAAGGATAAATCTCTTTAATATAATAGCCTACCATTCAAAATTATTATCTACATCCTTATATTATCTTGAGTAACCAATTCCCAAATGATGTAAGGCTCATTGTTGGATGAAACTATATAATATTGATGAGTGGATATGATTTATAATTAATGTCCATATTCCTCTCCATAACTCACATCATTGGTATGAACAAGGAAACCTTAATTTTATTTATTACTAATGCAACATGGAATAGTCTATATATGAAAAATTTGATGTTGATAAGTGATATTGTACATATGGAATTTTTATCTAAAAATTACGAAGAAAAGATGGCAAGAGTTTGAGGAGAGGAGGGAGGTTTTGAATAGGTAGCAAAAAAATGTTGGGTCTCTGGCTAGTCCTTTTTTTATAAGATCATTGACAGTAGCTAAACAATGGCTAGGGAGTTGATATTAATGACACTAGGCTAGTGATAAGTAAGTGTACTATGGATAAAAAAGATAAGAATGATGAAAAGTTTAACAAGGATCTAGAGTTTTAAGTGGATCCTAGAGGTAAGTTGACTTGTAGCTAGGATTTTGAGAGAGAAGGACCGACATCTCAAAAGATTAAAAATGTGGTTGCAACTAGAAATGATAATATTCTTAAGAATGGAGGATCATATCTAGATCTTAGCTCCCAAAGTAATGAGGTCACATCTAAGGTTGGTATGACTAATTTTGATGATGATGGGGCTAGATTAGTGCATGAATCAAAGAAATGGGGGCCAAATGGTATGGTTAAAAAACCCTAAGAATATCTTTTTGGGGTCAAACCTAAAATTCAATATTTCCTAACCCTAGTCAATAATATTTCATACCATAAGCGAAGTAAGTTTTCCAAGTTAGTCCTTAATTATATGATCAATCATAATATATGTTTGATGGTTCTTTTAGTAGTGGGAAAGGTAATGGGTCTTAGACCCAATATAGAAGTCATGAGGGCTTATGCATGGAGAAATAGAGGCTTAAACACTTGATTGATAAACTTCAAATCTTTCAAATGATTTAATCTCATTTTATCTCTATTGTAACAAGGAAAAAATTTCTACCTTATGTAGGGGGGCCTTGGGTTATCATAAAATTAGTCTTTGCTCTTAAAAACTGGACTAGATTTATCTAATACTAGTTTTGAATAAATTCTAGTTTATGTATGATTACCTAGGTTTCTTATGGAATAATGGAAATAAAGATTTTAAGAACTATTACAAACTCATTTGTATAGCTTTTGTCAATTTATCCAATGTTCATGTCCTCTTCTATTGACAGAGTTTCTAAATTAGGGTCATGCAGTGAACCCATTAACTATCAACCATTTATTTTGTGTGTTTTCCTTAAATACACTTAAGACACTAAGCATGGAAATGCCTCTTTAGAGTGTATAAAAAGGTTGGAAAGATAGTTAAAGTTTGGAAGGTCAACCCCAAAGAAGGGAAACCAAAAAATAAGATGGTCCTTAAGAGTGACTACGTGGGAATCTTCTTGAGCCCTAGATGGGTGTTAATGATGAAAGAACTAATGAAATTAACTACAATGTGAAAAAACCTATAAAACTTAGGGAGCATGAAGAAAAAAATGGAAGCTCTTATGATGGTGAGAGTTATGCTACTCCAAAAAGAGAGATGGGAATTGATTTAATCTTTTATCATAGTGTTGACCTAGTTGGGGGTGAATTTTTACTTATTAATTCTTCAATTTCCTTTAACTATAATTCTCCAATGGTGGTCATCTCTACTTTTTAGAGCCTAATTATTGGGGAAAAGGATGAAGATCCTATTATCCAAAAATAAAAACACATTAAATAGAAACTAACACTAAGCATTATTTTGGGTGATACAGGATTGCTCTTGCACTACTGGATGCTCCTAAATCAATTACATTGATGAAAAGTCTAGTGGTTGCATTAATCAAGAATGTGGATATTTGGGTGAATGGACTTTGCTGCCATTATATGTTATTAATACAAATGGGTCTAAGGATTAAGTATTTGATGATATTCCATTTGTGTTTTTTTTATTATAATCATATTCCAAGATTGATCAGAGTTGGTATGTACATATAAATATTTTCTTGACAATTTTTCTTTAAATTTATAATTTATACTCATCGACATGAAATTTAAACATATGATTTGTGTAGGAAATGTTGTCACAGTCATAAATTAACCTATGACTCCTTTTGACACATTTCACGAAAAAATATGTCCCTAGGGATCTTAGGATCCCTAGGGACATATTATAATTGATCATATGGGTCAGAGAGGGTCATAGGATTCAACACAATTTATGATAACATGTCCCTAGGGATCCTAGGACCACTAGAGATATATTAGAATTGATAATATGGGTTGAAGGGGTCATAGATTAACCTAGGACCTCTTTTTAAACATTTCCTCACAACATAGGCATACTTTATAATTGATCCTATGGGTCAAAGGGGGTCATAGGTTAACCTATGACCCCTTTAAACAAATTTAATGATAACATATTTCTGTAGGGGTCCTAGGAACCCTAGCGACATATTATAATTGATCCTATGGGATGAAGGGGGTCATAGGATAACCTATGCTCCCTTTCAACACATTTCATGACAAAAAATGTCCTTAGGGGTCCTTAGACCCCTACGAAAATATTATAATTGATTGTATGGGTCAAAGGAGGTAATCTTTTACCTATGACCCCTTTAGACACACTTGACAATAACATATGTCCCTAGGGGTCATAGGAATGTTTGGGACATATTATAATTGATCATATGGGCTGAAGGGGGTCATAAGATAACTAATAACCCATTTTGACAGATTTCATGGCAACATATGCCCTTGGGGGTCCTAGGGACATATGATAATTGATTGTATGGGTCAAAGGGGTTAATAGGTTAACCTATGAACCCTTTTGATACATTTTATGAAAATATATGTACCTAGGGAGAGATAATCACTAAGATAGAAACCTGAAAAATTTGTTTAATTAAAGGAAAAAATGAAATTGTTTGAGATATACTCCATAATACCTCGAATCTACAAATCTATAAAATTTGGAGGCCTTAGGATAGGCATGACCTAAAAATTCAAGGATTAAATGGGGTTAAGGATAATGTTGGACAAGGTCGAGGTTGACCTTGACCTGCTATGTGTAGGAATCTAAAACTCAATTTTTTATGTTGGATGATAAAACCCTAAATCTACAAATCTAATACAAGCACTTGTAAATTTTCACCTAGACACAATAGAGAGGTTTTTTTTGTCAGCAAGGAGGGTATTTCCTCTATTAGGTCCTAGTTGAGGAATACAACTTAATTTAAAATAGATGTAAGTGGAGAAGTTCTAATATATAGTAAAAGTAAATGTAGAAATGAAGAAAACCATGATAATTTTGATGCAATTATGTTGGATATGTGATCAAGTAAGTTAAAGTAACAACCATAACTCAGCACAAATTCAAAAGAAAATCAAATCAGAAAAAAATCCAACATATGCTTATGATTGAAAATTTGCCTCAATTATGGATTTAACAAGTCAAATGTTGAAGATGGATCTATTCTTTGATGTCCAAACTACACTATCTCTAATGGATAAAGAAGTTAGATCTAGGAGAAGGAATGCATGATGGATGAAGAGCTTGAATACTTGGATGGATGAAGAAGAATTCCATTATTTATTCATTGATTAAGAATTTATTATATTTTGATTCCAAAATTGAAAGGGAAAACTTTGCAAGGAAACAAACAACAATATTTGGTATCGGGTGCAAGATATTTTGAAGTAAAGCACTTGCGTCATGGATGAGATTGTCCCACACCCTAGATAGGTGATGATCTCATCATTGATCTTGATGTGTAGAGTCCCATAAATGGGCTTTAGATATGAGAAATATTGAGAGGTGATAGAAAATGATGACATATGCAAGAAATGTAGTCATAAATGTATTTAAGTCACAATAATATGGTTGGGGAAATAAATGGAAATCCATGGATAGAACTCAATGCCAACCTAGACATTTGAGAAATATTAGAAGAAGAAAGGAGCAATATTTTAGGTTATTAAATGCAAGAGGATCTCCTAGTACACCGAACCGCACTAAGAAGGGCTAAAAGATCTTTCAAAGTTAGTGTACAGTTTTTAGGGTGGTACAATAATATAAATAAGGGTTTTTATAGTTTTTCTGATAGATTACATTAAATACATAAAATGTGAAGAATAAGTAATATTCAAAAAAATATTTGAAAAATGTTATAGTCATATTTTGAATAGAAGTAAACAAAAAATTATTTATTTAAGATATTTTTGTAATGAGATTTGAATTAGTTACATACTCTATTCTTCTTGAATTCATGTTAACTTTTAAGGTTCTATGTCTTAGTGTATTGTAATGGTTTGTTTGATTAACCTATTTTGTGATCAATGAGATTTTATGAACTATGTACAACAATATATTTTTCTACAGTTAGCTTTCTTCACTTTACACATTTAGCAAAACAATATGTTGACTAATTCCTAAGTATCAAAGAAGCTAGAAACCTAGAAGAGGAGTTGAATTCCAAGTGTACACTTTAACCCAAGAGGCTCACAATATCACTAAAAACCATATAGCTTCATCCAACCTATAATGGGAATGTTTATCTAGGAAAAACTATCAAATTCAATAAGCATATAAAGTTTTATCCACCAAATTCTTCAAACATTTTTGGATTGTACTTATTTTCTTGAAAGCATTTTAAAATCTCCTATTTACATCATCATTAACAATGGGTAAAATCTACTTGACATTTCACATACGAGATTAGATTTCACTAAGAATAATCTATTAACATATAAAACAGTGTTTAAATTCTTTTATCAAGCCACTAAATAATGGGTGGAACATGTAAATGATAGAAATCTATACTAGGTTCTCTCCCATGTGAATGTTGTCATTCATTTTTTTAAACATGTATTACCAACCCACTCATAAATTTTTTTAAGGTTGGGGTAGTTGTCACGTGTCTATAGTTAGTGATACCATGACTTAGAGATAGAATAAATAGGATGTATCCCACATTTGACTAAAATATTGAATAGATCACATCTCTCACCCTAGTGCCATAATCTATCTTTGATTTGCTCACTTAGTAGAACCCTCTATCATGGTTATAAATTTCTCTTCTTGCCAGTGAAACAAAGTAAAGTAAGAAATTAAATATATTTGAACTAGTTTGATCTATTCCTTCATAAAACACATTAAAATATGATGCAGGAGCATCCAGAGGTATAAGGGCAATCCTGTGTCACCCAAAAAAATGTACTTAGACTTAGTTTCTATTTTATGTCTTTACATTTTTGGATACCCATTTGGCTCAAATAAAGGTTCCAACTCTCATAGTTCAACTATCAGTGCATTTGAAAATCCCAAAAAAATAGGAGCATGCAATTTGACCATCATTTTGGTGACCTAGAAGGTGTGACTTGGCCAGATGAATGTAATCGAGATTTAGAGCATTCCAGAAAAAGAATCAGGTCAAAAGGCCCCACGGTTTGAAAGTTATTGCAGTTTTTCGGGTTTTGGAGACCCCCTAAGAATGCTTCAAAGTCAAGTTTGGGGCATTAAATGACCTCGAAAAGGGTCGAAAAATGGAGGACGAGTGAAACTTGTCCATAGGGCTATAGAGCTTTCCGAAAATGTAAACGGTTCGTCAATCGGAGTTACGGTTCAAAAGTTATGCCTCCCGAAAGTTCGGCTACCGTTTCTGGATTCTTCTAAAATTGCACCGACTTCTAACGCAGCTTCCGGAACCTTCTATTTTGTCGGTGGATGCCTACTAGCACTTTCTAGAATGTAATCCTAGTCCTTAACCCTCCGGGGTCTATTTAAGGAGATTTCTGGCATTGTAAAAGGCAGTTCGGATTGGAGCTTGAGAGGAGGTGCTAAAAGGAGAAATATTCTCCAGATTTATGCTATTGTAAGCCCGCAGGGCATGTTTTGAGTTTATTTTCTTTGCACTATTTTTACCAGCTTATTTTCTCAGTTAATATAATTTCCCCTTTCTATTGTGTCTATTCTGGTTGTTGGGTTGTGTCCCCATCAAGTGGTATCAGAGCGAGTTTTCTTGAGTGTGTAGACAGAGCGCCGACTGTGAGGCAGTTTGCACCAGGACTGTGTGGTTGTGGGTTCGAGTAGAAGATGCCTCCACGAAGAGAGCATGGTGGAAGGGCCAGAGCTATTGATCCTGAGGAGGTTAGAGCCCTCCAGAGACAGGTACAAGCATTGCAAGAGGAGCTTCGTAGAGGAGCAAATATTGCCGTAGATGACAATAGTGAGGATGACAATGAAGAGGAAGTAATGGAAGTTGACGGGGAAGTTCTGAATCCTGTAGAGGAAAGGCTTTTTAGGGCCATTTCTAGGTTTGGGAAAAGACCTACAATTGAAGTGGGTATATTTTTAGGAAATTTGAAACCAGATGAGTTGATCGATTGGATCAATGAACTGGATGAATACTTTGAATATGAGGATATAAGGGACCCAGATAGGGTTAAGTTTGCAAAGGCCAAACTAAAAGGCCATGCCAAAATCTGGTGGCAAGAGATTCAACTGGAAAGACTTAGAAGAGGAAAGGAGAAGATCACAAGATGGGATCGCATGGTGGACAAATTGAAGAAGCAGTTCATTCCTGTGGACTACAAGCTTGATCTGTTTAAGAAGATGCATGGGTTAAAGCAAGCAGGAAGATCAGTCCAAGAATATACAGAGGAGTTTTACCGACCCCTGATTAGAGCGGGGCATGCAGAAGCAAATAAGGAGAAGGTTGCTCGTTATATTAGTGGGTTATGACCTAGCATCCAAGAAGAACTAAGTCTAGTAAGAATGACCAGCGTTGAAGAAGCATACCAGTTTGCCCTACGAGTTGAAGAGAAGCTGAGTAAAAGGTTTGAAGGAAGACAAAAAGGGCGCGGTCAAGGAGGAAGGGGAAGTGGTAGATCATCTGGAGGCCGCAATGAAACTCAAAAGAAAAATGAAGATGAGAGTACGAGCAGGAACCAGAGGAATGAGGGTTTCAACCGCTCCCGTGATCAAGATTTTGGAAACCAAAGAGGAAGAGGTAGAGGACGTGGACAGGGAAGAGGAGGCTTCCGTGGTACCTATTTCCATTGCAATGAAGAAGGTCATCATGCCTTTGAATGCCCTCAACGACAAGGAAGGATAGATAGGAGAGCTGAGGGCCAAGCTAGGGTTGCTCATGTGGATGAGGATGCACAATCATCACATTCAGAGGATGCAAAAAGAGGAGAGACCTTGGTAAATGAAAGAGTCCTACTAAGTGGTGAAAATGAACCAGGACAACGGAGGAGCTTGTTCTGTACCAAATGCAAGCGTGAGGATAAATGTTGTGATGTGATCATTGATGGTGGTAGCACTGATAACTTGGTATCTGAAGAGATGGTCTCTAAGCTGAAGCTCAAGAGGGAGAAACATCCCCAGCCCTATTGGATTTCTTGGGTAAAAGATGATCATAAGGTCCTGGTAAGTGAACAATGTTTAGTAAAATTCAAAATTGGGAGTTACCATGATGAAGTTCTTTGTGATGTTATTTCGATGGATGTTTGCCATCTATTGTTGGGTAGACCATGGCAGTTTGATAGACATGCAATACATGATGGACATGCAAACACATACTCTCTGACAAAGGATGGAGTTCGCCACAAATTGAAGCCCATGAAAAAGGAAGGTGAAAAGGTATGTAGCAGTGCTAGGATTTGTCTTGTTGATGGAAGGAAGTTTTTAGATGGCATGAAACATCAGCGTATGTGCTATGCTTTGATTCCTAGGAAAGATAAAGAAGGTAGTAGTGAAATACCATTGGAAGTTTCAGATTTACTAGGAGAATTTGGAGATATTATCTCTGATAATGTTCCAGATGGATTGCCACCAGTAAGGCAAATCAGTCATCAGATAGATCTGATTCCAGGAGCTAGTTTGCCTAACAAGGCTGCTCACAGGATGACTCCTTCTGAAACAGAGGAGCTAAATAGACAGGTTCAGGAGCTGTTGAGGAAGGGCTTGATTCGGGAGAGCCTGCGTCCATGTGCAGTACCTGCAGTACTTGCACCAAAGAAGGATGGAGAGTGGAGGATGTGTACAGATTCTCGAGCTATAAATAGGATAACCATCAAGTACCGGTTTCCTTTACCAAGGATGGATGATCTTATGGACTGCTTGAGTGGAGCTCAGTACTTCACAAAGATAGATCTGAAGAGTGGCTATCATCAGATATGGATTCGAGAAGGAGATGAGTGGAAAACAGCCTTCAAGACCAAGGAGGGTCTTTATGAGTGGTTAGTCATGCCCTTTGGATTGACGAACGCCCCAAGCACCTTCATGCGGCTCATGAATGAGGTACTTAAGAAGTTCTTGGGAAAATTTGTTATTGTCTATTTGGATGATATTTTAATTTTCAGCAAGACTTTGGAAAAACATTTACTGCATATTCATAGTGTCTTTGAAAGGCTAAGGGAAGAGAAATTGTTAATTAATCTAAAGAAGTGTGTCTTTGCAAAAAGGGAGTTAGTCTATTTGGGATTTGTTATATCACCTGAAGGTCTCAAAATGGATCCAAAAAAGGTAAAAGCCATCTTGGAATGGCCTACTCCAAGGTCTGCTACTGAGGTAAGATCATTTCATGGTTTGGTTAGTTTTTACAGAAAGTTTATTAAGAATTTCAGTGGCATATGTGCACCTCTAACTGATACAATAAGAGGGGATAGAAAAGAGTTCAAATGGATTGCAGCAGCCGCGAGAAGTTTTGAATTGCTAAAGAAGAAGGTGACTGAACAGCCTGTGTTGGCACTTCCAGATTTTAGAAAAGTATTCCAGGTGGATTGTGATGCTAGTGGTAGCACTATTGGGGCTGTATTAAGCCAAGTAGGTAAGCCTATTGCATATTTTAGTGAAAAATTGAATGATGCAAAGAAGAAGTATTCTGTTTATGATCAAGAGTTCTATGCAATAGTTCAGGCCTTAAAGAAATGGAGGCATTATTTATTGCCAAAGGAATTTGTTTTGTATACTGATCATCAGGCATTACAGTACCTAAATAGCCAAGGTAAATTGAATCAGAGGCATATGAAGTGGGTAGAATTCTTGCAGAGTTATACATTTGTGTTAAAGCATAGAAGTGGAAAATCTAACAGGGTTGCAGATGCATTAAGTAGGAGACAATTGTTGCTTACAACAACGCAGGTTGAAGTAGTTGGGTTTGATGAACTCAAGAATTTGTACCCTGAGGATCCTGATTTTGCTGAAGCATGGAAAGCTTGTAAAGAACTGGTGGCTGTAGATAGAACCAAGTGGTTAGACTATTTGATTCAGGATGGCATGTTGTTCAAAGGTAGTCAATTGTGCATTCCAAGGAGTTCCATGAGGGAAAATCTGATTAAGGAGAAACACAGTGGAGGGATGGCAAGACATTTTGGTCGGGATAAGACCATTGCCATTCTTAGATAACATTATTTTTGGCCTCAAATTACACAGGATGTGAAGAAGTTTGTACAGAGTTGCCAGGTTTGTCAAGTTGCCAAGGGGTTTAGTCAAAATACTGGCCTATATCAGCCATTGCCTGTTCCATCAAGGCCATGGGAGGACATAAGTATGGATTTTGTTCTTGGATTGCCAAGGACACAAAGGGGTAATGACTTAGTATTCGTAGTGGTTGATAGGTTCTCCAAAATGGCACATTTCATTCCATGCCACAAAACTCATGATGCTGTCCATATTGCAGACTTGTTTTTCAAAGAGGTGGTAAGACTACATGGTCTTCCAAGGAGTATAGTTTCTGACCGAGATACTAAATTTGTGGGGTATTTCTGGAGGACATTGTGGAAGAAGTTGAGAACAGACTTGAAATTCAGTTCCACGCATCACCCACAGACTGATGGCCAAACAAAAGTGGTAAATAGAAGTTTGGGCAATTTTCTGAGATGTTTAGTTGGGGATAAGCCCAAGGGATGGGATTTGATTCTACCACAGGCAGAGTTTGCTTATAATAACTCTATAAATAGGAGTACTGGAAAATCACCATTTCAAATTGTATATGGGAATAGCCCAAGGACTGCACCAGAATTGAGGAAGATAGAACAAGGGGAGAGAACAAGTGCTGAAGCTGAGGAATTTGCTGAACACATCAAGCGTCTACATGAGGAGGTTCAAGCACACATTATCAAGATGAATCAAGAGTATAAAGCTAGGGCTGATGCAAGGAGAAGACATAAGGAATTCCAAGTAGGGGATCTTGTCATGGTGCACTTGCGAAAAGAAAGATTTCCAGTTGGTACCTACAACAAGCTGAAAATGAAGAAATTTGGCCCCTGCAAAATTTTGAAGAAACATAACTCAGGAAATGCATATGAGGTGGAGTTGCCAGATGGTATTCACATTTCTCCCATTTTCAACATTGCAGATTTGACAGAGTATCATGATGATGGTGCATATGAGGAGCTGGTTTTAGAGCCGTGTCCAATTCCTACTTCTAAGAAGGAGGAGATAGAAGACATTCTAGATCATCGTGTGGGTAGGAGTACCAGAAACAGACAGTATGAAGAGTATTTGGTCAAATGGAAAGGACGGCCAATCGAGGACTCAACTTGGATTTCAGCATCTGAGGTTTCCCATTTGGGATTTCCTCTACCATCCATAAAGTGACAGGGTCACTTTTCAATCTACCCTGGGTGTCTGATGCAGGAGCATCTAGAGGTATAAGGGCAATCCTGTGTCACCCAAAAAAATGTACTTAGACTTAGTTTCTATTTTATGTCTTTACATTTTTGGATACCCATTTGGCTCAAATAAAGGTTCCAACTCTCATAGTTCAACTATCAGTGCATTTGAAAATCCCAAAAAAATAGGAGCATGCAATTTGACCATCATTTTGGTGACCTAGAAGGTGTGACTTGGCCAGATGAATGTAATCGAGATTTAGAGCATTTCAGAAAAAGAATCAGGTCAAAAGGCCCCACGGTTTGAAAGTTATTGCAGTTTTTCGGGTTTTGGAGACCCCCTAAGAATGCTTCAAAGTCAAGTTTGGGGCATTAAATGACCTCGAAAAGGGTCAAAAAATGGGGGACGAGCGAAGCTGGTCCATAGGGCTATAGAGCGCTTCGAGAGCTTTCCGAAAATGTAAACGGTTCGTCAATCGGAGTTACGGTTCAAAAGTTATGCCTCCCGAAAGTTCGGCTACCGTTTCTGGATTCTTTTAGAATTGCACCGACTTCTAACGTAGCTTCCGGAACCTTCTATTTTGTCGGTGGATGCCTACTAGCACTTTCTAGAATGTAATCCTAGTCCTTAACCCTCCGGGGTCTATTTAAGGAGATTTCTGGCATTGTAAAAGGCAGTTCGGATTGGAGCTTGAGAGGAGGTGCTAAAAGGAGAAATATTCTCCAGATTTATGCTATTGTAAGCCCGCAGAGCATGTTTTGAGTTTATTTTCTCTGCACTGTTTTTACCAGCTAATTTTCTCAGTTAATATAATTTCCCCTTTCTATTGTGTCTATTCTGGTTATTGGGTTGTGTCCCCATCAAAATATTGGAAAGGTGACGTGGTGGTTTCATACAAACTTATACAATTTGTTTCTTACTCATATTATTCATGACCCATTATTCTTAAAAAAAATATTAGTCCATTAATCATGACAAAATAGCTCAATGGACATCATATATGTGCTTGTAAGTAGTTAAATTAAATATTTTGTTGTTTTATAAACATGTATGATACCTTACCAAGAACTTATACTACATTGTGAGGATAAATCTCTTCAATATAATATCCTACCATTGAAAATTATTACGCTCCAACCTTATATTATCTTGAGTAACCAATTCCCAAATTATGTAAGGCTCATTGTTGGATGAAACTATATAATATTGATGAGTGGATATGATTTATAATTAATGTTTATATTCCTCTCCATAACTCAAAATGTGGGTCTAAACAAGGAAAACATTTTTTTTTAATCACTATTGCAATATGGAATACTCTATATGTGACAAATTTTATGTTGATAAGTGATATTGTGTATATATGGATTTTTTATCTAAAAAATTGGGAAAAAAAATGGCAAGAGTTCGATGAGAGGAGGGGAGCTTTCAACAGGCATCAAAAAAATGTTGGGTATTTGGCTGGTCCTTTGTATAAGATCATTGAATGTAGCTAAATAATGGCTAGGGAGTTTATATTAATGACTCTAGGTTAGCTACAAGTAAGTCTACCATGGAACCAAAAGATAAGGATGATGAAAAGCTTGACAAGAAAATAGAGTCTTAAGTGGATCCCAGATGTAAGTTGACTTCTAGATAGGATTTTGAGAGAGAAGGCCTAACATCTCAAAAGATTTTTAATCTAGATCTTAGCTCCCAAAATAACGAGGCCATATCTAAGGTTGTTGTGACTAATTTTGATGATGATGGGGCCAGATTAGTGGATGAATCAAGAGAATGAGGGCCAAATGGTATGATTAAAATATCCTAAGCAAATCTTTTTGGGGTCAAACCTAGAATTCAATCTTTCCTAACCCTAGTCAATAATATTTCACACCACGAGAAGTAAGTTTTCCAGTTCAGTCCTTAATTGTATGATCGATCATAATATATCTTTGATGGTTCTTTCAGTAGTGGGAAAGGTAATAGGTCTTAGAACCAATATAGAAGTCATTAGGGCTTATGCATAGAGAAAATAGAGGATTAAAGGCTCGATTGGTGTTTCAAATCTTATGCGTACAATATAATGGGTTATCAGAGAAGCAGAAGGAAAAGGACAAAGAATTAGAAGGCTCTTTCTTGCTCACTGCTTTCCGCGAGGCTCCGAAGAAGATATGTACAAGAAGATATCTGTGTCCAATATCGTAGCTAGATATGCATTCCATTCTAGAGCACTGTTGGTTCTTTGTCTTGCCGCTTTAATTTGGCTGGATTTTAGATGTTACCTGTCAATAGCTAATACGGTTTACAGTAAAATTGTAACCTGCAGCAGCGAAATTTTAAAATCTAAACAAGTCAAAATAGTTGCTTCTATAATTTATTTGGCGATAATAATGGCCAAAGTGTAAAATATATATATTGAGTAAAATTAGATTTGAGAAGATTTGATTTAATATAAATATAATAAGAAAGGGAATATTCATCAAAAAAATATTTTAATTAGTTATGTATATTGTACTTTAGTAATTCATGTCAATTATTTATCTTTACATTGTACTATATCATTATAATATTTCTATAGTCAATGAGGTACAAAACAATGTATATGACAATATTTTCTATTACAAATGAAGCTCATTTGTTTAAAATTATGGATGAAGATAGCAGTAAATAAACTTGAAACCTTAAAAAGGAGGCAAATGACTTGCCTTTACTACGAAAATAGAGGGTCATAGTCTCACCAATAATGCATTAGTTTCTTTTTATCTTTATTTTTTCCCTTTGCAAGTTCCACTTGGATCTATAATTTAATAAGGACTATATAAGGCTTTTCCTTACCTTGTCATTAATAAAGGGGAAAATCTGCATGGTCTTTTTACATATCAATGTGGAATTTGTTGGCAGTGTGTCAATCTCCCTTGTAGGGTTCACCACATGGGTTAACTGGCTTTTGTGGTTTTATAAAACTATTGGTTGTATTGGACATTGGAATGTTAATCTTTTGGTGCAACAACAACCTTGACCATTCAAACAAGTAGTATAAGAGCTTTGGCATGGGTTCGAATCTACACAAGCAATGGTGAGAGATGCTAGGAAGGGGATTGTTGGCCATGGACTAGCATCTCTTTTGGGTTTTGTGACATGGCTTAACAAAATCATATGGTTCTTTAAGACTATTGATTTTATCAGGCATTGATAGGTTGAACATTTAGTGCAACGACAACCCTAACCATTCTAACATAATCCTTAGATAGAAGTGAATAAGATGAAAACAAGAAACCTCTTCTCAATGCTAATTTCCAAAAGGAATGATCCAAATTGATTAAGCATAAGAAAGTGTTCAATGCAGAAATGGATCAAGTGATGGAAAATAGAGAGAAAGGAGGTTAAATATTCTTTCTATTATGGGTGAGTATGTGCTTAAATCCTAAAATAAATAAAAGTTAAATATTAACCTTGAATTTAGAAAATGTTGTTTTCTAATGTCTGTATGTAATTTATGGAAAATCTACAACCTGTTCTGGATAGGAAATGTGAAGATGAAGAAAACCCAGAAATATGTTGTCTTTTTAAGGGAGGTCAACCTTGACCCTATTGGTGGGGCACAATCTTACCTTGGGGCACAATTATACCTTGAAAAGTTTACCTTGAACTACACTGCTCTAACAAAAATTTTGTTCATAGATCCCACAACTTCGACAACAATAGTATCAAAATCTCCTTTCCAATTCATTGTTCCACACATGTATCTACAAGAAATTTAGTTTTGTTTTTTAGATGAGGGGTTTGCCTAAGTCAAACACTGGTTTGGAATCAACCTTAATAATGAAATTGAAATAGAGAATGCTAGCAAGTAGTATAAGTAAATCTAACGGTGATGCTATGATACTTAATAGATATGTAATTATATTTAAAATGTAAACACATATATTGATATGAAAGCTTGAACATAACATTAACAAATGTAAATTAAAACATCCATGATTGTATGTTTAGAATAGACCTGGAAAGAAGTATGAATAGATTTTGAAGATGAAGAAAGGACCTTGAAGGAAGATCACACCACCATGATGGCTAGATCTAGGTTTTTGAATGATGAGTCTTGAATGCTTGAACCAAATACCTTCAAAGAATTAAATACTTCAATTCCTGATCTTTAATAGAGAACTTGAATGCTTGAATGATAGAATACTTGCATGATCTTGAAAAGTAGGTAGTTGATCATAAATAGTAGATGTGCTCATAAATGATGGATGGAATGTAGATGTCAAAATCAAGGAAGAAGGCTTCCTTATATAGATATCTAGGGCACAAACTCTTAGAGAAGGCCGACATGGGAGCATTGAATCCCATTTGGCCTTAAGCCCTAGGAATGAACCTAGATTAATTATAATTTAACTACCATTAAATTATAATTTAATTACCATTTAGAAACCTAAAATAACTAACTTGGAAGTGAGAAAAGAAACTTTCTAAAGCTTGAAATCCCAAAACTTCTATAAATTGAAAATGAGGCCTAGGTTTAGGGATGAGGTTGATCCTACCCTAGGTTAGGGTTACTCTTGTCCTTGACCTAGGTTAGGGTTGAGGTTGACCTTTACCCAGAAGCTTGTACTTGACTCAAAGGCCAAATTCCTCATCTTCATAGAGTAGCTTATCAGAAATAGGTTGGAAATAAAGAGAGAAGCATAATTGGGGGAAAACATCAAGATCCATGCAAAAACCCATTCAAGGAGCTTGACATGACCCCAAACCACTTACTCAGAGGACTAAACACTCTTAATATAGAAGTGCTTCCATTTTAAGATGATATAAATAGTACACCAATATGTTAAATGAGGATTTACAATATTCTACATCCATAACTAATGGGTTGAACATAAAGAAGAATCTCAGTCATGTGAATTATGATCTCCATTTTCTCAAGAATGCAATGAATGTACTCTTAGCCTCACCAAAGATAAGATAGGTTGTAAGGAAGTGAAGGCAAATGAAAAACTAGAGGAGGACTATGCAAAACTTGGAAATCTTTATAGCATTTACAAAAACATAAATAAAATGCATAGGATAACAAAAGAGTTGCATGGAGAAAACCATGTGGGGAGAAATAACTCACATTCAAAAGAAATTCTAACATATATTATTCAAAATTGAACATAGACTATGATATACTTGTAAAGAAAGATTCTCATAGGAGTATTATTGACAAAGACCAAGAGGAAATGTAATAGCTATCACATTCTCACAATACATGATAATACACAATTGCAACACAACACTCTCATAAAATAGATTACCTTCCAGGAAAATGAAAAAGTGCACAAAATATCCATTTTTAAATCCCTTGACACTAGCTAGACCTCATAAAGCTGGGTTCCTTTCTTGTGACCCTCCACATTCACATATCAATAGCAATCATTTATAAATGAAAATAATTTTTCAAAAAAATTTCAAGGTTGAGACAACATTTTCCTAGCATTTCCAATATCTCTATTATTAATATCAATAATATTAGTAAAGTATGAAACTAGGCTTCATATTAGCAATCAAAACTCTACCGGATGATCTCAAATCAAAATAAGAGAAACATAACCACAAAATCCATTATGTTGTCCTATTATATATTATCTATAAGTTACAATGACTTCTTCAAATTAGGCATCATATATAGTAAAATGAATTAAAAATTGAATTAGATCTTATTTGGTTTTATCATTTATATTTTAATAATAATAAAATATTCAAGTAATACTAGGGATACATGGTGGTTTCAAATGAACATGTACACCTACTTTATGCAAGCCATAATATTCTTGCTATATCAATTTCTGAATTTGATTATGCAGAGGTTTTTGTCTTAAATATTTTAGATTACACTACATGATCCATTGTAATATTGTGGAATCATTTATTTTTTGTATATCTTGAATCCATATTTATTTGAAGAACCACATAAAATGCCTAGTAGATGTCCCTTCAAGTGGATTTCACCAATTTTTGTGGTATATCACATACACTTGATGCTCTAATAACCACTTACATCCTCATATAATGATTGATCATTTAAAGAAAATATCTTAGAATTTGAAACTAATATATAAAATCCATGTATTTTCTTGAGTAGTCAATCAACTAGAGAGTAAAGGTCCATCCTTATATGGAATTTGGTGTAGGAGTTCCTTAGGGTCAAACACAAAACAATAGAAAAGTTTTAGCTTGTAGACTCATGATGAGTCCAAATTGTAATAAAGGCTATTAGAAAAAAAAAAGTGTTTGTATGAGTTTAGGTTGCAGTTAGGAAGTTAAAGTAGTAGTGATGCCAAGCTTGGCCAAGCAATGAATTATGTTCTAGGAAAATGTTGCCAAGTAAGAAAAATTGGGCTCAATGTGTAAAAATATAGTCCAAGAGTTAGGAGGGATTATTTTAAAGGGTAGAAAGGCTAAAAGAGTGTTAAGACATATTTATGGTGTTGGAAATATAATAGGGAAGTAAAATCTGAGAGGAGGCGGGGGTGCGGTGAATCAGTACTTAAAAATTTCAACCTCAAAATCCATTCACCACACGTGCATCTCACAATCTATGCATATAAACTAAAATACCAAATTAAGCATATACATACATAGCATGAAAGTAAAACATTAACCATATGTATGACTCAAGATATTTGGTCTATTAGAATGTCTTAATGGGAAGAGATCTTCTGAGAGGGGAGGGGGGGGGGGTGTGAATTAGAAGTACTGGCTTTTTAATCACTCTCAAACCCTTAATAACATATAAATGAAATTTGCATGCATGCATATAAACATTAAACAATCATAAGAGACAAACATGCATCACCACATAATACTTGAGATTTTGGTGACCCAAAAACCCTCCAAGAATAAGAAGGTAAAACTGGGGTGGGGATGATACCCACAAAATTATTGTAGCAATTGATTTCAACCACTTTTGATGGTTTGCCTTGTTAAAGGCCTGCCTTGTTAAAGGCTACAGCACACTGTTAATATGTGACCTTGATAAAGGATTTCTACACCCTATTAGGAGTGTGCCTTGTTAGAGGACTTAAGAACATTCAACTTAGAACGTCACCCTATTAAAGGATTTACATAAGGCTGTTAAACCTACCTAACTCAATAGGATTTCCAAATTCCAAATATAATTGTGAGAGAGTATTAGAATAATACACCCGAACTAATGCAATCTCTAATGCTAATCTCAGGCTCTTGATCTACTTGTCTATTGTTGATCTCTACTAGATCTGATCTGTTGATTGTGTTCCTTATTCTGTTCTAATCAACTAGATGTGTAAATGCTGTCCTTTCCACTAAATCTTTGACACTAATGCTCTACAACGACCTCAATAAAAGTCTCTACTATTCCTTCTCTCCAACTCTCATTCAATGGCATCAGGACTCCCTTATAAAGATTTGTGGATCGTTATGCATGCTTGGATAAAATATTTCCACTCAAACCCTTGAATTTCACCCATTGGCTACATGCAATTCCAATTTTTTGATTGGTTGCATGAGGATTGCATAGGTAAATGGGAGGATTTGATCTTATCTCCTTATCCTATTATGATTCATGCATAACCATTTTACATCTTGGTTTGTATTGGTAAAAAATCTTATGCTAATCCTACATTACTCAGCACATGAAGTAATACTGATGCTCGGCACCATCTATTTTGGATTGCTAGGCATCCACTGTGTTTCCTGCATTACTTGGCTCTTGTTAGTTTTCTTGCACTGCTTGGCACACATTGATTCCCAAATCACTTAGCTCCTATTAACTTTGTAATGCTCGACATCAACTGTAGTTTGCTCGACACTATCTCTAACTCGGCATATAAAGAAATTCTAGCTCGGCATCCATTGTGTACTTGACATGTATAGTGAAAATGGTTAAGTGTGTTGACACTCATTTGTCAATCTTATTTATTTGATCAACAATCTCCCCCTTTGACATGAGTGTCAAAAATACTTAACTGATCATTCATGATCTAAATCCTATTTGTACATTCTTCACTTTCAAAATTTCAAAAAAAAATTGTGAACAACAATATACCTTATGACTCCCCCTAAGTTGATTATGCCTTGTCATATCATGAATTCTGTTGTCTTGTTCCATTGTGCCTAATGTTCTCTGTTTCTGATCCCGTTAAATTTTTATTTTCTCCTTTAATATATCTCTCCCCTTATGATATTATCTCCGTCTTAGAATATTTAATATTATCTCCCCCTTTTTGACACTGATGTCAAAGGGTCCTAAATGGTAATGCCATGCTTGGCCAAAAATGTCTTATTTACCTCAAGGAGTATCTTGAGAGCTGCATCCCAGTTATTCATTGCAATATCCAATGACTTGTTTTGGATTGCAAGCTTTGCTGCTAGATCAACAAGTCCTTCATGAGTAGAAATATTTGGATCTTTCTTTAGGACTATTTCTGCATACATTTGCTCCTTATGTAATATCTCCAAGTAAGGAGTGATAGAGACTTGTATTTGCATCAACTTTTCTTTAATAGTGGCCTCTTTTGCTGATAATGCAACTAATTCCCTCTGAGTTTGAAGTGTTTGAACAAATTTATTTTCACTCTATGTAGGATTTGAGGGTATTTGCATGCTGGAGAGCTTAAGTTTTCTCTCAAGGTTCAAAACTTTTCGATTTATTTCTTGTGTGAACCTGGAAAAATCACATAATTTGCTATAAAGGGAAAATATATTCCCTAACACAATCTTTACGTTATCCAATTTCTTAGCTAGGTCAACCTGTCCCAAAATTATGTTATTAACTATCTTCTGGTTGACCTTGCCTTTAAACTTCTTTTCTGACCATTCCAAAAGTTTTGCATTTGTATCATGGTCTTCATTATTCACTTGATCAACTATATCAGATAGTTGCTCAAGGATTGGCCTGCTTGAATTTGGAGGTTGTAAGTTGAAGGCATCCATGAATATATCTTTGATCTCATTCATTGCTTGCTTGTATTTGTGGTATTTCCTCGTTGCCTCTTGCTTCCTTCTCTTATCCAATGCACTTTGTATCTCATTCATCTTTTCTCTAGTTAAAGTGCTTGAATCATAATAGGGTATTTTAATTTCTTCATCAAGCTCAAGAATGTCATAATGAATGGTCTTGGCTACCCTGGTAGAACTTGAGCTTGGTGTACTGAAATGTAAGGTCATCATTTCAGTGCTTGGCTTCTGAATGGGTTTGGTAGGAGTACTTGTTTTAGGCAATTCAACCAAGGTTTTTATTTGTGTTGTTGAATCCTCCTTATCCTATGTTTCTTCCCTATCTTCTTCTTGTACCACTACTATTGGAGGTGTACTTGCTATCTGTACTGTTATACCTGTGACTTCCTCTATTGTTGCACTTAGCTCCTGATGAGCTTGTATGGCTATTCTTGGTGGTGATGGAGGTGGTAGAAATGAAAGTCAAGTAGTTTGAGTGATTTGAGGTGGTTCTTGTGGTGAAACCTTGGCTTCTTTGAGTTTATCTACTGACTTTTGAAGATCATCTACATTGACCAATATGGGACTTGTACACAATTGTGCTTGAAGAGTTGTTTGGTCAAGGATCTTAGTGAGATCCTCTGTAGTTAATGTATTGATGTTTTGACAAGAGGTGTCAACAACATCCTTAATATTTATGATTTTTGTAGGTGTGGTAGTAGAGTGAGGAGGACTTGGAGGTGGAAGTTGTGTGTTTTGCACACTTTGCTACTCATCAGTACCCTTGACTTCATCTTTTCCTCCCTCCTCTCTTTATTCCTTGTTTTCCTCTTCTTCAACCTTTTTCTCTATTTTTGTCTTCTCTTCTCTCCTCCTCATTCTTTCCTCTGGTTTAGTAGTAGTTTCTTCTTTCTATTCCTCTTCAAGGACATCTTCAATTTTCTTATACAAGTTCTTCCATGCTCTTGTGGTTCTCTATACAATTTCTTCAATATTGTTTTGGAGAATGCCCTATACTTAGGTGTAAACCTAGTGTTATGCCTTTTGACTGCTTGAATTACTTGTTCCTTTGTCAAATTAGGCAGTATGCTTGCTAGGGTTGATTCCCTCATCTCCTTTTCCATCATTAGATAGAAATGCAATCTGTCTTCTACAATTTTAGACAATTCCTTTGGCAATTGTCCATCTAGTTCAAGAGGTGTGTACTTGAACTATGCCATTAATGCATAGACTGATTCTTCTATGCTATTCTATTCCTCTTTACTAAACTTATTGAAATCAATATTTTTCATTTCACTTAAGTCTCCATTCCTAATCTTTTCACATAATATATCAACTGAAGACTTAGGAGGATGACTTATCTTTTTAGTCTGATCTTCCTCATTAGTATCAGGTTGAGCCACATATCTTCTTCTTTTCCTTGGCTCTTCTTGTGCCTTCTTGACTATCTTCTTCTACTTTGTAGCTTCCTCTTTGGTCTTTTGTGTAGAACCCCTTGTTGTAGCTTTGGTTGTTGGCTTCTTGGATGTTAGTGTGGCAGCTTTCTTTGGTGAGGGTTGAGAAGCAGGAGATGTCTTTGCCTTCCTTTTGATGACTCTACCTTTGATGGGTACTTCCTTGGTTTCTTCTTCCTCGGCACTCTCATCTTTGTCTTCACCTTTTCCTTGTGACAATTCAAGTGGCCCTTGTTTTGGCTCATCCTCATCTTTCTCATCATCACCTTCTTCTTCTCCTTCACTAATCTCCTCTACTTCACCTGCTGCACTTGTTTCTCCAACACCGAACTTCTACTTTATTTTCTTTACTAACTTTTCCTTTTTATTTACTATTATGGTTGTCTTGAGTTCTATAACAAATCTTGATTTGACAATATCATATGTTCCAAATGCCTTTGCATTTTTGTCCATTTCCTCTACAAGTAATGTTGTGATGGCTGCAGAAGCTTGGTCAACATCAAGCTCATATCCCAATGGTCTAAGCCATCTTGCTCTTAGAATGACTGCTTGAATGTAAGTATAATCAATGTTGACCAGAAAGCATATGTTGTTTACATGATTTTCCACTAGTGAGACTGGTATCCTCATTCTTTTCTTCATTGCAATCTTGAAATCATCAAAATAGATAGACATTTGACCATCAAAGCTATCTCCCATTTGTACAATGAAATCATTTATTTGATCAACAATGGTTTCATTCTGACTCCAGTTGACTTTACCAAATGAAGGGAATTCCTTCATCACATAGAAGAACATACAAACTAGCACTGACCCAAATTTACATTGTGCTCCCTTGGAATTTCTAATAGCTCCAAAATTTTCATTAATCTACTACAACATGAGCTCTGCAAGGTCATAGGTGTGGTCTTTCTTTACAAGCTTATATGCCACATCCACTGCTATGTAGGGTACACTATTCAACTTGCTGGATTGATAAAACTTATGTGATATGATCCTTACAGAAAATTCTAGAAGGGGATCTTTTACTGTGTCAATTTTCATTCCCCTGTTATTCCATTTTGCACCTGTGTTCTTCTTTATTGTTTCCTTCTTTTCACTTCTCAGTGTCTTGGGCTGATCTAGGGTTGGAAATCTTGTAACCCTATGAACCATTTTCTTGGTAATCTTGACTGGCCCTTGCTCTAGACAAGATGATCCATCATGGATTCTGCTAAGTATTATGCATATCCACTCATTTTTTAATACGATTGGAAAAATTTGAGCTTTGGTTAAACCCTTCTTCTCTATGATAGAAAACTCATCTTTCAATATACCATTATTACAGAGTTTTTCAAAGGCATTAAAGATTTCCAAGTCTCTTATGGCTCCTATTTTTTAGTTATAACACTTTCTCCCATCTTGAACTATAACAACTTTTTCAAGGATGGCAGATAGGGCACCAACGGGATCATTTTTATATGCAACTTCTGGTATGGGCCTAAACTTAGGTTGCTTAACCTTATTGCTGACAAGTTGAATCTCATGGCTCTCTTTCCTTTGGTTCATCTTTGAATTAGATGCCATTTTTAACTGAACTAGGGTTTGACGATTAAAGCAAACTTCACAAATTGTAAAACTCGGCACCTGAAGGAAATGCCTAGTTAAATGCTTAGATCACTTGGGTAGATGTTGAATTGCTGTAAATCGCTAGATGAAAGCTTGAAAATCACTTAGTTGTGCTCCTGGTAATCATTCTTCATTCGAATGGCTCAAAAATGAGTCAATTTTCACCTTTAAGAAACTCAAAAACCTTGCATTTAATGCATTTTTGTACCTTTATTTGTCACTCGATTTCCAAAGCTTTTTCAACTCGGCATCCACTCGGTAGCTATTCTCACTCGGCATCTACTAACTTTATTAATAACTCGGCCACCACTGTAGTTTCACGTGGCATCCAAAGATAGCTCAACATCATCATTCAAAATTTTTGTCTTGGCATCTTGTCTCATGCAGATTTATACATTGTAGTGCTTCTTTGGTTTAGGGCTGATGTATGATACTTCCTTTTATGTATCAGCCCCATAGGCTCATCTTGTGATTAATTGGATGAGAAATGATCACTTGACCTCATGGGTGAAGTGACCCTTCCATTGGATGTACTTGATCCATCCTTTTTCTGCCATGTCTTCTTCATGTCTGTTTTGATGTGTTCCACATCAATCTTTTCTTTGCCCTTATTTACTTCAATCTTGAGTGCCTTGGCCTTTGTTGGACAATTCTTGCTGATGTGTCCAATTTTCAAGCAACTGAAGCAAGTAGTTTGGTTCAACCATATCTTATAGTTTTCCTTGAAATGTGTTCTTATGTAGTTTTGGGGTATATGTCCATACTCTTGACAATAGTGACAACTTTGCCTTGTATTTTAGTCCCAATTGTAATGGTGTTCATAGTTGTCGCTTCTTACATGTTGATTTGGTGTCCACATAGGCTTTGATCTGCATTCAAAGGCTCTATGTCCATACTTCTTGCAATTATGGCAATGTCCATAAAATCTTTGTGTCCTTGTGACTTTAGACCTACAATCTTGTGTCATATGTCCTTGCATGTTGCACTTGTGATAGTAACCCTTGCTTTGGGTGTGTTTGGTTGATTGATCCTTCTACTCCTACAAAAATTAGTAGTATGCCCCTTTTTATTACAATAATGACAAGTGGGTTTAGAATCCTTACCTTTGTCACTCCTTTACTTAGCACTCTTTGATGATTCCTAAACTTCAGTGCTGGAGTATCCAAGTCCTGATTTATCATGGGCTGATCTTGGGGATTTCAACAACTGTTCAAAGTACTTGATAGCTTCACTTGACTTGTTGAGATTTTCTGCTATTTCTTTTTCTCTATTCAATTCATTCTACAGTTGTTCATTCTGCATCCTCAAAGTAGAGATCTCAATATCTTTCATATTGAGTTCATGATGAAGGTTCATCATTTGACCAAGTGTATCCATCTGCATGTTTGAGATCCTTGTTAATTCAGTACAATTTTCTTCAAGTCTATTTTCAAGATTTCTCTTGTCATCTTCCATCATGACTCTATCCTCAACTACTTTTTTCTTTTGTTCTTTGATTTCACAAAGCATCATGGCCTATGATTCATGCTCTATCTTAAGAGTTCTTATCTCTTTTGCTTGAGGTCTATTTTTCGCCATCAGTTCTGCTATTGCCACATCAAATTCTTTGGAATCTCCTTTGGAAAATACTTGTGTGGTATCAATCTCCTTGTAGTGAATATCATTTTTGGCTATAGCTATTTCCTTCCTTCTTTTAAAAGATTTTCTTAATTCTTCTCTTACTTCTTCTACCTTGTTTAGAGTGATATGCACATCTATCACTTGGTTCTCAATGATCTTCCCAAGTTTGAAGACTTCCATCTTCAGATCTTTTCCTCCAAGTTGTTAGGCTTCTCCTTGTGAGAACTTGGCTCTGATACCAATTATTGGACTGTCTTAATGGGAAGAGATCTTCTAAGTGGGGGGGGGGGGGGGTGTGGGGGTGGGTTGAATTAGAAGTACTAGATTTTTAATCACTTTCAAACCTTTAATAACATATAACTAAAATTAACATGCATGCATATAAACATTAAATAATTATAAGAGACAAACATGCATTACCACATAATACTTGAGATTTTGGTGACCCAAAAACCCTCCAGGAATAAGAAGGTAAAATTGGGGTGGGGATGATACACACAAAATTACTACAACAATTGATTTCAACCACTTCTGATGGTTTTCCCTATTAAAGGCTACAACACACTATTAATATGTGACCCTATTAAAGGATTTCTACACCCTGTTAGGAGTGTGCCTTGTTAGAGGACTTAAGAAAATTCAAGTTAGAATGTCACCCTATTAAAGGATTTACATAAGGCTATTAAACCTACCTAACTCAATAGGATTTCCAAATTCCTAATACAATTGTGAGAGAGTATTAGAATAATGCACTTAAACTAATGCAATCTCTAATGCTAATCTCAGGCTCTTGATCTGCTTGTCTATCCTTGATCTCTGCTAGATATGATCTACTAATTGTGTTCCTTGTTCTATTATAATCAACTAGATGTGTAAATGTTGTGCTTTCCACTAAATCTTTGACACCAATGCTCTGCAACGACCTCAATAAAAGGCTTTGTTGTTCCTTCTTCTCTCCAACTCTTGTTCAATAGCGTCAAGACTCCCTTATAAAGATTTGTGGATCATTATGCATCCTTGGATAAAATGTTCCCGCTCAAAACCTTGAATTTCACCCATTGGCTACATGCAATTCCAATTTTCTCATTGGCTGCATGAGGATCGCATAGGTAAATGGGAGGATTTGATCTTATCTCCTTATCCTATTATGAGTCATGCATAAACGTTTTACATCTAGGTTTGTATTGGCACAAACTCTTATGCTAATCCCTCTTTTCTTGGCACATGAAGTAATATTGATGCTCAACACCATCTATTCTAGATTGCTCAGCATCCACTGTGTTTCCTGTATTACTCGACTCCTATCAATTTTTTTGCATTGCTCGACACACACTGATTCCTAAATCACTCGGCTCTTATTAACTTCGTAATGCATAGCATCAACTGTAGTTTGCTTGGCACTATTTGTGACTCGGCATATAAATAAATTCTAGCTCGGCTTCCATTATGTACTCGGCATGTATAGTGAAAATGGTTAAGTGTGTTGACACTCATTTGTCAATCTTATTTATTTGATTAACATTGGTCACCCAAAAACCCTCCAAGTAGAAGGTAAGACTAGGGTAGGGATGACACCCACAAAATCTTCACTACTGTAGTAATAAAGTGTGTCATATGAAACATGATCTATCTTATGAAAGGTCTTTCCTATTAAAGTTTTACAAGATTGTTAGATCTTACTTTGTTAAAAGATTTCAACATCTTGCAAAAAGTGTGCTTTGCAAAAGGGTATTAACATAAAATGAAGTAAGAACCTTATTAAAGGATTTACAATAACCTTTCAAGACTACTCTATTAATGATTTTAATTGATTCACCTATTAAAATGTCTCAACAATCATCCTTTGGTTAGGACTCCATTTCTTGATGTCAAATCAACTCTTTCTTGATATGTACTTGATCCTTTCTAATAAAATTTATCTCTATTGTCTTATGATTCCTTTCCTCTATCCTCCTCTACTTAATTTTATAATGTAACTTATATTATAACTCCTTAGTCACCATTAATGATCTATTTGTGCATGCAAACTTCTCTCCTTTTTCTTCACACATTCACAAAACTTTTATGGTTTGTCCTCCTTAAAAGGACCTAGGTGACTTAGGGTTATGTATGAATCAATGATAGATATTCAACCATATTGTTGCTTAATCCTTCTCTTTTTCTAATTGGATGCATGTAATGCATAGGTATTCATAATTAAGATTCATCCTTATCATAAAAATATTGTAAAAAAATCCTTAAGTCAGCTCAAAAATGGTTTACATACAAGTTTGTGCCATTACAAACAGCTATGTCAAAATTGTATAACTCAACACCCAAAGACCCTGATGCTTCACATGAACTGCAACTTCAATGTTGTAACCTAGCCTTTGAATGAATCAATGTCTACTAATCACTTAGCATCTAAATAGCTTGGTGCATACTATTTTCTCAACATTTGAGTGACTCTGCACTTACTAGTTACTCGACACATACTAAATATCTATCACTTGACATATACTATTAGACAACTTATGCTTGAAATATATTGGTTGTTCAACATGAACTAAGTAAATGACTTAAGTATATTTTCACTCATATGTAAAAACCAATCTAAGATTAGCAATCTCCCTCTTTGACATGAATGGTAAAAATACTTGGTCATGCATGAATAACTCTAGCATAACTTATATAATATCCATTTAAATAGAAAATTTCAAAAAATTCAAAAAATTTCAAAGACTTCAAAATTCAATGACTCCCCCTGAGTTAATTGTGCTATTATGTATCTGGATCAAAATCATTCCTCCTATTGAATAGATTTCAATTAGCTGATTTGTGTACTCTATTTTTTTCATTGACTCTTCTTTTCTTGAAAAAATAGTAGCTCCCCCAAATATATTATCTCTCGATCATCTCCCCATACTTATTTGTCCCCCTTATTGAAATAGATGTCAAAGGGTTATAAAATTATAGTTTGTTTGTTCAAAAATGATTTGTGGCCCTCAAGCATAATTTTAAAAGTAGCATCTCAATTGTCACAAGCTACCTCCAAATGATTTTATTTGGATGGCCAACTCAGTAGCAAGGTGAACTAAGCTTTCATGAGTAGCAAGATGTGAATCTTTCTTCATGAGTGTTTCAGAAAAGGCTAGTTCTTTGTACAATATCTCCATATGTGGAGTCAGGATAGACTAGATGTTGATCAATTTAGCCTTAATGTTTGCTCTATTTGTATGTAGTACTGCTAATTGACTCTGGGAGTTCCAGAGATTTTGAAAGTGTTTCTCACTTTGGGCTAGAGACTTTGGTAGGGCTATACGAAATGACTATATATGACTCTCCAAACATAGTATTTGACTCTTGATTTTTCGTGAGAAGAGTGTTGGATTGCACAATTTGGTGTATAGAGAGAAAATGTCCTCTAGTACTTTCGTCACATTATTAATTTTAGCTATTAATTCAACCTATGATAGTGCAATAGAACTTGATATCTTTTCATTGAACTTATTCTAAAACTTTTTCTTAGACCATGCAAGTAATTTCTCATTAGAGTCTAGGTCTATGTTATTGATCTTCTGAACTAGGCTAGGAAACTGGTAGGTCAAATGCATCAAGAAAAATTTCCTTGATATTGAACAAAGCTTTCTTCTACCTATGCTCCCTTCCAAGAAGTTCTTATTCCTTATTCCTTGCAAGAGAATCCTATAATATGCCCATTTGTTCAATAGTGATTGTTTCAAGATTAAACTTTGATAACTCAATCACTTTGTCCAAGTTTACATCACCGAATGATGTAACTTTGATCTATAAACTCCTTTTTATGAATCACTTACAATTCTAAGATTGACTATGATACAAATTTAAAATCAAGATCAATATTCATGTTTCTTGTGAACTAAGCAAATAATACTTAGAAATGCAGAAAATAACTAAGTAGAAAAAATATGCATTAGAAAGAACAAGAGACAAAAGATTTGATTTTGGAGTTCACTAGACTCTGGCTACATCTCTAGATCTATAAACTCGCAAGATCAATGCCATTATTATCATGCAAAACTCATACATAACCATGGTCTTCCATGGAGTTACAATTTTCTTTTCATTTCCACACTACAATAACATGAACTTGCTAGCAACATATTTGTGCATAGCTCCTTCACCACTTTTTACAATGTTAAGAAATAAAACTAAAAGTCTCTCTCAATGGGCATTAAGCCTTTACAAGAATGCCATTAAAAGTCATGAAAACTCTCTCAAGGAACTCACCAAGTTTTTATCTCTCAAGAGACCACTTAGCTTACTTACAAGAAAAACTCTTACTTCCCCAAAATTCTTTATCAAGAGTAAAATAACTCTCCAAGAATTTAAGAAATAAGAATACTTTCTCTTCTTACAAGAATTTTCTCCTTAGAGTTTTCTCCTCTTTAGGCTTGTCTCTCAAAGGAAAATAATTCCCCTTTTATACTCGATATTGGCTATATTTGGCTTAAAACCAAATAACCAATGTAATTACTATTTTCCTTAATTAAAATAACCAAATAACACAAATCTCCCAATCTTACTACTATTTTTGAAAAGAATGATCCTTATAATTTTGGACTTATATTATAATATCTAAAATATAATAACCTATCCAAAATGATATCCAAGTAAATAACCTCCCTTTTTAGCTTTTATAATTTTAAGTTATATAAAATTATCCAACCCCTTAGCAAATAACAATATATATCCCCTCTTTTTATAAAATAATAATCATAATAATATATGGTTCATATTAACCACATATTACATTTATACATTATTTTAAAACTTATTATATTATTAAGAGCATAAAATGAGGATGATGATATCATGATGACATCATCAAAATTTGCATTTTTCCTCCAATTTCAAATGACCATAACTTTCACATATGAACTTCATTTTCAACAAAATGAATTCCATTGGAAAGCTCTCAATGAGCTCTTTAATTTAAAAACCATTGTTGACCAGTTTGGAGATGGTCAAATTTCACCTTTTTGGTCAATCTCTACCACTCCTATTTGACCAAGCATATCTCAAGAAAACAAACCCCTTTTGACATGATTCATGTTGTGTTATGAAAATTTTTCCATGCTCTATGCAGTGATGCCAATTTGGGAGATTCCAAGTGGGCTAAATTTTTAAGGTCTTCAAGATCCACCTAGATCAAACTTTAGCTATCTTGGATGTTCTTGGACTTAGCCTAGATGATAGTAGAGGTATAGCTTAGATATACTCATGCTATGAAGAGCTTGATTAGTAGGAGTACTAGTTTCTAGTAAAGTCACCAGTGTCTATATTGCTAATTTCTCCTCAGGTTTTGTAGTCATACCTAGCTCTTTAATCCTATCCTTTTCTTACTCTTCATTCATAGATGCATCTTGATCTTGTGATGTAGGTGTAGCATCATGTCCTCTATGTGCTTGAATTCCTTCATTCTATTCTATGTCATCTTTCTCCTCTTCAATTGTCTCACCTTTTTCATTTTCATTGACCTTTTCATGTATTAAGATTGGAGCATTTTGTACTAATGTGCTGATAGTAGAATTAGTTGTCTACTTCCTTTGATATACCACAAGGAGTGATGTAGGATGTATCAAGGTGAATTGATGAGGTTTTATAGATGCCTCTCATGTTTGAACTTTCTCCCCTATAAATGTCTTATCTACTTGCACAATTTCATCAACACTCACCAGTACAAGATTTTTACATAGTTTGGCATGGGTGGTGGATTGTACTAGTATATTCTTCATATATTCCTTTGTATGGGGATTGATGTTCTCAATGATAGTATTAGAAACACCTTTAGTCTTTATAGTATCAGTTGTAGGAAATGATTGGAAAAGATCATTGTTGAAATAATCATATGGAACTGGTAAAGAATGTTCTCAATCATTGTTTTGTTATTGATGTCAAACTTGCTAGTTGTAGGAATGACAATTGATTTAGTGATCCAAATACTATAAAGTGGTTGATTAACAAGGAGGAGGCAATCAATAAGCTGTAACTAGAACACCTAGCAAAAGGTTGAAGTTATGATGTTGAAATGAAGTAGAAGGATCAACTAAGCCATTGATGAAAAAGTGTATTGATGACAGACATAGAGAATAGGCACATTGAAACATATCAAAGACGTAAGGTTTTAGCTAAGACATCTATAAGCCTAACTAAAGTTCATTAGAGAGAGGGAGCTGAGCAAGCTAGTAGGTGCCGAATGGATTCCTAGTTGAAGATGAGCAAGTTCAACTTTAGATGCTTAGTGAACTTAAGATGCCGAGTGAACTTCAGATGCCGAGTGAACTTCAAGTGCTGAGTGAACTTCAGATGCTGAGTGAACTTCAAGTGTCGAGTGAACTTAAGATGCCGAGTGAACTTCAAGTGCTGAGTGAACTTCAGATGTCGAGCAGATACAAGTGCCGAGTAGAAATAGATGCCGAGCATCAGAAAACCAATAGTGTCGAGTAACATAGAGATGTCGAGCATCAATAAATCAATAATGCTGAGTTGCTGCATTATTTTGAAAATTGAAGATTCACCACATCCAAGCTGACAAGGTTGTTATCTAAAAATCTATGAATTAAATGGAAGATAAGAATGATGAGCTAGTGGCACAGAACACCATGTAGAACATTTTTGGAGATTACAACTGGAGTCTAGATGAAGTTTTTAGATAAGAGCAAGATATAGGGTAGATACATTGTATCCTACCTAATCCATTTGAAACCCTAAAAGTTGGAAAGGGAGAATCGAGTGGCAAAGGCAAACCAAATTTCTATTTAAGAAGTCGTAAGGTCATGAAGCAAAGAGAGGAGAAGGTGGTCGAGCATAAAAGCATGAAGTGCTGAAGGAGGTGCTAAGGAGAAAGAGAGCACAGTTACTCTGTTTTGATAAGAAGACCACAGATATGATTGCATTGGCAGGATGAGTAAGAAGACTCAAGGAGACAAAGCTTGAGAGGAAGACAAGCTGTCAGAGCTGAAGTGATTAAAACCAAGAAAAAGCATAGAACTGAAGAGTGATCTGCAATATGCAAAGTTTATTGTAAGTTGTATCAGATCAACATTCCATTATTATTACTCTCTAGAAATTGTAACAGTTAGTTTAAATCCTATGGACTTAGGTTGGTTTAATAGCCATGAGGTAAATCCTTTAACAAGGTGACATTCCAAGTGAATGTTCTAAAGTCCTTTGATCAGGCCCATTCCTAACAGTTTGGTGAAATCCTCAAACAAGGTCACATTTAACAATGTGTTGTAAGCCTTTAATAGGGCATGCTTTTAATAGGGCATCACTTTAGAAGAGTGAGAATCAAGTAGCATGTTACTGGTGGTTTTTTTCCAAATTGGGTCTCTACATAAATCATTGTGTCATGTGTTAATCTTGCATGTTTTATTGCTGCATGTTGATTTACTGTAACTTGCTAATATGGTTGATCTAAGTTTGGATGGATAAAAAGTGTATGGATTCATTAAAAGTAGTGAAAAAGTATTATTAGGGAATTTGGATCTTGGATAACTGATTCACCCCCCCCCCCACCCCTCTTAGTTATTCTAAAGAATTCTAACAATTGGTATCAAAGCCAAGCTGTTGTTTTAGTTTAAAGGGACTATAAGCAAGAAAGATCAAAATGTCTAAGAGAGAAGTCCGCATGCTCAACAAAGACAACTTTGTTTCATGGAAAATTTTGATGAAGCTACATCTTGGATCCATAGGAGATTATGCCCAAAATTCAATTATTTCTAAAGATGTTGATCCAACTGGTACTCTTACTGCAGAAGATATGAAAAACAAGCAGGAACACAATCAGACAATGCTGGAAATTTCCTCTGCACTCAACTATGCTGAATTTGATGATATCAAAGGATGTGACATTGCATTTAAAATGTGGAAAGCCCTATCAGACATCTATGGAGGAGATCAGAATGTCTAAAGAGCAAAAAAAAAAAGTCTGAGAGGAAAGTTTGATGATATGAAAATGGAGGAAAATGAGAATGCTGCTCAGTATGGTGCAAGAATAAAAGAAGTGGTAAGTGCAATAAGATGTTTGAATGGTCAATTGGATGAAGATACTATTAATATTAAGTTCTTAAGAACCTTGCTCCCTATCTATGCTATTAGAGTATCTGCAATACAAGAATTAAGATGTGTACCGGGAAACAATCTAAGTTTTGAAGGTATAGTGGGTAGACTCACTGCATTTGAATTATCTAACTTTGACAACTACAAACTTGAGAATTTTGAATCTTCTTTCAAGGCCAAGCTATCACTAAAAGATGCTGAACAGGTAAAATCAAAAAAGGGAAGAAAGATGAAATATGTATCCAGTGATAGTAGCACTGATGAGGAAGATGTGGAACAATTGGAAGAACTACTTGCTAGAAGATTTCATAGAGGTAAAGGAAAATTCAGAGGTAAGATGTCTATCATTTGTTTTAATTGCAATGAAGTAGGTCATATTGCTGCCAGATGTACACAGAAAAAGGATTACAAGGAAGGCAAAAAATAAAAATATGGAACAGAAGATAATAAGAGAGATTACAAAGACAAAGGCAAGAAGTGTTATATTGTTGAAGAAAATTTTGATGATAATGATGATGAAGTTGTTTATGTAGCCATGAAGGACCAATCTGATGAGGAAGAGCCTACAACACTGGTAACATGTATGAACAAGAATGATAGATGGATCATAGACAGTGGATGCTCACATCACACGACATGAGACAAAAGTAAGTTTGTTAACTTTACTCAGTATGATGAAAATATTGTTAGATTTGGTAATGATGCTCCATTTCAAATAAAAGGAAAAGGTTCCATTAAGCTTACAGAAAAAATTTCATGTGATAATGCATACTATGTTGAAGGGTTAAACTACAATTTGCTGAGTGTCTCATAGTTAGGCAATATAGGATGCAAAGTAGAGTTTGGAAACAAAACTGCAAAAACCTATGATACTGATGGTAAACTGATAGGAAAAGGAGATCAAACAAGGAGTAATATATTTTACCTTGATATGGATGATGTCTCTTATTTTGTTACAAAATTTGATTATGAATGGTTATGGCACAAAAGGCTATGTCATGTCAACTTTGACAATCTGGTCAATATTAGTAAAATGAAGAAAGTTAGAGGTTTACCAAAATTGAAGAAGCCTAATAATACCATGTGCAAACAATGTCAGCTAGGAAATATGACAAAGTCAAGTTTCAAAAGCAAAAACTATATATCTAAAGAAGTACTTGAGTTAGTTCATACTGAATTTTGTGGTCCAATGGAAGTACAAAGCTATAGAGGAGATAAGTACATAATGTTGTTTGTTGATGACTATTCCAGAATGATGACTGTTATGTTCTTAAGACAAAAATTTGATGCCTTTCAAATGTTTAAGTGGTATGTGGCTAGAGTTGAAAAGGAAACAAGAAAGAGCTTGAAATGCCTAAGATCAGACAGAGGTGGTGAATTCACATCAAAAGAATTCAAGATATTTTGTAATGATAAAGGAATCAAAAGACAAATGTTAGCTCCTAGAACTCCCCCATAGAACAGAATTGCTGAAAGAAGAAATAGATCTGTGATTGACTGTGCCAAAACATTAATGATGGAAAAGACTGTTGCTCTAAAATACTGGAGAGAAGTTGTAAGTGTAGTTATTCATACATTGAACCGAGTACAAGTTAAGAAAGGTACAAATACAACACCTTTTGAATTATGGTATGGTCACTCACCCAATGTAAAACATTTCAAAGTGTTTGGTTGCAAGTGCTTTATCCTTAAAGATGCTAGAAATGGAAAATTTGATGCAAAAAGTGATGAAGGCATATTTCTTGGTTACTCCACTAGAAGTAAGGCATACAAGTGTTTGAATACTAACACTAAAAAAATTGTGGAAAGTGCAAATGTAAACTTTGATGAGCATATAGAAGTTCAAGCTAAAGAACCAAAGAGAATGAATGAATATAGAACCTTTGTGTATTCTTATGAAGGAATGCCTATTGATGAGGATGCTATCAATCAAATTGAAACTCAACAACAAATTTCAGTTTTAGCTGAGTCACAACAAGTGAATGCCGAGTTGCATTTAGAAGCCGAGTTGCAGAATGAAAGAAATGCACAATCTGATTCTGAAGTCAGTACACATGAAATAGATGAAGAACAACCTGACAACTCAGTACATAGTGACCCTGAATCAGAAAGATCAAACATGGAAACAAGGATAGAACCAAGATTATCCAAATAGGTAAAAAGACATCACCCTAGTGAATAGATAATTGGTGACAAAGATGCAAGACCAATGACAAGGAAAAGACTAAGACATAAATCATGTCTGATTAGCAAATCTGAACCTAAAATAGTATATGGTGCATTACAAGATGATGACTAGTATAAAGCTATGGAAGAAGAGATTGATCAAATAAAGAAGAACAAAACCTGGAGTTTAGTTCCCAGACTAGTTGACAAAAATGTGATTGGCACCAAGTGGGTATTTAGGAACAAGCTAGATGAGAATGGTGAGATTACTAGAAACAAAGCTAGACTAGTATGCAAGGGTTTTGCTCAAGAAGAAGGACTAGAATATGGGAAAACATTTTCCCCTATTGCTAGAATGGAAGGAGTAAGAACTTTACTTGCATATGCTGCATATAAAGATTTCAAAGTTTATTAGATGGACATAAAGTCTGCTTTTCTAAATGGTATACTAGAAGAAGAAGTCTACATTGAAAAACAAGAAGGATTTGTTGATGAGAGCAATAGGGATATAGTTTGTAAATTACATAAAGCACTCTATGGTATAATAGATGATAATAGCAACATGTACATCAAAGAAGAAGAAGGTAAGGATATTATTGTATCTAAAATCTTTGTGGATGACATAGTGTTTTTAGGAAAGAAAGTGCTTTGCAAAGGCTTTGCTGGAAAAATGAAACATGAGTTTGAAATGTCTATGTTTGGAGAGATCAAATTTTTTGTTGGATTGCAAGTACATCAACTAAAACATGGTATCAAATTATATCAAAGAAATACTCAAAATGTTTGGATTGGAGGAGTCCAAACCAGTCAGCACACCAATGGCGACAGAAAATAAGCTATCAAAAAATGATGAATCAGCTGAAGTCAATCAAACAATGTACAAATCCATGATTAGAAAACTACAATATGTTGTACATAGCAGACTAGACATAGCATTAGTAGTTGGAATAGTGGCTAGATTCTCTACTAATCCAAAAGAAAATCATCTCATAGCAGTGAAAAGAATAATGAGATATCTTAAAGGAACTGATAACTTTGGTCTATACTACAAAAAGAATGGAAAGTTTGAACTCAATGCATATACAGATGGAGATTGGGGAGGCAACATTGATGACAAAAAAAGCACAAGTGGAGGTGCATTATTTTTAGGGAAAAGGCTAGTTACTTGGACTAGCAAGAAACAAACATGCACATCCCAGTCCACTGCAGAATCAGAGTATGTGGCAGCAATAGTCAATTGTACAAACATTATGTGACTCACATATCTATTAAGAGGAATGAAAGAAGAGGTAACAAAACCTGTGATACTGTATTGTGATAATACAAGTGCTATAAACATATCCAAAAATCTAGTAATGTATGCAAAAACTAAGCATATGGAAATCAAGTATCATTATGTCAGAGAATTGGTAGAAGACAAACAAGTGAAGTTGGAATACATTCACACAAAGGAACAAAATATAGATATCTTCACTAAACCATTACCCAAGGATACTTATGAATATCTTAGAGGCAAGTTGGGGGTAATACCCCTAACCCAAGCAGTTTAAAGCAACAAGGATGCTGCCCTGCATCAACAAGAACAAATCATTGAAATATCAACAGAATGATGCAAAGGATGACAACAAGAGTAGAAACTCCAAATCAGTCACAAGCATGGTGATAGAGGGAGAAGACATCAAGAAACCAAAGCTTATATTTTGCATGATAAAGATGCTACATCTTTGGCATTTATATCAAAGAGGGAGAAATATTCAGAAATCTGATCAATACAAAGCAAGAGGGAGATATATATGAAAGAGGGAGATTAATGAAGAAACTGAAAGATATATATGAGATTAGTAGTAAAGATGCAGTAGCTAGGAAAAGTAGTAGACAATAGCAGACAACGTATACAACCTTGGTGGTAACTAAGTTGATCAATTGATCAGTTTGGTTTTGCCATCAATGCCAAAGAGGGAGATTGTTGGAAATGATTGAAAAAGATCATTGTTGAAATAATCATATGGAACTAGTAAAGAATGTTCTCAATCATTGTTTTGTTATTGATGTCAAACTTGCTAGTTATAGGAATGACAATTGCTTTAGTGATCCAAATACTATCAAGTGGTTGATTGAAAAGGAGGAGGCAATCAATAAGCTATAACTAAAACACCTAGAGAAAGGTTGAAGTTATGATGTTGAAATGAAGTAGAAGGATCAGCTAAGCCATTGATGAAAAAGTGTATTGATGACAGACACAAATAATCAGCACATTGAAACATATCAAAGATGTAAGGTTTTAGCTAAGACATTTGTAAAGCCTAACTAAAGTTCATTAGAGAGAGGGAGATGAGCAAGCTAGTAGGTGTCGAACAGATTCCTAGTTGAAGCCAAGCAAGTTCAACTTCAGATGCTGAGTGAACTTCAAGTGCCGAGTGAACTTCAGATGCTAAGTGAACTTCAAGTGCCGAGTGAACTTAAGATGCCGAGTGAACTTCAAGTGCTGAGTGAACTTCAAATGCCAAGTGAACTTCAAGTGCCGAGTGAACTTAAGATGCCAAGTGAACTTCAAGTGCAGAGTGAACTTCAGATGCTGAGCAGATACAAGTGCCGAGTAGAAATAGATGTCGAGCATAAGAAAACCAATAGTGTCGAGTAACACAGAGATGTCGAGCATCAGTAAATCAATAATGCCAAGTTGTTGCATTATTTTGAAAATCAAAGATTCACCAGATCCAAGCCGACAAGGTTGTTATCTAGATATCTGTGAATTAAATATAAGATAAGAATGATGAGCTGGTGGCATAGAACACCATGTAGAACATTTTTGGAGATTACAATTGGAGTCTAGACGAAGTTTTTAAATAAGAGCAAGATATAGGGTAGATACATTGTATCCTACCTAATCCATTTGAAACCCTAAAAGTTGGAAGGGGAGAATCGAGCGACAAAGGAAAACCAGATTTCTATTTAAGAAGTCATAAGGTCATGAAGCAAAGAGAGGAGAAGGTGGTCGAGCATAAATGCATGAAGTGCTAAAGGAGGTGCTAAGGAGAAAGAGAGCACAATTACTCTGTTTCAATAAGAAGACCCTAGATATGATTGCATTGGCATGATGAGTAAGAAGACTCAAATAGACGAAGCTTGAGAGGAAGACAAGCTGTCAGAGCTAAAGTGATTAAAGCCAAGAAAAAGGATAGAACTGAAGAGTGATCTAAAATCTACAAAGTATGTTGTAAGTTGTATCAGATCAACATTCCATTATTGTTACTCTCTAGCAATTGTAACAGTTAGTTTAAATCCTATGGACTTAGGTTGGTTTAATAGCCATGAGGTAAATCCTTTAATAGGGTGACATTCCAAGTGAATGTTCCAAAGTCCTTTGATCAGGCCCATTCCTAACAGTTTGGTGAAATCCTCTAACAAGGTCACATTTAATAGTGTGTTGTAAGCCTTTAACAAGGCATCACTTTAGAAGAGTGAGAATCAAGTAGCATGTTACTAGTGGTTTTTCCCAAATTGGGTTTCCAGATAAATCATTGTGTCATGTGTTAATCTTGCATGTTTTATTGTTGCATTTTGATTTACTGTAACTTGCTAATATGGTTGATCTAAGTTTGGATGGATGAAAAGTTTATGGATTCATTAAAAGTAGTGAAAAAGTATTATTAGGGCATTTGGACCTTGGATAATTGATTCACCCCCCCCTCCCCGTCTCAGTTATTCTAAAGAATTCTAACAATCACTATCTATATTCAACTCATGTGGAGGACTGACACTTGACACTAGAGTATCTTTTACACTCTATTCTATCTACTAATCATCCTTAGTTGGTGCCTATGTGTTTTCATGTGTTTTAGTTCCTTCCTCTTGGGAAACTTTCTCAGGGTCAAGTATGGCAACCTTAGTTATTTATTGTTGCACATCTTTGTCCTCACCTACCTTAATAGGAATTTGTAGTATTGCCTTGGATGCTATCAAACCATATGGAAATTTCCAAATCTAAGTGGTCTTCTATACAATATCCTCAAAATTATTTTATAGTATGTTGAATTCTTTATATTTTGGTGCAAATTTCCAGGGCACATCTCTTCATTGCCTTAGCCATTGTTTCCCTATTGAACTCTAGCATCACTTGTCCAAGAGTAGTCTCTCTGATTTGTCTACTATATTGAGACTATATGGCTGGGTAAAAGCAAAAACATGTGTCACCCTTTTGTAAAGGAAAAGGCTAACAAAAGTATAACCATTCACCTTCAATGACATAAAATTGGTATTATTATTTTGAATTTGGAAATGAAGTAAAGTAATGAAATGTATAGAAATGGATGAATTTTAGAAAAATAATTTTTAATAATTATTTGAAATAATAATTGATATATTTTCCTAATATATGTAGATAATTTTTTACATGCTAAAAAATGTTGAAAATTAGGGGTCTAGTTCCCACCACAAAACTATATGAAAATAAACTTATTTCCCTTTGATCTGAGACTATGTTATAGATAACATATATATAGCTAGAACAATAAAAAATAAAAATCATCTTTAGAAATATATTTTATCTTTTATAAGGATTGAAATTTCAACTCACCTAAAATCGGTAGTTTTCATCTCCCACCAATTTTTCAAAACAAATGTATTGTAACTAGGAAAAAAGTTATACACTCTAGAAGAGGACTCTCTCCTCTAGAACGTCATATAATTTTTAGATTTTTTTCATATGATTTAATATTTTTTCTTTCTCAAAACCAACATCTTATTGAGTGTTAAAATACATGGTTGTGGAATTTTTTAATTTCAATATACTATATCTAATTAAAACACTATAAACTCTACATGAGAATATTCTTGACTCTGAGCTCTATAAATGGTGTTTATATGTTATTAAAAAAATATCATAAAAATAGTAAGAGTTATTGAAATGATACTTTTTTGAAATAATTTTATTTCTTTAGTAATTGGATACAAAATAGTAGAAAACATGCATTTAATAGACATTTTCAATTGGAAAATTGTGAGACTATATATAACTTAGCTAGAATAAATTTATCTAGATCATATGTTTTAAAAAAAAAGTATTTTAGATAGAAATACTCAAATTTAGTCATTATGATAAGTCAGCCTGAAAGGTGACACAACTTTGTACTTTAACTCAACCACTTCTGCTCAACTCTATTAGATAATTCCTTTGGTAGAGAGTTGCCAATCTTAATTGGAGTTTGTTTGAATGTTTCAATCATGGCATATATTGACTCCTCTACTTGGTTCATCTCAACTTTTCCAAGTTTATCAAATTCAATATGTGTGAAACCAAATAAATCATCATTACATATTCCTTATTTCTCACATATATTGTCTAAATATAAGGAGAGATGGTGACTTACAACTTTAAATTGGTTGTTGTCATCAGATTCAATCCTCTTGTCATTAGATTCAACTAGAGCTATGTACTTTCTCTTTGGTCTCTTCTCAGGCTCCTTTTCTTTGTTAGATAATATAACCTTGTTCTCTTTTGGCTTTTCTATCTCTTGAGCCATTTTGGTAATAACCCTTGTTTTGGTTCAAGTCAGTTGTACTGCATGCTTAGTTTTTACAAACTTTCTTGGTTTACTAACTATTGGGGCTTTGGCTTTCCTCTTCTTTGTCTCAGGTGATTCATTGGCTTCTTCTTCATTAACACCTTCTTCTATTTCTATCTCTTCAACTTGATCTTCTCCTTGACCTTGAGTTAAGGCTAGTGGTGCTTGAGTAGGTATATCTTCTTCTTCTTCTTCTTCTTCTTCTTCTTCATCATCATCTTCTTCTTTTTCTTCATTTTCCTCTACTCCTTTACAAAATTTCTTCTTAAGCTTCTTGAAAATTTTGTTCTTCTTTCTAATGACTGAGTCAATCTTCAAATCCATCATTATCTTAGATTTTTCCACATCATAGTTCCCAAAGGCAGTAGCCTTAGCATCTAGACTTTCTACAAGTAATGTTGTTATTGTTGAAGAGGTTTCATCTACATTGATCTCATAGCCTTGTGGTCTTAGCTACCTTAGCCTTGGAACAATAACTTCAACATATGTAAAATCAATGTTAACTAGAAAGAAAAAATCATTGAAATGTTTCTCAAATTGTGAAACTAGTATCTTTAGTCTTTTCTTCAATGATTTCTTGAAATCTTCAAAGTAGCTTATCATAACAAACTCAAAACTATTTCCTAGTTGCTCAATAAATTCACCTATCAACACTACAATAGATCTGTCTATTTTCCATGCAACTTTACCAAAATTAGGAAATTTATTTTGTATATAAAAGAATATATGTACAAGAATTGCACCAAATTTACATTGTTCACTCTTGGTCCTCCTTATTGGTCATAAATTATCTAACAATTTTTGCATCTAAAACTCAACAAGGTCATAGGTACAATCCTTCTTAACTATTTTATATCCCATGTCAACAAAAACATATTGTACACTATTGAGCCTATTGGATTGATTTGTCCTCACTGCAAAAGCAATTAGGGTATCCGAGATTGTGTTAATTGCCATCCCTCATTTGTTCCACATTGCGCTTGTATTCTTCTCAATAACTTCCTTAGATTCAATCGTCATGGTTTTAGGTCGGTCAAGTGTTGGATACCCTATTACTCTATGTAAAATTATCTTTGTGATTTTCATTGATCCATTATCCAACCATATATAATTGTCATGAATTCTCCTCAAAACTATATATTTATCCATTCAATTTTGAAAACATTGGGGAAATATAGGGCATGTGTTAACCCTTTCCTCTCTACAATTTTGAATTCTTCTTTCAATGCTCCATTTATGTACAATTTCCCATATGTTTCCCTAATTTCCATATAACCTATACTACCCACCTTGCATGTGTAGCAACATCTCACATCTTGAATCATTAAAAATTGAGGTGGTATCATTAATAATGAACCAAACAGATCATGCTTATAAGAAATATTAGGAATGGCTCTAAAGTTTGATTGTCTAGTCTCATTGCTTATCAATTGTACATTAAAAACTTATTTACCCTCTTTAGACTTAGGAACTAAAGAATTAGATGCCATTCTAAAAAACTAGGGTTTGAAAAAATTCAAATTGATTAACTTGGCACATGATAAATACCTTTTACAATCATGTTGAGATGATGTTGAGTGACTATTGAATCTTGTTTGCAAAAGCTTGGGATGATCTCTTCAATTCATCTTTCTTTCTTCGTGCTCCACTTCAAATTTGAATGATGTCAAATGAGTAGAAATTGATCATATAGATCTTAAAACCTTGCATTTAATGCTTGATGCTTACACAATTGTAATCTTGGCTTCAATAAAGATTTGAACTCAATCAGCTTCCATGTAGTTTCCCTTTCACTCGGAAACCACTACAAGCATGTTCAACATGATCACCTTTGATAGCTTGGCATCAACTAACATTTGACTTGGTAGCAATAGTGAAACTTTTCATGCTTGGTAGTAACATGAAAAATGACAAAACATAAAAATTTCTTCTAGGTTATAATCAACACCTTGCATCTTTCTTCATGCATAAGTAATCTTTTCAGAACTAAACCCTTGAAACTAATGTATAGTATCTCTTTTAAATGTCAGTCTCATACATACCTTTGATTTCTTAATTGGAGGTGGTGTGATCACCTAACTCATTGGGTGAAGTGATCCCATCTACAATTGATGTGCTGCAATCTTCCTTTCTCTTCCATGTCTTGTTCATCTCATCTTTGACATTTTCAAGATCTATCTTTCCTTAGCCTTTGTTGAACTCACTGCTTGGTTCCTTTAACCTTGTTGGACAAATTTTTCTTATATGTGTTGACAATTGGCTATATGTAGATATGTAAATGTTGTCATTAATGGCAACACATGATGTACATGCTTGTAGAAAAAAATTTAGAAATAAACATACTTAGCTTTTTGGTGATAAAAAATTTGTCTATGGAAATGGTTTGCAATAGTATATATATATTATATATAACTTGTTTATACAATGTTATTCTTGGAAGAGAAGATATATGTGAACAATATACATGTTGATGATGATGATGTGTATAACCTTACACATCAGTGTGGACAATACTAAAAAGACATATTTAAGATGTGCAGAACATCAGAATGAAAGGTAAAGGAATTATTTTGTTTACAAGTCCTTGACTAATTACATACAACATCCTAGATGTTTACTCTATGTTGGGAAAGTTTATTTTTGTCCTATTCAGCCTTGTAGAAATTTATGAAAAGGCAAGGCATTTATGCAAAGACATCTTGCAAGTGACATGTGGAAGCTGTGAATGTGAAGTTTTGTATCATATGTAGAAGTAAATTTTGATAACCTAATTTTGTAATCCAAGTTCAGGATGAGGTCAAAGATTAGCTAAAAGAAGGTACAAAATCCATACTTCTATATTCGAGGAACTTTAATTACTTTTTTGGGCTGTGACCACTTCTTGTAATTGAAAGTTCATGCTTGGGCAGTGAGCTCTTTTTGCACATGTTGTAGCACAATTCCTTATAGCGTTAGAGTCTCCTAACAAAGATTCAAAGTCTCCTAATAGGAACTTGTATGTATTGAATGAGTTTATAGACTCCTAATAGGGTCCATCCTCTAACAAGAAACATTTATATTATAAGTGCATCATCTTGTGGGCATCATCCCCACCAGGGTTTTCTTAGCCAAGGTTTCCCTAGTTAACAAAATATGGTGTTATGAGTTCTCTCTATGCACGGTTACTTTTATTATTCAACATTACATTTTTAATTTCTATGCATGGTTGAAAGTAATTAATAATATCCAGTTGGTGAAATTTTTTTGTAGAAGTCAACTCCTTAATCTCAATAGGAGTCATCCTATGAGAAGCCTTGTTAGGAAAACTAGCTCTAGGGAATAAATCTATTTGATGATTGATTTTCCTTACTAGTGGAAACCCTTTTGGGACATTATCAGATATGAAATTTCCACACTCACTTAGAAGATGCAAAACTTCAAGTAAAGATTCATTACTACCTTCCTTATTCTTTCTAAGAATTAAAGCATAACACATATGCTGATGTTTCATGCCAACCAAAAATTTTCTCCCATCAAAAAGATATACCCTAGCATTACTGCATAACTTTTTACCCTCCTTTATCAAGGGATTCAACTGGTGAAAAACTCCATCCTTTGTCAGAGAATGTGTGTTTGCATAATCATTATGTATATCATGCCTATAAAATTTCCATGACCTTCCCAACAATAAATGACATACATCCATCAAGATAATGTCACAGATAAACTCATCATGGTAACTCCCAATCTTGAAATTTACCAAACATTGTACACTAACTCAAACCTTAGCCTTATCTTTGAGACCATCTCCTCTAACACCAAGTTTTCAATGCTTCCACCATCAAAAATCACATCATAACATTTGCACTCACACTTGAACCTAGTATGAAACACATTCCTTATTTGTCTAGGTTCAATCTCACCACTCAAAAGATCCTTTCATTAACCATAACTTCTCCTCTAAATGTGATGACTTAACATCATCATCCACATGAGTAACCCTTTCTTGACCATCAACTCTCCTATCTATCCTTCCTTGGCATTAAGAACACTCATAGTCATGCTGACCTTCTTTGTCATAGTAAAAACATGTACCATAGAATCCTCCTCTTCCTGACCCTTTTCCACACCATATAGCTCTTCCTCTTTGGTCTCCAACATTTTGATCACGAGAGTAGCTGAAACCCTCATTCCTCTAGTTTTGGTTGGTACCCACATCTTCATTTTTCTTCTAATCCTCATTTTGGTCTCTAAATGACCTACCACTACCCCTTCCTCCTTGACCTCATCCTCTTTTCCTTCCACCAATTTTTTTTTTTGGATTCTTCTCAACGTACAATTAAAATTTAACTAAATCTCTTGGCACTAGATTTCATGATGGCCCTTCACTCGAGCCTTTACAAACTTAACCCTATAAGGGTCCTCTATATCCTCATACTCCAAATATTCCTCCAACTCATTGATTGAGTCATTCAACTCATCCAAGTTTAGATTTCCCAAAAAAAAATTGAATTCAAGTTTAGGTCTTTTTCCCATCTTGGAAATGGCCCTAAAAAGCTTCTCCTCTGCCTAGTTCAAGACTTCTTCTTCTTCCCCTTCCCCCACAACATTTCCTTCTTCTTTATTTTCCTTCTCACTTTCATCCCTTATTGAAAAACTAATCCCTCTATGGATCTCCTCCTATAATGCTAGAAAATTCCCTTACAATGCAATAAATTACCTTAAGACTACCAAAGTAGAAGGTTCTATAAGAAACATCAAAAGTCGATGCGAAATTAGAAGAACCCAAAAATGGTAGTCAAACTTTAAGGAGATAGAACTTTTGATCTAGGACTCTGAATGATGATATTTTTATATTTTTTGAAATTTTTCCAAGCACTCTATAGCCATGAGACTAGCCTTTCTTTTGTTCAAATTTTAAGGCCCATACAAGGTTGTTTAGTTCCTCAAATCTAACATTGAAGCATTCTTATGGGGTCTCCAAGCAACTTAAAACTACAATAATTTTTAGACCATAAAGACTTTTGACCTATTTCTTTTTTCTAGAATTGTTTAAATTCCCTCAAACATAGACCTTCTAACACATTATAATTATGGTTCAGTTATGAAATAACTTATTTTCTACACTATCACATATCTCAAGGTGCTCAAAAACACTAATCTAGAAAAGGAAAAGTAGAGCTATGAGAGTTGGAATCTCTATTTCCCCTAAATGGGTATCCATAAATAAAAACAAATTAAATAGAAACTAAAACTGAGCATATTTTTGGATGATATATGATTGTCCTTACACTACTAGATGCTCCTGCATCAATTACATTGATGAAAACTCTACATGTTGCATTAATAAAAAATGTGGATATTTGGGTGAATGGACTTTGGTGCCATTAGATGTTATTAATAAAAATTGGTTTGAGGATGAAATATTTGTTGATATTTTATTGATTTTTTATGTACATATAATTATATTTGTTATTATAATCATATTTCAAGATTGATTAGATTTGGTATGTACATATAAATGTTTTTTTGACAAATTTTCTTCAAATTTATAATTTATACTCATCTACATGTTAATTAAACATATAATTTATAAATATTCTATTGATTATATTTGTTATTATAATCATATTTCAGGATTGATTAGATTTGGTATGTACATATAAATATTTTTTTGACAATTTTTCTTCAAATTTATAATTTATACTCATCTACATGAAATTTAAACATATAATTTGTGTAGGCAATGCTGTTACAGTCATAGATTAACCTATGACCCTTTTGACACATTTCATGACAAAATATGTCCCTAGGGATCCTAGGATCCCTAAGGACATATTATAATTGATCATATGGGTTAGAAAGGGTCATTGGGGTACAATTTATGATAAGATGTCCTTAGGGGTCCTAGGACCAATAGAGACATATTATAATTGATCACATGGGTTGAAGGGGTCATAGATTAACCTAGGACCTCTTTTTAAACATTTCATGACAACATAGGGATACATTATAATTGATCCCATGGATCAAAGGGATCATAGGGTAGGTTACCCTATGATCCCTTTTGACTAATTTCAAGATAACATATGTTCGTAGGGGTCCTAGGAGCCCTAGGGACATATTATAATTGATATTATGGGATGAAGGGGATCATAGGATAACCTATGCTCCCTTTTGACACATTTCACGATAAAAAATTTCCCTAGGGGTCCTAGCAACCCTTGAGACATATTATAATTGATCATATGAGTTAAAGGCGGTCATAAGATAGCTAATAATCCATTTTGACATATTTCATGACAACATATGCCCTTGGGGGTCATAGGGACATATTATAATTGATTGTATGGTTCAAAGGAGTTAATAGGTTAAACTATGAACCTTTTTGATACATTTTATCACAATATATGTCCCTAAGGAGAGATAATTACAAAGATAAAAACCAAAAAAAAATCCAATTAAAGGAAAAAATGAAACTGTATGAGATATACTCTATACTACCCCGAATCTACAAATCTATAGAATTTGGAGGCCGTAGGATAGGCATGACCTAAAAATTCAAGGATTAAATGGGGTTAAGGATAATGTTGGACAAGGTCAAGGTTGACCTTAACCTTTTATGTGTAGGAATCTAAAACTCAAATTTTCATGTTGGAATATAAAACCCTAAATCTACAAATCTAATACAAGCACTTGTAAATTTGCACCTACAAACAATAGAGATGTAGTTTTGTTGGCAAGGAGGGGATTTCCTCAGTCAAGACCTAGTTGAGGAATACAACTTAAATTAAAATACATGTTAGTGGAGGAGTTCTAATATATAGTAAAAGTAAATGTAGAAATGAAGAAAACCATGATAATTTTGATGCAACTATGTTTGATACGTGATCAAGTATGTTAAAATAACAACCATAGCTCAACATAAAATCAAAAGAAAATCAAATAAGAAAAAATCGAATGTATGCTTATGATTGAAAATTTTCCTCAATGATGGATTTAACAAGTCAAATGTTGAAGATGGATCTATTCTTTGATGTCCAAACTACACTATCTCTAATGCATAAAGAAGCCAGATCTAGGAGAAGGAATGCATGATGGATGAAGAGCTTGAGTACTTGGATGGATGAAGAAGAATTCCATTATTTTTTCATTGATTGAGAATTTATTATATTTTGATTCCAAAATTGAAAGGGAAAACTTTGCAAGGAAAGAAACAACAATATTTGATATCAGGTGCAAGATTTTGTGAAGTAAAGCACTTGCATTGTGGATAAGATTGTCCTATATCCTAGATAGGGGATGATCTCATTCTTTGATGTGTAAAGTCCTATAAATGGGCTTCAGATATGAGAAATATTTAGAGGTGATAGAAAAATGATGACATATGCAAGAAATGTAGTCATAAATGTATTTAAGTCATGATAATATGGTTGGGGAAATAAATGCAAATCCATGGATAGAAATCAATTCCAACCTAGACATTTGAGAAAGATTAGGAGAAGAAAGGACCAATATTTTAAGTTATTCAATGCTAAAGGATCTTTAGTACACCAAGCCACACTAACATGGGCTAAAAGGTCTTACAAAGTTAGTGTACGATTTTTAGGATGGTACAATAATATAAATAAGGGCTTTTATATTTTTTTTGATAGATTAAATATTATATATAAAATGTGAACAATAAATAATATTCAAAAAAATATTTGAAAAATGTTATCGTCATATTTTTAATAGAAGTAAACAATTTTCTTTTTATTTAAGATATTTTTGTAATGAGATTTGAATTAGTTACATACTCTATTCTTCTTGAATTCACATTAACTTTCAAGGTTCTATGTATTAGTGTATTGCAATGGTTTGTTTGATTAACCTATTTTGTGATCAATGAGATGTTATGAACTATGTACAACAATATGTTTTTCTAGAATGAGCTTTCTTCACTTTACACATTTAGCAAAGTAATATGTTGACTAATTCCTTTAAGTATCAAAGAAGCTAGAATCTTAGAAGAGGATTTGAACTCCAAGTGTACACATTAACCCAAGAGGCTCACAATATCACTAAAAATCATATAGCTTCATCCAACCTATAATGAAAATGTTTATCTAGGAAAAACTATTAAATTCACTAAGCATATAAAGTTTTATCCACCAAATTCTTAAAATATTTTTGGATTGTACTTATTTTCGTGAAAGCATTTTAAAATCTCCTATTTACATCATCTTTAACAATGGATAAAATCTACTTGACATTTCACATACTAGATTGGATTTCACTAATAATAATCTATTAACATATGACAAAGTCTTTAAATTCTTTTATCAAGCCACTGAATAATGGGTGGAACATGTAAATGATAGAAATCTATACTATGTTATCTCCCATGTGAATGTTATCATTCATTTTTTATAATGTTATGATGTAACAAAAGTTTCAAAAGGTGGGCCCCAAATGAGTCTTTTGTCAAAAAAGAGCTATGAAAATCCAATGACATGGTGGCATCCTACTAAGCATTTATACACCATAAATTTTGAATCTTCCAGAGGTCACTATGTTGCTACTAGAAAGTTAATGACTTTCACCAGTAGTGATGTAGCGACCCACCTGAAAAATAACAAACACAAGGAAATCAAGGAGGTGTATGCCAGCATGTCATGATAGCTTAGTATCACCAAGAAATGTGGACCCACTTCCAAGTTAGAAGCCAAGTAAAGAATTATGATCATTCAATTAAGTTGAGATCAATGATAATTGGTAACTTGCTATGGTGAGTTGCTCAAAGGTTATGTATAGTGACATAACAAGTAAGGAAGATAATATGGGTCCCACCATGTTCATATTGTATGATGCATTGAATGTCCTCCGCTCAAGCAAAGGGAAATCAACAATCATTGCTTTGTCACTATTTAAAATTGCTCACCTTTTATGCATAGTGACATAGCAAACAAGGAAAATACAGGAAGGACCCACCATTATAATAATGAGAATGCAACAAAATGCCTACCATCAGATTAATATCAGATCAAGGATTATCGCTTTTGCAATACAACAATGTGCTCACTCTTTATGTATAACAAGGTAGCGATTCAATGACATGTGTCCTCAAGGAAAAGTGGGTCCAGTTTGAAGCACCAATAATGAAGGAAAGGTACAAGTGGAAGAATTTCATTGGTTTGACTTCTAGCATGTTGAGAGGAAAGATCAGCTAGCCCTATATTTATCCCTGGATCATAGGATTTTTCAAAGATCAATGGTGCAAATTTAAAGGGAAAGGTGATGCCACTCTAGTTTTCTACTCTGTGCATTTATGAGGAATGAAAGCTTTGTGTGTGAGAAAAAAGAGAATATAATACAAGAGATTTCATCATTTCTAGTCCCACATGAACAAATATTTCATGTTTTTTGAGCACAAGAGCCTACTAAGAATATTTTTTTAAGCCTAGCAAAAATGTGAAGCAGTCTCCCATCTGTTCGTGAGCTATTGCAAAAGTTTAGAGAAGAAAAAGCTTAGCAAATAAAGTACTCATATTATAGCATCTATAGAATTCTAGTTCCTATGAATTACAATCAAGATGCTTCCTAAGAAAATATTTTATGGACAAGTGAATTATATGGATAGAAATGTTCATGACAATTTGCTAGTATTACTCCTAAAGTCCACCACTAAAACTATACAGGTTAAGAAGCTAACTTCCTTAATCCCTAGGCTTAAAAATATTGATGGCCTATATGACAAAGGGAATTGGGTTAGAGATGCAACAACTTTGAAAAATGGTCTTTTTTTGTTCAAAAAATGGTTTTTAGAAAGGAATTTGTTTGCCTCACATGCTAATATCTAGAATTTTGATTTGGGAAAACTAGCAGTTCCAAGTTTTGTCATGGATTATGAATTGGTTGAAGCCATTGCCAAGAATTATGACCAAGTTGTTAGGGTGGTGAGAAGAACTAATGGTGTGCCCTTGATCTCAATTAGTTATGAGGAAATTAGAGAGGTTTTTCACCTAGAACCATTGACAGATTATCACGTGCCAATTAATCTACAAAAACTAGAAAATGAATACAAGGAAAAGAAGGATGTGATTAAGGGAGGTGCACTGAGGGCACATATTGGCACAATAGGAACTTTTCCACTAACCATTGCAGCCTCTAAGGAACCTTTTAAAAAGGATCTCTTCAGTTCCTAGGCTATAGAAATATATAGGACCCTATATCGTGTTTTGGGTGAAGACAAACAAAATTTCATGCCCATCAGCCTTATGTATATGATGGTTCAAATTGCTTCCCTTGGTGTAGATATTATTTTTTATTTTGCTTCTTATTTGGTTGAATAAATTCATACTGGCTTGGTGGGGTGAACTAAAAAAGGGAAAGTAGAGAAAACTTTTGGCTATTATTATCTATTGATGCATATGTTCTTATTTAAGGGAGTAACATACTTTGGTAAAGAGATGGAGTTGAACAGAGGGGAGCATGGGGAAGCACTACTAGTCCAGTTGTGGAGTGCAGATATGACCTATGATGTAGAGAATGCTAGCTTTGTCAAGTTTGATAGGTATTTTGCCTCCAAGTTGAGATGCCTCATATTGAGTGACAATCCCAGAATCCCCAAGGCACTAATGAATTTTATTAGGCCTATCAACAATCTTAGTGGATTGAAAGTTTCACACAATTGGGGAGATATTATCCCATACTCTATTTCTAGTATTTTTAGAATTTATGGTTTTCAAGGAAGCCCTCATGTGTTACCCTACCAACTACCTTTAAAGGTAGAAATTGATAAAGTTTTATGGAAATTAAGAGGAGTGGAAGAGATGTTTGTAATGATAAGGCAACTGGGGTCAATTTTCCCTACTTGTATTATTGCCCATCAGTTTGTAATTACTAAAGGCGGATGACTCTTTTTACGTAAAATTTTGGATCAATACAAAATGGCTATTTCCCATCCCTATTTTTGTGATACTAAGGGGTTTTATAATTAGACCATGAGACATAGGACTAAATTGGGAAAAGTCAAACATGACTCATACTATCAAGAGGACATTATAGGGAATGAGTTCTCATTACAAGAACAAGAAACCAAAAAGGAAAAGTGGAGAGTCTATTCTTAGGTTTTAGAATTTATTCATTGTTTTGATCAAAAATATAGTCCTCTAGATAATGCTAATATAGAGGCTGATAAAATAAATAAGCTCATGAATACCTTCCCTAAAATAATGGAAGCTATGAATGAGAAGAATTTTTTTTTTTATTGATTCATTCCCAGAGAAGGCAAGAGAGGTCATGAGGAGGTTGGCTTTCACTCCTAATGTAGGAGCTAGTCAAATAATTGTTCAAAAGAGACTAGGCTATACTATAATTCAAAATAAAAGGGATATTGTAGACAAAGGCAAGAAAATAATGGGATCCACCAGTGTAGGAGAGACCTAATGAACCTTCTTCCAAGAGGAAGAAGGTAATGAAGGAAAAGAGTCCTCAAGTTGAGGAGTATTCACCCACACAATCCCCCTTGAGGATTGGAGAAGAACAGATCACCAGTGAGAAAATTAGACAAATAGGATTACAAGGAGGTGTATTTATCACCCAAGTAGAACTAGATGAGGGAAACCCTCAAGAGCCTCCTATGCCAAGTTTAGATTCGACAGTTGTAGACTATAGAGGGAGGGAATTGGACCCTATATTAGAACAAGCTAGCTATCAATTTATTTTTTACGATATTTTTGTTAAGTCTAGGGCTTTTGTCTAGTTTGCATGGAGGGCCAATATGGGTAGATTTGAAGAAAATTGCAATAAGCTAAGAACAAAGCACCTAGAAATGGATGAAATTGCCCTGCAAAATTAGGTAAAATAGGAAATTATGAGGGAGTTTTAGAGTATAAGCCCTGAGGAAGGAAGGAAAATGGTTAGAGCATCAAACATTTTTTTGTTGCTCAATTGGGACATTGCTGATGCTCTCATGTTTAATTCTATTTCAAATAAGCTTGATTTACAAGACCAAAATAAGAAAGACTTCCAAGGCACTACTTTCAGTGAAGACTAGGTTGCCTTGGTTATCTAGTCATTGAGCAGAGGATAAAGAGCAACCTCATCACAACTAGATGATTCTAGTTTGATGGGAAGTATTGTTGTAAGAAAGGTGGCTAATACTTGTCATGTGCAGGCTATACATTGGAATGTAGATTCATCTAAGTTTTTTTTGGCCACTATAAAAAAGGAAGAAGAGGATTGTGTTGGAAAATAAAATTATGGGAAGATTGACTAGGCCTAAAATAGCATATCCTCGCCCTTTAGTGGAGCCTATTAAATCCATTCCTCTTATAGAAATGCCAAACACCTCACAAAGGCCTCAATATTATACAACAGAGGATTTTGAGGAAGAAAAAAGTAAACTTTGGGCATTACATGTAGAGATGGAAGTACAATATGAGGATAAACTTACAAAGGCTTTAATGTACTTGGTAGATAAAATTGAATGGCCCCTATTCTATGATTAGTTGACAAGAGTAATAAGTATATGGGAAGAACTGAAAAGCCATGATGAAGCCCTCAATCCTATTGTTAATAAGTGGGGAAAGAGGAAGAAAGAAATTACTTTTTTATGTTATTCAATTATACGGTTTTCCCATGAATATATTGAAAAAAAAAATGATGTTGCTAATGATTTGTCAGATTTTGATAATAGGAGAGTTGCTTTGCAACTAAAAGTTGTTTCTTATTTAAGAAAATACAAGAATCAAAAATTTGATTTGTTTCCTCCTACCTTGAATAGAAAGAATAAATTGAAGAATAAGGATGAATGGGCTAAGGAATTGGACAACCTATTTTGTTTAAGGATGAATAAGGTTATAAATGGAAAAGGGCATGCTTGTTAGGCCACCATGACAGAGTAATTGGTTAAAGTCCAAATATTTTTTGATTCTTTGAAAAATGAATTTTTTTTTATTGATAATGAGGCTAAGTATATACTTAAGAAGAAAAATGATATTCTGCAATTCAGCTGGCCATATGATGCACAATTTGAGACCTAGATTGTAGATATTGCTTTTGGTGAATAGTTAGAAGAGGTTGGTATAGATGATGATGAGGAATAGGAAGATGAGGTGTAGATTATTGACACAACAACACTAGATCCAAAAGATGAGGAAGATCAAGGTCATGAAATGGTTCCAGCTACATGCTCAGAGACCTAGGACATGTACATGATAGAAGATCAACTAAGGGTAAAAGTGGTTTTGATAGTTCAAGATGAAAATAGTTAAAACCCACGAGTAGAAGTTGATTTGTAAACATTACCACATCATTCATCATTGGCTAGCCTGGTAGTTGCATATTCAAAAGATTAAGAATAGTGGTGGTGAATCAAAAGAGCTAGTAACTTGTTGTGATGTAATAGAAATGGGACCTACCAAAGAATTTATTGATGTGTTAGCTTTCTATTACATTAAGTTTTGTCTTTTGGACACTTGTCTTTTTCTCGAAGCCTAAAGCTTGTTGCATCTCAGATTATATAAGTGAGATCTTAGGGCTGGAGAGAGGGTCTAAAAGTTGTATAATTTTTGTTTTTTTTCAAAAAGGTATAGTCGGTCTAGTTGCATGTAGATGTGTTGAGTTTACTGTCAAACTTGTACTCTTTGATAATACATACAAATGACAACATAAACAAGATATTCAAGGCTTCTGATTAAATTTCTATTGGTCATTATATTAGTCATCTAAAAGGATAATACAAAGGGGTATTTGCATGAGATTTGTGTCATCAATTTCTATCTTCATTTTATGATTTTGTTTACTTTGATTTCATTTGAATAAGGTTTAATTGATTGAATGCAATTTGGATGAGTTGTATGTTGATACTATTGTTTCTTTTAATTCAAAGATTTATATAAATGCTTCAATAGATTAGTGAGGTTTATGAGTTTATAAACCGGATAATTCATAAGAATGGAAGTAGGTGACTACAATTGATGAATTCATTTACAAGTTAATTTAATTAGATCTCCCACCAATAGATAGTCTTTTCCCTAATGGATAAGACACTGGTCTCATGAATCAAGAGTGAGTTGGGGTAAATTCTGCTTCTACATATCAAATTAATCACAAATTCAAAATCATTCTTGTTCCATTTAGTTTAGAGTTATAATGTTTATTTTCACTCATTTATATTTTATTTTTGAATCTTAGGTAACTGTAATTCCCAGAAATAATTGTATACTCAAGGAGAATTAGGACCAAATCTACTTATAAGGGATGCATATTAGTCTAAAAGTATCATAAATTGGATAAATTGTGTATGTGTTAGGAATCAAAGATGAGAATCAGAATGAAACTGATATAATTCTCATATATCAATGGTTATCGAAAGCATCTGTTAGGTAAACCCACCTTGGTCTTGTAGAGCCTATAGAGTAGGAAACCATTTCTAGTTTTTTTGAATTTGGTCCAAATGGTTTGCACATAGAGTTGTTGATAGGAAGTGGCTAATCCTTAGATTGTGTGAGTTTTATCAATTTGGTGTTGAGAATTTTGTGGTTCAATAGTTTTAAACACCAACAAAATGGTGACTCTACTGGGGACAAGTGTCAGTGTTACAATTGTGAGATGCTTTGGGGGTTACCTTTGGTTTTAGTGGACTTTTCTAGTGACAAACCTTGAGAAATTAAAAAGAAGAAGAATAAAACCCCACACTATAGGTGTACACTGACATTTATATTCCTTGCAAAGGTGTCTTATCCATTAAGATAGAGTTACAGTCCCAAAACAAATTTTGATTGGTTGCATTCTATTTGCCATCTTCCATATTGACAATCCCATGATATTTTACTTGGTCAACAAGATTATTAGATTACTTTTCCCCTAGGTGGGTGGCAACTTAGAAAGGTTTTAACCAATGTCAAGTTTAAGGATGTTTTACATCATGGGAAGTGTGAAAAACACACAGGAAAATGTGAAGAAAAACCCAGCTATTAAGTTACAAATTGATCTTCCTCCTAGAGGGAAGAAAAATTGGGTTGTGAAAGGAGCCTAGATGTAGAAGGGAAATTATTCCTAGGAGAAAATGGCAAGGGAAACTAACACCTACCTTTCTGTAGCTAAAAAGGCACCTTTCTGCAAGGGTCATAGATCTCTTCTTGGTTTAGCTAATGATGATTTCTATAACACTCCTAAAATGATGTGTCAAGAAAAAGTTATGCAACCACATGCACTTAATCTGGAGGATAGGACTAGTAACAATCTTTTCCAATGTAGCACAAACCCTTTCATGTAAAATTACTCTCCCAAAAAGGAAAGACCAAAACATTTAGAGCCTAAAAGTTTCAACAATGAGAAGACTTCTAGTTCTGAGTTTACTAATCTTGACCCTAATGAGAATGAAATGTTGAGAATGCAGCTTACTAAGAAAGAAACCATTGATTGGAAATTTTAGAAGGAAAGGGAGGAAAAGATCATGACGGCTTATGAGGAAAATCAAGAATTACTTAGGAGTATTGCTGCTTTGAAAAAAAAGAATGAGATAGCAATCAGTGCTTACCAGCTTGAAAGTGTGGGTCAAGTTGAACATCTTAAATTAAAAGAGAAAAAGGTACTAAAGGATCAAGATCTAAACTAAGTGGGCCCTATAATACAATAGATTAAGAATTATAAGACCCTAGAGGTTAAACGAGATGCAAAACATGTTGTTGGTGTCCAAGATAAGGGAAAACAAAAGGAAGTTGGTATTAAGATAAATGTACCAACAAAGCCCATCCATATCCATGATTCTTTGTTACCTTCTAACGTTGAGTTAGAAAAAAGGAGGAAAGAGAAAGATTCTTTGGCTAATAAATTAGAAATTGTAGAGAATGAGGCAACCATAATTGAGATAAATAACAAGATTAAGTTTCCAAAAAATGCTAAGAAGCAATCTATATTTTCTTTTGAAGATAATGATAGCACAAATTTTGCAAATCAAGATACTACTAAATTGAATACTTCTTTCTTGTCTTCTTCATTACAAAGAATGGATCTTAATAAATCTACTATAGATGCTAGTACTAGTAACATTTTTAACAATACTGAAAGAAATGTTGTCCATGCTTCTAAAGTTAATTTACAAAGAATACCTATTTAGTTAGAAGACTATAGGAAAATACGCTTTGAAGGTATTCCTAATTTTCCTAACCCTATCAGCCAAGTTTGCTAGAAATCATTCTATTACTTGTGAGGATCACTTGAGAATTTTTTTTGAAATGATGAGTGATTATAAGGTTGAGGCTAAAGATGTTATCATGAAGTTATTTTTTTAGTCATTAATTGAAGATGCTAGAGAATGGTTCAAGAGGCTCCCAGAGTCATCCATTGTAGATTGAAAGGATATTGAATATTGTTTTAGGGACCAATATGGTGATAAACAAAATCAAAGTTATATTCTAAGTGAGTTCAATAACATTAAGAAGTTTCATAATGAATCTATCACTGAATTCGACACTAGGTTCTAGAAAAGGATGTATAAGCTAATGCAAGCCATGTGAGTTGATGATAAGGTATGTATGATTACTTATTTGAATGCCTTTTATGGTAAAATGGAATATTAGCTTAGGGATAAGGAGCCTAGGACTTTAAGAGATTCTTTCAAAATTGCTATCAATATAGAAAATAATTTGAGGATTTCAAGGAGATTAGAGAAAAAAAGAGATGATCATAGACTATTTGGGAGTAAGGGAAATAGAAAAGAAGAGCACAAATATATAGGAGGAAAAAAGTAGGAGCATAGTGAGATGAGTCAAGTTTTTAATGCTATAAAAGGTTTGAATCTTCCTCAAGGAAAAAATGATAGGAATCCCACTGAAAATAAGGTCCCTTATCAGTTCAATTTTTGTAGACAAAATAGATTGCAAAATTTTTATTATAACACTACTTGGAAGGATGGCTACCCTATTGTCCCTCCTCCTAAGAATACTAGTAACAAGGTTACCCCTGATCCTTTATCCAAAAAATTCCATAAATATGGTGGATGATGCTTAACTCACTACTGAACCCACATGGTGTTTTATTTGTCAATTACCTCATGCTCCTGAATATTGTGCAGTAGCTTTGTCATTTTCTAGAAATCAAACTAAGGGAGAAGAAAATCAAGAACATGAAAAAATAAATGATGATGTAGGATGTAATATGTTTGAGTCACATTATGACTATTATGACGGTGATGATCATGATATCGATGTAGTTGAGCAAAGATAGTTTCAAAGTCATATGCAACAGTAGGTATTTTCTGATGAGGAGAGTGATGTCGAGGACAATGTATGTAACATGGAATCTACTAGAGAGGAGGTGATACTAAGGAAGCCTTCTAGAGAAGAGGTTGATCAGATTACTACTAGCATGATAGCTCAAGTAAAAACTAGACATATGTCTTAGAATGCTAATGATGGTAAGGTGGCTAGTATATTTATCAAGAAAGCTAAACCTAAGAAAAAGGAAGTTGTAAATCCTAAAGGAATCCCTACTGTGATTGTCAAAATTTCTAGTAAAAAATGGGAACCAAAGAAAGGAGGGAATCCTAATGAGTTGCTATTCTCAAATAATTTTCCCAAGAAATTAGATGAGAAAATAATCACTATAAATGACAAGAATTATCAAGGCACTTCTGATAAACATCATGAGAAGAAGGATATGATTATTGATAATTCCTTAGATTCTTCTATAGATGTGCTTAATGTTATATCATAGGTCACTATTAAAGTTCCTTTGTCTAAATTATTAAGGATCCCTGAGCACTGAAATAAAGCCATAGCATGGTTGGGAAATACTGATGTAAGGAAAAAACAAGATTGCAATGAAATTCATAATCCCAAGCAAGGAAGCAAAGAAAAGATAAAACACAAAGAAGTTGAAGTAGTGGTGTCTCAAATTCCTTAGATGTTTTTGGGTAGCTCTGTTAATAAATGTTTAGGAAGTATTGAGCCAATTTTCTTGAGTATTTTAGTGAATGGTTAAACATTAAAAAATTGCATGATTGATTCTGGTGCCTCCAATACTATTATGCCTTTTGAAATAATGAAGAAACTAGGTTTGAAATTTGATACTAGTCAGGGAAGATGTTGTGCCATGGGTAAAAGAGAAGTCATAGGTACTATTAATGCCTTAACATATAGATTGATAGCTTTTCTAGACGAAAAACTTACTATGAGCATGCTAGTTGTTGATATCCCATCTCAGTATTGTATGCTATTATCTAGGAAGTGGAGTGCTACCATGGGAGCAAGTTTGTAATGTGATTTACCATTTGCTACTTTTAATATCGATGAGAATTTTGTAAAAATAAATAGAGAACCAAAGAGCATATATATGATAGAAGAAGATATTAAGGATGATATGACAAACTTTGTGGATATAGATGTCAATGCATTCAAAGTAGAGGTTCTAACTTTGAAGAAGGGTAAGCATAAATCTCATATGTAAGTAGAAGCGGATACAAAAATAGATAAATGAGATTTTTGGACCATGTTCTTTGATGGTGCTTGTTGCAAAGATGGAGTAGGTGCAATTATTTTGTTGATATCTCCAGCAGGCGTAACACACAAATTCTCTTTTACTTTAAGTTTCCCTTATACCAACAATATAGAAAAATATGAAGCTTTAAAATTAGGCCTTAGACTAGCTCATAAGCATGGGATAAAATGTTTACACATTATAGGAGATTCTGAATTGGTTGTATCACAAGTAATAAATGCTTATGTGTCAAAGAATAAAAGATTAAAACAATATAGAAATGCTATATGGGATATGATTGAATGTTTTGATGCATTTGGAATAATTTGGAAAGATAGGAATAACGAGAAAATGGAAAACTTGTTAGCAAATATGGCAATAAAACCTAATGATGTTACATTTGCTAGCATATCCAAAGTTGAGACTCAAACTAGACCCTTTGTTCCTAATAATATCCAAAATTGGCAAGTGTTTGAAGATGATAAGGATATTCTAAGATTTTTGAACCATGAGAATATGTTGTCAAGACAAGAAATTGATTGTGCAACTTATGTAGAAAATATAAATGGAATGGATATTATTTTTTGGCAAAGAAGTTGTGCAGTTAAAGAGAAATAAAATCCCAAAGGGTTTAGTTGTTTTAGAAACTATTTTTGACAACCAAGATAGGTCACAAATGAATACTAGTGAATATAATGCCAAAGATCTAAAGGAGGTAAACTTGGGAACTCAGAAAACACCTTTAAAAGTATATATTGGTAAGAAATCACCCCATAAAATTAGGAAAGATCTAATGGACCTCCTAAGAAAGTATAGACATGTGTTTGCATGGTCATATGATGACCTAAAAGCCTATAGGGAAGATATTTTTCAGCATGAGATCCCTTTGAAACAATATACCATTCCTTTTAGGAAAAAAAGAGGCCAATAAATTCCACCCTAGCTCCCAAAATGCAAGAGGAATTGGTTAAGTTAAGAGATGCTAGGATCGTAAAGCCTATTAGACATTCCTCTTAGGTATCCAATTTAGTTCTTGTTAGGAAGAAATATGGAGACATAAAGTTATGTGTTGACTTCAAAATTTTTAATATATCTTCATTAAAGGATAATTATGGATTGCCAATATATGGAAGCTATGTTGCAAAGGGTTACTGGTTCTAAACTAATGTCTATGATGGATGGATTTTCAGGCTATAATCAAGTGGTTGTTAAATAATCATTATTGTTCAAGACTACTTTTACTACTCCATGGGGTACTTATATTTATGTTAGGATGCCTTTTGGGCTTACTAATGCTAGGGATACTTTTTAAAGGGCTATTAACGTGGCTTTTTCTGATATTATTGATATGTTTTTGGTTGTGTATCAGGATGACCTCACTACTTATTCCATGGATGAGAATGATCATTGCATGTACCTAGAAAAGGTATTTATTAGAGCCCTTAATTATGGTATTTCTTTGAATCCAAGGAAATTTAGTTTTGGTGTTATTGAAGGAAAGTTGTTAGGACATCTAGTTGGTGAGCATGGAGTGAGGATTGACCCTAAAAGGGTAGAAGCAATAGACAAGATTCAAAAAGCAAAGTGTTAAAGGCATTCAGTCATTCTTTGGATAGATAAAATTTCTTAGGAGATTTGTGACAAATTTTGTAGAAATTAGTAGGCCTATATCAAGGATGCTAAAGAAAAGATCTGAGATAAAATGGGATGGTGAACCTAGCATTGTATTCTAGAAGATTAAGCAAGCTATTAAAGATGCCCCTATTCTTAGAGCTCCAAATTATGATAAACCAATGCATATAGTTTCCTTTGTTTCATTTCACACTATTGTTGTAGTATTGTTACAAAAAAATAAGGAAGGTTATGAGCAACCCATTGCATTTGTTAGCAAATCCTTGCAAGCAGCAGAACTCAAGTATGATATAAATGAAAAATATGCATATGCACTAGTGAAAGGAGTCAAGGCTTTTAGGTGTCACTTAATGGGATCTATTGTTATTTCTTTTGTTCCTATTGTTGTTGTGAAGGATATTTTTTCACAAGAGGTATCTGGTAGGAGATGTAGATGGATTAATACAATACAAGAGTTTAACATTGATATTCAGATTACTAAATTGGTTAGGGGTCAAGGTTTAGCCAAATTGATGACAGAAGCCAATCTAGAGGCAAACCAGATCAATTAGTTTGATGTTATTTACAGGGATAGTCTTTCTGATATGAACACCTCTAATTGGTACAAAGATGTGATTTATTACTTGCAAAATATGAAATTTCCATCAGAGTTGATAAACAATAAAAAAAGATCCCTTAAGTTGCAGGCCATAAGGTATGTTATAGTGTAGGGACAATTATGGTGGAGAAATATAGAAGGGGTACTTTTCAAATGTGTAGATGAAATTGAATCTACAAGGATTTTGAAAGATATGCATGAAGGTGTATGTGGTGGTCATTATATGGCTAAAACCACTACTCATAAAGTTCCTAGGATTGGCTTTTGGTGGCCGACACTTTTCAAAGATTCTCATGAGTTTTTTAAAACATGTGATGCTTGTCAAAGGTTTAGTGGAAAGTTAAATTTTTTTGGGAATTTACCACTAAGACCTATTGAAGTACATGCACCATTTCAAAAATGGGGAATTGATTTTATAGGTGAGATTTCAAACAAATCTAGTGGTGGACATTCTTGGATCCTAATGGCTACTAATTACTTCACAAAATGGGTTGAAGCAATTCCTACTAAGAATGCAACAAGTAAAGTAGTGATTAATTTCATTTTAAATAATATTGTGACCAGGTTTGGATGCCCTCAGAAAATTGTAAAAGATAATGGTATGTGGTTTAGATTTGAGGAATACAATTTTTTTTGTAAGAAGTATGACATTACAAAGTAGACATCATCACCCTATCATCCTTAAGGAAATGATTAGGTAGAATCAAGTAATAAAAGTATATTGAAAATAATCAAAAGGATTTTACGAGAAAACAAGAAGGCTTGGGAATTCAAAATTGCCATTAGCTCTATGGGCTAATAGGGTTACTATGAAAAAGGCCATTGGATGTGCTCCATTTGATTTGGTCTATGACATATAGGCTAGACTTCCACAGAACAACCTAAAGGAAATGTATAAATTTATTCAACTATATGAAGATGATATCATTGATGAGATGCAACTCAGAATGGATGATATTTTGCAACTACAAGAAGCAAGGAGAGAATCTTCTATTCAGAATACCAAGTTACAATCACAAATGAAGCACTTATATGACAAAAGGGCTATTGATAGGAAATTTGAAATTTGAAATAGGTGATATGGTGCTAATGTAGAATGCTAGAATGGAGGATAAAGGAAAACATGGTAAATTTGATCCAATCTAGCTTGGCCCATACAACATTTGTGACACAAATGGAGAAGATTCATTTTTCTGAAGGATTTAACTAGAGATATTCTGGGATTGCTAGTTCATGGAGAATTCCTGAAGAGGTACTTTTCTTAAAGTATCTATTTTCCATGAACAATAGTTTTAGGGTTCCTTGTTTTCTTGTACATTTTGTATATTTTGTAGATCTTTGTAAATATCCTTGTACAGTTTGGTTCCTATTTTCTATGGTTTTCTTTTGGCTCTCTAAAGAAGTTTTCATGGCTATATCAAGTATATGGTCTACTCTACCAAATATTTTGGATTCTTGTATAGACTCAGGTAGTCTATAATCCTTAGACAGAGCCACTGTTGGTCTAAATTTTTGCATAACGAAAATTTTCCATTTTTAGGTTTAAAAAATCAGATTTGAGTCCATTGATAGAGGCTTGGTTTTCTAGTTTTTGAGTCATGTAGTTTTTATCCTTTGAAATTTTTTCCTAATCCTTATTTTTTGTTTAGTTTTGAATTTATCATGGCACTAAATCTTTTAAAAATGTGAATATTCCTTTCCTACTTAATTCTTGACACACTAAGATACCTTTGTCAAAATATTTTCTCACCATTTGATCTTGGCTAGATCCATGGTTGTCACTTGTTCATTATAACAAAATGCAAGGTCTTTAACTATAGTGACATAACAACTATCAAAAATTGAGTTATGGTACTAAAAAATGAGGTTCGATACTAGAAATGTTCATTGATTTGAATACATTATGATCACGTGCTCTATCCCAGGGTTGTCAGTATCATAAAGGATGCACGTGGAGCAATTTGCAAATAGTGTCACCAAAATTCACATTTTTTCAGCGAGTCATTATGTCGCGACTAGAAAATCTATGTGCCTTGAGATTAGTGACATAGTGAGTGCTCGAAATATGAAGAAAGTGACAACCTTTTTTAAAAACTGATGGTGATCACAGAATTCCTATGCAATGTCATAAATATGCATGACCACTATTTCTTGCAGTAGTCTTAATTGGTGTAATTATGATTAATGTGTTGGGTAAAAGCACAAATCTGTGTCACCTTTGATAAAGGAGTAGTGATATCAGAATTTAAAGTCTTCAACTTTAACGAAATAAAAGTGGCATTTGTGCTTAGAATTTGAAGATGATGTAAACTAATGAAATGTGTAAAATTGGATGAAGTTTATGTCTATAATTTTTTAAAAGAAAATTGAGTGAAAATTTTATTTATTTTTGAATTTTTAAAGTCTATTTTTTAATTTTTTAAAAATATTAAAAATATAGAGTTTTTTTCTCGTCAAAAAAAATATGCAAATGTTAATATTTTGGTTTGATTTTCGAATACATTAGAGTTAACATGTATACCTAGTGCACCAAAAAAGAAAAATTGAAATTTGGCTAATATTTTTGAAGTTATAACTGGTCAAAGTCAACGTTATTAGAAATTGATAGTTTTTTTCTCCCGTCAAACTTTTTCCATCAAATCTACATATTTTTTAAAACAAATTACATATTCTTGAAGAAGACTCTCTCCTCTAGTGCAGCATAAAAAAATAATTAATTTTTTAACACGATTTACTATTTTTTTCTTATTTTTGAATAGACATATTCCTAAATCTTAAGATACCTACTTGTAATATTTTCAAATTATAACATATTATTCATAATCAAAATTTAAAAAAAATTATATGGTCATAATCGTGACTCTGAGAACTACAAAAGTATATTTTTAGTTTTTTTTAAAAACTTGAATTTAGTTGGTCAAATTGGCCTTCAAAGTGAGATGTTTATAGAAGTTCTGATTTTTGCTTGTTTGGCTGCCACATAGACTGTTTCGGTCAGAACTGTTTTGGCTGGAATAGTTACGGCCAAAACAATTCTGGCTGAAACCCCTATCGGCAAATTAAATTGCTAGCGATTAATGTCACTATTTGATATTAAAAAAAATTGTTTTTTCTTTAAAAAAAATTAAATATACAGGGACAACAAAAATTGGAAGAGGATTTTCAAAAGACAATTAATTTTGAAGCAATTTTCAACAACTGTTCTACGGATTTAATCAATATTGCAAAGGATCAAATATTTTGAAGGTGCTTTTTTTCTTGTCTAATTATTTTTGTTTTTATGTATTATATATTGAACCATTAGCTGATATTTAGTGAAATCTAAATTTATTTATTTTTGTTTCTATAGATTGAAATATTCAATGGGTAGTAAAAGGAAAAGATCAAGGAAATATGATAGAAAAAGAGATGACAAAATGAAAGGCCATACAAAACATAATCAAAACCAACCTACTGAAATTCCTGAACAAGATGAGATTCATGAAGAAAATGAAAGTAAAAAAGAGGAAGAAATTGGCAATTCTATTGATAGAGACAAATTAGAAAGCATAAAAAATTTGATGGATTTGTATGAAGAACTACTTTTTAACCAAATTTCATCTAAAGATATGATAAATGATAACACTATTAGAAAGAATTGTTAGAACATGTGGGATGAATATTTCAAGGATAAAAGTATATTTGGATAGGCACAATTATTTGTCAAGTTATTTAAGAGAAACGATATGAGACCTATTTTATAGTTATTGGGTGTTGATAACAAGAAAAGCCATGCCCATAATATTAATAAAACAATAGTTGAAAACTTGCAAAATGCTTATAACAAAATTGACAACACAACTCGAGGAGGTGATTTGAGTAATGCACGTAGAGCATTGAAGACTACTATATCTAGTAGAAAATTGACACATAGAAAATAGGTACGTGCAATTTCTGATGTACTACATATATCTAGAAGAATTGTCCAGAAGAATTGTCCAGAGATACATCAAGAGGAGAAATATGCTAGATGATAACATTGAGAATAACTAGGTGAATATTTGTAGAGTTCCTCGAAAAGACAGGATTTTTGAAGAAGTAAAAAGATAAGTTATTGAATTTTGGACCACACATTCTTGTGTTTCTTCCAATAGGCATGATACTATGCAAATTAAAGATAAAGAAACAGGGGCCAAAATTGAACATCCAAAACATTTCATAGATATAACTCAAAGTGAATTATTTGAAGCATTCAAACAAGAATTTTCAACTGTCAAAATATGTTAGAGAATGTTTGAGAGTTTATGTCCTTCCTTTGTACACATAAATAAGATGCGTGAAACTTGTTGTTGTATAAATCATGTTGAATTTGGTCTACACTTGCAATCATTTAAAAAAGTTATGGTAGTACTTGATCCTAATTTGGTCATCCCTAGTAGTACAACACAATTTGTGAGGTCCATATTATGTGATAAATTAGAAGATTCAGATGAATTCTAAGTGTAATGCATCAAAAATCAGTGTGAAGATTATGGAGATTTACACAAATTTTCTAAAATTATGCAAGTTGAGAATATTAATGAATCCACACCAGTTTCATGGATGAGATATGAATATGAGACATACCAAAATAGTAGAGGAGATGAATCCAAAAAAATTGTATTGAAGGAGAGTGAATTGCATTATGATGAGTTCATGACCAAGTTTTGTCCATTGATCTATCCACATATCCAACATTGTCCTGGTGCACGATGGCAAGCTAAACAATTTCGTGATTCCAAAAATTATTTTCCACCTAGCTGTATACTTTCAATTGTAGATTTTTCTGAGAATTAGACATTTGCACCTCATACAGAGCTCCAAAGCCAATATTATCATTCTAAACAAGTTGCAATATTTGTGCAAGTGACCTATAGACATGCACAATTTGAGGTGGATCAGATAGAAAGATTGGATGAAAATGAATCCATCATCATCAAAGAGGTTCATTTCTATATTAGTGATGATAGAGTTCATGACAAGAGTTATGTGGCTCATTGTTTTGCAATGTTCTTTGAAGATCTCAGAAATCGTGGAATAAATGTTTCAAATCACTGAATTTGGTCTGATGGATGTGCAAGTTAGTATACACGAAATAGATACACATTTATTTAACTTTATTTTAACTTATATTTATTTGGACATGTCTATTTCTATTTGATATATGTACATGGATAATTGTAGATACTTATCATGTTTCATGTTCACAGGACAATTCAAATATGCAAAAGCATTTAATTGGTTAGCAATGCAACATGCTAGAACCAATGTTAGGTTTTTATGGAATTTCTTTGAAAGTGGACACGAAAAAGGGGAGCATGATGGAGCAGGAGCATGTATAAAATGTGCACTTCGAAAACATGAACTTGCAGGTAAATATATGCATTTTTTAAGTGTGCATGTTTAATACTCTAGTAGCATATATTTTTAATTTTATATATACATGCATATTGTATGTACATACAGGGAATATGATAGAGAGCACAAATCAAATTGTTGAATGGTGCAAAGTTTATTTTGCTACTCGAGATACTGAATACAATAAGTGTTACTTTTGGGAGGTGAAAGGTGAACTAAGTTATATTTATTTTTAATGTAATTTTCAAATTAAGTTGAGTTTTTAATTAAATATTTATTTTGAAATATGATAATTATTTTTTGTATTTGTAACAGATATAGATTGATCTAATCCTTACAATGTCAAACGATTCTTGGAATTAGAAGTTTACATCAAGTGATGACTATAGGAAACCATAAAGCTCCAGTAATTAAAGTAAGAGAGAAAACATGTTTTTGTGATGACTGCATTAAGGAAAATCTAGTGAGTGCATGTGAAAATATTGGGAATGGATATGTTTCACATTTGGATTTGAAGGAGATAGTTAGAAAGCCTCCTTTTGAAGATGTTGACATTGACATTGACATTCATGATCCTGTATATTCAACTGATTATGAGCACATTTATGATTTAGTTATGGTAGGTTTGTATGTATATATACATATATATATAAATTAATATACATGTATATTTGTTTTAAAATTAATTTATATTTATCTATATTTTTATATACATGTAGGAGATATTTTGCAGTTCAAGCCTTACAAGATAATGCAGAAAATGTGGACTCTTATCTTTTAAGATGCACAAAAGCAAAACACAAGTTGCTAGAAGGAACTATAGATGCTGATCAATAGTCATATCCAATTGGATCAGTTGTTATTGAAGGAACATATTAGCAACAAACAAGGGTAATTGATAGTGATACTGAATTTATAGAATACAAGCCTGGAGAAAAAGTTTTACACTATAGTAACCATGTTATAGCAACCAAATTACAATTTGAACCAGTACAAAGAAAAGGACATTGTGGAAATCAAAAGTGAAAATTGCCTATTGAAGAACATGAAAAAGTTCTCGAGATAATAAAAAGTAGAGAGGATCCTAACAATACATTATTTGTGGAGCTCTAGTTTACCTATGTACTTATTGTGGAGCTCTAGTTGAGCTATGCCTGTATAGCTCTTATACTTTCATATTTAATATTGACAAGATATTTGTTTTATAAATTTTTGTACATTGGATCATTTATCTTGGATATGCAAAATTAGACATGTATTGTTATTTTTATTTAAATTCAACATGGATATCTCATTTAAGACCAGGTCTCTTAGGACCTCCCCTTAAGACCACCTATTAGAACATCCCCTTAGTACCACCTTTTACCTGACCTCTCCTTAAGACAACCCCTTTAGTATTTGTATGTATTTATATGTACATTGTTTATGTTTTCTTACATATGATTGTTAATGTTGTTATGTATTTATGTACATATAATCTTTATATGTTCTTATATGATACATTCTTTATGTTTGTATATAATCTATATGTTCTTGCATGTATTAACTTTTACTAATTAAATATTGTAACATGCATTCTTTAGGTCATACTCTTTATATGTTCTTACATGTATATGTTATATGAACTATGTTACATATTACATACATTATATTTTATTAATTAAATGTTGTTAATTATAGTTAATTATGGTTAGATTAAATAAAGTTAATTATAGCTAATTAAGGCATTTTATTAAATATAGTTAATACATGATCTACATTAAATATAATTAGACTAAATATAGTTAATTATACTTAGATTAAATATATAGAACTTAGTTATACTTATATTAATAAGTATAGTTAATTAAACTTAAACTAAGGCATTAAAAATAGTAACATGTATGTATAAACATGAATATTGAAAACATATACATATGTATATTAACTTTTATTAATTAAATGTTATAGTTCATGCATTCTTTCTAGGTGATCATAGTCTTTATATGTTCTTATGTACATGTATATGTTATATTCTTATGTACATGGACCATTAAAATTATATAGTTAATTACACTTAGATTAAGGCATTAAGATGAATAACATATAGAAGCATGTGCATAACACATACATAAGTTACATAAAAGATTAAGACAATGAAAGATCAATAAGATAGACGTGTACATTAAAAGATCAATAACATACATGTGCATATATCTGGAGAATATAATGTACCCATATCAAATGTATAAAAATAGATCATGTATCAAATGTCTAGAAATATCATATATAAAACATCAAAATCTCCATATAAACATGTATTTGGAAATAACATATAAAATATCATTTAGTGTGCATGATATAAACACGTGTATATGAGCAATGTTAGTATGCTAATAGAAACCAAATTTAAATAAAGCTTCTACAAACTAAACAAAATTCATAAACTTCAAGATAGACTAAGATGAGCTCTCAATTGAGAATATGAGTCATTAATGGACTCTCTCAATAAGAAGTTCTCTTGTTGAGTGGCTTTGTCTAAATAGATAGGATGTATGCTCAAGCTTATGCTTCAAAAATGGCTTCAAATGGAGTTGGAATTTGGGTGTGAGTGTATGATTTTGATGTAAAATGGCTTCTTAAAATGGCATTATGACTCTACTTCATGGACTGTGTTATTTTGCAAAGGGGAAGGATCCAATTTATAGGCAAGAGGCTTGAGGGATTGAGGGCTAAGATGAAATGATGGGAAAAAGCTCATGGAGGGCTCAGATTGCATGAGAGGAGAGCACATGGATTGTGCTTCCTTACAACCAATCAGGGAGTGACACATGTCACAGGGTGAGAGGATGGAGGAAAGGGGAAGGATGAGTCAACAAAGGAGGCTCAAGGGATAAAATCTTCATAAAGACCCTCATAATGGCTTGTAAGAGCAATAAAAGGGCTTGGAAGAGTCATTTATGGCCTAGTGGGCTTCATAAAGTTTTATGATTGGAATATTTGGAGGGAGATGAGAGGAATTTTGACTTGGGCTTCATTAGGAAGGTTTTAAGCTTGCTTAGGCTTGTGCAAATGATTAGAGGATGGATTAGGATGGTTTAAGATTAGCTTAGGGATAGGCAAGTGGATGGCATTTAATGAGGGTGGGTGAAGGAGGAGATATTTGTTAACTTTGGCTTGGGTTACTAAGTTTTAACCCATGTTTAGGGAATGTGACAAGGTTAGGAGGGGATTAGGATTAGGTTTAAAGACATCTTCTAGAAGAGTCTAGACTTTGGATGAGGATAAAGACTTTCTAGAATAGTCTAGAATTTCCTAGGATGAGGATGGAGACTTTCTAGAAGAGTCTAGAACTTCTTAGGTTGAGGATAAATTAGATTTTTAGGAAATAAATAAAGTTTTATTTATTTCAAGGGTTTGGGTTGAGGAGATATTTATTAAAACCTTTTTAATAAACATGAGGATTAATATTTAATCTTAATTAAATATTTTGAGTTGGGATTAGGGGTAGGAAATGATGGGATTAGCCTTTAATCAAAATTAAAGAAGGATTAGAAGATTTTGGAAGAGGTTAGTGGTCTTAAGGAAATTGGCCAAGTTTTGGGCAAAAAATAAATTTTTTATTTATTTTGGGTTTTTTGGTCAACTAATTAATTAATTAATTAATAAGGAAATAATGTTTAAATAAGATTTAAACATTTTTGGGAAGGATTCCTTAAATTAAATATTTTTAATTAAGATAAAGGGATTTAATGACATAAAAATAAATTAATTAATTAAATAATTAATTAATTAATAAATGATGATGTCATCAAGAATTTTTTAGAAAATAAAAAATATTTTATTTTCTAAAAGATTTTTAGGTGTCTACAACACGTATCTAGAAATAACATATAAAACATCAAAGTGTCCATATAAACCATGTATCTAAAAATAACATATAAGACATCAAAGTGTCTGGATATAAAATGTATGCATATGGAAATAACATATAAAACATCAAACTGTCCATATAAATATGTATCTAGACATAACATGTGTGTAATAAAATAAAAGGCCACATATGATCTAATCAGCTACATCCCCCATCCTAATCCTGGGCCTTTTCCCCAAAAGGGTCTATCAGCTGCATCTGAACCCTGTGTCAAATGATAACTTGAACAATTTAATTATGTGTATAGACAAATTATATCAATATCTACATGTATATAAATAAAATCTATATATATATATATATATATATATATATATATATATATATATATATATATATATATATATATATATATATTGTAACATACCTGGAACTCATGACGTGTAGGATCTGTTGGTGTCTGTAGATCAACAAAACGTAACATACTATCATTCAAACCCTATAACACATACACAAACACACACATATACATAAATTTAAACATATAGACATATTATTTACTATAATAAAAATAAATCTAAACATATAGAGATATTTACTGTAGCATTATGTAATGCTCTAACAATCTAATTGATATCTGAAACATGTAATGAAAAAATAGTATCAGTGTCCAAGTCAATAGTGCGGCCCTGATCTAAAAGCATGGAAGTAAATAGACCAGGTTTTCTAGCACTAAGATCCTGAGTAGGGGGGGTTGTTGTAGGGTCCTAAGTAGCTGGGGCTGGTGCTGTAGCTTGGGCCTATGTAGCAGCAGGAGTAGTAGAAGGTGTAGTAATGTCCTCTTGCCTCTGTGAATCCTCTAGGACTACTATACATGACAAAATATGACTAATCTGAGAGCTCATGTCATGAAGTGGAATCCCTAAGAGTGTAGATAATGCTCAATATGCATCTAAAAGATCAAATGCTAAATATGATGCCAAACGATGCAATGCATCCACCTCTAAGACTGTAGAAATGTCTACAAGAGAAGGTATGTCTGCAACTCCATAATCATCATCAACAGGTGTGCTAGATGATGTATTTGTGGGAGTGGTACCTCGAGACCATAGCATATATCTACCACATTGATCAGAAGAAATCTCGTGTAACTATGTGGCAACGGTGGCGATGCTCAAAAAAATCTGTGTCCTAATTGTGTAATCAGGAACACTCTCACCTACATCAGCCATCTATGGACCTCTCGACATAACCAAAATGTTTGGACCCACCATTTCCCATTTGTTAATAGGCATAGGAGTGTTTGCTGGTCTAAATCTATTAGAAAGTCTCCCCTGACCCTGCCCAACATGCCCTGGATAATCTATATAGTCAACATCATAGTGTAAATGAAATTTTGCAAATAATTGTTTGTAGAAATATATAGGGAACTCATCCTTTTGTGGCCATCTATGATGAGTAGACAACCAATGAGGATACATCAATGGTGCAACGAGTGGATCAGTACACTTTGTCGTAGAGTAGCCTCTGACTCTGCGATGATTTGTATAAGATGGAAACATGGATTTCACCATGCCGGTGCAAACCTTAGTGTCAATCTATGTGTACTTCACAGTGCCAATGACATTGTGAGATAAAGAAGAATAAAATGTCTTAATGCTCATACCATCAAAAGGGTTGTATAATTCAACTGTTTGAATCATACAAAATAACTCCTCTCGCATTGTTGTGACCTTCTCCCTCTTAGGGAGGGTGGTAGAAGAGGAAAGTGAGGTATCCAAAACCTGCATAGCATGAGATAATCTCACAACTATATCTCTAAATAACTATTGTCTATCATGAGCGGAGGAGGTTGATCTGCATGTTGTACAAGACTCAACACTCTGACCCCCACCACGAACACTGGCATCCCCTGAGGATGCAGGAGCACGATCCCTAGAACTGGATGCCATAATGTATATATGAAAATAAATATGAGGATATGAATGTGATGCTACAAGAGTGATAAATATCTAGAGATCTGCACATGCATATATATAAAAATATAAACATACAAGTGTATTTAAATTAAAATAATTAAAAGTTAAATTTAATTTGAAACACATGTACATATAAATACACAACATTAAATGTATGGTGCTAAATTGAATCATGTAACATACATATGTATTTTAAAACAAATTATCTTAGAGACCATATCTAATGTACATTGTAACATGCTCATGCAAATATGAAAAATAAATATTCGTACATGTGCATGTATATGCAATAAAAATAAAATAAAATTTCTTGATTAAATGATAACTAAGTGTACACATGTATACATGCAATAAAAGAATATAATTCTTGACTAAATTCTAGATTTTGATGTAAATGCTTTGATGATTATGGGGAGTGTAGATGAGAGTTAGGACATAGGGATAGAAATATTTGTTACTAGATAAGTAAATGAGTTTAGTTAGCAAATTTTAGTTTACAATTTAGAACTCATGACTTAATTTAGTAGTTTGAATTAGAGTTAAGAATGTTAATAAAGTAAATGGGATATAGTTTTATTAAGGTTGATAGTAAGGTCAGTCTATTATGTGCTAGTAAACATATAAATACCTATTATAACCTATAATAGACGTAATGACCTAGTAGGAGTCCCTAGGTCCCCTTAACATATATATGGATAAAAATACCTAGAACTATATCATAAGAGGTCGTTATGTGTCATTTGGTAATGTAAGAATCATCATTACCTAATAAGAGCTATTATATCTTAATAATACATATTAAGACTTATTAGAACCTATAAAAAATCATATGACCTATTACGACTCCTATGTCCCCTTAAGACACACATGTATGGATAACGTACTAAAAAATGCAACATAAGTGATCTTAATGTGTTTTTTGGTAATGTAAGACTCATTATTACCTGACAATACCTATTATGTGCTAGTAAACATATGAATACCTATTAGAACCTATAATAGACGTAATGATCTAATAGGAGTCCCTAGGTCCCCTTAACATATATATGGATAAAAATACCTAGAAATGTATCATAAGAGGTCGTTAAGTGTCATTTGGTAATGTAAGAATAATCATTACCTAATAAGACCTATTATATCCTAATAATACATATTAAGACTTATTAGAACCTATAAAAATAGTATGACCTATTACGACTCCTATGTCCCCTTAAGACACACATGTATGGATAACATACAGAAAAACTTAATGTATAAGTGATCTTAATGTGTTTTTTGGTAATGTAAGACTCATTATTACCTAACAATACCTATTATGTGCTAGTAAACATATGAATACCTATTAGAACCTATAACAGATGTAATGACCTAGGAGTCCTTAGGTCCCCTTAACATATATATGGATAAAAATACTTAGAAATGTATCATGAGGGCGTTATGTGTCATTTGGTAATGTAAGAATCATCATTACCTAGTAAGACCTATTATATCCTAATAATACATATTAAGACTTATTAGAACCTATAAAAAATAGTATGACCTATTACAACTCCTCTGTCACCTTAAGACATAGATGCATGGATAACGTACCTAAAAAATATCATTTAACTAATCTTAATGTGTTGTTTGGTAATGTAAGACTCATTCTTACCTAACAATAACTAGTTGTTAAAATGAACATCATCAATATCTAAGTGTGGTTCATTCGGTTAGTAGAGGGCATATGTTATGGTTAGAATGTGGTGTGGGTTATGATTGTAGTTAATATAGGGTTATGTTAGAAGGTCTATTTAATGTCAAAATTAATTTTACCATAAGATATTATTGTTTCACCTCTAGATCCATCAGGTTATGTTAAAAATTGAACAATGTCCCCTAAATGTTTGCTACATTTTTTACTAATGTTTTTCTACATTTTACCTCATATTTTTCTATATTTTTTAACTATTTTTTTTTACATTTTAACCTAATGTTTTTCTATATTTTAACCTAATGTTTTTCTACACTTTTAACTAATGTTTTTCTACATTTTTATCTCATGTTTAACTACATTTTTGCTAACAAATTAATTTAAATACCATTCTAAAACAATCTAAATTAATTAAAATAATTTAAACATATTAAAAAATAAACAATTTTAAATATTTCACTCATAAAATATTTTAAAAACAACTACTTTAAGTACAATTAACATCTATTAATCAAAAAACACGTTTAAAAACAATTAAAAAGTGGGGAGGAAAAATCCACTAACCAGTTATGGCCGAAACACTTGACCTTCTCTACAGGAATCTAGGAACCTTAACAGTGAAAATGATAGCCACAAGAGGTTTACGACAGTTTTATTGCAGCTTGGGGTTTTGGTTGGAACCATTATGACTGAAAGGGTTTTGGCTAGAATGGTATGAGCCACGTTGGCATGCAGAACTGCCACGTATGTTTGGCCGTAACCTTTTCGATCGAAACTGTTCTGGCCGAAAGCCTTCTGGCCAAAACATCCAAGGATATCACAAAGGGTGACACAGGTTTATGCTTCCACCCTGTTATCTTTTCTCTATCACTAGAATTCAGTTCTCACCAGATGTTTCTATGTCATGACCAAAAAATTATTATGCCTCGCTGGTAGTGACATAGCGAGTACTCAGATAATGCAAAAGACGATGCTCTTTTGAAAGGGGCAATGATTATGAGGATCTTGAGAAAGATATCTTACAAAGTATGCTTTTATTTCTATGACAGTCATATCATTTATGGTTATTCTATTTAATTTTCTCGACACCAAACTTTGATATATCACTGGAAGTCCCTATGTCGCTATTGGAAAGTTAATGATTTTCACTAGTAGTAATGTCGCGACTAGCCAGAATGTTATTATGTAATGATAGTTTCAAAAGGTGGGCCCCAAATGAGTGTTTCATCATAAATGAGTTGTGCATATAAAATGACACGGTGGTATCCTACTAAGCATTTATACACCAAAAAATTTGAATCCACCTGAGGTCACTATGTCACTATCGAAAAGTTAATGACTTTCATCGGTAGTGATGTAGCAACCTACCTGAAAAATAACAAACACGAAAAAATCAAGGAGGTGTGATGTCACTAAGGATTATATATATATATATATATATATATATATATATATCTATATATATATATATATATATATATATATATATATATATATATATATATATATATGTATGTATTCCAACATGTCAAGACAACTCAATGTCACAAATAAATGTGGACCTACTTCCAAGTTAGAAGCCAGGTAAAGAATTGTGATCGTTCGATTAAGTTGAGATCAATGATATTCGCTAACTCACTATGGTGAGTTGCTCGAAGGTTATGTATAGTGACATAGCAAGTAAGGTAGATAAAGATGGGGACCACCAATTTCATATTTCATGATGCATTGAATGTCCTCCACTCAATCAAAGGGAATTCAATTATCATAGCTTTGTAACTATTAAAAATTGCTCACCTTTTATGCATAACGACATAGCAAGCAAGGAAAATATAGTAAGGACCCACCATTATAATAATGAGAATGTAGGAAAATGCCTACCATCAGATTAATATTAGATCAAGGGTTACCACTTCCTCACTATAGCAATGTGCTCCCTCTTTATGTATAGCGAGGTAGCGATCTAGTGACACGTGTCCTCAAGGAAAAGTGGGTCAAATTCAAAGCACCAACAGTGAAGGAAAGGTACAAGTGGAAGCATTTCATTGGTTTGATTACTAGCGTACTGAGAAAAAAGATGAGCCAGGCCTATTCTTATCCCTGGATCATAGGATTTTTCAAAGATCAACAACACAAATTTAAAAGGAAAGGTGATGCCACTCTATTTTTCTATTCTGTGCATTTATGAGGAATGAAAACTTCGCATGTGAGAAAAAAAAAGAGTATAACATAGGAGATTTTATCAATTCTAGTCCCACACAAACATAGATTTCAAAGTTCTCTAAGAACAAGAGCCTACTGAGAGTATTTTGTTAAGCCTAGCAAAAACGTGTAGTCTCCCATCTGTTCATGAGCTATTGTAGAAGTTTAGAGAAGAACAAGCTTAGAAAATCAAGTATGTACTCATATTATAGCCTCTGTAGAATTCTAGTTCCTATGAATTACAATCAAGATGCCTCCTAAGAAATTATTTTTTGGGCAAGTGAATTATATGGATAGAAATGTTCATGACGATTTGCTAGAATTACTCCCAAAGTCCACCACTAAAACTGTACAGGTTAAGAAGTTAACTTCCTTATACCCTAGGTTTAAAATTGTTGATGGCATGTATGACAAAGGGAATTGGGTTAGGGATGCAACAACTTCACAAACTGGTCTTGTTTTGTTCAAAGTGGTTTTTAGAGAGGAATTTGTTTACCGCGCATGCTAATATTTGGAATTTTGATTTGGGAAAACTAGTAGTTCCAAGTGTTTTCATGGATTATGATTTTTTTGAAGGCATTTCCATGAATTATGGCCAAGACATTAGGGTGGTGAGAAGAACTGATGGTGTGACTCTGATCTTAATTAGTTTTGAGGAAATTAGAGAGGTTTTTTGTCTAGAACCATTGATAGATTATCATGTGCCAATTAATCTACAAGAACTAGAAAATAAATACAAGGAAAAGAAGGATGTGATTAGGGGAGGTGCATTGAGGGTACATATTGGGACAATAGGAACTTTTCTAGTAATCACTGTAGCCTCTAGGGAACCTTTTAAAAATGAGCTTTTCACTTCCCAAGCTATAGAAATATATAGGACCCTATGTCATGTTTTGGGTGAAGACAAATAGAATTTCATGCCCATCAGCCTTATGTATATGATTGTTCAAATTGCTTCATTTGGTGTAGATGTTATTTTTGATTTTGCTTCTTATTTGGCTGAAGAAATTCATACTGGTTTGGTTGGAATTGCAAAAGGGAAAGTATAGAAAACTTTTGGCCATTATTCTCTGTTGTTGCATATGTTCTTACTTAAGGGAGTAAAATAATTTGGTAAAGAGATGGAGTTGAATAGAGAGGAGCATGGGGAAGCATTACCAGTCTAGTTGTGGAGTGTAGATATGACTTGCGATGCAAAGAATGCTAGCTTTTTCAAGTTTGATAGGTATTTTACCTAGAAGTTGAGATGCCTCATATTGAGTGACAATCCCAGAATCCCCAAGGCAAGAATGAATTTTATTAGGCCTATGGACAATCATAGTGGATTGAAACTTTCACAAAATTGGGGAGATATTATCCCATACTCTGTTTCTACTATTTTTTGAATTTATGGTTTTAAAGGAAGCCTTCATGTGTTATCCTACCAGGTACCTTTAAAAGGAGGAATCACTGAAGTTTTGTGGCAGTTAGGAGGAGTGGAAGAGATGTTTGTATTGAAAAGGAAATTGGGGTCAATTTTCCCTACTTGTATTATGGCCGATCAATTTGTAATTACTATTTAAAGGGGGATGGCTCTTTTTACATAAAATTTTGGATCAGTGCAAAATGGTTGTTTCCCATCCCTGTTTTTGTGATACTGAGGGGTTTTATAATTAGACCTTGAGACATAGGATTAAATTGGGATAATTCAAACATGATTTATACTATTTAGAGGACATTATAAGGAATAATTTCTCATTGTAGGAACAAGAAACCAAAAAGGAAAAGTGGAGAGTCTATTCCCGGGTTTTAGAATTCATTCATTGTTTTGATCATAAATATAGTCCTCTAGATAATGCTAATACAGAGGTTGATAAAATAAATAAGCTCATGAATACCTTCCCTAAAATAATGAAAGCTATGAATTAGAAGAAATAATTTTTTATTTATTAATACCTAGATAAGGCCAGAGAGGTCATGAGGGGGTTGGCTTTTACTCCTAATGTAGGAACTAGTCAAATAATTGTTCAAAAGAGACTAGGCTATATTGTAATTCAAAATAAAAGGGCTACTATAGACAAAGGAAAGAAAATTATGGGATCCACTAGTGCAGTCCTAGAGGAGAGACCTAATGAACCTTCTCTGAAGAGGTAGAAGGTAATGAAGGAAACTAGTCCTCAAGTTGAGGAGTATTCACCCACTCAATCCCTTTTGAGGATTGGAGAACAACTCACTGGTGAGAAAATTGAACAAATAGGATTACAAGGAGGTGTATTTATCACCCAAGAAAAACTAGATGAGGGAAACCCTCAAGAGCCTCTTGTGCCAAGTTTAGATTTGATAGTTGTAGACTATAGAGGTAGGGAATTGAACACTGTATTAGAACAGGCTAGCTATCAATTTTTGTCTAATGATAGTTTTGTTAAGTCTAGGGCTTTTGTCTAGTTTGCATGGTGGGCCAATATGTGTAGATTTGAAGAAAAGTGCAATAAGCTAAGAAAAGAGCAGCCAAAAATGGATGAAACTGCCCTGCAAAATCAAGTAAAAGAAGAAATGATGAGGGAGTTTTAGAGAATAATCCTTGAGGAAGGAAGGAAAATGGTTAGAGCATCAAACATTTTTTTGTTGCCCAATTGCGATGTTGCTAATGCTCTTTTGTTTAATTCTATTTCAAATATGCTTGATTTGCAAGACCAAATAAGAAAGACTTTCAGGGCACTGTTTTCAGTGAAGACTAGGCTGCCTTGGTTATCTAGTCATTGAGGAGAGCATCAAGAGCCACCTCATCACAACTAGATGATTCTGGTTTGATGAGAAGTATTGTTGTAAGAAGGATGGCTAATACTTATCATGTGTAGGCTACACATCGAAATGTAGATTCATCTCAGCTTGTTTTGGCTACTACAAAAAAGGAAGAAGAGGCCATATTTGAATTACAAAGTAAGTATGAAATAATTTAGGAGGCTTACAATGAAGAGGTTTAAAAAAGGATTGAATTGGAAAATAAAATTATGGGAATGTCTACCAGGTAAAAAATAACATATCCTCACCCTCCAGTGGAGCCTTTTAAATCCACTCCTCTTATAGAAATGCCAGTCACCCCACAAAGGCCACAATATAATACACCAGAGGATTTTGAGGAAGAAAAAAGTAAAATTTGGGAATTACATGTAGAGATGGAAGTACAATATGAGGATAAACTTAGAAAGGGTTTAATGTACTTGGTAGATAAAATTGAACAACCCCTCTTCTATGATTAGTTGACAAGAGTAATAAGTATATGGGAAGAACTAAAAACCCATGATGAAGCCCTCAAGCCTATTGTTAATAAGTGGTGAAAGAGGAAGAAAGAAATTACTTTTTTATGTTATTCAATTATAAGGTCTTCCCATGAACATATTGAAAAAAAATATGATGTTGCTAATGATTTGTTAGATTTTGATAATGGGAGAGTTGCTTTGCAACTAAAAGTTGTTTCTTATTTAAGAAAATACAAGAACAAAAAATTTGATTTGTTTCCTTATGCCTTGGATAGAAAGAATAAATTGAAGAATAAGGATGAATGGGCTAAGGAATTGGATGACCTATCCTGTCTAAGGATGAATAAGGTTATAAATGAAAAAGGACATGCTTGGTGGGCCACCATGATAGAGGAATTGGTTAAAGTCCAGTTATTTTTTGATTCCTTCAAATAAGAATTTGTTGGTATTGATAATGATGCTATGTATATACTTAAGAAGAAAAATGATATTATGCAATTCAACTAGCCAGATGATGCACACTTTGACACGTGGATGGCAGATATTGCTTTTGGTGAATAGTTAGAAGAGGTTGGTACAGATGATGATGAGGAACAGGAAGAAGACCTGATCTAAAAGATGAGGAATATCAAGCTCACCAAATGGTTCCAACTACAGGCTTAGAGACCGAGGATGTGGAAATAATAGAAGATCAATTAAGGGTAAAAGTGGTTTTGACAGTTCATGATGAAAATAGTGAAAACCCAGGAGTAGTAGTTGATTTGCAAACATTACCATATGATTCATCATTGGCCAGCCTAGTAGCTGCATATTCAGAAGAGTAAGAAAAGTGGTGGTGAATCAAAAGAGCTAGTAACTTGTTGTGATGTAACAGAAATGGGACCTACCAAAGAATATATTGATGTGTTAGCTTTCTATTACATTAAGTTTTGTCTTTTGAACACTTGTCTTTTTCTCGAAGCCTAAAGCTTGTTGCATCTCACATTATATAAGTGAGATCCTAGGGCTGGAGAGAGGGTCCAAAAGTTGTATAATTTTTTTTTTTTTTCAAAAAGATATATACGGTCTAGTTGCATGTAGATGTGTTGAGTTTACTATCAAACTTGTACTCTTTGATAATACATAGAAATGCTAGCATCAACAAGATTTTCAAGGCTTTTGATTGAATTTCTATTAGTCATTGTATTAGTCATCTAAAAGGATAATATAAAGGGGTATTTGCGTGAGATTTGTGTCATCAATTTCTGTCTCCATTTTATGAGTTTATTTACTTCGATATCATTTGAATAAGGTTCAATTGATTGAATACAATTTGGATTTGTTGCTTTTAATTCAAAGAGTTATATAAATGCTTCAATAGATCAGTGAGGTTTATGAGTTTATAAACTAGATAAGTCATAAGAATGGAAGTAGGTGACTACAATTGATGAATTCATTTACAAGTTAATTGAATTAGATCTCCTGCCAATAGATAGTCTTTTGCCTAATGGATAAGACACCGGTCTCATGAATCAGGAGTGAGTTGGGGTAAATTCCGCTTCTGCACATCAAATTAGTCACAAATTCAAGATCATTCTTGTTCCATTTAGTTTAGAGTTATAATTTTGGTCAGCACTCATTTATATTTTATTTTTGGATCTTAGGTAGCTGCTATTCCTAGAAATAATTGTAGACTCAAGGAGAATTAGGGCCAAATCTTCTTATAAGGGATGCATATTAGTTTGAAAGTATCATAAATTGGATAAACTGTGTATGTGTTAGGAATCAGAGATGAGAATTAGAATGAAACTAATATAATTCTCATATAATAGTGGTTATCTAAAGAATCCCCTAGGTAAACCCACCTTGGTCTTGCAGAGCCTATGGAGTAGGAAACCATTTTTGGTTTTGTTGAAGTATGTCAAAATGGTTTGCACATAGAGTTGTTGATAGGAAGTGGCTAATCCTTAGATAGTGTGAGTTTTTATCAATTTGGTGTTGAGCATTTTGTGGTTCAGTAGTTTTAAACACCAACACTTATATTATCTTGAGTAACCAATTCCCAAAAGATGTAAGGCTCATTATTGGATGAAACTATATAATATTGATTAGTGGATATGATTTATAATTAATGTTTATATTCCTCTGCATAACTCAAAATGTGGGTCTAAACAAGGAAAACATTTTTTTCTTTTTATTACTATTGCAACATGGAATAGTCTATATGTGACAAATTTTATGTTGATAAGTGATATTGTGTATATATGGAATTTTTATCTAAAAAATTGGGAGAAAAAATGGCAGGAGTTCGATGAGAGGAGGGAGGCTTTCAACATGCATCAAAAAAATGTTTGGTATTTGGCTGGTCCTTTGTATAAGATCATTGAATGTAGCTAAATAATGGCCAGGGACTTTATATTAATGGCTCTAGGTTAGCTACAAGTAAGTCTTACCATGGAACCAAAAGATAAGGATGATGAAAAGCTTGACAAGAAAATAGAGTCTTAAGTGGATCCCAGATGTAAGTTGACTTGTAGATAGGATTTTGAGAGAGAAGGCTTGACATCTCAAAAGAGTTTTAATCTAGATCTTAGCTCCCAAAATAACGAGGTCATATCTAAGATTGGTGTGACTAATTTTGATGATGATGGGGCCAGATTAGTGCATGAATCAAGAGAATGAGGGCCAAATGGTATGATTAAAATATCCTAAGCATATCTTTTTGGGGTCAAACCTAGAATTCAATCTTTCCTAACCCTAGTCAATAATATTTCACACCACGAGAAGTAAGCTTTCCAGTTCAGTCCTTAATTGTATGATCGATCATAATATATCTTTGATGGTTCTTCAGTAGTGGGAAAGGTAATAGGTCTTAGAACCAATATAGAAGTCATGAGGGCTTATGCATAGAGAAAATAGAGGATTAAAGGCTCGATTGGTGTTTCAAATCTTATGCGTACAATATAATGGGTTATCAGAGAAGCAGAAGGAAAAAGACAAAGAATTAGAACGCTCTTTCTTGCTCACTGCTTTCCGCGAGGCTCCGAAGAAGATATGTACAAGAAGATATCTGTGGGGAATATTTGGTCGATAGCAATATCTGTGTCCAATATCGTAGCTAGATATGCATTCCATTCTAGAGCACTGTTGGTTCTTTGTCTTGCCGCTTTAATTTGGCTGGATTTTAGATGTTACCTGTCAATAGCTAATACGGTTTAAAGTAAAATTGTAACCCGTAGCAGCGAAATTTTAAAATCTAAAAAAGTCAAAATAGTTGCTTCTATAATTTATTTGGCGATAACAATGGCCAAAGTGTAATATATATATATATATATTGAGTAAAATTAGATTTGAGAAGATTTGATTTAATATAAATATAATAAGAAAGGGAATATTTATCAAAAAGATATTTTAATTAGTTATGTATATTGTACTTGAGTAATTCATGTCAATTATTTATCTTTACATTGTACTATATCATTATAATATTTCTATAGTCAATGAGGTACAAAACAATGTATATGACAATATTTTCTATTACAAATGAAGCTCATTTGTTTTAAAATAATGGATGAAGATAGCAGTAAATAAACTTGAAACCTTAAAAAGGAGGCAAATGACTTGCCTTTACTACGAAAATAGAGGGTCATAGTCTCACCAATAATGCATTAGTTTCTTTTTATCTTTATTTTTTCCCTTTGCAAGTTCCACTTGGATCTATACTTTAATAAGGACTATATAAGGCTTTTCCTTACCTTGTCATTAATAAAGGGGAAAATCTGCATGGTCTTTTTACATATCAATGTGGAATTTGTTGGCAGTGTGTCAATCTCCCTTGTAGGGTTCACCACATGGGTTAACTGGCTTTTGTGGTTTTATAAAACTATTGGTTGTATTGGACATTGGAATGTCAATCTTTTGGTGCAACAACAACCTTGACCATTCAAACAAGTAGTATAAGAGCTTTGGCATGGGTTCGAATCTACACAAGCAATGGTGAGAGATGCTAGGAAGGGGATTGTTGGCCATGGACTGGCATCTCTCTTGGGTTTCGTGGCATGGCTTAACAACCTCCTATGCTTCTTTAAGACTATTGATTTTATTAGGCATTGACAAGTTGATCATTTGGTGCAACGACAACCCTAACCATTCTAACATAATCCTTAGATAGAAGTGAATAAGATGAAAATAGGAAACCTCTTCTCAACACTAATTTCCAAAAGGAATGATCCAAATTGATTAAGCACAAGAAAGTGTTCAATGCAAAAATGGATCAAGTGATGGAAAATAGGGAGAAAGGAGGTTAAATGTTCTTTGTATTATGGATGAGTATGTGCTTCAATCCTAAAATAGATAAAAGTCAAATATTAACCTTGAATTTAGAAAATGTTGTCTTTTGATTTCTGTATGTAGTTTATGGAAAATCTACAACTTGTTTAGGACATGAAATGTCAAGATGGAGGAAACCTAGAAATATGTTGTCTTTTTTAAGGGAGGTCAACCTTGACCCTGTTGGTGGGGCACAATCTTACACTAGGGCACAATTATACCCTGAAAAGATTACCTTGACCTACACTACTCTGACAAAATTTCTATTCACAGATCCTACAAGTTCGACAAAAATAGTAGCCAAATCTTCTTTCTAATTCATTGTTCCTGATGCAGGAGCATCCAGAGGTATAAGGGCAATCCTGTGTCACCCAAAAAAAATGTATTTAGACTTAGTTTTTGTTTCATGTGTTTTCATTTTTAGATACCCATCTGGGCCAAATAAAGGTTCCAACTCTCATAGTTCCACTATCAGTGTTCATGTAAATCTTGAAAAATAGGAGTATGTAATTGAGCTATCATTTTGGCGAACTAGGAGGTGTAAATTGGTTAGATGAATGTAATTGTCATTTAGAGCATTCCAAAAAAAGAATCAGGTCAAAAGGCCCCACGGTTTGAAAGTTATTGCAATTTTTCGAGTTTTGGAGACCTCCTAAGAATGCTTCAAAGTCAGGTTAGGGGCATTAAATGACCTCGAAAAGGGCCAAAAAATGGGAGATGAGAAAAGCTGGTATATAGGGCTATAGAGCACTTCCAGAGTTTTCCAAAAATATAAACAGTTCGTCAATTGGAGCTACGGTTCAAAAGTTATGCCTCCCAGAAGTTCGGTTACCATTTCTGGATTCTTCTAGATTTGCGCCGACTTCTAATGCAGCTTCTGGAACCTTCTTTTTGGTCGGTTGATGCCTACTAGCACTTTCTAGAATTTATTCCTAGTCCTTAACCCTCCGGGGTCTATTTAAGGAGATTTCTAGCATCGTAAAAGGCAATTCAGAATGGAGTTTGAAAGGAGGTGCTGAAAGGAGAAATTATCTCCACATTTATGCTATTGTAAGCCCTTAGGGCATGTTTTGAAGTTTATTTTCTCTGTACTAAATGTATTAGATTATTTTTTAGTTAATACAATTTCCCTTTTTTGTTGTGTCCATTCTGTTCTTGGGTTGTGTCCCCATCAAGTGGTATTAGAGCTAATTTTCCTAAGTGTGTAGACAGAGCGTCGACTGTGAGGCAGTTTGCACCAGGACTGTGTGGTTGTGGGTTTGAGTTAAGAAGATGCCTCCATGAAGAGAGTTTGGTGGAAGGGCCAGAGCTATTAATCCTGAGGATGTTAGAGCCCTCCAAAGGCAGGTACAAGCATTGCAGGAGGAGCTCCGTAGAGGAACAATTGTGGTCACAGGTGATGAAAGTGAAGATGACAATGAAGAAGATGAAATTGGACCAGAAGGGGAATTTGATGGGGAAGTTCTGAATCATGCAGAGGAAAGGATTTTTAGGGCCATTACTAAGTTTGGGCAAAGACCTACAATTGAAGTGGGTGTATTTTCAAGAAATCCGAAAGCAGATGAGTTGATCGATTGGATCAATGAACTGGAAGAATACTTTGAGTATGAGGATATCAGGGACCCAGATAGGGTTAAGTTTGCAAAGGCCAAACTGAAAGGCCATGCCAAAATCTATGGCAAGAGGTTCAATTGGAAAGAAATAGAAGAGGAAAGGAGAAGATCACAAGATGGGATCGCATGGTGGGCAAATTGAAGAAGCAGTTCATTCCTATGGACTATGAGCTTGATTTGTTTAAGAAGATGCATGGGTTAAAGCAGGCAGGAAGATCAGTCCAAGAATATACAAAGGAATTTTACCGACTCTTGATTAGAGCGAGGCATGTAGAAGCAAACAAGGAGAAGGTTTCTTGTTATATCAGTGGGTTGCGACCTAGCATCTAGGAGGAATTAAGTTTGGTAAGAATGATCAGCGTTGAAGAGGCATACCAGTTTGCCCTATGAGTTGAAGAGAAGTTGAATAAAAGGTTTGAAGGAAGACAAAGAGGGTGCAGTCAAGGAGGAAGGGGAAGTGGTAGATCATCTGGAGGCCGCAATGAAACCCAAAAGTAAAATGAAGATGTGGGTACTAGCAGGAACCAGAGGAATGAGGGTTTCAACCGCTCCCATGATCAAGACTTTGGAAATTAGAAAGGAAGAGGTAGAGGATGTGGACAAGGAAGAGGAGGCTTCCGTGGTACCTATTTCGATTGCAATGAAGAAGTTCATCGTGCCTTTGAATGCCCTCAACGACAAGGAAGGATAGACAGGAGAGCTGAGGGCCAAGCTAGGGTTGCTCATGTGGATGAAGATGCACAATCATCACATTCAGAGGATGCAGAAAGAGGAGAGACCTTGGTAAATGAAAGAGTCCTACTAAGTGGTGAGATTGAACTAGGACAACAGAGGAGTTTGTTCCGTACCAGATGCAAGTGTGAGGATAAATGTTGTGACGTGATCATTGATGGTGGTAGCGCTGATAACTTGGTATCAAAAGAGATGGTCTCTAAGCTGAAGCTCAAGAGGGAGAAACATCCACAGCCCTATCAGATTGCTTGGGTAAAAGATGATCATAAGGTCCTGGTAAGTGAACAATGTTTAGTGAAATTCAAAATTGGGAGTTACCATGATGAAGTTCTCTATGATGTTATTTTGATGGATGTTTTCCATCTATTATTGGGTAGACTATGGCAGTTTGATAGACATGCATTACATGATGGACATGCAAACACATACTCTCTAACAAAGGATGGAGTTCGCCACAAATTGAAGCCCATGAAAAAGGAAGGTGAAAAGGTATGTAGCAGTGCTAGGATTTGTCTTGTTGATGAAAGGTGTAGAACCAGAATCAGTATGCAAAGAACATTAAAAAATAAAGTAAACATTCACAAATCAAAAACTAAATTCACATATATGCTTAGACAAAGGAAGAAAACAAGAAGTGCAAACGTCACAAGAAAAAGCACTCCATGCTTTCTTGATTCTGTAGATGTGTCCTTTTGCTGTGGATGTATGCTCAAGATGCTCAAAAGCTGCTTCAATGGAGATGGGTAATGGCAAATTGGTAGCCTTGTGAGCTCTCAATTTGGCATTATAAGGGTATGGTTGATGGCTTTGGTTCTCAAAATAGCATGGTAACTTTAGCTCAAAGATTGTTGATGAAATGGCTTGGGATGGGATTCAATTTATAGGCTAAGGGGTAGAGGGATGGAGGGCTTAGATGCAAGGATGGATGAAGGCTTAAGGAGGGCTAGGATGCACTCAAAGGAGAGCACATGGATTGTGCTTGTTTAGCACCAATGGGAAGGTGACACTTGTCACAAGGAGGATGAGTGTAGGGTAGGGTAAAGGGTTGGTTAAAGGCATGATGAGTGGGGTTGAGTATGTAAGAGGGATGTAAGAGGAATGAGTGTGGAAGAGGGAAGAGGGTGTAAGATGGATGTAAGAGTCATGAGTGGGCTTGTAAGAGTCTTTTATGTTTTGTAAGAGCACTCATGACTTAGTGGTTGGGTTTTTTGAGGGGAGACTTTGGTTTGGATTAGGAAAGTCTTAAACTTGTTTAAGGAATGTGACAACATTAGAGGGTGGATTAGGCTTGGGTTTAGGATTAGATTAGGGATGTTAGAGATGTGCAAGTGGATGGCATTAATGAGGGTGGGTGAGTTAGTGGCTAAGCTTGGTTAGTATGGGTGGATGGGGTGGATTAGGCTAAATGGAGGATTAGAGATAGGTTAGGGGTTTTTGAATTTGAGGATTTCATTTATCAAATAGATTTATTTAATAAATGGGGATTTTTGGAATTAGATAGGAGAAAAGGATTTAATTGATAAATATTAGATTATTTGATTTATCAATTAGGACTATAGATGATTAATTAAATTAATCAACTAGGGGATGACAAAGGATTAATTAAATAAAAATTTAATTAATAATGCCTTTTTAGATAACTAAATAAGATTACTAAAATAGTGTAATCAAATTTAGGTGTCTACATTTTGCCCCTCTTTGACATAGTGTTAAGACAACACTATTTCAAAGAAGTTTGAATGAAGACGACATGAGGAAGATGTTTTAGCAACAAGGTTGCCCCAGTCTCGGATAAGAAGAGGAGAGACTAGACTTAGATGATGCCCCCTCAAGAAGGCGACAGGGAGAGAAATGAGGCTCGACGACTTCTTGAAAAGTAAAAGAAATTGAGACGAGCTGAGACGCAGGTTGGCGAAGAGAAGGTGCTGAATTAGCTCAAACTCTCACTACGGGAGAAAAATAAAGGGAAATCAGAGGCACAATAGTAAAGCAAACTTAAGACTTTCCAGGATTGGGGGGGGGGGGGGGGGTGGGAGGAGGAGCAGAGCACTATTAAAGGAATCCATGGTAGGGAGATGGATGATAGAATGATAAAGCTAATGCAACAAGATTTCAAAGAGTCAGATTGGCAGAAGATGGGTTTCGGGAATCCCTAGGACTAGGATTGTGGATCTCGAAAGATGAGGCTTGGTGGATTGATTTTATTGGTGGATCCCTAAGACTAGGATTGTGGATCCCTAAAGCTAAGCGTGAGGAGTGATTCAAAGAGATACTGATGCATAAGCTGGGGTAGGAGCGATAGATGTAGGATATGGATGGGGGATAATGGAGATGAAGGGAATCCATTGAAACTTTTTGAGCGGGGGATACTTCAAAGAGAAGTACCACCATGTAGTTGAGCACTAGATTTGCTATAGGACTGTTGGTTAATTGCCAAGGTTACCAAGAACATCAAGGCCTTTTCACCAACCATCCAGAGGACAGATGAACTAACTCGAAACAAACACGCAAGGATTGCCCCAATATCACACATGAATCCCAGAGGAAGCAGCGTGGAAACGACACTAGGTAACCCACAAGTAGAAAAAGAAAAAAAGCAAAAGACCTGATCAAGAGCTTACGCTTTAATTGCCCCATTCGCAGCATACCATGATATGGAAGATCATGGCAACCTTGAGGAGGGAACAAGGAGATTGCTTGGAAAAGATATTTCAAGACCCAAAAGGGAAGATCCCAAACCAAAAGAAAGAAAAAATCCAAAAGAGAATTGTTTGCCAACGAGATGGGTAGGACGAGGTACTAACGGACCAAGATTAGACATGAGGAAAGCTATATCCTGCAAGGACCTATCAGAGAGCACCTAAGCTGATGGATCGGGATGAGTAATGCATTTGGCAAGCTGAACTAAGAAGGATAACACTTTGGTGATATGAGATCTAGCTAAAGGATGCATTGGAATAGCTAAAAAAGGTGTGCGATGTGTGCAAGATGTTGATCAAGGACAAACTGACATGAACACTGGATAGATACAATGATACTAAGCTAAAGAGGATATACAAGCTGATAGACCAAGATATGTTACAAATGTACAAGTTTGTTCATGTTTTGTTTTTTTTGTGAGATGGAAATGTTTGTGAAGGATGGGATGTCTATAATAGTTGATAGGTGGATAGGTAGATGGTTTGTGAAAAGCTTAAGGAAAATGGGATTCTGTGTGTGCATGTGATAGGATACAGGCTAGGATACAAGATTATTTACAAGCTGGAATATGGTACAAGCTTTGGAAAAGATTTGGATGTATACAAGGTATGGTACAAGATTTACAAAGTATAATACAAGCTTTGGTACAAGATTTACAAGCTGTACAGGAGGTATTGACAAGCTCCATCAGATTTTGGATATTTGATTGGAACACCAAGGGAACAAGCAGGTGTTTTATGGGATGGTGGGTGGATGGATGAGGGATAGGATAGTGATAGATAATGGATTAGTCTTTAGCACACAAGGCGCCTGAATTACCAGGTTTTCACCAAGGTACCTATCCAAGGCACTTGAATTGCCAAGTTTTCACCATTGGACGCTTATTTCTCTTTACTATTTTTTTTTGTATTTTTCAAAAGCTGGGTATAGCAAGGATCTTCAAGCATAGAACTTCTTGAGATGAATTATGTTAGTGGGATCATTCAAGAGTTCTCCTTCTGGTGTAGATAATTGATAGGCTCCGGAGCCAAAGGAGGCAGTAACCACATAGGGACCAAGCCATGTAGGTTCAAACTTGCCTTTCTTTTCTCGATCTGCTTGGACTTTCATATTTTCTTTGAGGACCATGTCACCTGGCTGAAAGTGTCGTGGGAGCACCTTCTTGTTGAAATTCCTTTTGAGACAAGTTTGATAGACTGTGAGATGGTCATAGGCTTGTTGTCTCTTCTCGTCTAAGAGATCTAGCTGGGTGAGTCGAGCTACTCTGTATTCTTCATCTAAGATTTTCCCTCACAAAGATATGCGTAGTGAGGGAAGTTCAACTTCTATAGGCAATACCGCTTTGGCACCATAGACTAGGGAGTATGGAGTTGTGCCTGTGGATGTACGGAAGGAAGTTTGATAGGCCCATAGAGCTGGATTTATTTGAAGGTGCCAATCACGGCCGAAATCATTGACAACTTTCTTTAGGATTTTGAGGAGGGTTTTATTAGTTGCCTCTACCTAGCCGTTACCTTGTGGGAAATATGGGCTAGAAAAGCGGTGATGGATGTGGAGGGAAGTGCATAATTCTTCCATGTTGAGATTTTCAAAGTTACCTCCGTGGTCAGTGAAGATGGTGGATGGGATGCCGAAGCGGCAAACAATGTGGTACAAGATGAACTTGGAGACTTGAACTCCTATAGCTGAGACTAGGGGGACTGCTTCCACCCACTTAGTGAAATAGTTTGTAGCTGTTATTATCCATTTATGTCCATCAGATGTGAGAGGTGTGATAGTTCCAACTAGATCAAGGCCCCAACAAGAAAAAGGCCAAGGTGATGCAATAGGCTGTAGATCCTGTGCTGGAGCGTGCACAAGATTTGCATGCTGCTGACATGGGAGACACTTTCTGACAAAGTCACAAGAGTCTTCTTCAATGGTAGGCCAATAGTAGCCTTCTCTAAGGATTTGTCATGCTAGGACAATACCACTCGTGTGGGCACTACAAAGTCCAGAATGTACTTCTTTTAATGCCATTGCGGCCTCATTTTCATCTAAACATCGAGAGAGAGTATCGTGATAACTCCGACGATATAGAGTATTGGCTATGATAACATAGCGGGATGATTTTTGGATGAGGTTCTGGCGTTGGGTGCGTGTAAGGTGAGGGGATATGATACCATCGTTAAGGTAAGCGTGAATTTCATGGTACCAAGGGGATTGGGGACCAACCAAGATACAAACACGATTTGAATCCTCATTCGCATAAGCGGGTGTGAGGAGCTGCTCAACTAAAAATTCATACTGCGTAGCATCTTGGGGAATTTCCAAGAGCGAGCCGATAGTGGCCATGGCATCTGCTGCCTTATTCTGCATTCGAGGTACTTGTGTAAACTGAAGCTTTGTAAAATGCTGGATCAGCTGATCAACTAGCTCTTTGTAGGGTAATAGCTTTTCATCTTTGGTTTGATATTCATTTAAGACTTGTTTGATGATGAGCTGGGAATCGTCAAAGATTTCTAACTCAGTGATATTCCATTCTGCAGCTATCTTTAATCCTGCTACAAGAGCTTCATATTCTGCTATATTGTTGGTGCTAGGGAATTGTAGCTTGAAGGCTTTTGGAATGTAATCTCCTTGAGGTGTAACTAATGATATTCCTGCCCCTGATCCATGAGAGGTGTATGAGCCATCAAATTAAAGCTTCCATGGGGGTTGTTCTTCAATTAGGCAGATATGCTCATCTAGAAATTCTGTGAGCAAAGGATATGCATCTACTAGAGGTGCATCAGCTAGGTGATCTGCTATAGCTTGCCCTTTGATTGCCTTTCTGTCCACATACTAGATGTCAAACTCACTTAGTAGCATAACCCATTTGGCCAAATGGCCTGTAAGTGCTGTTTTGGAGAGCATATACTTGAGAGGGTCAATCTTGGAGACTAGTTGGATGGTATGACTTAGCATGTAGTGGCGAAGCTTTTGAGTTGAGAAAATAACTGCCAAACAAGCTTTTTCCATAGGAGTGTAATTGAGTTCATAACCAACTAGGGTTCTACTGATATAGTAGATGGCTCTCTCTCTGCTATAATCATCATGTTGTGCTAGAAGTGCCCCTAGAGCAGTAGGTGTTGCTGATATATACAAGATCAAGGGACAACCAGGAATTGGTGGAACCAAGATAGGGGGATTGGTGAGATACTGCTTGAGCTGATCGAAGTTGCGCTGACATAAAAGATCCCACTTGAAGTTCTCATTCTTCTTTAGCAAGTGTGAAAACGGTGTACACTTATCTGCAAGTTGGGAGATGAAGCGCCAGACAGATTGAAGTTTTCTCTGAAGAGAGCAAAGCTGTTGCAGTGTCTGGGGAGGAGGCATGTTTAAGATAGCCTTGACCTTTTTGGGGTCGATCTCTATACCTCGTTTAGAAACTATGAAGCCTAGAAGCTTGCCAGATGTGACCCCAAAGACACACTTCTTGGGATTTAGCATGAGATGATATTGGGCCAACCTATCAAAGACTTTCTCCAGGTCAGGAAGATGATCCATGAAGGTGTGAGATTTGACTAGGATATCATCCACATAATCCTCCAAAATGCTATGGATAAGATCATGGAAAATGGCTGCCATAGCTCTTTGATAGGTAGCCCCAGCATTCTTTAGGCCAAAAGGCATCATGGTGTAGCAAAAGGTTCCCCAAGGGGTAGTGAATGCTATCTTATGTTGGTCCTCTTTTGCAATCTTGATCTAATTATACCCAGAAAATCCATCCATAAGGGACAGAATTTCATGTCCAGCTGTAAGATCTACAATCATATCTATGTTGGGCAAGGGAAAATCATCCTTTGGACAAGCTTTGTTAAAATCTCTAAAATCAGTGCAGATTCTGATGTCACCGGAAGGCTTAGTGACAGGGACCATGTTGGAGATCCATTCTGAGTAGTCGATAGGTCGGATAACCTTAGCAACTAACATTCTTTCTAGTTCAGCTTTGACTAGTAATGCCACCTTGGGGTGCATTTTTCTAAGCTTTTGTCTGACGGGCTTGATCTTTGGATCGACTGCAAGATGATGAACTACAAGCTTTGGATCAAGTCCTGGCATGTCCTGATATGACCATGCAAATCGACCAATGTTCTCTCGTAAAACCTCAAAGAGGAGGTCAGCTTGGTCTTGTGATAGGGATGCAGCAATGTGAACAATTCTAGGGATCTCTGAAGAACCAATGTTGACTTCTCTAGTATCCTCTATTAGAATAGAAGACACCTCTGGTCGATTATCTTGAGGAGGCAATACTAAGTCCTCATGTTCTGCTTGTGGCTCTGGATTTTCTTGCTGAGGGGTTCTCTTCGCGGCCTTAGCTAGTCCCAGATTTACCTTAGTTCCAGTTTTGGGTGTATCGAAACTAGGTTAGGGATTTTCCCCAAAATACCCCTTGGGATCTAGCTTGTAGATGTAGGCAGAATCTGGCTTTGTCTTCTTATGAGGAGTTTCGACTCCCATAAATCTTATAAGCACTTCCTCTGATGCAAACTCATCAATATGTATGACACTTGGTTGGTCCCAATCTATGAGTTGTGGATGAGCAAGTGGTAGGTCAATGAGATGGATGGATAGTTCTCGGAGAACAGAGTCTCCTAGGAAGATTTGGTCTGGGATATCGTCGTAGGCTCTCTTTTCAACTTCCTCAGGAATGTCTTCAATTTCGACAAGGTCGCGGTGGATGTTCGAAAAAGCGTGATCATTCTCGTTGGTGCCCCCAGTTGTGGGTATGCCAAAGCCAAGACCTGACTTTATTTCCCAATTATGTACTTCGATGGGACATTGCACGCCCCTTTCTTCTGGTCCTAGTCCACCTCCTTGATAGTTCCATTTTTTAGTGACAAGCTTATGTTGTTGGGGATACTTCTGGCTAAAGTGATCAAGGCGTGCTTGATTTCTTGGAGGTGCATCCTTATGTAGCCAATTGTTGATATCTGGAGTGAGCTCCTCATGAAGAGGGGTTTTTGAGGACACAAAGGTGGTTGGGCCAAACTGTTTGTATTGAGGAGGTGGAATCTCCTTAGCTTTGTGATATGTTGGCCATCCATGGGTATGTGGATCAAGTGGGATTGTTTCGACAGCAAATGCATCTGATAGACTATATTCTCCACAACCTTTGTTGTTGATCTTTACAGTAGATAGGGTGGAGGCAAGGATGGTTTCTACGTCATTACAAGTGTGGGATGAGCTGGCGATGGCTGTGCCGATGTCTATTCCAGGGCAATGGTTTGTATATGAAGCTTCAACCGCATTGCAGTAAGCAAAGGGTTCTGGATCGGCATGGATGGTTACCTCAGTGCCCTGATGTGGAAATTTGATGCACTGATGGTAGGTGGATGGAACAGCCTTCATAGCATGAATCCATGGGCGACCGAGGAGGATGTTAAATGGTAGGTTTAGATCAACAACATGGGAAACTGTCTCTTGGATGACTGGCCCAACCTTGATTGGTAGAAAAATAGTCCCTTCTGTGGTCCTTTCCAAGTTGTCATAAGCTTTGATGGTGATAACCTCACTGATCATATCTGCCTCAGTATACCCAGCTTGTTTTATAAATTTTAGGGTGCAAATGTTCAAGGCTGATCCATTATCTATCATTACTCTTTTCACAGCAAAATTGGATACCATGATGGCTATGCGAAGCGGAAGGGTGTGATCTGGCTCAACCGCAGGTATGTCGGTGGGTTTGAAAGATAGGGCACATGAGGATGAAAGGTGTCCAATAAGATTACAAAAATCAGTAGCATTGATATTAGAAGGGACACAGGATTCTGTGAGAGCACGTTCAAGGATGTCTTTGTACACAGGACTAGTGCGGAGAAGGTCTAAAATGGATATTTGGGCTGGCATGTTCCCAAGGTGTTCCAAGATATTGTACCGGCTTTTTGATGGAGCTGATGGTGTTGATGAAACTGGTGGGCCTGCGATGTTAAATTGCGCTCTTCGAGTGGTGACTGCACACTCATTGTCTGGTCCTCGAATATTGATAACATTGACAGAAGGCTCTTTCTCAGATATACAACCTATAAGGCTACCATAGTCTATATAGGATGAAGTGTGGTCATTGTTCTTCCCATGCTGTTGGTTTGACTAGCAGTTGTTGGTGTTGTTTTGGATAGGTGCTTTTCCAGGATTTTGGTTGTTGTGTGGAGGAAAAGCATTTTGATAAATCTGTAAGCCTGCATTGGGAGAGGTTTGGGCACCAACAGTGATTTCCTTCCGATCAATGAGGTCTTGCACATAGTCTTTCAGTTTCATGCATCTGAGGGTGGTGTGATCGCTTACCCTATGGAACTTGCAATACTCATTGTCCTTGTACCATGCAGCTTTGGATTGGCTTGGATCAATTTGCTGGGTAGGAGGAAATTTGATGAGGTTTTCTTTAGCCAATTTCTCAAAAATAACATCCAATGGCTCATCAAGGGGTGTATAGTTTCTAGGTGCAGGTTGGAATCTGGGCTTTTTCCCTGCAGCTACATTGATGGCATTAGCTTGATTGTTAGACCCTTGAAAGTTGGGTCTTGTATTGTGGTTTTGATAGCTTTGGTTATTTTGTTGTTGGTAATTGATAGCTTGTTGATTGTTTGTTTGATATGGTGGGTTAGACTGGTTTTGAGAAGGACCAACGGTATTCACATGTCTGGTGTCAGTGACCCCATCTGTTGCAACATGCTTGTTTTTGTTCCAATACCTAGACTTGTCATTGGAATCTGATTGATTTTGGTTGGCCTCTTTGTAAATCTTTACCACACTATCTTTGATGAGTCCTTGCTCAAGGATCATTCCTTTCTCTTTGATATCCTTATAGGTCTGTAAATAGTTCATGGTCATGTGGTGAGCCAAGCTGGGATGTGCATTATCAATAAACATTTTCACCACATGGCATTTTGGCAAGGTGCAGGATATGCGGGTGGTAAGGGTTTTCCATCTTTGCAGGTATTTGGCAAGGCTTTCTCCACCTTTTTTCTTGGTGTGGACAAGATCAACTATTGATAGCTCTGTTTCAACAAGATGGGCATATTGGGCTACAAATGCCTCAGATAATTCAGTAAAGTTTTTAATTGTGCCATAGGGGATTCTATAAAACCATTCAAGATTTGGTCCAGCCAAGCTTTTGGGAAAAAGGCGCAAGAGGAAGACATCATTGTATGCCACGTCCTGGCAATGCATGTAAAATTCTTTGATATGTGTGACAGGGTCTCCTTTTCCTTTGAATTTGTCAAATTTAGGTACCTCAAAGTGTTTGGAAAATGGTGTCGTGGTAATGGCTCTGTCAAATGGGTAAGGACACACATTCTCAAACTTGAATGTCTTTGGATCATTCCCTTCTTGGATGGCTTTCCGAGCTGTCTTCATTTGCTCCCACTCTGAATTGATAGGTGATCATTGGGGTGCCCCCAATGTAGGAGTGCCTTGAGGTAGGTATGTGCTGGATGGGGCCACTGAATATGGATGGTTGTGAGGGATTTGCTGATAGGGATTGTACATTGTTTGGGCAGCTGCATGGTGGATGACGGGTTGTTGAGGGGGAGGCGGCGCATATTGCTGCATGTGCTGTGAGGCTTGCTGTTGATATGGGATTTGAGGTTGGGATTGAGGAACATAAGCTGGCTATGGGATAAATGGATTGCTTTATGGAGGTAAGGTATAAGATGGTTGTGAGGCTTGGGGAAAGGATCAGAGGGTTTGTGGGGTTTGACCAATATATGTGGGTTGTGCCCCCATTTGGGATGGTATCTGCAAATAATTGGTGGTTGGCTGGGGTGGTGGATTACCTCCTAGAAGTGGCATTAAAAAGTAGTTGGTAATTGGAGGTAATGGATTAGTTGGTGGTGGAGGTGGTGGGAATTGAAAGCTTGGGAATGAAACTGATGGGGTTTGATAGCTTTGTGGCTAGATTTGGAAGCTTGGTAGAGTGGTGGTGGGAGCTAGGGTCACTTGGGAGCTTGGTAGAAGATTGGCAGTAGCTTGTGGGTTTTGATAGCTTTGTGGAGTGAAGGTAGTAGCTTGTGGATTTGTGGCTAGTGGTATTTAGCTCCCAAGACTTAATGGAAATGATGGGATTGTACTTTGGGTTGTGGGGAACAAGCTAGGGGCGATGAAAGGTTGATTACTTGGCCCCATGGGTGGCAGCCCTGTTGTATATTGCTGAGGTTGGCCAAAGATGCTAGCACTAATTTGGGAGATGGGTGGATTTGGAAGGCTAGGTGTGGGAGCAGCAAGAATAGTGAAGGGGGTGAACGGTGAGGTGTTTTGAGTAAAGGGGGTTTGGAGTGGAGAGGTATGAACCAAGGATGGAGTGGTGGTGGTTGGGTTGGCTTGCGGCATGGAGATTTCAACTTGGGTGGATGATGGTATGTTTGGGTTTGTTGGGTCATATGGATTGGTTGGAGGCTCTTCTTTTGGAATATATTGAGGATAATTTGGATCATAAGAGCCTATGGGTGGTGGCAGCTGCCCAAACAATGGGTGAGATGGATCTGATAATGGAGGGGGTCTTCCGAAGTCAAAGGTTCCTACATTGTCCCTTCGAAAATTAGCCATGATTGTCTCTTTGTTTTTGTCTATAATGGCGTTTACCAATACTACATTTCCTGGTTGGTTCATGAAAGCTTCAATGTCAGTAGGTGATGGCATAGCTTGCTCTGGGCTGAAGGATGGCTGAGTGCTCAAGGGGGGTGAGGTTGTTCGATCCAAATGATAGGGCTCCATTGTTTCTTTCTTCTTGGCTAAGCGAGTGATGGGTGGCATGAAAAATGCTCCTAGGGATGAGATGCAATAATGCTGATGGATGCAAAAGGGGGAAGGCTTTTCTATGCAAATAATTTCCTAGGTTGAGGAAAAGCTATATGACAAAACCTAAGGAGGATTGGGTTGGGGATTCTAACTTCAAAGATATGTTGTCAAAGCACAAAAGGTCTGCTTTCCTATGTGCAAGCTTGGTGGTGATTGTGTCAACTTAAGGATAGACTGATGATTCTTTAGGAAGAACACAAGATTGACCACTTGTGGATCCCAACCTTTAGCTCAAGGTGATGAGGGATAACAAGTGACAAAGCTAGATTACCCTAGACAAAGCTATGTCAAAGGGATAACCTTGGTGAGATTGGTGGATTTGGAAGATTTTAGTAATGGCAAACTTTTAGCAAGGCGACAACAATTTTGAAAGCTTAGATGTGTAGATTTTTTATTATTGGCTAGATGGTATGATTCTAAATGAGATGGATGAGCTAATAATGCTTAAGGGGATAACCTAAGATGGCTGGCTTTTCTACAAAGATGACTCTAAAGTGAAGCTTATCCAAGAAGATGTGGAGAAACAAGGGTGTCTAATCATAGAAATCATGCCTAGTTGGTAAGGCATAAGCAGGATTAACTCCTGGATGTTGGCTAAATTTGATGGTGCACTCTAACCAAGCCTCTTGAAGTGCTTCGTCGGTAGCTTTGTCCTCTACTTTGTGGAGTTTGGAAATTCGTGGGCTTGGTGTTATTTCTTTTCTCTTGGTTGAAAGTTCTTGGTATGCTAGAGATGGCTTGAGTTTGAACTTGTGAAACTTCTGTTTGGGTTTGGGTTGTTCCGACATAAATTCTTGAATTTTCTTGGCTTTGGGAAAAATCTCAGTTGTTTTGCTTCAACTTGTTCAACTTCCAAAATAGGCAGTGACTATGCTAAGTGTGCCCTAAGCTAGGTTTGACCAAGTTTGGCAAACATTCATTCAACAAGTAAAATAAAAACAAGCAATAGATAGGAACACCTAGATAGAAGTTTGTGGTTCTCAGAATGTGATACTTGCGCCAAGGAGTGTGTATGTTCTACAAATGTTTCGATCAGTCACTCCAAACACATTAACATCCTAGATGGTTTTCTGCAAGGCTGACAATTAGTTTAGCTAGGGAATCCTCGATATACGCAAGGTACATGAGGCCCAAATTCATAGATGAGACCAAAAGGATGTCACACAGCCGAGAGGAGCGGTAACCCACTTCTCCTCTTTCACTTCTCAAGGGTATAAAGTTCCTTGAGGCTTAGCTCGAATGAAAAAATCTTGATCCCAAGAGAGGTGTCTTTCGATTCACCTCCTGATTCTTATACTCCGTCGGAGCACTGGAGTTGAGGTCGTCCAAGGGGTGATGAAATCCCTAAGCAGGCCTCCTAAAAAGAAACAAGGTTTTGGATCCTAATCTTATGCACCCAAGATGGCCTCAAAAGATGACAAGGGGAGAGAAGACTCGGATGACCTTGGGCTAAAAAACACGCTTGTTCTTTTACCAACTGACTCTTATGTGTGCTAATCTAGACTTTGCAAGCACTCATGTTTAAGAGACAATGTTCAATTCCAACTTGAAGTGCCAACAAAAGTAAATCGATCAAAGAATGCAAACAATAAGAAGAGTTAGGGTCAACAAAAGCAAACTCGCGCGCTCGGAGGCCCTCCACGTCAAGTATCGATTAATTTTCTTTAAGGCATTCAAGATTGAGTGTGAGTTTGTTTTAAGCCCAAAACAAAAGTGTGTGAGATTCGATTTCAAGCGCGCGCCCGGAGGCTCTCCAGGTCAGTTGTTGTTCAATTTTAGTGCCCAAACTTGAAGTGTGATCGATTTAATCTAGAGTTTTGGCCATTTAAGAATTTTGATAAAGTTAAAGCAAACATTCAAAGACCAAGTGAGTGAGTTAGATTGTGGAACATTTAACACCTTTTTCAAGTAGACCCATCCCCATAAATGGCACTGAGATTGCAACCAATGGTTAATATTTGATGGGTGATTAGAAAAGAGGTGAGTCCAAGGAACTACTCAAATTGATTTTTGTAAATTTGTATTTTAACTTAACAAAGTTTCTTAAATGTCCAAAAATTAAACTTTACCTAGATTGCATGTGAAAAAGAGATTTGTTTTGTTCAATTTTAGAAGCTCCAAATGAAGTGTTTGATATTGTAATGGTTAATTGATCCTTGGCATTCAAGATTGGATTTTTTTTTTTAAGCATGCATTCCAAAGAAAGTTGATTTTAATCCATGACATTCAAGAGTGTGTTTTGAGCAACATTCATTCAATGGAAAATGTGTTTAACCATTCAAGTTCATTTTGTTTTTTAGCAACATGCATTCAAAGACAAATGGTTAAACATTCAAGTTCACTTTTTAGCAACATGAAAACCTGCAAGAAACATGGTTAGTGGTTCCATATGTGCTCCAACCTACAATGAGACAAAAAAAAAGCAATTTAGTTAGTTAGCCAAAATCTTCAAAAATGAGAGCTTAACTATGGGAAATTTTTTTAAAACTTTTTTTGTTGTTTTTTCTACACGTAAAAATCTTAAAATGGTCTAAATCCTACAGAACCACTAAAAGTCAAATTTTGAACATAAAGCAGAAATAATAAAGCAGAAATGGAACATAAGCAAGCAGAGAAGACAGTCTGTCAAAATAAGAAGATGCTGAAATATAGAGATGCCAAAATACAAAGAGGACAAAATAGATTTGTAGCACAGAACACAGGTGACAAGCAGAGACGCCGATTTGCGCAGATGCGGATTTTCGTAGACGACGATTTTTGTAGACGAGGATTTTCGCAAATGTCAATTTTTCCAGACGCGGATTTTTGCAGACGTCAATTTTTGTAGACACGAATTTTTGCAGATGTCGATTTGCGCAGACGCAGATTTTCGTAGACATCGATTTTCACAAACAGAACAAATTGCAGACGCCAAAACTGCGCCAAAAAAGCTGAAAAATGCAAATTTTTTTAGATGGTATTTCTTCTTCCTAAGTGCGTTCTTTAACCTGCAAAAATAAGCAAAACAGCCTCACAACACACTCAAACAACAACAAACATTAGATGGTTAGAAAAATGACATATAGATGAAAATAGATGATTAAATGACCCATAGTAGGGTCCCACTGGGCGTGCCAAAATGTAGAACCAGAATCAGTATGCAAAGAACATTAACAAATAAAGTAAACATTCACAAACCAAAAACTAAATTCACATATATGCTTAGACAAAGGAAAAAAACAAGAAGTGCAAACCTCACAAGAAAAAGCACTCCATGCTTTCTTGATTCTGTAGATGTGTCCTTTTGCTGTGGATGTATGCTCAAGATGCTCAAAAGCTGCTTCAATGGAGATGGGTAATGGAAAATTGGTAGCTTTGTGAGCTCTCAATTTGGCATTATAAGGGTATGGTTGATGGCTTTGGTTCTAAAAATAGCATGGTAACTTTAGCTCAAAGATTGTTGATGAAATGGCTTGGGATGGGATTCAATTTATAGGCTAAGGGGTAGAGGGATGGAGGGCTTAGATGCAAGGATGGATGAAGGCTTAAGGAGGGCTAGGATGCACTCAAAGGAGAGCACATGGATTGTGTTTGTTTAGCACCAATGGGAAGGTGACACTTGTCACAAGGAGGATGAGTGTAGGGTAGGGTAAAGGGTTGGTTAAAGGCATGAAGAGTGGGGTTGAGTATGTAAGAGGGATGTAAGAGGAATGAGTGTGGAAGAGGGAAGAGTGTGTAAGATGGATGTAAGAGTCATGAGTGGGCTTGTAAGAGTCTTTTATGTTTTGTAAGAGCACTCATGACTTAGTGGTTGGGTTTTTTGAGGGGAGACTTTGGTTTGGATTAGGAAAGTCTTAAACTTGTTTGAGGAATGTGACAACATTAGGGGGTGGATTAGGCTTGGGTTTAGGATTAGATTAGGGATGTTAGAGATGTGCAAGTGGATGGAATTAATGAGGGTGGGTGAGTTAGTGGCTAAGCTTGGTTAGTATGGGTGGATGGGGTGGATTAGGCTAAATGGAGGATTAGAGATAGGTTAGGGGTTTTTGAATTTGAGGATTTCATTTATCAAATAGATTTATTTAATAAATGGGGATTTTTGGAATTAGATAGGAGAAAAGGATTTAATTGATAAATAATAGATTATTTGATTTATCAATTAGGACTATAGATGATTAATTAAATTAATCAACAAGGGGATGACAAAGGATTAATTAAATAGAAATTTAATTAATAATGCCTTTTTAGATAACTAAATAGGATTACTAAAATAGTGTAATCAAATTTAGGTGTCTACAAAAGGAAGTTTTTAGATGGCATGAAACATCAACATATGTGCTATGCTTTGATTCCTAGGAAAGATAAAGAAGGTAGTCGTGAAATACCACTTGAAGTTTCAAATTTACTAGGTGAGTTTGGAGATATTATCTCTAATAATGTTCCAGATGGATTGCCACTAGTAATGCAAATTAGTCATCAGATAGATTTCATCCCAGGAGCTAGTTTTCTTAACAAGGCTGCTCATAGGATGACTCCTACTGAAACATAGGAGCTAAACAGACAGGTTCAGGAGCTATTGAAGAAGGGCTTGATTCGGGAGAGCCTAAGTCCATGTGCAGTACCTGTAGTACTCGCACCAAAGAAGGATGGAGACTGGAGGATGTGTATAGATTCTCGAGCTATAAATAGGATAACCATCAAGTATCGGTTTCCTTTGCCAAGGATGGATGATCTTATGGACTGCTTGAGTGGAGCTCAGTATTTCACAAAGATAGATCTGAAGAGTGGTTATCATCAGATACGGATTCGAGAAGGAGATGAGTGGAAAACAACCTTCAAGACCAAGGAGGGTCTTTATGAGTGGTTAGTCATGCCCTTTGGATTGACAAACGCCCCAAGCACTTTCATGCAGCTCATGAATGAGGTACTTAAGAAGTTCTTGAGAAAATTTGTTATTGTCTATTTGGATGATATTTTAATTTTCAGCAAGACATTGGAAGAACATTTACCACATATTCTTAGTGTCCTTGAAAGGCTAAGGGAAGAGAAACTGTTAATTAATCTGAAGAAGTGTATCTTTGCAAAAAGGGAGTTAGTCTATTTGGGGTTTGTTATATCACCCGAAGGTCTCAAAATGGATCCGGAGAAGGTAAAAGCCATCTTGGAATGGCCTACTCCAAGGTCTTCTACTGAGGTAAGATCATTTCATGGTCTGGTTAGTTTTTATAGGAAGTTTATTAAGAATTTCAGTGGCATATGTGCACCCCTAACTAATACAATAAGAGGGGGTAGATAAGAGTTCAAATGGACTGCAGCGGCTGCGAGAAGTTTTGAATTACTGAAGGAGAAGGTGACAAAACAACCTATGTTGGTACTTCCAGATTTTAGAAAAGTGTTCCAGGTGTATTGTGATGCTAGTGGCAGCGCTATTGGGGCTGTATTAAGCCAAGAAGGTAAGCCTATTGCATATTTTAGTGAAAAATTGAATGATGCAAAAAAGAAGTATTATGTTTATGATCAAGAGCTCTATGCAATAGTTCAGGCCTTAAATAAATGGAAGCATTATTTATTGCTAAAGGAATTTGTTTTGTATACTGATCATCAGGCATTACAGTACCTAAATAGCCAAGGTAAATTGAATCAGAGGCATATGAAGTGGGTAGAGTTCTTGCAGAGCTATAAATTTGTGTCGAAGCATAGAAGTGGAAAATCTAATAGGGTTGCAGATGCACTAAGTACGAGATAGTTGTTGCTTACAGTAATGCAGGTTGAAGTAGTTGGGTTTGATGAACTCAAGAATTTGTACCCTGATGATCTTGATTTTGCTGAAGCATGGAAAGCTTGTAAAGAGCCTGTTTCTGTAGATAGAACCAAGTGGTTAGACTATTTGATTCAGGATGGCATGTTGTTCAAGGGTAGTCAATTGTGCATTCCAAGGAGTTCCATGAGGGAAAATCTGATTAAGGAGAAACATAGTGGAGGGATGGTAGGAAATTTTGGTCGAGATAACACCATTGCCATTCTTAGAGAACATTATTTTTGGCCTCAAATTTCACAAGATGTGAAGAAGTTTGTACAGAGTTGTCAGGTTTGTCAAGTTTCCAAGGGGTTTAGTCACAATACTGGCCTATATCAGCCATTGCATGTTCCATCAAGGCCATGGGAGGACATAAGTATGGATTTTTTTCTTGGATTGCCAAGGACACAAAGGGGTAATGACTCAGTATTCGTGGTGGTTGATAGGTTCTCCAAAATGGCACATTTCATTCCATGCCACAAAACTCATGATGCTATCCATATTGCAGACTTGTTTTTCAAAGAGGTGGTAAGACTACATGGTCTTCCAAGGAGTATAATTTCTAATAGAGATACCAAATTTGTGGGGTATTTTTGGAGGACATTGTGGAAGAAGTTGAGAACAGACCTAAAATTCAGTTCCACACATCACCCGCAGATTGACGGCCAAATAGAAGTGGCAAATAGAAGTCTGGGCAATTTGTTGAGATGTTTAGTTGGGGATAAGCCCAAGGGATGGGATTTGATTCTACCACAAGCAGAGTTTTCTTACAATAACTCTATAAATAGGAGTACTGGAAAATCACCATTCCAAATTGTATATGGGAATAGCCCAAGGACTGCACTAGAATTAAGGAAGATAGAACAAGGGGAGAGGACAAGTGCTGAAGCTGAGGAATTTGCTAAACATATCAAGCATTTACATGAGGAGGTTCAAGCACACATTACCAAGATGAATCAAGAGTATAAAGCTAGGGCTGATCAAAGGAGAAGACATAAGGAATTCCAAGTAGGTGATCTAGTCATGATGCACTTATGAAAAGAAAGATTTCCAGCTGATACTTACAACAAGCTGAAAATGAAGAAATTTGGCCCCTGCAAAATTTTGAAGAAACATGACTCAGGAAATGCATATGAGGTAGAGCTGCCAGATGGTATTCACATTTCTCCCATTTTCAACATTGCAGATTTAACAGAGTATCATGATGATGGTGCAGATGAGGTGTTAGAGCCATGTCCAATTCCTGCTTCTAAGAAGGAGGAGATAGAAGACATTCTCGATCATCGTATGGGTAGGAGTACCAGAAATAGGCAGTATAAAGAGTATTTGTCAAATGGAAAGGACGACCAATCAAGGACTCAACTTGGATTTCAGCAACTGAGGTTTCCCATTTGGGATTTCCTCTACCATTTATAAAGTGACAGGGTCACTTTTCAATCTACCCTAGGTGTCTGATGCAGGAGCATCTAGAGGTATAAGGGCAATCCTATGTCACCCAAAAAAAATGTACTTAGACTTAGTTTATGTTTCATGTGTTTTCATTTTTGGATACCCATTTGGGCCAAATAAAGGTTCCAACTCTCACACTTCCACTATCAATGTTCGTGTAAATCTTAAAAAATAGAAGTATGTAATTGAGCCATCATTTTGGCAAACTAGAAGGTGTAAATTGGCTAGATGAATGTAATTGTGATTTAGAGCATTCCAAAAAAAGAATCAGGTCAAAAGGCCCCACGGTTTGAAAGTTCTGGTAGTTTTTTGAGTTTTGGAGACCTCCTAAGAATGCTTCAAAGTCAGGTTAGGGGAATTAAATGACCTCAAAAACGGCCAAAAAATGGGGGACAAGTGGAGATATTCCATAGGGCTATAGAGCACTTTGAGAGCTTTCCGAAAATGTAAACAATTCATCAATTGGAGCTATGGTTCAAAAGTTATGCCTCCCAGAAGTTCGGTTACCATTTCTCGATTCTTCTAGATTTTCCCCGACTTCTAACGCAGCTTCTAGAACCTTCTTTTTGGTCGGTGGATGCCTACTAGCACTTTCTAGAATGTATTCCTAGTCTATTTAAGGAGATTTTTGGCATTGTAAAAGGCAGTTTAGAGTGGAGTTTGACAGGAGGTACTGAAAGGAGAAATTATCTCCACATTTATGCTATTGTAAGCCCTTAGGGCATGTTTTGAAGTTTATTTTTTCTGTACTGAATGTACTAGCTTATTTTTTAGTTAATACAATTTCCGTTTTCTATTGTGTCCATTCTATTCTTGGGTTGTGTCCCCATAAGTTCCACACCTGTATCTACAAGAAAAATAGTTTTGTTGTTTAGATGAGGAGTTTTCCTAAGTCAAACCCTGGTTTGGAATCAACCTTAATAATGAAATTGAAATAGAAAATGCTAGTAAGTAGTATAAGTAAATGTAATAGTGAAGCTATGATACTAAATAGATATGTAATTATATTCAAAATCTAAATGAGTATATTGATATGAAAGCTTGAACATAACATTAACAAATGTAAATTTAAATGTCCATGATTGTATGCTTAGAATAGACCTTGAAATAAGTATGAATAGATTTTGAAGATGAAAATAGGATCTTGAAGGAAGATCACATCATGATGATGGCTAGATCTAGGGTTTCAAATGATGAGTCCCTAATGCTTGAACCAGATACCTTCAAAGGATTAAATGCTTCAATCCTTGATCTTTAATAGAGAACTTGAATGCTTGAATGATAGAATACTTGCATGATCTTGAAAAGTGGGTAGTTTCTCATAAATATTAGATGCACTCATAAATAATGGATGGAAAGTAGATGTCAAAATGAGGGAAGAAGGCTTCCTTATATAGAGATCTAGGGCACAAACTCTTAGAGAAGGCTGACATGGGAGCATTAAATCCCATTTAGCCTTAACCCATAGGAATGGACCTAGATTAAATATAATTTAACTACCATTCGAATATAATTTAAATACCATTTAGAAACTTAAAACAACCAACCTAGAGGTGAGAAAAGAAACTTTTTGAAGCCCAAAATCCAAAAAATTCTAGAAATTGAAAATGAGGCCTAGGGTCAGGGATGAGGTTGATACCACCCTAGGTTAGGGTCAATCTTGTTCTTGACCTAGATTGGCATCGCGGTCAACCTTAACATAGAAGGTTATACAAGACCCAGAGGCCAAAATCCTATTTTTCATAGAGTAGTTTATTAGAAATAGCCTAGAAATAGAGAGAGGTGCAGAATAGTGGGGAAACATCTAGATCCATGCAAAAACCCATTCAAGGAGCTTGACATGACCCCAAGCCATTTCCTCAGAGGACTAAATACTCTTGATATAGAAGTGGTTCCATTTTAAGATAATGCAAGCAGTACTTCAATATGTTAAATGATGATTTACAATATTCTACATCCATAACTAATGGGTTTAATGTAAAGAAGAATCTCAATCATGTGAATTATGATCTCCATTTTCTCAAGCATGCAATGAATGCACCGTTAATCTCACCAAAGATAAGATAGTTTGTAAGGAAGCCAAGGCAAATTAACAACTAGAGGAGGACTATGCAAAACTTGAAAATCTTTATAGAATTTACAAAAACATAAATAAAATGAATAGGATAACAAAAAAATTGCATGGAGAAAACCTAGTGGGGAGAAATAATTCACATTCCAAAATTTTTCTAATATATATTATTCAAAATTGAACATAGATTATGATATACTTGCAAAGAAAGATTCTCATAGGAGCATTATTGACAAAGACCAAGAGGAAATGTAATAGCTATCAAATTCTCACAATACATGATAATACATAATTGCAACACAACACCCTCATAAAATAGGTTATCTTCTAGGAAAATAAAAAAGTGCACAAAATATCCATTTTAAAATCCCTTGATACTAGCTAGAGCTCATAAAGGTGGGTTCCTTTCTTGTACCCCCACATTCACATATCAATAGTGATCATTTATAAACCAATATAATTTTTCAAAAACATTTCAAGGATGAGAAATCATTTTCCTAGCATTTACATTATTAATATCAATAATATTTATAAAGTATGAAACTGGACTTCATATTAGCAATCAAAATTGTACCGGATGATCTCAAATCAAACTAAAAGAAACATAGTATCAAAATCCATTATTTTTTCCTATTCTATATTATCTATAAATTACAATGGCTTCTTCAAATTAGGTATCTATATAAAAAAATGAACTAAAAATTGAATTAGATCTTATTTGGTTTTATCATTTAAATTTTAATAATAATAAAAGATTCAAGTAATACTAGGGATACATGGTGGTTACTAATGAACATGTACACCTACTTTGCACTAGCCATAATATTCTTGCTATATCAATTTTTGAATTTGATTATGTAGAAGTTTTTCTCATAAATATTTTAGATCACACTACATGATCCATTGCAATATTATTGAATCATTTATTTTCTAAATATCTTGAATCCATATTTATTTGAAGAACCACATAAACAAGCCTAGTAGATGCCCCAATAGGTGGATTTCACCAATTTTTGTGGTATATCACATACACTTCATGCTCTAATAATCACTTACATCCTCATATATTGATTGATCATTTGAATAAAATATCTTAGAATTTTAAACGAATATATAAAATCCATGTGTTTGCTTGAGTATTCAATCAACTAGGGAGTAAAGGTCCATCCTTATATGGAATTTGGTGTAGGAGCACCTTAGGGTCAAACACAAAACCCTAGAATTATTTTACCTTGTAGACTCATGAGGAGTCCAAATTGTAATAAAGGCTAGTAGAAAGAATAAAATGTGTTTAGGTATGAGTTTAGGTACCCCACTAAAAGTGTGCCTAGGAAAATGACTTTAACACACAATAAAGTAAGCACCCTATTAAAGGATTTACAATAGCCTATCAAGACTAGACTCTATTAATAAATTTAATTGATTCACTTGTTCAAATGTCTCAACAATGATCCTTTAGTTAGGACTCTATCTCTTGATGTCAAATCAACTCTTTCTTGATGAGTACATGATCCTTTCTAATCATATGTATCTCTACTAACTTCTGATTCATTTCCTTTGTTCTCCTCTACCTAATTCTATAATGTAACTTATATTATAACTCCTTAGTCACCATTAATGCTCTATTTGTGCATGCAAACTTCTCTCCTTTTTCCTCATACATTCAATTTTTTTTTAGGGTTTTTTCTCCTTAAGAAGACCTAGGTGGCTTAGGGTTAGGTATGAATCAATGATAGATATTCACCCATATTGTCACTTAATCCTTCCATTTTTCTAATTAGCTGCATGTAATGCATAGGGATTCATGCTTAAGATTCATCCTTATCATCAAAAGATCATAAAATAATCCTTAAGTACACCCAAAAATGGTTTATATACAGGTTTGTGCCATTACAAACAACTATGTCAAAATTGTATTACTCAACATTTGAAGTCCCTGATGCTTGACATCAACTGCAACTTTAATGTTGTAACTTGACCTTTGAATGACTCAACATCCACTAATCACTTGACATCTAAATATCTTGGCACATACTATCTACTCGGCACTTGAGTGACTCAGAACTTACTAGTTACTCGACACATACTAAATATCTGTTGCTTTGCATATATTATCTAACATTTTATGCTCAACATGTATTTCTTGTTTGACATGAACTAAGTAAATGACTTAAGTATATTTTCACTCATCTGTCAAAACCAAACTAAGACTAACAATCTCCCTCTTTGACATGAGTGGTAAAAATACTTCATCATGCATGAACAACTCTAGCATAACTCATATAATATCCATTTACATACAAAATTTCTAAAACTTCAAAAAAATTCAAAGACTTCAAAATTCAATAACTCCTCCTGAGTTGATTGTGCTATTATGTATCTGGATCAAAATCAATCCTCCTACTAAGTAGATTTTAATTAGCTGATTTGTGAGCTCTATTTTTGTCATTTAGTCTTCTTTTCCTCAAAAAATAGTAGCTCCCCCAAAAATATTATCTCTCCATCATCTTCCCTATACTTATTTGTCCCCCTTTTTGACACTGATGTCAAAGGATTGTACAATTATAGTTTGTTTTTCTAAAAATGATTTGTCGACCTCAAGCATAATTTTTAAATCAACATCCCAATTGTCAGAAGCTATCTCCAATGCTTTTATTTGGATGGTGAGCATGGTAGCAATGTAAACTAAGCCTTCATGAGTAGAAAGATGTGGATCTTTCTTCATGAGTGCTTCAAAAAATGCTAGTTCCTTGTATAATATCTCCATATGTGGAGTTGGGATAGACTAGATGCTTATTAATTTAGCCTTAATGTTTGCTCCATTTGTATGTAGTACTACTAACTGACTCTGGGAGTTGGAGAGATTCTGAAAGTGTTTCTCAATTTGGGCTATAGAATTTGGTACAATTATACCAGATGACTGTATATGACTCTCCAAACTTATTATATGACTCCTAATTTCTTGTGTGAAGAGTGTTGGATTGCACAATTTAGTGTACAAAGAGAAAATGTTCTCTAGTACCTTCTTTACATTATCAATTTTGGCTGCTATCTCAACCTGTGATAGTGCAATAACACTTCATATCTTTTCATTGACCTTATTTTGAAACTTTTTCTTAGACCATGCAAGTAATTTCTCATTGAATTCTAGGTCTATGTCATTGATCTTCTCAACTAAGCTAGTTATTTTCTCTATGATAGGCTTGGTTGCCTCAAGTGTTGGTAGGTCAAATGCATCAAGAAAAATTTCCTTTATATTGAACAAAGCTTGCTTCTACCTATGTGTCTTCATGTGTTTTAATTCCTTCCTCTTGTGCAACTATCTCAAGGTCAACTGTGGTAATCTCAGTTATTTTTTGTTGCACATCTCTGCCCTCACCTACCTTAATAGGTGGCTATAGTGTTGCCTTAAGTGCTGTCAAAGTATATAGTGATTTCCAAATCTAAGTTGTCTTCTATACATTATCCTCAAAATTATTTTACAGTATGTTGAATTCTCTATATTTTGGTGCAAATTTTTGGGACATTCCTCTTTATTTCCTTACCCATTATTTCCCTATCTAACTCTGGCATCAATTGTGCAAGTGTAGTCTCTCTGATTTTTCTTTCTATATTGAGCCTATATGGCCACTTCTACTCAACTCTATTAGATAATTCATTTGGTAGAGAGTTGGAAATCTCAATTGGAGTTTGTTTGAATTTTTCCATCATGGCATATGTTGACTCCTCTACTTTGTTCATCTCAACTTTTCAAAGTTTATCAAATTCAATATGTGTGAGACCAGATAAATCATCATTAAAAATTCCTTATGTTCTCACATATATTATCTAAATTTGAGGAGGCATGGTGACTTACCACTTTAAATTGGTTGTTGTCATTAGATTAAGTCCTTTCTTCATTAGATTTAGCTGGATTTATGTACTCTCTCTGTGGTCTCTTCTTAGGCTCCTTTTCTTTATTAGCTGATCTAACCCTCTTCTCTTTTGGCTTTTCTATGTCTTGAGTTGTTTTGGTAATAGTGCTTGTGCTAGTTCAAGTTGGTTGTATTGAATGCTTTGTTTTTATAACCTTTCTTGGTTTACTAACTATTGGGGCTTTGGCTTTCCTCTTCTTTGTCTCAAGTTGTTCACTGGCTTCTTCTTCCTTGGAACCTTCTTGATTTTCTACCTTTTTTACTTGATCTTCTCCTTGACCTTGAGTTAATGCTAGTGGTTCTTGAGAAAGTATATCTCCTTCTTCATTTTCCTCTACTCATTTACCAAATTTCTACTTAAGCTTGTTGACAATTTTGTTCTTCTTTCTAATGACTGAGGTAGTCTTCAAATCCATCATTATCTTAGATTTTTCCACATCATCATTCCCAAAGGTAGTAGCCTTAGCATCTACATCTTCTATAGAAAATGTTGTTATTGTTGTAGAGGATTCATCTACATTGATCTCATAGCCATGTGGTCTTAGCTACCTTACCCTTGGAACAATAGTGATGTAGAGAAAAAAGTAAGTGCTACAACAATAGCAACAATAGCAACAGCAACAGCAACAAACACACACACACATAGATACCATTAGCAAAGAGAGAGAGAGAGAGAGAGAGAGAGAGAGAGAGAGAGAGAGAGAGAGAGAGAGAGAGAGAGAGAGCAATAATCTTCTATTGATTCATCAAATTTCTAGCATACATGCCCAGTTGTAAGGCCTTCTTGGTTACGATCAGATAAAAAATATATATATTCAAGATTTAAGATCTAGCTTCAAATTTTCACTCTATAGTTCTCTTTTTAAATCATCTCTCAAACTTTCATGTTTTGCTCTGGACTTCCTTAGATCTACCAAATCTTTATTGCCTTTACTGATCCCTATTGATCTCTACTAATCTCTAAAAAGCTTGCCTAACTCTAAGCTCAAAGACTCTATTTATACTTGCTAAAATAGCTTACAAAACATTCTAGATTATTACATAATAGGAAAGCTGATCAAAAAGATCTCTTGCCCAAAATGGCTTATAGAACATTCTAGATCATTACAAAATAGAAAAAACATCCCAATAATGGTCTAGACACATCCAAAGACAAGATCTTATCATAAATGTTGTGATCAAAATAAATCTTGCAAATTGGCTCACATAAAAAATGTAGAAATTGGGTCCAAAATACTAATGCTCAGCATCAACATGATAACTTGACACGTGAAGAGTCACTCGAAATACAATAGGTAACTTGGCACATGAAAGAGAGCTCAACACACACTATGGAACTCGACACACACTACAAAGTGAGATGGGATAATATGCAAACCTGAGTGTTAACATGATGTGGGATAACCTGAACTCGACTTAAGCTACAAAATTACTAGTACTAAGAAATTGTTGTAACTAATTGCTGCAACTTAGCAATGACTGAAACTCAGCAACAACCTAATGCATGATCCAAATATGTACATGTGAAAATGAAATTAAAATTTAAAAAAACTCTTTATGTGGGTGCTCCTACACCATACACCCCAGGAAAATTGATCTCAAGCCCACTTCAGATGAGCTCTTCTAGAGGGTTACCCATCTTGTTTATATCATCCTCTATCATCCACACATCATCTACATTAGAATATCTTCAGAGTTTTCTCACGTATTGCTTGTACTCCTTTCCTCTTGTCTTCTTCACTACTTTGGTGTCAAGTATCTTCTTGAACTTTAGCGTCTCCTTTAGTGGTAGATCTTTAATGTCTTCTACATCAACAATATGCCCTATATCAACTCCTTTAGTGGCTACTTTGAACGGTGTGAGGTCTACTATGTTTAAGATGGGAGAGATTCCAATCTCATGTGACAATTGAATCTCATAAGTATTGGTTCCAAACTTTTTCACTATTTGGTAAAGACCTAGTTTTCTCAACATGAGTTTGGTATGTTTACCTTTGGTAACCTCTCCTTCTTGAGATTAGCCCACACTAAGTCTCCAACTTCAAATTCTAAGTGTCTCCTTTTCTGATTTGCATGCTTCTTATACTTGTCAAAGGTTTTTTGGAGTTGTTCTTTGATTGCATCCTAGATCTCTTTTATGGTTGTAGCAAACTCCTCACCTTGTGCACTAACTTGTTGGTGTGAAATGATATCTCTTAACTCCAAGATTCCTTGAGGATGAATTCCATACACCACTTCAAATGGTGACTTTCCTATGCTCCTATTGATGGAGTTGTAATATTAAAATTCAGCTTGAGGTATGATTGCATCCAACTTTTCTCTGTGTTTCCTTGTGAGTCATCTAAACAAATTTCCTAATTTTCTACTAATGACCTCTATTTTCCCTTCATTTTGAGGGTGATAATTTAACGAGAATGATAAATTGGTTCCAACTTTTCTCCATAAAGTTCTCCAAAAGTGTCCCACAAACTTGACGTCCCTCTCTAAAACTATGTTGAGAGGTAGGCCATGAATCCTTATGACTTCCTTGAAAAAGAGATCTGCTATATGGGAAGCATCATTTGTTGATTTGCATGGTAAGAAGTGAGCCATCTTTCTTAACCTATCTACTACAATGAATACACTATCATGCCCTCTTTGTGTTTGCAGTAGTTCGATTACAAAATCCATTGTTATGCTTGCCCATGGCCTAGATGGTATTGGAAAAGTTTGATAGAGCACCATGTTTGTAGTCCTCCCCTTGGATATTTAACACTTTTGTATGGATATAACTTAGAATTGGTCAAATAGAAATTCAAAAGCTCCATTTTCTAATTGACTTCATGCAAACTTACACTTCCTTCCACCTTTAATAGTTTCTAACATAGGAGCACATATATGACTAAAATTTCGTATGAATTTCCTATAAAATGTAGCAAAACCATGAAAGCTTCTAACATCTCCAACTATTTTAGAAGGTGGCCAAGATAGTATAGCACTTACCTTATCTTTATCCATCTTCAAGTTACCTTTAGAGATCACAAAACCAAGATTTGTCAACTCCTCTTGCATGAACAAGCACTTTTCCAAGTTTATGACCAATTTCTCCTCATGAAGTCTTCTCAAAACCATGTCAATGTGTTGTAGGTGTTCTTTCTTTTTCTTTTTGAAAATTAATATGTCATCCAAATATACTATGATGAACTTACCATTGAAGTCTTGGAGCACTTCATTCATAAGTCTCATGGAGGTACTAGGAGCAGTAGAGAGTCCAAATGGCATTATCTTCCACTCATACAATCCATCATTAGTTTTTAACATTGTCTTCCATTCATCTTTTTCCCTTATCCTTATTTGATGGTACCCACTCTTTAAGTCAATCTTGGAGAAATATTTTGCACCTCCCAAGAAATCAAGAAAATCTTCAATTCTTGGCTTTGGAAACCTATATTTGATTGCGATCTTATTAATGGCTCTTGAATCAATGCACAACCTCTATGTTCCCTCCTTCTTGGGTGCCAAAATAGTAGGTACAACACATGGACTTAAAATTTTTGAAATTAAACTAGAATCTAGCAACTCCTTTACTTGTCTAGCAATCTCCTCATTTTATCAAGGTGTCATCTTGTATGTAGCCTTATTTGGTAAAGTAGCTCCAGGAATGAAATCAATACAATGACTAATCTCTCTTATAGGTAGTAAAGAATTTTGCATACCCTCTGAAATCAAACCTTCATAATTATCCAAAAATGTTGTCACTTCACTAGGAATTGTCATCTTTGTTTCAACCTTCTTTTTATCATTTTCAATTGATCATTGTGTTTGTGGTTGAGGTATCAAAAGCAAACAAGGCTCAATTTCTTTCTTCATTTCTTGTAAGAACTCATTCTTATCAACCATCATAATTTTGGCTCCCGTCTCTTTAGTCTCTCCCACTTCTTCATGATTAGCAAATGGAATCAATGTAATCACATTTCCATCCTTCTTGATGGTGTACACATTAAGTTTTCCATCTTGTTGTGCTTACAAATCATATTGCTAAGGTCTACCAAACAATAGGTGACATGCATCCATGTCAACTATATTAGACAAAATTCTGTCCTTATACTTTCCAATCTGAAAATCAACCCATGCTTGTTCATTTACAAGAGTTTGTTGAGCCTTTGTTAGCCATGAAACCTTATAGGGAAAAGGATAATGTGCCCTCCTAAATTTTAAGTTTTGAACCATCTCAAGAGAAACTAAAATTTCAATAGATCCTAAGTCAATAATGACTTTACATACCTTACCTCCAAATTTGCAAGTAGTCCTAAAGATGGTCTTCCTTTGTGTTTTCACAAAGTATAAATTTATCGAAGAAATTCTATGCAAAAAATGATAAAATACCTTTTTCCAAAGTAGGGTTTTTCTTGATATCACCTTGTCAAATCACTTTTGAGTGCCCCAATATTTTGAGATAAATGCAATGTGGAAATAATCAAATTTATACTCTACTTATCGAACTAGAAATTTCATTAATTGTGTATCTTTCCAAATAAAAAAAGATGTTAATTTCATTTTGAAATCAAATATTTGCTCAAAATCATCTGTCTGATCTTCAAATGCTACCCAAGGTTAATCATAGCTTCCTTTCATTATGGAAATGCTCCACAAAACTTCACTCCACAAAATTTGTTGTGAGAACATAGATTTCATCTTTTTTCATAGAGTAAACTTTCTCTATGATAATAATAATTCTTATTTCCTTCATAGCTTATTCTGATAAGCTCTAAATTACAAGTGAACTTAGCTAAAATCTTAACTTTTCTAGATAGATCTTCTCTCAATCTCGCTACTCATATTTTAGTCTCTATATGAAATTTCAAATTCTAGTGTTGTGAACAAGCTTTATTTAACTTGGTTGAATCAAACTCAATTCCTAACTTCAATCTTCCTTTCTCTACATCATCTGACTTTTCTTCAAATCCAATAGTTAATTCCTATACAAATGTCTCATCAAGCTCTTCTTGAAGTTCATTGACTACATTTCTTTGATCTTTATTATCTTTCTTTGTTCCAGAGTTATTTTCATGATTCCTTCTATCATTTTCAAATTTTCTTCCTTTGCTACTTTTTTTCATGATCAAAATAGAGTCCAAGAAGATGAAGAGGATGTTGGCAAAAGAAAAAATGGGAAAATATCAAAATCCATTTTTTTTTTGTATTTTCTATGTTCTAGTATTTTGCATTTTTGAAGGTCTCTAGGGAATTTCTAGGCTTTAGTAGGGCCATGAAGTTGTAGCACTATTCTTACAAATTCAAATAATAAATGTATATCTCTACAATATCTTTTCAAAAATCTTGACGGTTCGTGATTTTGAGCTATGAGCAGAAAGTTATGACTTCTACAAGTAGGCATAAATTTTAATATAGTTTTATATATTTTTTATAGTTGTTAGAGTTTATTTTGCAATTAATTAGTTTTGGAACTTTTCATTTTCATTTCCATGGGATAATGGTGACCCTTGGGATCCATGAAACTTGTATAAACTCTATTTTTTGAAATGAATGGATCACTTTTTGGCTTGCAGAACATCAATTGTTCCATTTTAACTACTTTCAATTTTAGTTACAATACGGTAGGATCTATACCAAGTATGGTAACTTGAATTAATAATTTAGATCAATCCATTCAAAAGTACTTTGTTATATGTCTAAAGTTGTTGCATAACTGACATACTAGGGTTCTACTTCTAGGAGTTTGTTGATCAATAGGTGCTTGATAGTTCTGGGCTATGTGTCCAAAGTTGTTATACTTATAATACACAATCTACATTCTTTCTTCATAAGGTCTTCTTTCTCTTAATGCCCTTTCATTTTATCTTCTTATATTTGCAAGGTTAGTATTTCCAAAATTTCTACTATTCCTTTTCAACATTATCATATTTAGGCTTCTTAGAATCAATTTCCTAATGACCAAAACCATGAAAATTATGACAATAAAAATTTGTAACATGATTAATTGACTTATTTGTACAATCTCTTTTCATATGACCTATATCATTACATTAAAAAAACTTACCTCAAAATTCATACTTGGTTTCCTTAGGAGATTTCACTTGGTTAGGTTCATCCAATTTCTCAGTTTCCTTATCTTGTCCAACATCTTTAGGTTTATTAGAATATTGACTAGATTCAATCTTGTCATTAGATTTATCTTTTTCTTTAATATCTGATCCATTTTTAGGTTTCTTTCTAGACATGTTAAATAGGTAATCAAGACCAATCTTATCATAGGTAGGTCTTTTTATTAACATTGATTAATCAAGCTTTTCTCTACTAGAATAATTTTTTTCAAGTTGTAGCTTGCATTGAATTAGTTCACCTTTCATAATAGTGTTGTACTTATGAAGTTCTTCATGATCTACTTTTAATGTTTCAAATTCATATTGTCCTCTATGCTAGATTTTCTCTAAGATTTGAATTTTCAATCTTCAAATCATATTCAAATTTTCTAGGATCATTCTTCAAACTCAACTTTAGACTAGTAATCTTCAATTCATGGTTCAAGATCTTATACTTTGCCTTTGGTTTTGACTATTCATCATCACTAGTTTCACATTCAATAGATTCATTCTTTGATTTGAGATGTTCAATCTTGTCATTAATTATCCAATGTATACTTTAGAGTCTTCATATCTATCTTTCAGCTTATCTCTATCTTCAGTAAGGAGTTTAATTTTTTTGAGTACCTCATCAAGGTTCTTCATCAACTATTCCATATCCATTGGGATATTACTCAAGTTTTTAAGCATCTTTTGAGTAATTGTGCTTTTATACCAATTGTTAGAAATAGGGAATATTAAGAGGGGGAGGGGGGTGAATAAGTATTCTAGAAACTTTTGTCACCAATTGGATATTATTAATTGCTTTGAACCATGCATAAGAAAGTAAACATGTAATGTTGAATGGTAAAAGTAACCGTGCATAGAGAGAACTCATAACACCATATTTTGTTAACTAGGGAAACCTTGGCCAAGGGAAAATCCTAGTGGGGATGATACCCACAAGATGATGTACTGATATACATGTTCCTTGTTAGAGGATGGACCTTATTAGGAGTCTATAAACTCATTCAGTACATATGAGTCCCTATTAGAAGACTTCAGATCTTTGTTAGGAGATTCCAATGCTATTAGAAATTGTCGTACAATGTGTGCAAGAAGAGATCACTACCCAAACATGCTATTTCAATTACAAGAAGAGGTCACAACCCAAACAAGTAATTAAAGTTCCTCGAATACAAAAGTATGAATTTTGTACCTTCTTTCAACTGATCTTTGACCTTAGCTCAATCTTGGATTAAAAATCAAGTTATCAAAATTCACTTCTGCATATGATACAAAATTTCACATTCACAAGTTTCACATGTCACTTCCAAATAATCTTGCAACATGTCTTTGCATAAAAACCATGCCTTTCCATAAATTTTTGCAAGGTTGACTAAGACCAAAATAAACTTTTCCATTTTAGAGTAAACGTCTAGGATGTTGTCCCTAATTGGTTAAGGACTTATTTTGTAAACAATATAATTCCTTTACCTTCATTATGATGTTCTGCACATTTTAAAAATGTCTTTTTCATATTGTCTGTACTGATGTCTGAGGTTATACACATCATCATAAACATGTATATTGTTCTAATATATCTTCTCTTTCAAGAATAATATCATATAAACAAGTTATACATAAAACAATATACTGTTGTAAACTATTTCCATACTTAGATAATTTTCTTAGTACCAAAAAGCTAAGTATCTTTATTTTTGAGTTTTGTTCTACAAACATGTACATCATATGTTTCCATTAATGAAAATAGTTACATATCTACATATAGCCAATTATCAACACATATAAGTAGAAGTTGTCCAACAAGGTCAATGGCACCAAGTAGTGAGTTCAACAAAGGCAAAGGAAAGACAAATGTTGAAAATGTCAAAGATGAACAAGACATGGAAGAGAATGGAAGATTGCAGCACATTTTTTGTAGATGGGATCACTTCACCATTGATTCAAGTGATCACACCACCTCCAATAAAGAAATCAAGAGGTATGTGTTGGCGCTCAAAATTGTAGCCCTGATTTTGAGCACCATTGAGAAATTTAAGCCTTATAAATGCTTTTAAATGAGATTGTACCTAGCTATACCTTTGAGGCCCCTAAGGTTTTTAATGTTTCTAACACCCTCCATTTAGTATGTATATGCATTCCATGAAGTTCAATTGACGTTTTGAGTCATTTTGTGAAGTCTTGTTTTGAGCTAGTTCCAAATCTGCATTTTGCACCCAAGTGTCAAACAACGATGGAAGGCCTTGTTTGCATCTAAATATCTCACACCCAGAGATGTTTTGTGATTTTCCACTTTGAGAATGTCTAGTGTCCATACCCAAGAACCCATGTTTCAGATTTTGAGTCATTTTGAGTCTGTTTGACTAGGTTTCGAACCCCTCAAAGTTGGTCATTTATTGTTTCATGCATTTGTGTAGTTGTTCACAATTCTGGGAAGCCCTATTTGATGAGCTTTAATTTTGATCCAGTTGACCAAAATGTTGAAATTCCTTTTTTGTTGCATTTAAAATTTTAAAGACTTGTTATGTTTCAAGTTTTAGCTTATGACGAATCAATTTGATTAGTTTTCAAATGTAATTCCAGACGTAATTTCTAAAGTTTTACTAGTGTTAGTATTTGCAGATTGTTTGGTACCCTTGTTTAGGATGTCATAATTTGAGATCCATGATTGGTAAGATTGAATGGATTATACCCTTTTTTTTTCCTCTAAAAATACTCCAAGTGTGTTAGCTTTTAAGTCATGTTGAATCCATTTGTGCACTTTTCCAGGTCAATTCCATTTGCAAAAATTGATTTTTTCTCATTCTTTCTAGTCAGCAAATCCAAGTAGCCTACTTTGACCACTTGCCATTTGTGTCCTGTTATTCATCATGAGACCAAATCATAGATTTATACTCTCCTTGTGATAGTAAACCAATGCCCCAGTTTTCAAAGCCAAATTCGAACCCAGTTTGTTGTTTTTTGACTTGTTTACTTGCAGGTAATTCTGAGAGGTCAAATTTGATAGAGAATATTCTTTGACCTTGATGTCGTCATGTGAGGAGATATTGAAGACCTATTGAATGTGTTAGAGAGATAAGATGTCCAAAGTTTTAGAGCTTGGCTAGATGTTTATATCAGTTTTTAAAGCCAAGCAACAGGCCTCCTGACACAAATTTCACAGTGGTCTGTCTAGGCTTTTTTCCATATAATTTCTTCAGTAGAACAACACAATCAATACAATACTTTGTTGACTTCTCTGATTCATGGGATTTTTAATGATGTAGTTTTTAAAAAAATTCAACATTCAATCTCGCATTTGAATCTTCCACTGTATATTGATATGGGTTTGGGTGCCTTAAACCACCACAGTTATGGTTACTCTTATAACAAGCTAGTTAGGCTATTTTTGATGAGCACCATAATTTCAACTTCTTTAGTATTAAACAAAAGCAAAGGGAGCTGGGACCTATGTAAGAGGATGATTCACAATTTGCAATAGATGGCATCCATGGTATGAGAGGAGGAAGGATGGTGGAGCTCCATATTTTTAAGAAAAATAAAGTATCCAACCTAAAATGAGTTTCCACGGCATAGAGGTAACACTCACAAGAAAAATGGCATGGATAGAAGCCACATTAAAGGAAGAAGGCACAAAATATGAGGGGTAGTATTTTCACCCAGTGCCATGACCACGTCTAATGTGGAGAGGTCGCAACTAGTGAAGTGAGAAAAAGGGTAGGAGGTCCACATTTTAGCAAGGAGAGAATGCATTAAATAGTGGAGAGAAATTAAACTACAAACACGTTAAGCTCATACTCTAGTTCCCAAAATTGATGGGATGATGGTCTTTAACATCTCCAGCATAGGCATAAACCAAAAGCACAATGAAAATCGGATTTGATGACTGGTATCTTGGTAATGAGTGAGGAATAGTTCAAAGCTTTTTTTTTTTGGGAGTCTAGTTTATTCAAGGCATCATTGAAAGTTATAAATAGGCAGTTGAATAGAGGAAGTTGTGGCATGCAAAGACGCTACCCAATGTAAAAATGAAAGAGCATCCATCTTCATGTAGGGCATGACAAGCCATCAAACCATCCCATAGCAAACATGTTGAGAGCAAGCACAGTAGAAAGAATGGCAGTCAGTGAAAATTGAGTTGCGAGGTCTCTGTGAGAGGCAAAATGCCCAAATGCGAATGAAGGAATAGGGAAGATCCAGGTTAGAAGCCACTTGTGAAGAGATTGAAGGCTAACCACAAAAAAATAAACCTATGTGCATGGAGGAGGAGCTCGACATTGAAAATAAGGCAAGCAGCATGGACATGAGGTTGTATGTTAAAAAGATGCTCATACATTTTTGAAAAGACAAGCCCCCACGTTCATAGCAATGGGAAGCCCCAACAAAGAAGTTGAAAGTGGAAAGAATTACAAGGTAACCTCACACATTGGAAGCAGAGGTAGACCATGTGAACAGAGCAGATGCCATGGAGGAAAAGCATATAAAACCATTGTCCCACATTTTTTTGTATGGAGTGGGCTTTTAATGTTTAAGTAGTATTAGAGTCACAATGCATTGTGTCTTCAAGACAGAGGCCTTTTAAAGGTAGAGCTCATGCACATGACACCCATGGCTATCCGATCGGAAAGTAATTTTGAATGCCCAAACATGCAACATGAGATGACATCAGCATAGTCAACCCTGCTGAAAAAGTTGCAAAATATGGCAAGGCACTATGTCACCATCAGAAAATGACAAGGTTTTCTAGTAGTGACATAGCAACCTGCTGGAAAACCTCAAAAATTTGGAAAAGATGGTCGTGGGTCCTATGTCTATGTGATGTGGTAGTTTGATAGTGAACCAATGGAGGACAAGTGGTGTCATGGCAGTTCGGATCTCTTGATGCACCTCATGCCACATGGCAGATCTGACGGTGATCGTTACGTCGCTAAGGCAAATATGCTCAAACGATAACATAATGACATAGTGACCATGACATGGCATAATGAGGTGGCACGATGATGTGGTGCTAGTTGTGCAGGAAACGACCCAATTAGAATATGACACGTGACAAGGTTAGTCAACTATGTTTGACCCAGATTGAGAAGGTAGGAAAATTCAAAGGTTTCAAATATAAAATTTATTTTTATATTCCTGTTTTACATGTAGGCCAGATTTTTAAATAAAGTTTGAAATCTTAATATAGTCCAAACTTTGTAAAAGTTTAAATTTTTGCAAAATAATGCAAACCATGGAGTTTAGAGGCCTGATTTTCAAGCAGTCATAACTAGAGCATTTTTTATCCAAAATCTGTGCTCCAATATACCACCGAAATTGAAACAAGCTAAAATTTTTGAATCTGAAGTCAGATTGTGCACAGGTCTTCACTAGTTCATGTTATAAGCCATTTTTTTTATTTTGAGGGCCTTCTCAGTGGAATGAGAAAATTTGATCATTGATAATTAGAATTGGTTAGAGGGCAATTTTAAAGGCTTGCTAGGATCTGAATGTTGAGAAAATCATCCTTAAGCCATTTTCTTGCATTCTTGAAGTCACTTTATAACTGGTTTTTCACTTTTACTATGGTTTCATTTTAACACCAAAATCAGTTATATTCTTTCATCATGAAATTTCTCAGATATTTCTATCTGGTAGAGGCCAATTGATGGGATTTGATATGTAGTTGAAGAGAGAGGGTAGAAAGAGGTTTTTTTCATCTTTTTGGGAAGGAATTTTGAGTGGACACCTATTAGTTGTAGAACATATCCAAGAATTCACTTCTTCCTATATCATTCTGTTTCTTTCTCATTGTACAGGTTCTAATTTTTGGAGAAAAAACCACTCACTATTGTGATACCAGGTTTTGGTTCCAATTTTTTGATGTGTTCCCATAACTGTGACACCACACTTTCAGCATAATTCTCTTGTATGAATAGCATTAGGAAGGAATATACAGATAGTTTAGATCTATTAGGTTGTTTCATTTTTTTCATTTCATGCATATGATTGTATAATTTCAAGGAAATAATACAAAGAACAAAAACAAGTTGAGTTTCATCTTGAATCTTGTCTCCTATCTCAGTGAGCTTCAATGTTTTATGATCTTTGAACAAAGAGCCTAGATTGTAGTTGTAGTCCTTTAAGGTTGTATGTTGTCTTCTTGTTTCTTGTAACTCAAGGAGTTATGTAAATGCTTTAGTAAATCAGTAGGGTTGCAGGTTTATTGAGAAGGATATGATGTAAGAATGAGGTTTGGATTGAGCACAGATGTTTATTTACAAGGTAAATAGATAGATCATGTATATGAATATATACACAAGTATCAAATATCCATATGTATGCATTTGATTCATGGATTTTCCCAATGGATTAGGCACTAATCAGCTATAGGATCATTAAAATCTTACTACTGCATATCTAGGGGTTTTGTTGAATTCAACATTATTAATCAAATGTTCTTTCCCTTTCATGTTGAAGAACCTAAATTTGATGTCATCACTCAACTTGTGAATATCATAGGATTTTCAATTTGCTACTGTAGATCTATGTTATTGCATAGGTTATTAGGAGAAATAAGGGCTTTTATCTGCTGGTAAATAGATTCAGAGATATGTTTTGCACTGGTATGGTATCAATTGAATCTATAGGTCCACCCGCCTAGGTCTTGCAGAGCCTAAAGTGAAGAAGGAGTTATGCTTTATAGTTGGCCCAGGACTATAGTCAAGTGTATCTGTCATAGGAAGTTTCTAGCCTTAGATGCATTTGTCTAGTTTCTTGGTCGTTTTTAGAACTATTAAATCAGGAGCCACTAGTATGTATGGGACTGATATGTAAAAGACATATTATACATCAGTTCCAAGGATTTAGTTCTAAAAAGATTACATATGCATGAAGAAATATGCAAGGTGTTAATTATAACGTAGAAGAAATCTTTAAGTTTTGTCAGTTTTCATGTTACTATTGAGCATGAAAAGTTTCACTATGGGTGCCAAGTCAAATGTTAGTTGATGCCAAGCTATCAAAGGTGATATTGTTGACCATGCTCATAGTGGTTCCTAAGAAAAAAGGAAATGTCTTAGAAGCTAAGTGAGTTCAAATCTTTATTGAAGACAAGCTTATAGTTGTGTAAGCACTGAGCATTACATGCAAGGTTTTAAGGTCTATATAATCAATTTCTACTCATTTGACATCATTCAAATTTGAAGTGGAGCATGAAGAGAGAAATATGAATTGAAGAGATCATTCCAAGAATTTGCAAACAAGATTCAACAGTTGCTCAACATCATCTCAAAAAGATTGTAAAACATATTTATCATGTGCCAAGCTACACAATTTGAATTTTTACAAACCCTAGTTTTTCATAATGGCATCTAGTTTTTAGTTCCTAAGTCTAAAGAGGGTAAATGATTTTTGAATGTACAATTGATAAGCAATGAGATTAGACAATCAAATTTTAGAGCCATTCCTAATATTGCTTATAAGAAAGATATGTCTAGTGCATTATTGCTGATATCACCTCGATTTTTTATCATTCAAGATGTGAGATGTTACTATACATGCAAGGTGGATAGCATACATGATATGTATATTAGGGAAACCTTTGGGAAATTGTGTGAAAATAGAGTGTTGAAAGAAGAATTCAACATTATAGAGTGGATAGGGTTAACATGTGCCCTAGATTTCCTTGATGTTTTTAAAATTGAATGGATAAATATATTTCTGAGGAGAATTCATGATAATTATATATGGTTGGATAATGGACTGATGAAAATCACAAAGAAAATTGTACATAGAGTAATAAGGTATCCAACACTTGACTAACCTAAAACCATGAGGAGTGAATCTAAGGAATTTATTGAAAAGAAAACAAGGGCGATGTGGAACAAATGAGGGATGGAAATTGATACAATCTTAGATCCCCTAATTTCTTTTGCAGTGAGGATAAATCAATCCAATAGGTTCAATAGTGTACCATGAATTTTCATTGGCATGGGATATAAAATAGTTAAGAAGGATCATACCTATGACCTTGCTGAGTTGCAGATGCAACAATTATCAAAAAATTTAGGACCAATAAGGAGGACCAAGAGTGTACAAGGTAAATTTGGCTCAATTCGTATATGTATATTCTTTTATGTACAAAATACATTTCCTAATTTTGGTAAAGTTGCATGGAAAACAAACAAATCTATTGCAGTGCTGATAGGTGAATTTATTGAGCAACTAGGAAATAATTTTGAGTCTGTTATGACAAGCTACTTTGAAGATTTCAAGCAATCAATGAAGAAAAGATTAAGGATACTAGTTTCACTAGTTGAGAAACATTTCAATAATGTTTTCTTTCTAGTTGACACTAATTTTACATATGTCCAAGCTATTTGGTGTAGGAGCACCCACATAAAGCATTTTCTTTTAATTTTAAATTCATTTCCACATGTACATATGTCCATCATGCATTAGGTTGTTGTTGAGTTTTAGTCATTATCAAGTTTTAGTAATTGTTGAGTACAAATAATTTTGTAGTTTAAGCCGAGTTCAGGTTATCCCATGTCATGTTAACACTCAAGTTCATGTGTTATCCCATCTCACTTTGTAGTGTGTGTTGAGTTCCATAGTGTGTGTTGAGCTCTCTTTCATGTGCCAAGTTCACTAGTGTATGCTGAATAACTCTTCATGTCCCGAGTTATCCTATTGATGCCAAACATTAGTATTTTGGACATGATTTCTATGTTTTTGTGTGAGCTGACTTGTGAGATTTATTTCAATCATGACATTTATGATACGATCTTGTCTTGGGATGTGTCCAAACCATTGTTGGGTTGATTTTTCTATTTTGTAATGATCTAGAATGTTGTGTAAGCCATTTTGGGCAAGAGATCTTTTGGGTTGACTTTCCTATTATGTAATAATCTAGAATGTTTTGTAGGTCATCTTAGTAAGTATAAATAGAGTCTTTGATCTTAGAATTAGGGAATTTTTTTAGAGATCAGTAGAGGCAATAAAGATTTCATAGAATTGAGGAAGTCTAGAGCAGAATGTGAAAGTTTGAGAGATGATTTAAGAGTAGAACTAGAGAGTGCAAATTTGAAGCTAGATCTTAGATCTTGGATATATATATTTTATATCTAGCCATAACCAAGAATGCCTTATAGCTAGGCATGTATGCTGGAAATTTAATGAATTAATAGAAGATTATTATTCTCTCTCACACAAACACACACACACTCTAGTGCTGGTATCTGTCTATGTGTATGTTTTTTTTGTTGTTGTTGTTGTTTTTGTAGAACTTAGTTTTTTCTCCACATCATTATTGGTATCAGACCTTGGGGAAAGCTCATGAAGCAATTGGATTTTTTGTTAGAATTAGAGTCTGAAGTTGAGACATCAAACATGGTCACTAATGCTGAATTGGCAAACAAGATGCAAGAACATGAGAAAACTAGTAAGTGGTTATTGGATGAATTTGTGAAGTTGAAGGGCTAGATGGAGAAAAGACTAAAGGTTCCCATAGAGCAAGAGGAAGAAGGGGAAGAAGAAAATACCCTTGAGAAGAAGGTGGTTAACTTTCATGTAGACTAGAGACACTTCATAGAAGCCCTTGAAAGAATTGGTAAGAAGGATGCCAAAGGTGACCTACCCATCTTTTAAAGAAAGATGGATGTTGATGCTATTGTGGATTGGATAGAAGTCTTGAACAACCACTTTGAATGTGAAAAATTAGTAGAAAAAGATAAAGTAAGGATTGCCAAGTCAATGTTGAAGGGAGCCGCTCTCACTCGGTGGAATTTCACCCAAGGAGAAAGGGTCAAAGAAGGTAAGAACATGATAAATTCATGGGGAGGGATGAGTGTCAAGGTAAGAGAAACTTATCTACCTAAGGATTATGAAATCCAACTACATAGGAGGAGACAAAGTTTAAGACAAGGGGCTAGATGTCACAACCTATATTGAAGAATTCCAAAAATTGAGCCTAAGGGAAAAATACAGTGAATGTGAAAGTGTAAAAATTGCTAGATTTCTCAATGGATTAAGGTTGAACATTCAAGATGAAATTAATCTATTATGTCTTGAAATAGTTCAGAAATGTTATCAAATAGCATTGAAGGTGGAAGTCATATTGAAAAGAAGACAAGAGAAAAATAGCAAAGGGGGTAGAAGAAACCAAAGTGGAAGAGGAAACTTCCAAGGCAGAGGGAAAATCCATGAAGATCATAAGGAGATAAAACAAGAAACCAGTTGAAGTGAAGGAAATTTTAGAGGTAATTTCAAAGGTAGAAGAGGAAATTGAAGAGGTAGGCTTGGTGGTAGAAGAAAATGTCTTATTACCTACTTCAATTGCAATAAGGACATACAATATACATCTAGGTTTCTGGATAGAGCTGGTTCAAGTTCACAAGTTGAAAGGAGAACACATTTGGTACAAGATGATGAATACCAAGAGAAGGAGATGGCTGATTTAGATAGTGTACCTAAAAGAGGAGAAAATATGATGATGAGAAGAACACTTTTGAAGGTGCCTACTAACAAGGAGCCAAATCATTGATATTTTAGTAGTTCATAATGTTGAGGATGATGAGAGACCCAAGTTGAAGGTTACTCATGTGAAACCCTTAGAAGGAAACCTTAATTTGGCTCTATCAAAAACTCCATACAATATACTATATTTGGAAGATCTTGGAAGATATTTAACTAGTGAGTTTGAAACTATTGGAAGTGAGTTTGTGAACAAGAATATGGATTTTCTTCAACCATGATATGAGTGTGAAGCTTAGCTTTGAACATCTGAATGATTTAGACTTATTTATATGTCAATTTGACTATGAACTTGATAATGAAGAATGGACTTAGATCATATTGAGTAAAATTCATAATGGGAATTTTTGCATGGGAGACAATGTAGTTGACATTTTTGTCAACCTTATTCATGAGGTTATTGGTCTTAGAAAACAAGGTAGTATACCTATTGGTGAGAAATTAGTTAAGAAAAAGTTTTGAAAATTATACTAGCGTAGTTTATAATTGTAAGGCAATGGTGATCAGCACCATCAGACAACATGATGTGAGATTCTTGAGTAGAATCATTGCATATTCTATTTGTAAAAGTTCTAAGAGTGATGATTTGTCAACAAATTTTATCTATTTAGCCTAGAAGATTTGTGTTGAGAAAGAAAAAGTGAATTTGAGTGAGATTTTGAAAGCACAACTCCTTGAGAATCTAGAGAAGATTAAGAGAACTAGGAATGGTGTATTCATATTTCAGTCACTAATCAATCACATTTTCTTTCACGTACTTAACAAATTTCCATTTCTATCAGTTACAAATATTATAAGAATTGAAAGATGTACTATGGATCTAAGATAATAGATGTATACAAAAGGCTTCCTATAGATAAAATCTTGGACTTTGGAAACCTGATTATGAGAACATTCTAGAATGAGATGAAAGAAAGATTTAGAATTACACCTGCAATTGTTGACAGATTTAAGAATGACATATGTTACATGGTAGATACAAACATAACTTATGTTGAAGCAGTAGAACCTCAGGAAACATTTCTTGATCCCTTAGGTTATGAATTAAGTGATGATGTAGCTATTGGTTACATTGATCTATTGTTGAACTCCAAAAAGGACCAAACATCTTATAGATTTGGAACATATGAGGAGATAAATTTTTCAACTTACCAAGAATACTTGGAGAAAGCATCTCATAAGAAGATTGAGACCATAATGAAGAAATCATTAACTAAGGTTGGTATGTTAGAAAGTGAATCACAAGTAGTTAGGAAAACTATCTCTAGACTAAAGTAAATTTGTGAACAAGGTGTGATGTATATAACACCTCTATTAATTGGGAAAGCATCAGGTGTATCTATTTCAGCAACTTCTATAGAACAAAGAATTCCTTATGTTGTTGTATTAGCCAAGCAACCAAGTGAACCCAAAAGAAAACTCTAAAAGATTAGTAGAAGTTGAGACTCATAAGTCAAAAAGAGTTAAGCAACTAGCTACTAGGCTTGTGAAAAGGAAGAAAACATTGCTGACAATTGAAGACTTTAGTAAGGAAGATGATGAGGAACAAGAAGTTAAATAGCTAGAAAAGGTTATTATTTCTAAGTAGCCAACAAGTAAAACAAGGCAATCTTGGAAACCAAAGATAGAAAAGATTAATATAGCTACTTCCAATTAAGGGAAATTTGTGCAAATGAATAAGTTTTATGATTTGTACAGTGATATTGAGAAAGATTAGATTGATATCTCTTCTATGAGATATAAGATTCTTAATAACTTGAAACTTGAAGATATTGAAGGTTTTATAAATTAGAAACTCTATGATAGACTTATAGCTAAGAAGGCATCAATTCATGATGGTGATGCAATACAAGGTAGGAGAATCCCCAAAGGATATGTCCTAGCCCTCAAAAAATGGCCACATAGTGGAAACACAATAGCAAGAAGCAATAATGCAAGATCTGATACCAAATTACAATAATTTATTTATAAAATAATTGTTACATGCAATATGTCAGGCTGTAAGGCCTTCCCGAGTATGGCCAAATATAGAGAAATTAAAATAATATTTATACAATATCCCTCAAGATCCAACCCAAACACTAGCTAGTCCAAAACCTCCAAGGAAGATCTCAACTTGTGCTCGCAAGTCCACCAAGAAATCTCTTTGTTTTCCAAGCCATAGCTACTAGCTCTTCTCAAACTTTATCTTGGATCCAAGTGTAAACTATCTCACATTCAATGCTCTATTCATACACTCTAGAAACATTCTCTCACTCAGCTACTCCATCTTCCATACTCTTCTCCAAGCTAGATGATTAATCACAATCCTATTATAAATTGCCTCACATTCGGTGCTCTGTCCACAAATTCAAGAAAAACTCGCCCTTCAGCTACTCTCCACACTCACTCCTCTACATGAATGAATAATAATTCACTAAAGACTTCACAAAAACCCCTTATTATACCAATATAAGCCAAAATTTGGCCTAGAATGATAAAAAAAAAATAATCCTAACGTTGAATAGTTGAAGAGCCACAAGTCAACGTCTAATAGAAATTAAATATCCAAAAATTGATACCCATGAAAAATCAAGATATCTCCTAGCCCTGATTAAATTAGAGCTTGTGACTTGAATTGGAGGTATTAATTTAGGTCCTCTACAATCTCTTAATCTCACTAAGGTTGATTCATTAAGGATATCTTCAGATTTATCTCAGAAGTCACACATAGAAACCTATTGCTCAAACTACCAAAAATTGATACTCTAGGAGAATTGCCATATCTCCTAACTTATAATGAATTAGGACTTGTGACCTTAACCAAAGATAGTACTATAGGCCCTCCTCAATCTCTAAACTTAATATCCTTAACTTTTTGCCAAAAATTATTTACATAGCCTTCAATAGGAACCCAAAAACCAAAAATCATAGTTCTAGCAACAAGGAAAAAGTAGCTCAAACTTCAGCTCGATCCATCCAATCTCTACGCAATCATGAGGAAAGGTTCTCTAATGTGTTTCTAACACATCCCTAACCATTAAAAGTATAAATCCACCAAAATCCAAGCTTGATGCTCCTACATCAAACTCCTTAGGTAAATAAAAAAGTATGTCCCATACTTTGATGTCCAAAGAAAGATTTGCAACCAAATTTATCTTTACCAAAGGCTTCCACTTTATCACAATCAATAGAAAAAAATCTAAAAATCAGCCATCTATGCTATATCCACTAAAAAATTAGAATCAAATACATATCAGAGCCCCAATCAACATGCTCACACTGAAGAACAAACTAAACATAATGCTTCATCAACAAACCCTCATCCACATCAACAACTAGTGAATCCACACCAAAAACAAAAAAATCCATATCATTAGCAATATGTAGATCTCCATCAACATATTCCAAACTCTCAACACCCACCATCTCCTTTCTCACACAAGATGCTTTGCAACGTACAAGTCACCACCAATAGCAACTAGATCATCCATGATTGAGTGCTCTACAATCTCCATGTTAGACTCAACCAACCGATCATAAAAACCAATCTCCATCCTAGCATCAAAAATGTTAGGAGTATCCTTAGCAACAACCTCTAGTTTCTCTATAGGTTTTGTATTAGACTCCACTTGCTATGCAATCTTCTCTCTCAAATAAGTCTAATAACAGGCTGGAAAACTCTTCTGGATTGATAGACTCTAGCTGCAATAGCATATAACTTTTTTCTTTGGTTTCTCAACTCTTTTAGAAAAAGAAGCATCCACAACAACATCCACCTAAGCTATTGTCTAATTAATCCTCCTCTCCACTATATCATAGAGATTACCAATCATCCTAGAGTCCAATCCTCTTGGAGCCATCTTCTAAGATATTTGCAAACCCTCAATAAGAAATCACCAATAGATCAATCTTCTCAAACAAGATCAACCTTCCATCTTTGCAACCATAGATCCATCTACATGTCCTCCCAAGGTCTATGTGTAAACTGCCTCAACTTTGGTGATCTATGTACACATTTAGGAAAAACTATGCTCTACTATCACTTGAAGTAGTGCAAGGAAAGAGAATCCCCAAAGGAGATGCCCTAGCTGCCAAAAAAAACCACATAGTGGAAACACAATAGCAAGAAGAAATAATGCAAGATCTAATACTAAATTACAATAATTTAATCATAAAATAATTTTTTATATGCAATGTTTCAAGTAGATAGCTTTCCCAATTATAGGAAAATACAAAGCAATTATAATAATAGATATGGAAGATCCCTCAATATCCAACCCAAACACTAGGTAGTCCACATCCACACTCTGGCAAAAACCTCCAAGAAAAATCTCAACTTGTGCTCGCAAGCCCAACAAGCAATTTGTTTTTTTTCCAAGCCACAACTACTAGCCCTTCTCAAACTTTATCCAAGATCCAGGTGTAAACTACCTCACATTCAGTGCTCTATTCACACACTCTAGAAATATTCTCTCAGACACAATAATCCACCAAGATAATTGAGATAGAGGGGGTAGGTGGGGGTTAAATTAGATATTCAACAATTAAAACATTTATCTTCTTTAAAAAAGCTTAGCCATTCAACCAATGTAAATAACAACCATACAAAGATGCACATAAACAAATACACTAGATATGTTGACTCTAGAAACCCTTGAAAAGAGGAAAAACTCTAGTGGGAATGATGCCCACAAGATGATGTACTAATATAAATATTCCTTATTAGAGGATAGACCCTGTTAGGAGTCCATTACCACATTTAGTACAATGAGTCCCTTTTAGGAGACTTTGACTCCTTGTTAGGAAATTCCAACCCTATTAAGAGTTATGGTATAATGTATGCAAGAATAGCCCACTACCCAAACATGCAATTTCAACTACAAGATGAGCTCACTGCTCAAACACATAATCTATTGTTACTTTCTTCTTTTCTTTGTTCTTTCCTTTTTCCTATCAACTAAACCAATCACTATCAAACCTTATAGACTAGGTCACAAACCACAAATCCAAAGACCAAATCTCAGATCCCTTAGAAAAATGTCAGCAATGAAGTTTCCTTCACTTCCACACTGCTCTGCTCAACTTTGCATTCCATCTCTACTACTTTTCAAACATTCATAACCCACATATATCCTTGCCATGATAAAGGAAAATATCCTTCCTTTATACCAAGTCCATTAATCAATTCCTTGAGTCATCTATTAGTCCTTCTCAATTAATTATTATAGGACCACACTAAGAACACATTACACTTAGTGATAACAAAAATATTCTACCTTGAAACTTGAATAACTTTCCATACACATAATATTATTACAAGAAATCTTAGCCATGTCATCCTTAACATTCCTTCTTCAAGTCCTCAACCTTGATACTCAAGATATCAACTCTGCTAAGAGATATAAGAAGTTTACCCTAACATGCCTTTGTATACTATATCTCAAAATAGACATCACCAAAACTTACATAACTTCTTCCAAACTTATCATTTCTACTTTTGACATTAACTAAATATACAAGATACTTAGATGTATCTCCCATAACCTTGTGTGCTTGATATGCTCAACTAGTCATCTATATCAACTTGATCTTTCCATTGTTCTTCTATCAGATACCACAAAAGACATCAAACATGCTATGTTGACATTAATGAAAAATTCAGTCATGAATGTAACATATCATCATCAAACCAAACTTCCAATAAATCTCTCCAATCTTCCAAAAATCTCCCCCTTTGGCATTGATGGCAACATAGATGAAAAACATCTAGTTCCAAATGTTGGAAATATTCAAGACTCTGCTAAGTTACTGAGAGGGGAGGGTGCGTTAGTAACTTCTGAAACTTTATCAATTTTAATTCTTAATCCAATAAATCAATTAGCACTTAATTCATCACATCTGATCTAATTGCATGCATGAGAAATTGAAAACATGAAAGCATTCATAAAACTTGAACACAAAGATTTGGTGACCTAGAAACATTCCAAATAGAAAGTAAAATTGGGGTGGGAATGATACCCAAAAACTTTAGTACTATAGCATAAAGTTAGCATGTTAAGGCTTACATTGATAAATTCTAATGATATACCCTATTAGGAGCAATTAGGACCGCTAGGTCCACCTTGTGTGAGGATTTACAAACATATAATGAAGTATGCATGTGGTAAAGAGATTTATAAAAGACTATTAGGTCTACCTTGTTAAAGGATTTTGAGAGGTTCACCTATTAGGATGAAGCAATAGATCTCTAATTTTATCTCTAATTTTCAATTGAGTTTTCTGATAGAGATTCCTTAGTGTATCAATCACCTTTATCTGATAGATATGCCTTTGCTGCTTCTTATACTATTATGGCCTTCACAATTTTCTCTTTCTTATACTTGAACTTTTCGCATCCACATTACAATACATATGCTTACACACTTGCATTCTTACTCATTGGATATGACATAATACCTTACATATATATACCAATCCAAATTTAAAAATTACAAAGTTAGCCCATATGAAAATACTCAGGTTCTAAAGACTAACTTGGTGAGTTTCTATTACTTGGCATCCACTGTTGATGCTTGGCATCCTCTTGCACTCGGTAGACATAGAAGCTTGGTCTATACTGATCATTTTCAACTAGTCTTAAACTCAGTCTACACTAGTGATTCAGTAGATATTGTACAACTCTGCAAACACTGAATCACTTGGTTAGCATAAAGTAGCTTGGTTAACAATGGCTTTGTATCACATGAACTGCGAACTTGGTAGGCACTACAATGCTCAGTAACCACTGAAAAACTTGGTGTATACTAAAATGTAGGGTTTGAAGTATTGGACTTCACACTAACTAAATATGCTCTATAACCACTAGGATTAGTCCAAAAGACTTGATAGCAACTATAGAGCTCAGTGGCTACTAAATTACATGGCAAGCACTATAAATATTTCAATGAGCTCGATAGCTATATAGAATCTGAATAAGTGTGTGTCACTAATAACAAACTTGACTGATATGTCAACAATCTCCCTCTTTGGCATTAGTGACAAAAACACTTATTAGCCCAAAACTAAATACCTTGTATTCATCACCATATGATACTAGCTCAGTATATTTTTGAGATTTTTCAAAATTGATCTTTGTAAGTATATACAGTATACTATACATCTTTTTCTATATAAGTTCTCCACCATAGCATATTTCTCCCCCATACTTTGTGTTCCTCTATGTACATTTCTTGCTTCCTCATAACATATAACTTTTCTCCCATATACATGTAACATTTCTCCAATGTAACATTTCTCCCCCTTCTTGATAGTAATGCAAAAGATTTGTTCTAACATATTTACATAGAGACACCAAAATGGGATAAAAATTTAGAATGTACCTTGATGGTGATTGCTAAGGTTTTATCCTAGTTATCTTGCAAGACCTTGCATGTATGAATTACAATTTGCACCTCTACTAATAGTTCAATCATGTGGTCTATAATAGAGAAGTTATTATCATGTATTAGGTCTTTGAATATACAATATGTTTCTACATAGCATTCATGACTAGAAGAATCATATTTTGTATGCCAATCAATGTTGAGTAGATCCTTGCTTCTTCTCTTAACAATTCACCTTGCATGTCTAACAAAAATGTGATCTTCTTGAAATGTGTAAAGCTTGAAGTAGGGTCAAGTTTTAGGTGGTGAGCATTTTCTTTAAGATCTATATCAATTTTGGACAATTTTTCCTTTACTTCCTTTGTATACTCGGTAACATCACATAGTTTCCCAAAAGGTGAAGACACGTTTGAATAGGACACCTCAAAATTGACCAAAATTGTTGAAAGCTCAACTTGATAAATAGCTATTTATTGAGCAATGTGCTCTAGCACTTTATTGTTAAATTTATTTTCAGCCTTTTCAACTAACTTATCTTGACTCTCAATTTCCTCATTGAATTTTTGGACTGCTTCTCCTAGCTAATACAAAATAGGTTGAGAAGAATCAACCTTAATTCCTTTTTGCCTTGGTCAAGATATTCTTGTCATCATCAATTATTTTATGCTCTTTGTCTCTTTCCTCTCTTAATCTTTGTTGTCTGGCCTTTTTCTAGAGGATTTCACCAAATATGTACATTTGGTCTATAGAAAGATTGTAAATATCCCATTTGGGAATTACCATTTCCTCATCTGAATCTATGTCTTCCTTTATCTCCTCTCCTTTCCCCAAAAGTTTTGTACTCAATTGAACCTTAGGCTCAACTATCCTTGCACATATTGCTTTTGTACCTAGAATGGAAACAATAGTAGACATACTTGGATTTTAGTAAAAACTAATATTGTACTAACTAATGGAATACTTATAAAAATACTTGAAGAATCAAAAATTTATGAAGTCAAAATTGTAGAATCCAAAACTGAATGAAGACTGAACAACTCAACTTAGTAGATGAAGAAGGAGTCTATAGCTTAGTGGATGAGGTGGAAGTCACTTCTATCAATGATATGTTGAGATGAGTTGGGGCAAAGAGTGATTGGGCATTTGATGTATTAGTAGTAGTCACAACCAAACTTTTTGAAGCTATCTCCATACTTGATGTAATCAATGGTTTTCTTGGGGAGTGGGGAAGTGAGGAAATGACTACTACAACTATCTTGACTAGGTTAGTCTCCTCATCATCTTTCTTTTCTTCTTTGATAGCTTTTGGACCTTGATCTTGTTAATCATCTTCATTATCAAAATGAGTCACTTCTTCAACATTTTCTTCCTCATCTTTCTCTTTATCTTATTGTTCATCAACATCCTTTACTTTAATTGTAAATTCAATTGGTTTATGAAGATGATAAATATTTTTCCAAGAGTTTGTAACATTTCTAACAACATGCTCAGTGTCATTAATCAAAACAAAACAAGTATTAAACCTTAGAGTAAATTTTTCTTCATTTTTCCTTAATGACTCTTTCACCTTAGCATCTGATATGCTTAGTAGTAACTACCTCAAGGTTTGTGCATATATGTCTTTGACTATTTAAATAGAAAAATTCCATCTTGGCTTTATCTTCTCTAGTAATTCATTGGAGACTTGAGAAGTGATATGGTTTGGTGAGTACTTCCACTTACCCATTTTTCTTAGCACCAATTCTTTAACTTTCTTATGCTTTGCCTCAATCCTAAATTCATATTTTAAAGATTTAAATTTTTTTATTCTTGCTCCTTCCAATTGCTTCAACTTGTCTTGGAAGGTGGGTGGAGGTTTTTTGAATACAATGTCACTTCCTTTCTTTCATGACCTCCTTGTGAAGACTGTAGTGGATGACTTTACAGACTTGATGATGATCACGTTGCCCTTTTTCTTCAAAGGTTCTTCTTCTTTCTTATATTATTCCTCATTCTTTTCTTTTTCCACATCCTCACCTTTTCCCTCGGTTAACAAGAGAGGTGCACTTGATTTCAGTTTGGCTATCCTTCTCTTCCCTTTGTTAATCACGTATGGGAGCTTTATTTCTAGCTCTAATCTGGCCTTAGCTTCATCACAAGTTCCAAAATAAAAGGCCTTGGGATCAATAGTTTCATTGAAAAGGGCTTCAATGATGTCCTTTGTCTCATCAATATTCACCTCATAGCCAAGAGGTTTGACCCATGCAACTCTAGCCTTAATTTCCTAGATATATACCTTTTCACTGTCCACCATGAAGCATACATCATCCTTGTAGTCTTCAACTAACCTTTTTGGAATTTTAAACCTATTTTTCATTTTTTATTTGAACACATGAAAGTAGTTATTCATGATGGTGGTACAATTCTCAAACATTTCTACAATATATTCATTTATTTGGTAAAGTATAGGCATATTTTTTCTCTAGACTATAGTGCCTTTGTTACTTTCAACCTTGATTGGTAGAGTTTATGACCCAACCTTACTCGGTAGAGAAGGTAACTCGATAATAACTAGTATCAATATTTCTCAGTGATCCCTTTGTATCTTTTATATGGATTTGCATCTTTGTCACATTTCAACTAGAACTGATTCAGATGTCTTCTTTGATAGCCTGGTTCTAGTTCTTCCTTGAGAACTTAATTAGAAATGGTAGAGTCACCCAATTCTTGAGTGACTTGACCATCATTTCTTAGATCAATATCCTTGGTAGACTTAGGAATCCATTGCTATCTCATCTACTTTTAGATGTTATCAACCTTTTCTTTCTTCTCATCTTCAATTCTACCAGTATTCATACAATTCTTGGCAAGATGACCAAGTTTTGTACAAATAAAACATCTTTTAGTGGTATCTTTTTTCCTCATATGATGTTTAACACAATTCATACCATTGTGTTCAAATTCTGCATAGTAATGACATCTACACCAAGTATTGTAGTCCTAGCCAAATATTTCTTTCACAATTTGTTTTCTAGGATTCATATTCTTTGTTTTGCATTCTGATGCCTTGTGCCCATGTTTTTTATATTTATGATAGTTGCCTTCAAATATTGGTTTCTCTTTGCATTTATTAGCCCTATGACCATGCTGATTGCAATTGTAGCACTTTCCATTCAATTTTTCTTTTCCATTACTCCAACATTTTTTTGATGTATGACCTATATCATAATAGTGATTGCAAGTAGGTTTTTAATTCTTTTTAGCACCTTGTTTGGAGAATTCACCTTCTTCTTTGTATCCAATTTCTACCTTTCTCTTTTTCCTACAGGGGTTTTTCTCATTCAGTTGATCCATGTCTACTTGAGATTTCATCATTCTCTCATTGATTTTCTTCTTAGAGTTTAGATCATTCCTCAATCTTTGATTAATTTTTCTTTAAAATCCTAGATCATTTTTTATTCTTCCATTGATTTGCCTTTCAAAATTTAGATCATTCCTTATTCTTTCATTTTCAAATCTTAGGCTCATGATTTGCTCATTTGCATTGCAAAGCTGATCAATAAGGTTTGCTTGTTGAAGGGATTGGTTCTAAATTTTATTATTTCCTCCATTTCTTCTTTTATCTTGTTTCTTTATTCCAAGACTTCACATAACCTTACTAACTAAATTTCTTATTCTCTTTTCAGCTTTCTTACTTCTTCTTGCAAGGAACCATTTTTCTCTAGGAGTTCTTTGATTGCATCATTTACTTCATCTGAGCTGCTTGAAGGGTGAAAGTCTTCAATTCTTTCTTAAATCTAAAGGTGATCATTTATTTGATTTACAAGTTCCTTTCTTCTTTTTAGGAATTGGGAAAGTTGCTCCTTAGCTTTTTTGACTTAGGAAATGGCCATTTCTAGATCCAACTTTTCATTATCAATAGCTTTGTCAAGTCTGAATATCTCCATATCCTTGATCTTTTTTGAAGCTCGTTAAAATTTCTCTTGAGAACCACAAAGCTCTAATACCAATTGTTGGAAATATTCAAGACTATGCTAAGTTATTGAGAGGAGAAGGTTGAATCAGTAACTTCTAAAACTTTACCAATTTCAATTCTTATTCCAATAAATAAACCATCACTTAATTCATCACATATGATCTAATTGCATGCATGAGAAACTAAAAACATGAAAGCATCCATAACACTTGAACACAAAGATTTGGTGACCCAGAAACCTTTCAAATAGAAAGTAAAATTACAGTAGGAATGATACCCACAAATTTTAGTACTGCAGCATAAAGTTGGCCTATTAAGGCTTATATTGATCACTTTTGATGATCTGCTCTATTAGAAGTGATTAGGACTACTAGGTTCACCTTGTGAGAGAATTTAAAAAACACAATGAAGTATGCACTTGGTAAAGAGATTTATAAAAGAGTGTTAGGTCTACCTTGTTAAAGGATTTCGACTAGTTCACTTATTAGGATGAAGCAGTAGATCTCTAATTTGCAACCGAGTTTGTTTGTAGAGATTCCTTAGTGTACTGATCACCTTTCTATGATAGATATGTCTCTGTTGCTTCTTATACTATTATGGCCTTCAGAATTCACTCTTTATCTATTGCATTCATAACTTGAACTTTTTGCATCTACATTACAACACATATGCTTATACACTTGCATTCTTACTCATTGGATATGATACAATACATTACATATATATACCAATCTAAATTAAAAAATTACAAAGTTGGTCATGATACAAGTTAACAAAAATATTACAAAGTTAGCCAACATGAAGATACTCAGGTTCTAAAGGCTAACTTGATGAGGTTCTGATATTCGGCATCCATTGTCAATGCTTGGCATCATCATTCACTTAGTAGACATAGAAGCTCGGTCCACACCATTTACTTTCAAGTAGTCTTGAATGCAGTCTGCATTGGTGGCTCAGTAGATATTTTGCAACTCAACAAACACGAAATCACTTGGTTAGCATAAAGTTTCTTGGTTAACACTGGCTTTGCATCACATGAACTGTGAGCTCAGTAGACACTGCAATGTTTGGTAATCACTGATAAACTTGATGTATACTAAATGCATAGTTTGAACTACTAGACTTCAAACTAACAAAGTCTACCTGGTAACAACTAGGATTAGTCCAAAAGACTTGGTAGCAATTGTAGAGCTTGGTGGCTACTAAATTACATGGCAAATGCTATATACTGTTCAATAAGCTTGGTAGCTATATAGAATCTGAATAAGTGTGTGTCACTAATAAAAAAATTGACTAATATGTCAAAGCCAAAAGTACCAACAAAAGATAAATAGTCTTCTTCATCAATCACACTCCCTCATTAATATACCTCAATGTGTACTATACTAAACTCTTATTAAAAATATTGTGCTTATGTTGAACATCTTCCTCAACATACTACCAAACTTCTTCTATGGTACTTTCCTACAATACTTCTCCCTCATAGTATGATGCTTTTTATGGTGAACTTGTCCCCCATTGACATTAATGTCAAAGGTTCCAGCAACCAAGATTTCTTTATCAAATTTTGTGATCAACTAACACTTATTCAACTTGAGTGTCAAAAGACTCTATTTACAACAACATTAATCAAGAGTCCTAGTTGACTCTTTCCATCACAAATACTCCCCAACATAGGAAGCATCAGCATCTAGTCTAGACAAATAGTGGTGCTCTATTACCCTGGACTGATGCATTCTTGCATCTTACACTTGGTTGTAGGAAGGGGCATAACCCCAATCATACCTCACAAACACTCAAAAGTCTCTTCGAGAAGAGGCTTACTGAATATATCTACAATCTTCTCTTGTGTGCTTACATTCTCCAATCTAATTTCTTTTTTTGTAACATTTTCTCTCAACATGTGATACTTAATAGAAATGTGCTTAGTTTTTGAAATGCAACACTGGGTTCTTAGACATATTTTTCGTGCTTGTGTTGTCACAATGTATAACAATAGGTTCACTAATTTTTATCTTTATATCCTTTAGCATCTATTTCATCCAAATAACTTGATTGCAATTATTTGCTTCTGTTGTACTTTGAGATGTACAATCTTGCTTCTTTCTTAACCAAGAAACCAATCTTTCTCCAAGAAAGATGGCTCCTCCACTAGTACTCTTTCTATCATTTATATTTCCTACCCTATATGAATTAGTATAAGAACTTAGTGTAAAATCATTAGATCTATCATATCATAATCAAAATTTTGAAGTTTCTTTCAGATATCTAAATATCCTTTTTACTATTTCATAGTGTGCTTCTTTGGGATCATCTTGGAATCTTGCAACAATTCAAATTTTATTTTCTATATCTAGACTTGTGTGAGTCAAATATTGTAATCCTTTGATCATGGATCTATAATATTTTTGTTCAACCGTAGGTGTTTCATCTTTTGTAGATAACTTGTGTTGAGTTACCATAGGTGTTCCAATTGGTTTACATGTTTCCAAATCAATACCTAAGAAAAATTGCAATATCTCTTAGACTTGATTGAACTAGAACTTGTGCTTTAAACTAAAGGTATTAATTTAGGTCCTCTACAACCCCTTAATCTTTCTAAGGCTAATTCATTAAGGACATCTTTAGATTCATCTCAAAATTCATGCATAGAAACTTGTCTTGCAAACTATCAAAAATTGATACTTTGGGAGAATTGTCATATATCCCAACTTATAATGAATTAGGACTTGTGACCTTAATTAGAGATATAAAACTAGGCTCTCTACAACCCATAAATTTCTCGTCCTCTAGCTCACTATGTAAAATTAGTTACATGGTTCTCCAATGACACCCAAAAACCAGAAAACACAGTTCCAATAACAAGGTAAAAACAACTCCAATTCATTCAATCTCTGTACAATCATGAGGAAAGGTTCTCCAATGTGTCTCCAATACATCCCTAACCATGAAATTAATAACTCTACCAAAATCCAAGATCAATGCTCTTGCATCTGAGGAAGACATGGAACTTTTAAAATCTATGTTAATGACTATGTGCAAAATTGACGATGACGAAGAAATCAAGAAATTGATGAACAAACTAGCACATTACTTGCGAAGTAAGATGATTCCATTTCTATTTGTGTGAGGTGAGATTTTTTTTACAAGAAGTGAAATAGCTACAACTGTCAACTAGATGTGGTCAGAATTAGAAGAAGCACCTATCACAATAGAGAAAACTTTAGAAGTATCAGTAAGTGGTGATACAATGCAAATTGATAGAACTAATATTATAGTTAATATTGAATATTATCCTTTTAATCACCTTGAGTCCCATTCTGAAAACATTCATGATCAGTTAAAATTGATCAAAGAAATGAAAAGGTAGTTATATGAAGAAAAAGAGAAGATTGAAGAAGCCAAGTAGAAATTGCTTGAGGAGGATAAGAGGCAAAAAGAAGAAAAGAAGAGAAGAGTACATGAAACATAGAAGAAGAAACAAAAGAATAGGAAAGGAAAGAAAAAAAAGGAGAAGGAAGAAGAAGAGAGAAAAACAAGGGAGACAATAGAGAAGAAACAAAAGGAAGATGAGACTAAAGCATCTAGCTCATCCCCTCCACTATCTATTGCTGACCTTATAGGTGATGATGATGATCAATCTAACTTGATATAATCTTTGAACAAATTGATTGAGAAGGATAGGAAAGTCAAGGGTCTACAAAGAGAATTAATGGAAATGACTAATAGATTGTACAATACTTTAGCAACCAAATATATAGAAGAAGATCTCGAACAAAGTAGTAGTAAAATCATTTGATGATGAATTTACTAATTTCTTAAATGTTGTAGTATCTAAGGCTCAAATTGTCATGATTCTAATATTTTTAGCACTGTTTGTTACAACATAAAAAATGACTTGATGAATCTTGATACTTATATCAAGGAACTCCAAAGATACCAACAAGATGGCAAGGTATTATACACCAAATGTACTTTATCTCACAAGTTGACTAAATTTTTGGATAATAAGATGCAAGGGAAGCTGAGTGAGTTAGAAGCTTTGACAAGTTAGTTACAACAACCCTCTAGTAGAGTTGATGATTTTGAAGGACAAGTTACCAGTGTTCACACTAACATTAGAAAACTACAACTTGAGAAAGAGTAAATTTTGATAAGATTGTCATAATTTAGAAAATCTATAGCTTTGAAACTATTAGCCATTAAGAGACAGTTGGAGGGATATTTCAAAGAAAAGAATAGTTATTTAAATTTCATATACTCTAACCTTAATGTAGTTGAGATTGTATCATATGCCATATGTGCATATCTCACTATAGTCAAAGAAGTTAAGGACACATGAGAGAAAGGTATGGATACTCTAAAGGAAAATTTTGATGATTTTATGAAGATGATATCAGCTTGTGAGATAGAAAATTTTGATAGCTTTTGATAAGAGATAGACAAAAAAAATTGATAATTTTTGGACCTTTTGACCTTTGTCATTGATGTCAAAGGGGGAGAAGTTGTATAAGAAAATTGTAAGTTATGAATTTTGTACAGTCCTGTCAAAAGTAGGAGAATTTTTAAGATGAAATATTTGTAATAGATGGTAAGTATACTAATGTTGTAAGTTGTGTAAAGTTTTTGATACTTTGCCAATTTTCCTACTTTGTTTCCATCAATACCAAAGAGGGGGATTGTTGACAATTGGCTATATGTAGATATATAAATGTTGTCATTAATGGTAACACCTAACGTACATGCTTGTAGTAAACCTTGGAAATAAAGATACTTCACTTTTTGGTACTCAAAAAATTGTCTAAGTATGGAAATGATTTACAACAATATATTATTTTATGTATAACTTATTTATATGATGTTATTCTTGAAAGAGAAAATATATGAGAACAATATACATGTTGATGATGATGTGTATAACCTTAGACATCACTATAGATAGTATGGAAAATAGATACTTAAGATGTGAAGAACATTAGAATGAAAGGCAAAGGAATTATTTTATTTATAAATTAATTACTTAAACAATTAGGCACAATAGCTTAGATGTTTACTCTAAATTGGGAAAGTTTATTTTGGTCTTAGTTGACCTTGTAGAAATTTATGAAAAGTCATGCTATTTATACAAAGACATCTTGTGAGATTATTTGGAAGTACATGCAAAAGTTGTGAATGCAAAGTTTTGTATCATATGCAGAAGCAAATTTTGATAACATGATTTTGTAATCCAAGATCAAGCTAGGGCAAGAGATTAGCTAAAAGAAGGTACAACATCCATACTTTTGTATTCGAGGAACTTTAATTAGTTGTTTAGGCAGTGAGCTCTTCTTGTAATTGAAAGTGCATGTTTAGGCATGAGCTCTTGTTGCACACATTGTACCACAACTCTTAATAGGGTTGGAATCTCCTAATATAGACTCAAAGTCTCCTAATAGGGACTCATATGTATTGAATGAGTTTATAGACTCCTAATAGGGTCAACCCTCTAACAAAAAACATTTATATTAGTACATCATCTTGTGATATCATCGGCACTTTGGTTTTCCCTTGGCCAGGATTTCCGTAGTTAACAAAATATGGTGTTATGAGTTCTCTCTAAGGATGGTTACTTTTACTATTCAGAATTGGTTGTTTACTTTCTTATGCATGGTTCAAAGTAATTAATAATATCTAGTTGGTGACAAAATTTTATAGAATATTGATTCACCCCCCTCTCAGTATTACCTATTTCTGACAATATGACGAGTCTTCGAATAGATAAAACATGTGGTATGACTCAACCATCTTTTGTAGTCACTTCTAAAATCTTTTCTTATGAAATTTTTAGCAACATGTCCATACTCTTGACAATAGCGATAACTATACCCTATATTATAATCCCAATTATAAGAGTTTTCATTGTGATTTACCTTTGTCTACTTACTTGATGACCATTTAGGCTTGGATATGCACTCATATGCTCTATGTCCATAATTCTAATAGTTTTAGTAGTATACTTCAAATATTTGTGTGCTTATGGTCTTGGTTCTACATTCATGTGCTTGATATCCTTATTTATTGCATTTGTGGCAAAGACCCATGAACTTCTACTTAGGATTCTAAATTTTATTCTTGCTCCTATAAACATTGGCAATGTGACCAGTCTTACCACAATTATGAAAATTTGGTTTGGAGTTCTTACCTTTGTTACTTCTTACTTCACCACTTTTGGATGATTCTCCTTCTTCGCTACTAGTGTAACCTAATCTAGAAGAATCACTATTGGATCTGGGGGATCTAATAAATTACTCAAAGTACTTAATTGCTTCACTAGGTTTGTTGAAACTTTCAGCAAACTCTTTTTCTCTTTTTAGATCATTTCTTAGTTATTCATTCTGTAACTTTAGTGTGGTGATCTCAACATCCTTTTCATTTAGTTCATGATTTGCAATCATCATTTGACTCAAATTTTCCAATTACATGTTAGCTATCTTAATTACCTCTAATGTTTTTTCTTCCAATCTATTCATCAAAATCCTTTTGTCATCTTCAATCATGTGACTTTGTCTTCTTCATCTTTCTTTTTCTTCTCAGTCACCTCACATAGAAATACTAATTAGACTTGTTGTTCTCTCTTGAGATTTCTGACCTCTTTAGTTAGGGTTCCATTCTTTTCCATTAGATATACAACTACTACATAAAATTCATTAGTATTTCCATTTGCAAACAATTCATTAGTGTCAATCTCTTGGTAGTGTGTGTGATTTTCTTCAATAGCTACTTCTTTCCTTCTTTTTAATGATCATTTTAACTTGAATCTCTTTCTTCATTCAGTTGATATGGGAAAAGTGGCATTTCAATCTTCTAGTTGGGTATGTGTAGGATCATGGTGTACCAAACCATGGCCTTAAGTGGCAGTGAAAAATCAGCAAATCAGGTTTATGTCAACTTGACACATAATTTTGAAGTGGTTATGGACTTTATATCAAAAAGTTGTAACAAAATAATTTGTAAAAAATTGAATATAGTTTCTAAACCACTAGGCCTTATCAAGAGAAAAAAATAATTGATTGGTCAAAATTTTGAATTTTAATGCAGTACTAAGAAAATTTCAGGGCGAAAATAAAAAGTAGGTGTATGTCTGACTACCTTAATCAAAATCAAATCATAATTTTTTTTAATATAATTATAGATATGAAAACTAGACTCATGCCCGGATGTGATGCATATTTTTTGATATTTTTATTCCAAATAAATAATTAAATATGAATTTTCTACCAAAACTTTTTCAGATTAAAAAAAGTCCCGTGTTTGACCACCCTAACTAATAGAAAATTTGACCAATTTTTTTTTTTTCTTATACTAGGTGAAGTATAGAATGTGACGCAACTTTTAGATTTAAAAAATATTATACCATTTGAAAGTTATAGCCATTTTTCATTCAGTATGTCAATCAACACTTTACAATAATCTTCATTGATAATTAACTAATAAATACTTATCGAACTTAGAATTTAACAAAAATTATATTAATAGAATCTAGAGAGAGATATTAAAAAACCCATTTCGTTTCATTCAGTTTCGATCAAAATAACATTGTCAGACTGCTACCCGAAGTTTGAGTATCACTAAAGCTCTGTATAAACATGTCTTTGGGGTTGATCGGGCAGCCTTGGTAAATACCAAGACTGATCGGATATCCGTTATGGCTCGGTAGTCAAATTCAAAAAAAATTTAAATTTTAGAGGGAAATTCGATTTAAACATTATAATTTTTTATTTTTAAATTATTTCACTTATATTAACATGTAAAAGCATATTTTAATATATTATATATATATATAATAACATAATGTAAACATACAAGATATAATCTAGTAATATATAATAATATCTTATGTTAATCTTATTACAATCTATAAATATAATTTATATTATTATTATTTTTACTAAATATAATAACGTAATATATATATATATATATATTTATATACATATATATATATAAATATATATATGTATGTATATAAATATATATATATATATACATATATATATATTTATATACATACATATATATATATATTTATATACACATATATATTTATATACATACATATATATATATATACACACATACATATATATATATACATACATATATATATATATAATACGTATTATATATTATTATATTAATATTTATAATAATATAATATATATATAAAAACGTAATATTTTTATTAAATATAATAATGTAATATATATATATATATATTATTATATTAATATGTATATTATTAATATATATGTATATTATTAATATATAAGAGTCAAAGGGGGTCATAGGGTGACCTATGACCCTCTTTGATCCATTAAATGATGATATATGTCTCTAGGGGTCCTAGGACCCCTAGGAAAATATTCGAATGGGTAATATGGGTCAAAGGGGCTCATAGGGTGACCTATGACCCTCTTTAACCCATTAAATGATGACATATGTCCCTAGGGGTCATAGGACCCCTAAGGACATATTCGAATTGTTCATATAGGTCAAAGGGCGTCATAGGGTGACATATGACCCCTTTGACACATTAAACGATGACATATGTCCCTAGGGGTCCTAGGACCCATAGGGATATAGTCGAATCACTCATATGGGTCAAAGGGGGTCATAGGGTGACCTATGACCCCCTTTGACCTATTAAATGACCACATATGTCCCTAGAGATCCTAGGACCCCTAGTGACATAGTCGAATCGTTCATATGGATCAAAGGGGGTCACAGGGTGACTTATGACCTATTTGACCCATTAAACAATGATATATGTCTCTAGAGGTCCTAGGACCCCTAGGGACATATTCGAATGGGTACTATGGGTCAAAGGGGGTCATAGGATGACCTATGACCCATTAAACGATGACATATGTCCCTAAGAGTATTAGGACCCCTATGGACATATTCGAATCGTTCATATGGGCCAAAGGGGGTCATAGGTCACCTTAACACATTAAACGACAATATATGTTCTTAGGGGTCCTAGGACCCTTAGGCACATAGTCAAATCATTCATATGGGTCAAAGGGGGTCATAGGGTGACCTATGACCCCCTTTGAACCATTAAACGATGACATATGTCCCTAGGGGTTCTAGGACCCCTAGGGACATAGTCAAATCGTTCATATGGGTCAAAGGGGGTCATAGGGTGACCTATGACCCCCTTTGACCCATTAAATGACGACATATGTCCCTAGGGGTCTTAGGACCCCTAGGGACATATTCGAATGGGTAATATGGATCAAAGGGGGTCATAGGGTGACCTATGACCCTCTTTGACCCATTAAACAATGACATATGTCCCTAGCGGTCCTAGGACCCCTAGGGACATATTCGAATCATTCATATGGGTAAAAAGCCTTTGAACCATTAAACGACGACATATGTCCCTACGGGTCCTACGACCCCTAGGGACATAGTCGAATCATTAATATGGGTCAAAGAGGGTCATAAGGTGACCTATGACACTCTTTGACCCATTAAATGGCAATATATGTCTCTAGGGATCTTAAGACCCCTAGGAAAATATTTGAATGTGTAATATGGGTCAAAGGGGGTCATAGGGTGACCTATGACCCTCTTTGACCCATTAAATGATGACATATGTCCTTAGGGGTCCTAGGACCCCTAGGGACATATTCGAATCGTTCATATGGGTCAAAGGGGGTCATAGGGTGACCTATGACCCCCTTTGACCCATTAAATGATGAAATATGTCCCCAGGGGTCCTAAGACACCTAGGGACATATTTGAATCGTTCATATAGGTCAAAGGGGGTCATAGGGTGACCTATCACCCCCTTTAACCCATTAAACGATGACATATGTCCTTAGGGGTTTTAGGACCCCTAGGGACATATTCGAATGGGTAACATGGGTCAAATGGGGTCATAGGGTAACCTATGACCCTCTTTGACCCATTAAATGATGACATATGTTTCGGACCCCTAGGGACATATTCGAATCGTTCATATGGGTCAAAGTGGGTCATACGGTGACTTATGACCTTCTTTGACCTATTAAAGAACGATATATGTCTCTAAGACCCATAGGAATTTATTTGAATGAGTATTATGTGTCAAAAAGGATCATACGATGACCTATAACCCTCTTTGACCCATTAAACGATGACATATGTTTCTAGGGGTTCTAGGACCCCTAAGGACATAGTCGAATCATTAATATGGGTCAAAGGAGGTCATAAGGTGACCTATGACCCCCATTGACCCATTAAATGATGACATATGTCTCTAGGGGTTCTAGGACCCCTAGGGACATAGTCGAATCGTTCATATGGGTCAAACAGGGTCATAGGGTGACCTATGACCGTCTTTGACCTATTAAATGATGATATATGTCTCTAGGGGTCCTAGGACCCCTACGGATATATTTGAAAGGGTAATATGGGTCAAATGGGGTCATAAGGTGACCTATGATCTTAGTTGACTCATTAAACGACAACATATGTCCCTAGGGGTCCTAGGACCCCTAGAGACATATTCAAATCGTTCATATGGGTCAAAGGGGGTCATAGGTCTCTTTGATCGATTAAATGACGATATATGTCTTTAAGGGTCCTAGAATCCCTAAGGACATATTCCAATGGGTAATATGGGTCAAAGGGGGTTATAAGGTGACCTATGACCCCCTTTGACCCATTAAATAATGACATATGTCCCTAGGGGTTCTAGGACCCCTAGGGACATATTTGAATGGGTATTATGGGTCAAAGGGGGTCATAGGTCGACCCATTAAACGATGACATATGTCCCTAAGAGTCCTAGGACCCCTAGGGACATATTTGAATCGTTCATATGGGTCAAAGAGGGTCATAGGGTTACCTAAAACCTCCTTTGACCCATTAAATGACGACATATGTCTCTAGGGGTCCTAAGACCCCTAAGGACATTTTCAAATGGGTAATATGAGTCAAATGGGGTCATAGGGTAATCTATGACTCTCTTTGACCCATTAAACAACGACATATGTTCCTAAGGGTCCTATGTCCCCTAAGGACATATTCGAATCGTTCATATGGGTCAAAAGGGGTTATAGGGTGACCTATGACCCTATTTGACATATTAAACGACGATATATGTCTCTAAGACCGCTAGGGACATATTCAAATGGGTATTATGGGTGAAAGGGGATCAGAAGGGTGACCTATGACCCTCTTTGACCCATTAAATGATGACATATGTCCCTAGGGGTCCTAGGACCCTTAGGGACATATTCAAATTGTTCATATGGGTCAAAGGGGGTCATAGGCTGACCTATGACCCCCTTCGACACATTAAACGATGACATATGTCCCTAGGGGTCCTAGGACCCCTAGGGACATAGTCGAATCATTCATATGGGTCAAAGGGGGTCATATGGTAACCTATGACCCTCTTTGACCCATTAAATGATGACATATGTCCCTAGGGGTCCTAGGACCCGTAGGGGCATAGTCAAATCATTCATATGGGTCAAAGGGGGTGATAAGGTGACCTATGACCCCTTTTGACCTATTAAATGATGACATATGTCCTTAAGGGTTCTAGGACCCCTAGGGACATATTCGAATGGGTAATATGGGTCAGAGGAGGCCCTCTTTGACCCATTAAATGATGACATATGTCCCTAGGGGTCTTAGGACCCCTAGGGACATATTCGAATCGTTCATCTGGGTCAAAGGCCTTTGACCCATTAAACGATGACACATGTCCCTACGGGTTCAATGACCCCTAGGGACAAAGTCGAATCATTCATATGGGTCAAAGGGGGTCATAGGGTGACCTATGACTCTCTTTGACCCATTAAATGATAATATATGTCTCTAGGGGTCCTAGGACCCCTAGGGACATATTTGAATGGGTAATATGGGTCACCCTATGACCCTCTTTGACCCATTAAACAACGACATATGTCCCTATGGGTCTTAGGACCCCTAGGGACATATTTGAATCGTTCATATGAGTCAAAGGGGGTCATAGTGTGACCTATGACCCCCTTTGAGCTATTAAACAATGACATATGTCCCTAGAGGTCCTAAGACCCCTAAGGACATATTCGAATCGTTCATATGGGTCAAAGAGGGTCATAGGGTGACTTATGACCCCCTTCGACCCATTAAATGAGGACATATGTCCTTAAAAGTTCTAGGACCCCTAGGGACATATTCGAATGGGTAATATGGGTCAAATGGGGTCATAGCGTAACCTATGACCCTCTTTGAACCATTAAACAACAACATATGTCCCTAAAGGTCCTAGGATCCTTAGGCACATATTCGAAACATTCATATGGGTGAAAGGGGGTGATAGGTCACCTTATGTGATCTATGACCCTCTTTGACCCATTAAACGATGATATATGTCTCCAGAACCCCTAGGGATATATTCGAATGAGTATTATGGGTCAAAAGGTGTCATAGGGTGACCTATGACCCTCTTTGATCCATTAAATGATGACATATGTCCCTAGGGTCCTAGGACCCCTAAGGACATAGTTGAATTGTTCATACCTATGACCCCCTTTGATCCATTAAACAATGACATTTGTCCCTAGGGGTCCTAGGACCCTTAGAGACATAGTCGAATCGTTCATATGGGTCAAAGGGGGTCATAGGTCTTTGACCCATGAAAGATGATATATGTCGTTAGGGGTCCTAGGACCCCTAGGGACATATTTGAATGGGTAATATGGGTGAAAGGGGGTCATAGGGTGACCTATGACCATTTTAAACTTATTAAACGATGACATATGTCCCTACGGGTCCTAGGACCCCTAGAGACTTATTTGAATCATTCATATTGGTCAATGGGGGTCATAGGGTGAGCTATGACCCTCTTTGACTGATTAAACGACGATATATGTCTCTACGGGTCTTAAGATTGCTAGAGAAATATTTGAATGGGTAATATGGGTTAAAGGGGGTCATAGGGTGACCTATGACACTCTTTGACCCATTAAATGATGACATATGTCCCTAAGGGTCCTATGACCCCTAGGGACATATTCAAATGGGTAATATGAGTCAAAGGGGGTCATAGGGTGACCTATGACCCTCTTTGACCCATTAAACGATGACATATTCAAATCGGTGATATGGGTCAAAGGGGGTCATAGGGTGACCTATGACTCCCTTTGACCTAATAAACGACAACATATGTCCCTCGGGATACTAGGACGCTTAGAGACATAGTCAAATTGTCTATATAGGTCATACAGGGTCATAGGGTGACCTATGACCTGCTTTGGCCCATTAAATGATGATATATGTCTCTAGGGGTCCTAGGACCCCTAGGGACATATTCGAATGAGTAATATGGGTCAAAGGGGGTCATAGGGTGACCTATGACCTTCTCTGACCCATTAAATGATGACATATGTTCTTAGGGGTCATAAGATGCCTAGGGACATATTTGAATGGGTAATATGGGTCAAAGGGGGTCATAGGGTGACTTATGACCATCTTTGACTCATTAAACGACGACATATGTCCCTAGGGGTCTTAGGACCCGTAGGGACTTATTCGAATCTTTCATATGGGTCAAAGGGGGTCATAGGGTGACCTATGACCCTCTTTGACCCATGAAATGATGACATATGTCCTTAATGGTCCTAGGACCCCTAGGGACATATTCAAATCATTCATATTGGTCTAAGGGGGTCATAGGGTGACCTATGACTCTCTTTGACCCATTAAATTATGACATATGTCCCGAGGGGTCTTAGGACCCCTAGAGACATATTCGAATAGGTAATATGGGTCAAATGGGGTCAAAGAGTAACCTATGACCCTCTTTGACCCATTAAATGACGACATATGTCCCTAGGAGTCCTAGGACCCCTAGGGACATATTCGAATTGTTCATATGGGTAAAAGGGGGTCATAGTGTAACCTATGACTTGCTTTGACCCATTAAACGACGATATATGTTTTTAGGGGTCTAGGACCCCTAAAGACATATTCGAATGGATGTTATGGGTGACTTATGAACCTCTTTGACCCATTAAATGATGAAATATGTCCCTACGGGTCCTACGACGCTTAGGGACATAGTTGAATCATTCATATGGATCAAAAGTGGTCATAGGTCACTCTATGACCCCCTTTGACCGATTAAATGTTGACATATGTCCCTAGGGTCCCTAGGGCCCCTAGAGACATATGTCATTGTTTAATGGGTCAAAAGTGTGGCCCCTAGGGACATATGTCATCGTTTAATGGGTTAAAGGGGGTCATAGGGACATATGTCATCATTTAATGGGTCAAAGGGGGTCATAGGGTGACCTATGACCCTCTTTGACCCATTAAACGATGATATATGTCTCTAGTGGTCCTAGAACTCCTAGGAACATATTTCAATGGGTAATATGAGTCAAAAGGGGTCATAGGGTGACCTATGACCCTCTTTGACCCATTAAACGATGACATATGTTCTTAGGGATACTTGGACCCATAGGGACATATTCAAATCATTCATATGGATCAAAGGAGGTCATAGGGTGACCTATGACTCAATTTGATCGATTAAACGACGTTATATGTCTCTAGGGCTCCTAAGATGCCTAGGCACATATTCAAATGGGTAATATGGGTCAAAGGGAGTCACAGGGTGACTTATGACCCTCTTTGACCCATTAAACGAAGACATATGTCTCTAGGGGTCCTAGGACCCCTAGGGACATATTCGAATGTGTAATATGGGTCAAAGGGGGTCATAGGGTGACCTATGACCCTCTTTGACCCATTAAATGATGACATATGTTCTTAGGGGTCCTAGGACTGCTAGGGACATATTCGAATCATTCATATGGGTCAAAGGGGGTCATAGAGTGACCTACGACCCTCTTTGACCCATTAAATGACAACATATGTTCCTAGGGGTCCTAGGACCGCTAGCGACATAGTCAAATTGTTCATATGGGTCACAGGGGGTCATAGGGTGACCTATGACCCTTTTTGATCCATTAAACGACGATATATGTCTCTAGGGTTCCTAGAACCCCTAGGGATATATTCAAATGGGCAATATGGGTCAAAGGGGGTCATAGGGTTACTTATGACCCTCTTTGACCCATTAAATGATGACATATGTCCCTAGGGGTTCTAGGACCCCTAGGGACATATTCGAATGGGTAATATGGGTCAAAGGGTGTCATAGGGTGACCTATGACCCTCTTTGACCCATTAAATGATGACATATGTCCCTAGGGGTCCTAGGACCCCTAGAGACATATTCAAATCATTCATATGGGTCAAAGGCGATCATAAGGTGACCTGTGACCCCCTTTGATGCATTAAATGATGACATATCTCCTTAGGGGTCCTAGGACCCGTAGGGACATATTCGAATGGGTAATATGGGTCAAATGTGGTCATAGGGTAACCTATGACTCTCTTTGACCCATTAAATGATGACATATGTCCCTAAGGGTCCTAGGACCCCTAGGGACATATTCGAATCGTTTATATGATTGAAAGGTGGTCATAGGGTGGCCTATGACCCTCTTTGACCCATTAAACGACGATATATGTCTCTAGGGGTCCTAGAACCCCTAGGGACATATTCGAATGGGTATTATGGGTCAAAGGGGGTCATAGGGTGACTTATGAGCCTTTTTGACCCATTAAACGATGATATATGTCTCTAGATGTCTTAAGATTCCTAGGGACATATTCGAATGGGTAATATGGGTCAAAGGGGGTTCATAGGTGACCTATGACCCTCTTTGACCCATTAAACGATGACATATGTCCCTAGGGGTCCTAGGACCCCTAGGGACATATTCAAATAGGTATTATGGGTCAAAGGGGGTCATAGGGTGACCTATGACCTATGATCCCCTTTGACCCATTAAACAACAACATATGTCCCTAGGGGTCCTAAGACCCCTAGAGACATAGTCGAATCGTTCATATGGGTAAAAGGGGGTCTTAGGGTGACCTATGACCCTCTTTAACCCATTAAACGATGACATATGTCCCTAGGGGTCCTAGGACCCCAGGTACATATTCAAATGGGTAATATGGGTCAAAGGGGGTCATAGGGTGACCTATGACCTATGACCCTCTTTGACCCATTAAATGATAGCATATGTCCTTAGGGGTCCTAGGACCCTTAGGGACATATTCAAATTGTTTATATGGGTCAAAGGGGGTCATAGGGTGACCTATGAGCCCCTTTGATCTATTGAACGACAACATATGTCCCTAGGGGTCCTAGGACCCCTAGGGACATAGTCGAATCATTCATATGGGTCAAATGGGGTCATAGGTCACCCTATGACCCTCTTTGACCCATTAAACGATGACCCTCTTTGTATTATATATTATTATATTAATATGTATAATAATATAATATATATATAACAATGTAATATTTTTATTAAATATAATATATATTATAAATATTATTATATTAATGTGTATGTTATTAATATATCTATATAATAACATAATATTTTAAGATATACTATTTATACTATTTTAGGATAATAATTATAATATAAATAAAGACTAAATATTAATATTATTATATCTATTGTAATAATAATAATACTATTATAGCTATAATAATAATATATATTAATACTATATATTGTAGCTTAATATAAATAAACACTATTATATCTATATTAATAATATTAATGCTATTATAGGTATAATAATAATATTGATACTATAGGTATATTAATACTATTATATATTAATATTATTGATACTTTATACTAATACTAATATACTATTAACTTAGTTATAAATTGGAGTCGTTTGCCTCCAAATATTTTCATAATATTAATATTGTTGTGGCAAAGGAGGAAATCATTAGCAATTTCCCCCCCCCCAAAAGTCCTTTTCCTATATCGGATATCTGATCCTGGATCAAATATCCGATTCGAAATCGGATATTCAATTTTACTAGGATCAATTTCCAATATTTGACTATCCGTACAGATCCGACAACATTACTTTTTTACCTCTTTTTTCACAAAATTTGTAAAAAGTCGCATTTTGGGGCCCAACCAATCGAAAAGAATTCGAAAATATAACCTTAGGTGTTCGAATTTGTCATGTGAATGGGGAGCAACAATCGTCGAAAGGATAAATGTAAAAGGTAGATATCCAATGAAGATATTGGGCATATAGGGAAAGGGACAAAATGAAACATCGAAAAGAAAGACAAGGTATGCTAAATATCAATCAAGTTGACAATGAATTAATAGAAGGTGAAATCATAGAGTTAGATAATGAAAATGTACAGTTGGGGAATGAAAATGTACCTATTGAAAATGATAATGCGGAAATTGAAAATGTAGAGATTGAAAATTTTGAAGAAGAAATGCCACCAAGTCATAATCCAATTTGTATAATTGACCATGTCGAAGATGACAATGCACAGGAACCTAATGCAAAAGAACCTTACATATCTCCTAATTATAATCGACATGAAGGTTCTAAAACACCAAAATGGATAATTGAAATTGATGAAATGATTATGACTAGTTTGGAAGGAAAAAAATCAGAAAGAACCATTCGATTATGGGCTTCAAGACTATATCAAATATTTTTCGGCAACAAGACAGTGGTAGAGCAATGTCAGCTTTTCATGCACTTATTAAAGATGCAAAAGATGAGACCTATGCTTTCCAAATTGAAAATTCGTGTCAATAAAAAGTTGGAAAGAAATGCCATTATTGTGAAGAATCTTTTTAGTGCTCTCAATAGCATTGGAAAAAATAGCAGAGAGAAGGATAATAGAGCTGCTCGAAGGGTTATTACAACCTCTTTGGTAAGTCATCATTTGAAAAAGGGTAGATATATGAGACAAACTTGTATTGATTTGAATCTAAATCGTACTACTTTGAGAAGAGCACTTAGTCGACGAGAGAAAATGAATGATCCTCTTCAAAATGAAACATGGGCATTTGGTGGGAGACTTCCACATTTTGATAAGAAGCTATCTGACGATGTGAAGGAAGAAATTATACAATTTTGGCACTCTAACTCATGAGTATCACCCAATGCTAAAGATGTCTTAAAGTTGAGAATTGGCATCAAAGACCGCACACCATATCCTAAACACTATTTGGAGGTAAGTCAAACTATGTTGTTCAAGCAATTTAGAGAGAGTCATCCAAGTGTTCATATATCACAAAGGGCTTTTGAATATTTGAAGCCATTTTATTGTGTGCCACTCAAAATTCGAAATACATGTTGTTGCAAATATCATGTTGAGTTTTCTATGTACCATGAACTATTACGCTCCATCCATTCTACTTTGCATAGTAAAGAAATGTTGGAGGATTGTGGGGCTAGTGGGCTTCCAAAATCATCAAGATACTTGTTAGATCAACTCTTATGTCATAGAGTTGATGGTTGTTCCTTTTATAAAAATGCTTGCTTAAATGAGAAGTGTTCAAAATGTGGTGGCTTACCCAAGTTTGACACATGTTTCCATGAGGGGTGTGAACAAGATCTTGGAAAGACAATAGTGAAAAAAAGGGTCTATGAAATGGTGAAATACACATTGAAGAGTGGGAGTGAGAGCTCTAGATGTGAATTGGTTGAAAAAGATATCAATGTGGCTAATTTTATTTTAGATTTCAAGGCAAATCTTTTTTACAAGTATGCAAGATATAGTCACAGGTCAAAGTGGTTGGATCAACAATTTAGAACGTGTAAGGAGACTTTTCCCATTAGCACTATTATATCAGTTGTTGATTTTGCTGAGAACTACACATTGCAACCTCAAAATGAGACACAATCTCGGTATTACAACTCTATTTAGATTGCAATTTTTATTCACATAACATATAGACATGCCCGTGATAGTGCGGAAGATAATCAAAAGATTATTAGAGAGTATCATTTTTATATGAGTGATGATAGATCTCACTCTCATGAGTTTGTGCAACATTGTTTTGAAATTTTTTTTGATTTCTTACATGAGCATGCAATTGCTATGGATAGACATATCATTTGGTCAGATAACTGTACAGGTCAATTCAAGAATACTCGCATGTTTTATTGGTTGTGTAGGATGCACATAGAGAGAGGGGTGCCTCATATTTGGAGTTTTTTTTGAGTCTGACAATGGAAAAGGGGAACATGATGGAGCAGGGGCATGAGTGAAGAGAGCTCTAGTTAAGGAGAAATTGAAGATTTCAACAACAGAGCTTCTTGATGCTCATAGAATTGTTGATTGGTGTAGTTTAGCATTATCACAGGGAGAGAATCTTGATTCAGTGGTACACATGTTCTTTTGGTTGGTTGAGGAAGGGTCCATAGGTGATAGATCAGATTGTGCTACAGTGAGAGACTCATAAAAAACACATTAATTTCGGAGCTCTGATTCTAGTACATGGACCATTTGGACATGACAACTAGCTTGTTTTTGTCGTAGTTGTTTTCAATGTGATTGGGATCAGTGTGAGTTAAGTGAGTGGGTGGACACATGGGCTCCACATTATCTTACTCCATTGTCTATCATACCCTCTATAAAAAATGATGACATAGAAAGTTCACTTGAGCATAACCATCTATCAGATCTACTTCAGCCAGGACATGTCTTTGCATTGGTTGCACCACAGGGGAATGATCAGAAATCCGATTATTGGTTAGCACATTGTGTAAGAGGTAAACAAAAACTTGCACAATCGATCACATATGATGATGGATTCACATATCCTACTAGTTCAGTGATTGTTGCTGGAACATGGCTGCAGCCATACATGCTTAGAAGGAACGGAATTCCTGCATTCGAAGACTATCAGAAGCACAAAGTAATTCTCATATATTTGCATCTTATTATAGCAAAAAATGTAAAGTTATTGAAGCATCAAGGAAGACCAAAAGTAAAAGAACTTTTTACTATTGCTAATGCTGATCATGAAGCCCTACTGAAGACCCTAAAATAGAGAGACGACCCTATTGGAACACTCGACTAGGCATATTTACTTATGTTATTTTCTTCATAATAATTTAACGAATTGATGATTATCTTGTTTAATACAATAAGTTACTAATTTTTTTATGATATTGGAATGTAGGTACATCATGAAGAGTTGGAGGGGGGGTGGTATTGGGGATAATTTCTAAAATTTATGATGTATTATGATGTAAAATGTGTACTTTTTTTGTATATGATTTTTGTATATGATGTAAAATGTGTACTTTTTTTGGTAGGTTCTTTGTAAGGAATTATAAGAGGAAGATATTGAACAAGTTTTTGTAAATCATATTTGCATGTGATACAAGGCTATAAGGACAATTTGAAGAGCATTTATAACTATATAAAAGATAATTGCTCGCGAATATCTTATTACAAGTTTGGCTTTTTCCTTATTTGACATAAAGCCAACATTATGATTATTAAAACTATTTTTATCAAACTAATCAAATAAAAAAAATCTAGATTCATTAATTTGAAAAAGATGGAACTCTTCCCAAATATAATTTGAAAAAGATTCATTATTTATCAAACTTAATTCAATACCAAATTAGTTTGAAACTTTGATACTCATTAATTCAAACTTAATTCAATACCAAATTAGTTTTAAACTTTGATACTCATTAACAATAAACCTTATCATTGTTCAAGTCATAAGTTTATCATTTATAATATGTCATTGTCATATGATTTAGGATCTTCTTGTTCATGTTTAAAGTCTTCCTTCTTTGTTATGCATCTAAGCATTTATCATGTATTATTATTTCAAACATATAGCAAATCTAAAACTGAGAACAATACATTACATTTGCAAACTTTATCACTATTCTTGTTTTGAAAAACCATTGTCATGACTCATCATTTCAGATTTTTTATAAATATAGAAGTATAATTTTTAAATAAGTTTGACATACCCAAGTACCTCCATCCCCTATTATGAAAAATACATTAATAATTTGACTTATGGCTCATATTTCCACTTCATCATTTGTAATTCTTCTTTTTCATCTTCATCTTTGGGTTTGATCCTTGGAGCAATCCCTTGCATGCATTAACATCTTCCACGACATATTAATTCCATTTCCTTGCACAACTTGATCATCATCGGGATCACTCCGTTGATGGGAATCTTATCTTTGCATTATTTTGTGTCCTCAACCTCAAACTTTGTTATATGCCTTGGCCATCAATTGGTCCAATAAAGTCTCTTTTTGGTAAATTCCATATTTTTTAGGTAAGTCTAGATGTTTAGAACATTATTAGGGTACCTAGGAGTTTGTAGAGTCCATTTGCAATCAAATTTGTGATAAAACTTGTCTTAGCACAAAAATTAAAAAAAGTTGCTTAGCAACTTTTGCAATTTTCTTGACAACTTTTCAAAATCTAACTTCTAATGACTAGAACTATTCAAATCGTCAGCACCATTAGCTCTGGGTGGGTGGGAGAACCCTAGTGACACCCTTGTTTTGGCCACGAAGACCATCCATCATCTGTACCCACCATGTACCGAGGAGTCCCCGAGGTTCTTTAAGTGCGTTTTGAGGTTGATCTTCCAAGGGTCATAACTCAGAGCTCATGAGGGCTATCGATGAACAGTCAAATGCTACAAGATGGTGATGTTGAGGTCTAAAATAACCTATCTCATTTTTGAGAGATCACATTCTATTTGGATTCGGAACAAAAAAATTTCTCAATGCCAAAACTCGCAGTGTGCCTCAGTTCATAGTTGCACCACAGTGCAACTTTGAAACTGCTGATCTTGGCATCGAATCGTCAGCACCATTAGCTTCGAGTGGGTGGGTGAACCCTAGTCACACTCTTGTTCTAGCCACAGAGACCATCCATCGTTCATAGCCACCCCGTACCGAGGAGTCCCCAAGGTTCTCTAAGTGCATTTTGAGGTCGATCTTCTGAGGGTCATAACTTGAAGCTCGTGAGGGCTATCAATGAACTATCAAATGCTACAAGACGATGATGTTGAAGTCTAAAATAACCTATCTCATTTTTGAGAGATCACATTTTTTTTGGATTCAACACAGCAATTTCACTCGATGCCAAAACTCGAAGTGTGCCTCATTTCATAGTTGCACCACAGTGCAACTTCGAAATACTGATCTTGGCATCGAATTGTTAGTGCCATTAGCTCTAGGTGGGTGGGTGAACCCTAGTCACACTCTTGTTCTAGCCATGGATACCATCCATCGTTCGCAGCCACACCATACTGAGGAGTCCTCAAGGTTCTCTAAGTGCATTTTGAGGTCGATCTTCCGAGGGTCATAACTTGAAGCTCGTGAGGGCTATCGATAAACTATCGAATGCTACAGGACGATGATGTTGAATTCTAAAATAACCTATCTCATTTTTGAGAGATCACATTCTATTTGGATTCGGCACAACAATTTTGCTCGATGCCAAAAATCATAGTGTGCCTCAGTTCATAGTTGCACCACAGTGAAACTTTGAAACTGCTAATCTTGGCATCGAATCATCGATGCCATTAGCTCCAGGTGGGTGGGTGAACCCTAGTCACACTCTTGTTCTAGCCACGGAGACCATCCATCGTTCGCAGCCACCCCGTACCAAGGAGTCCCCAAGGTTCTCTAAGTGCATTTTGAGGTCGATCTTTTGAGGGTCATAACTTGAAGCTCGTGAGGGCTATTGATGAACTGTCAAATGCTACAAGACAATGATGTTGAAGTCTAAAATAACCTATCTCATTTTTCAGAGATCACATTTCGTTTGGATTCGGCATAGCAATTTCGCTCGATGCCAAAAGTCATAGTGTGCCTCAGTTCATAGTTGCACCATAGCGCAACTTTGAAACTGCTAATCTTGGCATCGAATCGTCAGTGCCATTAGCTCCGGGTGGGTGGGTGAACCCTAATCACACTCTTGTTCTAGCCACGGAGACCATCCATCATTCGTAGCCACCCCGTACCGAGGAGTCCCCAAGGTTCTCTAATTGCATTTTGAGGTCAATCTTCCAAGGGTCAGAACTTGAAACTCGTGAGGGCTATCAATGAACTGTCAAATGCTACAGGACGATGATGTTGAAGTCTAAAATAACCTATCTCATTTTTTAGAGATCACATTCTGTTTGGATTTGGCACAACGATCTCGCTTGATGCGAAAACTCGCAGTGTGCCTCAGTTCATAGGTGCACTACAACGTAAATTTGAAACTACTGATCTTGGCATCAAATCATCAACGCCATTAGCTCTTGGTGGGTGGGTGAACCCTAGTCACACCCTTGTTCTAGCCACGAAGACCATCCATCATTTGTAGCCACCCCATACCAAGGAGTCTCCAAGGTGCTCTAAGTGCATTTCAAGGTCGATCTTTCAAGGTACTTATACGTCTTTTGTTCCTATTATTATTTGTATAAGTCACACATCTTTTTTATGTTATTACAGTTTATGTTTAAAAGACAAAATATATGTTAAAAGCATTTGGTTAGCTCAACCACTCAGAATAAGACTTTTGCAGTGCCAAGGACGTTGAGAATAAATATTGAATTCATATGGAATGTGTTGTGTATAATTGAAAGTTCTTTAATTCATTCTGTCATTGTTTTGGGTTACTTCTTATATGGTTATTTTTAGAAAGCTCTTAAATTAGCACTAATATGCATTGAAGAATGATTAAAGGAATATGAATTGAGAAATACCCACATTCATAGTGATGAAGATCTCTCGGGTTCAGGAATAAATGAACATTCATTCCTACTACTTTAGTTAATCTCAGAAGTTTTGTTTTTAATGTTCAACTAAATCGTCTCATATATTCAAACTTTCAATTTCTCCACTTGCTAAGATTTTCAAATAAATCCTTGAAATATGGGCATCAATAATATGAATCGGATAATATTTACAAACCATTACTCATATAATATGAATCAATAATAAAATTTTGAACTGTAATATACCGTTTATTAATAATGAACATATGAAAATAGACCAGCGTATCCATAGACAAAGAACTCAAATATATATCAAAATACATGGATCCATATACAAAGTGTGGCTGATCATGCCATCAAAATGTGTATAATATCAATGTTTTTATATACAATGTGGCATATGCCATCTCAAAATGTCTCATGATGCATCCTATGATAACTATACTATCCTAGGGTGCTGGTGGATGATCAAAATGTAGCCTCTTCACTGCACTAGGTGGATCGGATGCCTCCTACATAAACAAAAATGGAAAACCCAAAGTTAGACTACTAAATTTATATGATTCTTTGTATCTAACATTGAATTACTCAAATGCATAATGATATTTTTTGTAATGAAAATTTATACTATCAAAATTTCATAATAAATACCTCTCTCATCGACCTCCTACATCGGTCAGGAGTCCTCTCATATGCCCTTGGAAATGCTTCTACCTCTCTAATTGTGGGTTGTATATGTTCAAATACGTTTGTCAAATGAATCTACAATTTAAACTACAACATTATAATTCATAGCATGCTAAATTTATAACATATTTAATCATGAATTAAAACTACAACTTACTGTTGTAGACTCCTCCTCAGGAAAGAGTGGTAACGTCATCAAATCTACATAACTCTCCCGTCGGACCTCATGTGCACTAGGAGTCTCCTATGAGATACAAAATAGTAATTGTTAATATCATGTAAATCAGTTTTGAATTTATTTATGAAGAAAAGGATAATAAAAAATAAATGATACTTATACATACAGTGGGGCTCTGAGTACGAATAGAAATCCCTGATGGTCTATGATGCAGAATCTGTACATGGTCATCGCTACTAGCCATTCCCTATATACAATAAAGAATGTAATTAAATGAGATCATCACAAACATGTTACAAGAACACATCGATATTTAATCAAATAGAAAGCACCTAATTACCTTTCCTTTGTCAATGCACGCTGGCTCACCCTCCACACTTTTCCCCCCTAGGATAGCTGCTACTTGCAAGATAAAAGAAAGTTTAGCAACCATATATGCTACAATATCAAATAAAAAGAAAATGCGAACAGAAAATAATGTACCATAGATGTCTCAAGGCCAAATGAAATGGCCGAGAGCATGGCATCGTCAATCTATCTCAGCTCCTCCTCGATCATCAACTAAACATGAATGAAGATCACATACATATAAAAGTCAATATGGCTTAAAAATTAAAATTAATTTATTATAAAAGTTAACTTTAAATTGCATATGTCATAACAAAAAAATGTATACACGTACCGACACTGAAGGAGTCCATGTAGAGGCATTCCCCTCCTCTCTCACATCAGGGTCTGTAGCCTCTGCAGGTGTGTCTGGTGTATCCTCACCTACTACAAAATGATACTCAGGAAGATCACCTATGGGACCCAGGCAAATATTCTTGCATGTAATGCAAGTGTGAGGCACACAAACATGTGATGAGCTAGCCAATGATGAATTTGAACCAACATCATCAACACGAGGAGGCATGACTGACCTAGCCTGAGATATCATTAGGCTACTCAGCCTATGAATGGCTCTGATGGTTTGAGAGCTAGCCTCTGTCGTAATATCTAGATGTTGCACTCGAGGAGGAGGGGAGATATTAGTGGGGGGGACAAAAGTGCCAGCTTTCTTCCGCTGGGAAGAGGGTCTATCCTGAGGAGCTCCTAGTCCTAAGCCCATGTTGGGCTTCATGCTCCAATAGTTCACCTTAAGTTTCAACACAAATTCTGCATATAATTTTCTAAGGAAATAAAATGGTATGTCTAAATTTCCATGTGGAGGGATATCAAAGACCATCCACCAAGGATCCCAAAAATTTTCACATATGGCATCATTTGTGCACCATTTAATGGATAGTTTGGATTTTTTTGGGTTGATTGGTAAACCTATTTTCGGGTTTGCAAAAAGGCTAGCCAAAACTTCTTTGGTTATGTTGAAGGCCGCAATCTCATCATAGTCCAAACCATCATCAAACATCGTGTTCATTTTATCACGCCAATGAAGAGCGACATTTTGTTGGTTTGTAAGGGTTTCAATGTTATCCACTATGGTGTTTAATGTGGATAACATAGGAGCCAATTTGGGTACATTATTATATGTTCTCTGCAAACCTCTCAACTTGGTGAGATTCTCATTTATCAAATCCTCTATTCGAGGAGGGTTTTGAGGGGGTAGAGGATCATTTGGTGGACGGTTTTGTGGGGGTATTGGATCATTTGGTGGGGGGTTACGAGGAATATTATCTTGTGCCTCAATGTCATCGTTCTGATCAGCCATTCATATTGAATTGCAAAATGTAATATTTATTTTAAAAAAACCTTAATTTTAACCAATTCTTTAAAAAAACCCTAGATTCAACTAAAACAAACAAAATTATGTTAAAATCTATTCAATTTAGATTAAAAATGAATTAAAAAAAAAAAAAAAACTTACTTGGATATCTGATATCCGATATCCGATGTCGAAGCCGATATCAGTCTCAAAATGCATAATACACAGCCGCGGGTCTGTGTTTTTCTTTTAATTACTTCTGGCAAATATTGGATATCCGATATTATATCGAATATCCGATATTGAAAGTCTCACACACAACAACGCAAATCACTTTCAATAACTTAATAAAAAACATATGATATATTATATTATGTTTTAAATTATGTTATATTATTATAATATAATATAATAAAAAACATATGATATATTATATTATATTTTAAATTAAGTTATATTATATTATATTATTATAATTTATATATTATATTATATTATTATATTATATAATAATATTATTATTATACTGTATTATATTATATAATAATAATATTATTATACTGTATTATATTATTATAATTTATAATATATTATACTTTTTATTATATATTATATTATAATATATTACTTTATTATTATTATATTATATTATATTATTATTATATTATATTATTATTATAGTATAATATTTTTTATAATATAATAATATAATATTATTATTATAGTATAATATTGTTATAATATAATAATATTATTATAGTATAATATAATAATAATAATATTATTATTATTATATATTATATTATAGTGCATTTAATTATTATAATACATTATGTATTATAATATAATATAATATTATAATGTAGTATATTATTATAATTTATAATATATTAGACTTTTTATTATATATTATATTATAATATATTACTTTTTTATTATTATATTATATATATATAATATATATCATTACTATATATTATAATATTAAATATTATATTATATTATATTATTATTATAGTATAATATTGTTTTAATATAATATTATTATTATATATTATATTATAATGTATAATATAATATAATATAATTTTATATTATATTATATTATAATGTATTGTATTATATTATACTATTATAAGTAATATTTTTTATATTAAAATCATAAAAATCGGATATCCGATATGAAATTGGATATCCGATTTGAAATCAGATATCCGATAAGGGTCGGCCTTACCTTCCAGGTTTGGTACCTAGTTAGGTGGAAAAAAGTCAGAGTGGATTTTGAAGCGCTTTTAGATGTCTTCAAACTCTAATTTTTTCACATCACCACTTTTTGGCGCACCATGATCTTGCACATACCCAATTTTCAATAGTCTTTGCCAACTTGTAGATATTCATTTCCAAGATCTTTCCTCAAAGATACAATGCTTTACTTTCTAGCTCTAATACGAATTATTGGAAATACAATAGGGCACTAAACTCTTGTGGGGGTGGGGGGGGTGGTGGGTGAATCAGTACTTAAAAAATTCAACCTCAAAAACCATTCACCACACATCCATCTCACAATCTATGCATATAAACTGAAATACCAAATTAATAATATACATCCATAGCATGAAAGTAAAATATTAACATATGTATGACACAAGGTATTTGGTTACCCAAAAACCCTCCAAGGGGAAGGTAAAACTAGGGTGAGGATGTCATCGAAAAATCTTCACTACTATAGTAATAAAGTGTATCTAATGAAGGTTACAATGTTCTAATCATGAAACATGTCCGCCCTGTAAAAGGTGTACTCTATTAAAGAATTTCAACACCCTGCTAAAAAATATTCCTAGTAAAAGGAGTTTAACTTACAATGAAGTAAGCACCCTGTTAAAGGATTTACAATAATCTATCAAGACTACTCTATTAAGAGATTTAATTGATTCAATTATTAAAATGTCTTAGTAATGATCTTTTAGTTAGCACTCTATTCTAATTCCTTTCCTCTATTCTCCTCTAACTGATTCTACAATGTAACTCAAATTACAACTCCTCAGTGACCATTAATGTTCTATTTGCACATGTAAACTTCTCTTATTTTTCCTTACACATTCACAAGATGTTTAGGGTTTGTCCCCCTTAAGAAGACCTAGGTGACTTAGGGTTAGGTATGAATCAATGATAGAGACTCAACCATATTGCTACTTAATCCTTCCCTTTTTTTGAATGGATGCATTTAATGCACAAGGATTCATAATTAAGATTTTTCTTTATCATCAAAAGATTTTAATACAATCCTTAAGTCAGCCCAAAAATGGTCTACATACAAGTTTTTGTCATTACAAACAACTATGTCAAAACTATATAATTGGACACTTGAAGTCCCTGATGTTCGACATCAACTCTTAATTCAATGTTATAACTTGGCCTCTAAATGAATCAACATCTATTGATCACTTGGCATCTAAATAGCTTAGCACATACTATTTCCTCGGCACTTGAGGGACCTGGCAGTTATGAGTTACTTGGCACATACTAAATATATGTCACTCAATATATATTATCTGACAACTTAAGCTCAATGTGTATTACTTGTTCAATGTGAACTAAGTAAATGACTTAAGTATATTTCCACTCATATGTCAAATTCAATTTGAGATTAACATATACATCTTTATATTGTGAGGAAGCATCAACATTGTGAAAGTTGCTCAATTTTGCAAAAGTTGTCAATGACAACTTTAAAACTTTTGCAATGTATGATTGACAAATTTTTGCAAGAAAATTAAAATTGGTCTAGGTAGTTACCAATTCCAAGAAACTAATTGGAATAGGTGGCACATGCATATTTAAGCTCTCCTAAATCATTTTGGAAGGTTGGATTCTTTTGTAGTGAAGACTTAACACTTTTGAGCATTACATGCATACTCTTGTTGTAACTCAAGCCTCTTATTGAATTTGGATTGAAATTGGAAATTTTTAATTTTATATAGCTTTCATGTATCATTATCTTTCTTTCACATGTTTTTTGTTTGTTTGGGTTCAATTTTGTGTTCTTAATAAAATTGCCAAGGTTTCTTTGTTGTCTCTAGATTGAATCTAGATATTCTGAAAAGAATGACAAATTCTCTTAACTCCACCATTGGTTCATAATGATCTCTAGAGGATTTTTAGAGGAGTAAATATACTATAATGTGAGTTTCCTTTGAAATCATCAAATTCAAGCAATGAATTTTGAGACTAAACCCTAGGCAAGTTGGATGGTAACCTAACTGGTTTTAGTTGTACAATACAAGAGAAAAAATTGTAAGGAGTGAATGAATGAACCAAACTAATGGTTCAAGAGTGTATGTGGGAGATTTGATAAGGTGTGGATATAGTCTAATTAAAATTTGAAATTATTTTATGTTTCCATAGCTACTAAACTTAGACTGGTTAAACAAACCCTAGTAATGGCTTATAAACCCTCATTTCTAGATTAGGACATGTACAAACATCATAGTGAGGTTAAACCTACAATCTTTTTTGGAAATCCAAAATGGGTATTTGAAAATTAGATTAGTTTTGAGTTTATTTTGTATGTTTGAGAAGTTAAGCATAAAAAACTAGATTTGGAGGCCTAATTAAGGCCTAAAAAGGGTGCAAGGCCTAGTTGCAAAAATCAAGAGATCAATAGTAAAGATAGAAGTTTAGACAACTATCAGGCATATTTTTAAGTGTTCCTATGATATTTTTAAGACCTCCACACTCTTGCAAGTCTTATTATGGGATTTTGAGTTTATGTTAAATTGATAGTCTTTTTGTTCAATAAGAGGAAAAATGAATGCAAGTTTTAATTGTTAGGACAATTTTGTAACAAAGTAGGTTAATGTGGATTGGAAAACCCTGGGTAGAAGTTATAAAGTTAGTATTGGATAGTTCTTAACCTAGTTGAATGTCAAACAATTTAGTAGGAGTGTTTGGCGTAGGTTGATCATATCAAATTAGTATTAGAGTAACACAATATTTGGGTAAATATTTGTTTGTATGTCAAACATTGAATTAGTGTAGAAAACCACCATGGTGACCAATGTGGAGTTAGCCAAGAAGGTATAGGGTTTGGAAGAAAAGAATATGCATCTAAAGGAAATTTTTGCAGATTTGGAGGAAAAGCTTGGTGAAGTGGTCCCATATAAGATAGCAAGAAAATCTCAAAGAAGTGTCCATAGAGGAAGAATTACTAGAGCCTAGTCCAGTATTGCCAGAGGATCCTTTTCTTAAAGATATCAAGTCTTTAAGAGGTAAAGCTTTAGAAGGTGTATACTTATTTAGTAGAAATAGAGGTGTGATCTATCATGAGTAGATATAAGGAATGGAGAAACACTTTGAGTGTGAAAGAATTAGTGAAGCCCAAAATGTTAAGGTTTCTAAGCCAAGAATGGGATGAGCTACAGTTAGTTGGTGGAAGTTTTTGCAACATGAAAGAGAGAAACAAGGAAAAGTTCCTATATAGAGTTGGAAAGGAATGGTAGCCAAAATTAGATAGACCTACCTTCCTAAATATTATGAAGTGAATTTCTACAATAAAAGACAAAACCTAAAACAAAAAGACCTAAATGTGTGTGCCTACACATAGGAATTCCAAAAAAATTATGCCTTAGGTTCCATGTGGTAGAAGATGAAAGCATTAATTTGGCTAGGTATCTTAATGGTTTGCAATGAAATATACAAGAAGAAATAAGCCTCTTTAGCCAAAAAACTACAATATTTTTCTCAAGGTGGATTAAAATCTCAAAATAGAATCATGACACAAATAGTAGTGGTAAAGATAGAGGAAGAAATGGAGAAGGTCAGAGAGGGATTTTTGGAGGGAGAAACTCATAACAAAGAACCCAAAGAGAGGATAAATTTAATGAACAAACTAAAGAGACAAGTAGTAGATGTGGCTATAACAGGGGTATGGGTTGAAAAAAAAATTTTAGAGGAAGAAGCAATGGATAAGGAATGTTATATTATTTATCCTCATTAAGGTGTTATAATTCTAACTAGTTTGGGAATCCAACATAAAGTTGTCCTAAAAAGGGTTCCTCATTTAAAGATGGAGAGAAAATAGTTTGCTAAGTGCAAGTGGAATCTTCAACTTGTAAGGTGTCTGAAGTCGCATTAGATTTAGAGGTAGGAGATAATAATATATGATAAGAATAAATCTCATTGAGGAACAAATCCATGAAGACCAAAGTCAAAGGAGGTCCCTATTCATAATCAAATGCAAAATATTAGTTAACTTTTGCAAAGAATCACATAGCAATCCCTCTACAGTAACGTGGTTGAATAAGGGTCAATATGTACTTGTAACTGAACAAGCTGTTAGGTTGAATTGGTATTTTAATTGATGATGAGGATATTGTTAGGTGATGATGCTATTAATGTATGTAAAAGAGTCATATCCATTTTTATATTATCATTGATCTCAATTTATTAATTGGCTAGACATTATGCTAACTCATGAAAGTACCATATCGTATAATTGATGAAGAGGATTTGAAGAAAGTATGATGAATTTAGAGTTGATATGTAAGGTATTTAATGCATATTTGAATGAGTTTAATGATGATTATCTAATATTGATTTCATTATGTACATTCTATAATCATGTATTATTGAGAAATATTGAAGATCACAATCTTAACTAAGTCACAAGGTTAATGAAGGGAGTGTGTATTCACTAAGTGACTATAGTATTTCCTAAGTGATAGAAAAGAGAATGAAGAAAATAATATTACCCAATAAATTTACTATTAACCGAGTTGTATGTTTCCCATGTAAATTTAATATTTATCAAGTGATAGCTAAATGAACAAGAATGAGGAATTGGAATCTAAGGGTACCTTTTGATAGATATTTGAAAAGATCAAGAAGGTCTATTATGAGAGTCAATTTTTTTGCAAGATCAATAAAGGGAAAATTCAAGAAGGATCTAATGAAGGAAATTGAAAAAGGATAAGGATTTACACAAAATTATATGTAAAGTTATATTTTCTATGTGTCTAAATTCATTATATGAAGGAATTGGGTTACAAACCTAAGATAAATTATTTTAATTAAGTAGAAAAAGATAGAAGGATATGGAAGCATTGAGAAATCTATTTAAGGAGGAGAAGATGATAGTTTTAGGTTACTAATTAGAAGTGGCTGATGATTTCATTGTGATGATGTTCAGAGAGTTGATGAAGCTGAAAGAGATATGTTTGAATGATGTTGTAAAAAGAAAAGTTGTTAAAGGAGAAGTAAGAAGTGTTGAACCAAGTGAACCAATTAGAGAAAATATGAGAGAAGAGAAGAAGTTTGTGGAAGATATAATCAACCAAGGGAGTAAAAGAAAAATAAAGAGAAATAATAGAGATCTAAACAAGGAAAGCTAATTTCTATTCTTAACAGACCACTTTACACTATTATTGTACAACCCTTGTAGTAGAAAATATTGGAAGCACCAAGTTGACCTAAGAAGTCTATGAAATCATGTATGGTAACATCAATCAAAGGTGTTTTTAAGTCCTTTAAATCATGCCACTCCTTTTAGTCCTAGATAGGGAGTGATAAAGTCTAGATGATATTTTTGTGAAATCCTCTAACATTGTCTCTTTAACAAATTGCATGTAAACCTTTAACAAGGTAGTCTCCTAACACAAATTACTTTAGAAGAGTGAAATTTGTGGCTTTCTAGTCCTAGCTAGGTTTTCCTTGAATACAATTTCAACATTAAATATTGGTGTCAAAATTGTGTGACTTTTATTTGTGCTGCAAATAGATTTACATATTTTATGGTTTACTACAACTTGGTGGTAACTAGATATCACTAGGTAATTGCTAGAAATTTATTGATAGTTGGTAATGCAAGGAACAATTTGATAATAGTTTGAAAAGAAGTTGATGTATGAGTTAAAGTTTTATGTTGGATCTACCTACTGACAGATTGGATGTATTGAAGTTATTGTTAATGTTAATTTTTCTTTGATGGTGATGAAAAGTTTGAATGAACTATGAGATAAGTAGACATAACTAATTCACTCCCCCTAGTTCTCTAATAGAGGCTTGGGTAGACTTCATCATAGGGAGGTACAAGGAAAGGGTATTTTGTGATGTATTACCCATGAATTCTTTCCCTCTCCTATTAGGAAGGCCGTAGCAATTTGATAGGTAGGTTATACATGATGGACCTAAGAATTCATATTCTTTCAATAAAGATTGAGTCACCTATAAAATCCAATCTATTTTAGAAGAAGGGGAAGTGAAATTAGTATTTCCTAATGTAATTTTGGTTGGAAAGAAATATTTCCTTAACACCATAGAAGAAGGTGAAGGGATGGGCTATGCCCTAATGTTGAAACAGAAAGAAGAGAAGGTAGAAAAGAAACTTGACATACACACAAAGGCTCAAGAGCTATTGGATCAATGAAAATATATAGTTAGTGATGGACAACCACCACATTAACACCCAAAAGACTCATTAGTCATCAAATAAAATTCATCCTAGGAGCCTCACTACCTAACAAGGTTGCATACAAAATGATTCAACACTAGAATGAAGAGATTGTAGAATAGGTAAAAGAATTTCTTGACTATGACCTAATCAAAAAGAGAATTAGTCATTTTGTAGTCCATATTGTTTTATTCTGAAAGAAAGGTCATACTTGGAGATTGTGTAATGACTCCAAATACATCAATATGATTACAATAATTTATAGATTTCCAATCCCAAGGATAGAAGATTTGATGGATTTCTTAGGGGAAGCCAAATACTTTACCAAGATTGACATTAACATTGGTTACCATCAGATAAGAATCAAGGAGGGAGATAAGTGGAAAAATCCTTTTAAGACCATAGTTGGCTTGTATGAATGCCTTGTAATGTAATTTGGGTTGACTAATTCCCCTAGTACCTTTATGGGGTTAATGAATGAAGTGTTGAAGTTATTTATGTAATGTCCCCATTTTTGTCAACATCAAAATTTCATGGATTAGCCTATTATTGTGATCCTTCTAGGCTAATATGGTGGTTAGAGGGTTTTATTGGGGATTGACACTTTATGATGGGGCATAATTTCATATTATAATAAAGTGAAAATATTATAATTTCATATTATAATATTATAATAAAATGAAAAATATAAGAATATCTTTTATTCCACATTGGGGAGAAAAGTAATTGAGCTTCCACAAGGAACGAATGAAGGGGGCATGAGAGGCTCTTTTCTTATCATATGATTATTATCATTTAAATTTGATGAGTTGCATGTAGCTAATGGTTTCAACATTTTCCACTAGAGAATGAACTTCCTTTGTGTTCCTCCATTTGAGCTAGTGAAATACCCAATGAATCTACTATTGGGAGGACATCATACAGGTGTTCTATTCGAGCATATTGGTGAAAGACCCTTGAAGGGGATGCAATTGTTGGAGAAGAAAAATCCATCTTTTCATTGTGCCAAAAATTTTTCCTAGGGCTAGATTCCTAGAGAATGATTAAAGGAATAAGTTGTATATTATTATAGTAACTTGCTAGAGTATTGCTACTATAGTAACTTTATAAAGATTCTCCAAGGGGTGGTCACACAAGTTACCAAAGGAATCTTTTTGTCCAACCTTCTTGGGATCCTAATAAATCTCATAGGATCTCAGTAGCCTCAATAATTAAATCCTAATCCTATGCTAACTCCACTCCAAGAGTTAGTGTTCTTGTGTTTAACATTGAAGGACAACTCTAAATAGTTTTGTCTCAATCCTTCACTTTTACATGAAGGGTTCTAGGTGTACATCCTTCATATTAACTCTGTCAATGCTACAAGGGCCTCATCCACCATTTTTTCACTCATTTTTCATCCATTCATTCCCATTTGAATAGGTATCCAACCCCAATTCAATCAAGTTCCCAAGTCATTGCTTATAGGTCTCTATTAGGCCTAATTGACCAATTAGCCTTATCTAGAGGGTTTTTCTAGATTTTATCCCAAAAATCACAAACAACCTTAAATTATAACCTAATATCATAATACCCTTTTCAAAAAGATAAAATATTTTCTAGGTCTAAGGTCCTCAATTTCTTTGTACACCAGTGTCCTGAAATGTAGGGCTAATAGGGCTATTTAGGTTCCTAGAAAGCAGTGGACTGATTTCTACCTAGAAATATATTCAAATGGATTTTTCAAGATATTATATCACACATAGGGCTATATAGGACACTATTTACTCTATAATCACTCTTGGTTAAGTTTTTTCACACTCACCCCTACTTCTGCAATTTAATCTTCTACTATTATACACCTGATTGGATAGGCATTGCTCACCTAAGGCATAACTTTCAAAATAAAAAAATCATTCTCCAAGCCTCTTTCTTGCATATATATACAACACATAGGATACACTAATGTATTCATTAAACATTTAGTGTTTCCTACAATTGGATTTCATGGGGGAGCAATAAAACCAAAGACTACACTAAATTGGACCAATAAACTCCCTAAAACCTAAACAATTTTCTAAGCCTAAAAAATCAACCCTAATCTTTCTAATGACTCAATTAAATGTCTTATTCCTACCTCTAATATATAAATCCAACACTAGTTTAAATATTTCAATCCATTAGAAGACTATCAGTACTCAAAATAAGTTTACTATACTTAGAAAACCAAAATACTTTCTCTATTCACATTAAAGAACTTGCTTACAACTAGCTCTACCTTGGGAAATGAGCCCTAGAGTATCTAAATATGTTTTATCCATATTTTTAGGCCACTAGCCTTGATTTGCCACTCCTAGAATGAAGGACATCCAAATTTTTCAAGTTCCATGCAACATTTGAAAAAAATATAAATGTTTTCATGATATATTTTTAGCATCTTTTGCATTTATGATGCAACCTAAATTTTAGGACCTCCAACCCATACTAATCAATGAACAACCATCATTAAATCTATTTAAATCATCTTTCTCCATATGCTAAGGTCCAGGACACATTTAAAACACATTTCTCAAATTTAGGCCTATTATAAGGACGAAACACTTGAAGTCAAACTAAACTAAACTAGATTGAAATTAGCACTAACCACTAATTAATCTTGTGAAAAAGGAAAAAAAGACCTTCTAAGGTCTAAGAAAATACATACTTGTTGGAAATATAAGAGGAGTGATTGAGAGGAGAGGAGTGAATCAATTACCACTAAAATAAATCCTAGATCCCTTATATGTCAGCTCAAAAACATAAACACTACTGAAAATACTAATACTTGGCAAACACATAGGCAGTTGATAAATACTATAACTCAATAAGCACTAAAATTAATTAGAACACATTTCTCAAATTTAGGCCTATTCTAAGTACTAAAGACTTGAAGTCAAACTAAACTAAACTAGATTGAAATTAGCACTAACCACTAATTAATCTTGTGAAACAGGACAACAAGACCTTCTAAGGTCTAAGAAAATGCATACTTGTTGGAAATATAAGAGGAGTGATTGAGAGGGGAGGGGTGAATTAGTTACCACTAAAATAAATCCTAGATCCCTTATATGTTAGCTAAAAAACATAAACACTACTGAAAATACTAATACTTGGCAAACACACAGGCACTCAGTAAATACTGTAACTTAGTAAGCACTAAAATAATGTAACTTAGAAAATGCTTAATATGAAAATCTTAAGTTATTTTCTATGATTAACCTTAATAAAATTAATTGCATACACATAAAATAAATAACATGAACACAAGTGACTCCAAGATTTAATGTGGAAACCCAATTCTAGAAAAGCCACCAATTACAACAAGTTGCGAATTTTCACTCTTTTGAAGTGAGGCATGTTAGGAGCCAACCCTATTAAAGGGTTGCAAAACACAGTGTTAGGGGTGACCTTGTTAGAGGATTTAATCACCTTGTTAGGAGTGGCCTTGTTAGAGGTCTTTAGACACTTCAATCTAGAAATGCAACCTTGTTAGAGGATTTACAAATAGCTATTAAGCCAATTCTATTAAGAGATTTAGATCACTGCTACAATTGTTAGAGAGTAACAATGAGATTCCCCAATTTTTTATGCAACTGAATTACTGATTACAAATCTCAATTTTATCTTGAATACTTGACCCTTACAGATTGAATATATCTTTGTAGCTTCCCAAGGATATTTTTTTTATCCTTCTAATTCGCTTCCTCTAAACATCTTATATTCTTCCATTTACTTACACACATTCAATCCTCAACTTGAGCTTGTATTTATACCTTATGCATTGTCAAGTCAGCTTGAATATAACTTAGAATAAATAATATTCATCTCCTTATTTGTCTAGAACCAATTAAAAATCCATTTAACTCACTGTGTCAAAAAAAGAAAATCCGTCCTTAGCCAACCCTACTTGGTAGACACTAACTTAGAAATGATTTTCCTATGTTAACCAAATGAACTTGGTTAACACTACATCTTCACAAAGTTCCTTTGGTAGTTGAGTAAGCTTAGTTAACACTAGTTCCACCCAATATTTCCTTTGTTACCCAAGTGAACTTGGTTAAAACTCAACTTCTAAGATATTTTCTTCAATGCCCGAGTGAACTTAGTAGTCACTACCTTCTAAACTTGGAAAAATTTGGAACGCTTGACAGACATAGGAAACTATCTTCATTGCCCAAGTAAGCTTGGCATAGAATTTCATGTAAAGATATGAAATTTTGTGTAACATCAAAGAAAATACATAATTAACCAATTTTTTTCAACAATATTGACTTAGCTAGAGTCAGTTACAAACCAAAATTGATTGGGACTTTAGGAACACACTAGGTGTTCTTGTACCATACTTCCCAAATGAAAATACTTCAATCCATCTTTGGATTTAGTAAGTTGAGGTTAATGCAAAACCTTTTTAAATTTGACTCCTTTATCCAAGTTTCATCTACTTCTAGTTGTCCATGTCACTTCACCAAGTGTTCCTTGTATTCCTTCTTCCTTGTCTTCTTGTATATTCTGAAATCCAATACATATTCTACCTTATTGATTGGTGCAGAAAAAAAATTCAATTCTTCTACCTCTTGAATGAATTTAGTCATACTTTGATCTATATTAGGTGTTGGCCCCTTGTATAAGACCAAGTCTACTATATTAAAAATAGGTAATAAGCGACTATTCTCTGGTAACTCCACCTTGTAAGAATTTTCTCCATATTTGGCTAGTATGGTACATGGACTAATTCTTTGCATGAATAGCTTATGTATGACTCTTTTCTATATTCTATCATTGTTGAGGTGTACCATCACTAAATCCCCAAGATTGAATTGAACACCTATTTTTCCCTGCTTTGCTTTACTCTTCATCTTCTCTATATTTTCAATATGTGTCTTCCTTATCGTGTCATGGACTTCTTGCATAGAAATGAAAAATCCTTTGCATATCCATTCCCTTTATCCCCATCCTTCAAATCTCTAAGATCATATATTCCTCTAAGATGTAGGCCATATACTATTTCAAAGGGAAATTTACTAGTAGTCCTATTCATAGTTTCATTGTAGGCATATTCAGGTTGTCTAATGAGTTGGTCCCAAGTTTGACCATACTCTTTTTTAAAACACCTTAGGAGGTTACTAAAACTCATATTGACTACCTCATTTTGACCATCAATCTAAGAATGGTATGTAGATCCAAAAGACAAGTTGGTTACTAGCTTCTACCATATAGTCTTCAAAAAATGACTCATAAACTTGGTGTCTCTTTTTGACACTATTCTCAATGGAAAACCATGTATTCTAACTACCTCTTTGAAGAATAGGGAAGCTATCTAACTTTCATCATGAGTTATCTTGTAGGGTACAAAGTGTGCCATCTTGCTGACTCTGTTCACTATAACATAAATGATATCCATTGATTTCTTGGTCTTAGGTAAACCTACCACAAAACCCATGCTCAAACACTCCCATGGTCTAGTAGGAATGTGAAGAGGCTAGTATAGGCCTGCATTGGAAGATGTTCCCTTGGCCTTCTAACACACAACACAACTTTCTACATACTTCCTAATATCCAAATTTGCCTTGGGCCAAAAGTTAGATCTCTAAACTAATTCTTGTGTCTTATTGAACCCTAAATGGCCACTTAGTACACCATTATGTTTTTCCCTGAATCAAATTCTCCCTTATAGACCCCCTAGGGACACATAATTGACTCCCCATAAACAACATATTACTCTGCAAGGTTTACTTAGAGTATTGACTATGAAAGTGATTCTTGTATTATTGGCATACCTTGTAGATGTGTGAAAAGTCTTCATCTTCACCATAGAGGTTTTTAAGGTTTTCTATGCTCATACTTTGTAGTTAGATTTCTTGAATAGTGATGGATCTCGTTCTGAAGGCATCTGCTACCTTATTTTGTAATCCCTTTTTGTGTTTGATGTTGAATGTGTATGCCTATAGATATTCCACCCATATCATATGTTTATGATTAAGTTTCTCTTGTGAATTCAAGAAAGTTAGTACTTGGTTGTCTAGAAAGACTACAAACTCATTTGGAAGCAAGTAGTGCCTCTATTTTATCAGTGCTTCAACTAGAGCATACATCTCTAGGTCATAAGAATTCTTCTTCTTCTTGGTTTCACTTAAATTCTTTGAATAGAAAGCCACTGGTCTCAAATCTTGGCTAAAGAAAACACCAATTTCTACATTGATAGCATCATAGTCTACTGTAAATAGCTTCTAAAAGTTTGGAAAAACAAAATTAGGTTGGATAGAAATATTTTTTTTCAACAACTCAAAACCTTGGTAAGATTACATTTCATATAAATTTTTTTTCCATGCCTCCTTTATTAGTTTCCAAAATAGGAGCACAAATTACACTAAATTGTTTTATAAAATTTCTATAATACTAAGCCAAACCATGAAAAATTCTTACCTCAATTGTTGTCCTTGGAGTAGGCCAATTGAGAATTTCTTCCACTTTTCTTGGATCTATCTTTAGGTGGCCTTGGGATAGAAAAAATATAAATTACACTATATTTGTCTTGATGAACTCAAATTTGTCTAAGTTGATCATCAACTTCACCTCATGTAGCTTCTTGAAAATAAGGAGTAGATTTTCTTCTCTTGTCTTACTATAGATGATTATGTCATCTAAGTATACCACCACAAATTTTCTAATATAATGCTTAAGGAATTCATTCATCAACCTTGTGAATGTAGATGGGGGTATTGGATAACCTAAATGGCATTATAAGCCGCTCATATGATACTTTTGTGGTTTTGAAGGATGTCTTCCACTCATCTTCCTCATTGATCCTAATTTGGTGATCTCCACTTTTTTAGGGCAATCTTAATAAATTTGCTAGCTTCTCCTAGATAGTCCATTAGGTCTTCTATCCTAGGGATAGGGAATCTATATCTGATGGTTAATCTATTTATTGGTCTGGAGTCAATACATAGCCTCTAAGTTCCTCCCTTTATAGGGGCTAAGATAATGGGTACAACACAAGGGATAATACTTTTCCTATTGAGTCCTTGACTTAGGAGTTATTATATTTGTTTGGCAATTTCCTCATTTTTTTGAGGGGTCATCTTATAAGAAGCCTTATTGGAAAGGTTATAAGGTCTATTTGATGGCTTACAACCCTCTTAGGGGGTAGGGTTGATGGTTCCCCATCACTCACAATGCCTTCACACTTCTGCAACATTTCTTGCTCTTCTATTAGCATGTATATCATTTTTTTGTCTTATCTGCAACTTCTCCTTTTGGATTCAACACTAGTGAAAGCCCAACTCATTCTTCTTCTAGGTTTTTAAAGAATTTTTTTCACTTACCAAGAGTACATCAGAACCATTTTCCTTTACCTAAGCATCCTCTAATAGTGACCAGATTTTAAATGTCACATTATCATTCTTGAAAGAGTATGAGTACCTCACTCCATCATGTATGGCTCATCTTTCAATTTCCATGGTCTACCTAGTAGTAAGTGACATGCATCCATAGGTAAGATATCACATAATACTTATCCTTATATCTCTCAATTGAAAACTCCATTCAAGCTTGATTATTGACCAAGACATGTCTCTTGTTCAACCAGGTAACTTTGTGTGGACTAGTGTGAGGTATCCTTTACATCTTTAGTATACTGACTATCTCCTATGACACTATATTTTTAGTATACCCTAATTCTATGATGAATCTAAAAACCTTACCGATCATCTTGCATTTTATTCTAAATAATGACCTTCTTTGACTAGGTTCCTCTTTTACTGGCTCCTTGATTATTGTCCTCCTTATCATCAAGTTCTCCCCTTCTTCAAATACTAAGGGTACCTTAGGGTGTTTATCTCCACCACCAATCTCTTCTTAGACATAGTTTACCTTCGTCGACTAGGTTCCTCTTTTACAGGCTGTTTGATTAGTGTCATCCTCATCATCAAGTTCTCTCCTTCTTCAAACACTGAGGGTACCTCAAGGAGTTTATCTCCACCACCAATCTCTTCTTTGACATAGTTTACCCTCTTATCACCTCCATGAGAAGTACAACCTTTTTGTAGAAACCTACATGTAGGATGTCCCATTTGATTCTAGTGGTAACACTTCATGTTTGCAAAGTAGTTATTTCTACCTTGGCTATTGTTCCTTCATCTACTATTGGAGTTCCTTTCTATTCTACCTTTGTTAGAGCCTCCTTATTTTTGTTCAATATATTTGACCTCTCCTTCTCTCTTTCATTTAGAACTCCTTCCACCATACCCACCTCTTTATCCTTTGTTGTCTCTTCCTTTACTTGTACCTCTAGGAGCACTAGAATCTTGTTTCTTTCTTAGCTTTTCTTCAACTTCAATAGCAATTTGGTGGCACTTCTAAATAGTTTCTTAAGTCAAAAGACTCATCTCATCTTGTATGGTCCACTTAAGTGCATTGAGGTATCTTGCTACCTTCACCTACTCATATTTTGCAACCCTTGACCTTATACATTATCTTTGAAACTTCTTAGTATGAGAGTTCACATCCAATTCTTTCTATCTAAGAATTTGTCTCCTTTTATGTAACTAGATTTCATAATCCTTAGGCACATAAGTATCTTTGGTTCTTGCCACCATAGCCTTCCATGTGGCAATGGAATTCTTTCCTTCCTTCTTTCTCTCATCTTTGATAAATTTCCACCAAGTTAGTGTAGACCCTCTTAACCTAGCCCTTGTAACTCTAACCTTCTAAGCTTCATTTATGCCATTAAATTCAAAGTTATTTTCTATTCCTTTTATCTAATATAGGACTAGCTTTGGTTCCATCTTTCCAACAAAGATTGGAAAGACTTCTAGAGCCTTGCCACTTAATGCTATCAATGTTTTAAGGAATATTTATTCAGCAAGTATAGGGTCTAGTTTAGGGACCTCATCCTTGAATTCAACCTCCTTACTATTTTATTCTTTAGTTTGTTTCTTAATCTTGTCCTTGACTTCTTTAGCCATCACATCCACTTCATCTACTTTTTTTTCCAATTGAGCTAGCCTAACTTTGAGAAACCTATTCTCTTCTTATTCATCTACCTTCTTAGAAAAATCCTCATTAGTAACCATCATGGACTCTCCAACTATCCCTATTTTTTGGAACATTAACCACAATCCTAATCTTTTATGCTTTGATACCAATCTGATAGAAGTTCTCCAAGGGGTGCTCACACAAGTTACCAAAGGACTCTATTTGTCCAACCTTCTTGGGATCCTAATAACTCTCCTATAATCTCAATAGCCTCAATAATCCAAGTGTAAGACTATCCTAACTCCACTCCAAGAGTCAGTCTTCTTATGTTTAACCTTGACAACTATCACTAGTTTTGCCTAAATGCTTCACTTTTTCTTGAAGGATTTTAGGCATAAATCCTTCATATCAACTCTACCAATTCTACAAGTGCCTCATCCACTAATTTTTCACTTAGTATATATCCATACATTCCAATTTTAATAGGTCTCCATCTCTGATCCAATCAAGTTCCCAACTTACTGTTTATATGACTCTATTGGGCCCAAATGACCAATTAGCCCTATCTAGATGGTTTTTCTAGATTTTCTCCCAAAAGAGAAAAACCACCCCAAATTATAGTCTAAGATCTTGATAACCTTTTTGAAAAAATAAAAATTTCTAGGTCCATGGTCCTCAAGTAATCTATACACCAGAGTCTTGAAATGTAGGGCTATTTGGGTTCCTAGAAAGTAGTGGAATGATTTCTACCTAGAAATCTATTCAAATGGATTGGTCAAGCTCTTAGCTCACATCTAGGGCCCTATAGGACCCTAAGGATTCTTTAACCACTCTTGCTTTAGTTATTTCATACTCGCCCCTACTTTTGCAATTCAATCTTCCTCTATTATACACCTAGCCGAAAATGCCTTGCCCGCCTAGGGCATAACTTTAAAAATAGAAAAAAAATTCTCCAAGACTCCTAATTTCATATATAAATTGTACATAGGCTCCCCTAACACACCCATACAACTTTTATAGTTTCCTACAGATGGATTTCTTGGGGGATCCATGAAACTAAAGACTACACTGAACTGGACCAATAAACTCCCTAAAACCTAATCAATTTTCTAAGCCTAATAAATCAACTCTAATCTACTTAATGAATGAATAAAAAATCCTTATTCCTACATTTTTTCTATGAGTCCAACACCATTTTAAGCCTTTCAATCCATTAGAACACTATTCATACTCAAAAAAAATTTACTATACTTAGAAAACCAAAATACTTGCTCTATTCAGATTCAAAAACTTGCTTACAAAAAGTCTACCTTGGGAAATGAGCCTTGGAGTATCTAAAGATATTTTATCCATATTTTTAGGCCACTATAATTAATTTACCACTCATAAAATTAAGGGCATCAAAATTTGTCAAGTTGCATGCAACATTTGCAAAAAATGAAAAATGTTGTCATGACAACTTTTTAGCATCTTTTGCATTTATGATGAAACCTAACTTTTAGGGCCTCTAACCAATAAAACTCAATGAACCAAAATCATTAAATAATTTTAAAACATCATTCTCTATATGCTAAGTTCTAGGACACATTTTGACCACATTTCTCAAATTTAGGCTTATTCTAAGGACTAAACACTTGAAAGAAAACTAAACTAAACTAGATTGAAATTAGCACTAACCACTAATTCATCTAGTCACATAGCACAAAAAGACCATCTAAGGTCTAAGGAAAGACATACTAACTTGGATATATTCAGTTACAAGACAATACTAATTGGGAATTTAGGAATAGCCTAGGTGCTCCTACACCATAATGCTGCTATAGTAACTTGCCACATTAATCTTCCTACAATAATTCTGCTATAGTAATGGCCCGATTGTAACTTGCTATAGTAATACTACTACAATATCACTACTACAGTGCCATCACTACAGTGATCTACTATAGTGATTTTCTATAGTGTTGTTTTTGCTATAGGAACTCATTGCAGTAAAAATCTAGATTCTCTTGAGCAATTTCCAAGTTCCTATCAATTTCATTTTGCATTGCATGGAGGATAGATTTGAATATCTTAGGGCATGTGTAAAATTTTAGAAATAATTTGTAATATGATTTATATCAGATTTTTACATCACAATTTGTTTCCCTAATGTCTTATTAATGTATATGCATATTTTCACATTTATTGTCAATGCTCCATTTTTGAAAAATAATACAAAAACATTTATTGTCAGATGTTTAGATTTTTTCAAGTGTATCAATTAAAGTTTGGCATTTATATATATTCCTTGTGTAAAAAGTGTTTGATGAAATTTCAAGTGACTAAATTAGTAAAGAATTTAGTATTTTTTGAAGTTATAACTAGTTGGGGTTATTACAGTGGTATTAGAGTGGTTTCCTTCCATCCTATGGGGTGGGAAAGTTATTTTATTTTTTAGATTTACTATTACATGTGGAGGGAGCAACACTCTAATATTTTCTAGTGATGGATAGACATATGGGGACTCATAATTCTAGAATTCGATGGAGTAATGATGAAGTTTGCATAAAAATGAATTCTTTGTAGGAAAGTATGGAGAAATTTAAGATTCATCAACAAAGGTTGGCAAAGAGCTTGTCAAATCTAGAGACAATTAAGAGGATAGTGAGGCATATGGTTTCTTCCTTTAGAAGGTTGAGATTGAGTTTGTAGGGAAGGAAGATTTTATTTTCCCCTACATGTGTCCATGATGCACATGTACCTATATTCACTATGACACTAGCTAATCCTATCCACAGTGTTGACAATGGAATTATTTCATAGGGAGATATAGATGTGCTAGTTCCCTTGGTGAATAGAAGAGCTAAGCTTCAGTAGGTTGAGGCTCCTAGAGTAGTCACTATGGTTAGCTCAAAGGTAGTTGATGATGTAGTTATCAGTAACTATTCAGACTCTCCTAAAGAGGGAGTTGTTATTGGAGACTTTTATGTTAGCTATCATAGAGTTTCTCCAATGCAAGAGGTAGTTGATTCCTTAAGTGGGATTGAGGCATGCATAGAGTCGCCTAGCTGTATTATTGGTGATGTGCATGTTTTAGTAGAGTCAATAGTTGTGGGTTTATGCTTTAGTATTACTAATTCATAGTATGGTGTTGAGTCATGTGTGTAGTGTTAGGAGTCCACAATTGAGGCTCTGTCAAGAGATGTTGATGTAGATAATATGGGCATATTTGATGATCTATTTAATGATGTGGTGAGATATACTGGGTATGACTCCAAGCATGTTTTGGATGGGTCCCAGGATTCACATATTAGATCTTAATATTGAAGTGGAAGTCAAGACATGCAAGGAGATTGATATAGTAAGGACTTTCATTTCTTCGGATGATGAGTAGGTTGAGTTATGTCATAGTTGTATGTTAGATGCAGAATTGTGTGAGGAAGATAGCACATGTATGAGTGATCTTGTGGTGGAGAGTTTTGATTTTTTTCTTATCTCAATATAGTTATTGAGACAAAGAGCTTACATAGGATTAAGGGATTATAGAGGCATTGTGTAACTTGTTAGATGAAGGTGAGTGATAGTGGCATTTCTTCATCTCTTGAGCATTATGTTGCTATCCATTAGATGCTTGCTATATCTAGCTGGGGTGCTCCTATGTTTGATGAGCATGGTGGTAGTACTCTTTCTCTAGTAGAGGTTCATGCACATTGAGAGGTTGTCAAGATCTTGAAGCATGGTTGCTCTTAGCTAGTTTCTGATAGGGATTACCTTTTGGATTGGGGTAGCACCCGCTATGAGACTTTGCTAGGGAATGAGAAGGAGGTGGCTGATCTTATTGAGGAGCTTGAGGTGCCTATGAACTCTCTTCACTATACTTAGTCCCCTCTTCAAGAGTCATAGTAACAATTGGATGAGGTTTTTGTGGTGTTAGAATAGGTACAATTAAAATTAACCCTAGACCCTATTTAATTACATATTGTGGTTGGTTATCTATTTTCTTCTATGGTTAAGAATGAGGGACATGATGATGTGGAAAACACATTCATCTAGAATATGAGTGTAGTATGTACAAAGGAAGTGAGAGTATCAATGCAGACATGCTCTTGTGGTGATTTTCTTCCTTTTATTAGAAGTGAATCTATTTATTCTTTTCATATAGCTAGTAGCATTGGAAAATTAGAATTATTTCATTTTTAGAGAGATTAGCTATAGATTATAGGGGAGCTAATTGATTCTTCCACATATAATTTCTACTTCACTGAGTCATTCATAGAGTGTTTTTTGGAGAGCTTAGATTTATGGGAGGTTCAATACAGTATATTTGAGGGTACTCTCATTTGGGGCTCTCATGCTATATGATGATTGATGGGGAATATTGTAGAGACCTTAGCTATAATGCTTCCCAATAGGGATTTTGTGGTTGGGTTTGCTGAGAGGGTTACCTAGGATCTTGCCCGGCCAATAGTTCAAAGTTAGATATTCGAGCCATCTTTTGATTCCCAATTTCATGATGATGAGATTTTGATAGAGATTGGAAGCTTTTATCTACATTAAACTATGAGGAGCACTCATCATTGTTCTTTTGACCCATGGGTTGAGAATTTGGTTTTCAACTTTACAGATGGTCACAAGAGGTTTGGTATTCATTATACCCATAGAGGGCATACTTCTCGACCAAGGGATGGAGATTCTAAGATATAGGGTATTGTCAAATAGTTGGATGTGGTAGTGAATGAGATGAGTCAAAGTCACAAATGGATGACCCAACTGATTTCAAATATAAGATTTGAGTAGAGAATGATATCCTTTTTTCAAAGAGTGAAATATGATGATACATTTTCAACTTCAAATTTGTGAAACATTTCTTACAAGACATTGCATGAGTTGGGAACAATTGAGGTGGAATGTGATGAGAATTCATGTTAGGTTAAGTCAAATGATGTAGTTGTTGGAATGAGTTCCCTGGATCATGTATTTGATGGCGATGCAATAATAGTGGGAGTAGGATCATGTGAGGATACTATTATATCAGAAGCCACTTGTGTGTTACTTGAGCCATCCAACGAGGAGTTTAGTATTATGCATGCATTTGTAGATGTGTGCTTTGATGATAGTACACATATTTTTTATGAGGCAAGTGATGTAGTGATAGATTCATGTTATACTATCAATCAACAAAGTGTTGATGTTCACTTCATGGATAGTCCTATGTTTGACATGGATGCAACAATGTCTTATGACAACCCATTGTTTATGGTTGATATTGATCACTTACCCAAGTGGAGTTGGGCTCAATTTTCATCATCTTTATAGATCTAGTTTTGTGTTGTAATAGTTGGTAATGTTTTTATATCCATATATTTTGATGTAGCTACACCTATTATTGATAAAGTTGGCACGAGTGCATATGGTTCTCTTGTAGCTACATCTCTTCAAGGGATTGTTAATCAGGATTCTAGTCTAGTATATATTATATGGATGGGGACCAGGATGAAGATATTTTTGTGGGGTTATTCTTGTGTTATTCTAACTACTACATCATTAGCATAGGTTTTGAATGCTACTTTGTAGGCAATTTTGTTAGTCTTGATGATGTTAGTGGTGTGTAGTGGTTCAATGTTGGCATGGGTGTAACATACTAATTCATTTGAGATGCATGTTGAGGTTGGAATAAACTATGTTGCTAGATTACTTGAGGGAAAGAATTCTCAGGGAGGGAGGACTATAATGTCCCCATTTTCTCCAACATTAGAATTTTAGGGATTAGCCTATTATTGTGATCCTTGTAGACTAATATGGTGGTTAGATGGTTTTAATGGGGATTGACACTTTACGATGGGGCATAATTTCATATTATAATATTATAATATTATGATAAAGTGAAAATATAAGAATATATTCTATCCCACATTAGGGAGGATAGTAAGTGAGCTCCCATAAGGAAATAATAAAGGGGGCATTAGAGGCCCTTTTCTTACAATCTGATTATTGTCATTTACATTTGATGAGTTGTGTTGAACCAAGTGTTTCAACATTTGGCAATAGAGAAGAAAGTTCTTTTGTGTGGCTCCATTTGAGTTGGTGAAATACCCAGTGAATTTGGTATTGGGAGGATATCATGTAGATGTTCTATTCAAGCATATTGGTGAAAGAATCTTCAAAGGGCTATAGTTGTTGGAGAGGAAAAAATAGTTTTTTCATTGTTTCAAATTTTTTGTGTAGGGCTAGATTTTTGGAGTAGGATTGAAGGAATAAGTTGGATATTGTTATAGTAACTTGCATTATATTTGTTGCAGTAACTTGCTATAGTATCACTGCTACACTAACACTACTATAGTAATGCTGCTATAGTATCATTGCTATAGTGACATTGCTATAGTGATCTGCTATAGTAATTTGCTATAGTGTCATTGCTACTATAGGTTATCATTATAGTAAAATCTTAGATTATCTTGAGCAATTTCCAAGTTCCTATCTATTTCATTTTGCATTTCATGGAGGATAGATTTCAATATCTTAACGAATGTGTAACAATTTAGAAATCATTTGTATTTGATTTATATCAAAGTTTTACACCATAATCTATTTCCTTAATGCTTTATTGATGTAGATGCATATTTTTTCATTTATTGTCAATGCTCTATAGTTCAAAAAAAATACAAAAATATTTATTGTTGGTTGTTTGGATTTTTGCGAGCATATCAATTAAAGTTTGGCATTTATATATCCCTTGTATGCAAAGTGTTTGACGGAATTCTCAAGTTAGAAATTAGGAAACAAAAATCAGCATTGTATGACATATTATAGTGGTATCAGAGCTTGCTTACAAAGTGTTTAACTAAATGTCAAGCAATTGAACTAGAGAAGAAATTGGTATTTGGAGAAATTATAACTAGTTCGAGTTATTACAATTTATAGGTAAGTATTTTTTTTTCCTACCTTGACAACATCTTGATATTTAGTAAGACAAAGACTAATTATTTAAAGAAAATTTGCAAATTATGTTGCAATTATTGTGTGAGGAAAAGCTAATTATAAACTTGGAGAGTTGTGAGTTTATAAAATATAATTCATCTACCATGGATTTTTTGTATCACATGGAGATCTAAAAATGGAACCTAGTAAAGTGGAGGAAATATTGAATTGGCCTACTCACAAGACTGTGACAAAGGTAAGAAAAATTTATAATTTGGCACAATTCTATAGAAAATGCATTAGTCACTTCAGTGAAATATGTGCAATAGTCCTAGACACTATCAAATGAGTGATGAAATTAATGTTCTACTGAAATGATCAAGAGAATAAATGTTTTGAGATTTTGAAGGAGAAAATATCCACAAAACCCATTTTAACACTGTTTAGTTTTTAGAAATTATTCACTATAGAAGTGATGTCTGTAACATTGCCATCAAAGCAGTCCTTAGTCAAGAGGATAGACCAATAGCTTTCCATAGTGAAAAGTTGAGTAATGCTAAAAATAATTACTCCTCTTATGATTTGAAACTATATGAATTGGTTCAAGCTTTGAGAGAATGGAGGAATTATCTCCTTTGTAAAGAATTTGTGGTCTATAGTAACAACCAAGCCTAGTCACACACATATGGAGTGGGTGGAATATATTCATACCTACACATTTACCATTAAACACAAGAAGTGACATGCAAATAAGGTTGTAGATACCTTAAGTACGAGATTACTAAAAGTAGAAGATATTTAGGTAAGGATCATTAGCATAGATAGTTTTGAGGATCTTTACCAAGATGATGAGGACTTCACTACTCCATATAAGGTAGGTAAAGAGCTTCAAAATTATTTTCATAGTGATTTTTCTGACTATACTCTTCAAGAGGGTTTTTTATTTATGGGGGGACAACTTTGTGTGCCAAGAGGTTGAATAAGGGAGAATCTTATATAAGAGAACCATAATGGGGGACTTGATGAACATTTTAGGGGTGAATAAAACCCTAAAATTGGTTCAAAGGTATTACTACTAACCCAAAATGAGTAGAGACATCTAGAGGCATGTAGAATATGGTCCTAAATTTTTCAAAAAGATAAGAGGACATCACCAAATGAAGGTGTAAAGGCTTTGGGATTACATCCATATGGATTTTGTGGTTGGCTTACCCAAAAGAAAATAGGGATATGATATCACTTATGTCATTGTTGATAGGTTTAGCAAAATGACACACTTTGTACCTTACAAGCCTACTCATGATGCATGCCAAGTTGGTGATAATAGTGCCTAGAGAAATCTTATTGTTCCTCATCCTAGTATTTTCAATAAAATTCACCATCCATGATCCCAGATGGCTAGTTGTAGGAAGACTAATCACTCAACTCAAAAGTGCAATGTAGTAACCAAATTTTTTAATCCTCTAGCCCTTAGTCATATCAACTATGTCAAGCTTTTTGAGTGGTGGTTAAGTAATCATGTAATTTTATGCTGTATCTCTTGCCTCTTCTTGATGTCCCTGTACCACCTATTTGAACTCTCATAGGAGATCCCATAATATTTGTTTGAGATGGGTAGATGAATGACCTTTTCTATATTGTGTGGCCTTATATCCAAGACATTATCTCTTATAAAACTTTTCACTACCTTCTCATTAGGAACATAATGGTGTGCTAGAGTCATGACTAGTTTTGACAATTGTATAGAGTTTGAATGTGATGTAGAATTAATCATAAGTCCATTTTGTATCAATGCAAAGATCATCTCCATTCTCTCATGTGCTTTGTTACAATCAACTAATGTTAGTGGACATGCACACTTTTTTAGGCACACACCTTTATAAGGTGCCTAAAGGATAGGTGGACATTTATACCTTGTGCACTTACACACATGTGCACATGTGTAAGTGCACACCTACAAAAAATAAGAAGTTGGTAAAAGAACCTAAAAAATCAAGATAACTAAAATATCATTTCTAGTTCCTTGGTATCTCGATTATCAAGACCTCTTGGGAGAGACCTTAATATGATGATCATGATGTTAGTCTCCATAGTGGAAAGAGAATTGGGGGAGTGGGGGGGAGCCTCCCATTTTTTACTTCAAAAAATTGAGTTTGTTGTTGAGCAACAACAACTTCTTCCATGGATAATCTTTTGAAGAGTTTATTTTTCTCTCATATAATCTAAATGCTCTACTCATTTGATCAATTATTGAACAAAACTTAGATTTCATATCAGTCATATACTTCCTTTTTTTAGGATAACAAAGATACTACCAAGCTCTTAATATTTTGTTAATATTATTCAAATATCGTATTTTGTACCAAGTGTATATTTTTCCAACTTTCATCTATTTTCAATCTAAATCCTACCAAGAAGAGTTTAATTTTTGTTTATCTCCCTACTTAGTAAGATTTTTAATTATGATGGTTGGATAGATGCCCTTCTAGATTTTAAGAGTATAATATATATGACTTCTTAATTTAGATTTTATATTTTTCTTTCAAAAAATGTTTTAGAAGCTAATAAAATGTTTGAACTTTAATATCATTATCTTGATATGAAATATATATTTAGTATCAAGTGATAAGATCAAACAAATCTTTACAAAAATATGCAATAAAAAATTAACAAGTAGAATTTCAAAGCATATACAAGTGATAAAATTTTTGAAGCACTAAAAGTAGTAATATAATTTGAAAAACTACATTTCTTCCTTATAGGAAAGTTGAATAAACAAGAGAAGACAACCAACATCTCATCAAATGTTAGTTCTAATGTTAAAAATTGTGGTGGGAAATAATAGGGACAAGAGAAAATCACAAGGATGGATAATCCAACTAGGAAGCTTGCTCCTAAATTATTGTCACCAATTTGGGAGGAATACAAGCCACTGGTTCTAAGGAAACCTAAATGGTTGAGTGGATACAAATGAGTTTCATATTCTATGGACTTAAAATGCAACAAGGTTAAAAGGAAGAGGCATAATCTAGGATATGGGCTAAAAGTAATATTATATATAGATATGGGTGAATCCACAATAAGAAGTTCCACTTTAGTGGGATGAACAAAAATGAAAAAAATTGCAAAATGAGAAATTGAGTTTACCATATGTTCGTGCGAACTTTATTTTTAATCATGTTTGCGCGAACATATTTTGTATGTTTGTGCGAACATATGTGATAAATATGTTTGCGCAAACATGATTTGCATGTTCGCATGAACATACGTTCATGCGAACATGGTAAATGTGTTCGTGTGAATGCCATGTTTGCACAAACATGCAAAATCACAAAAAATTTAACCTTTTTTTCATTTTTTTTTGGCACTTTTGACTGCCATAATTGCAGGAGAATGATCTCCTACTGTAAAATTTAAAATGTCAAAATGTGCTACTCGGAGAGGGATTTCCAATGACTATAATTTTATTACATAATTTAATCATTAAGACTTTCAAATATGAGTTTAACTCATTATAGGTTCATTACTGATTGAACATCAACCAACTTTGACACCTCAGGAAAATTAGTAAATTAGGTCAAATTTTTTTTGAAAAATATGGAAGAACTGGCTTATTGAGATACATTTATATTCAAAAAAAAAAAAATGGTTTATGATAAATTGACTTCAAATTATCTGTGTCAAATGGAACATATGTCTGAATTACGGTTCATGTCACTTCAAAACTTCATAAACTATACAATATTCAACCAAAATAAATCAAACCAAATGCATCCTATGGATATTGATGTTACAAATCTAATGTTAAAAGAATTACTTCATTATCATTTCTAGAAAAAAAAGTTATGTGTGTCAAATAGACTGTCACTTTTTAAAATGTTGAATTTTATTATGTACCACTTTTCGGAGGAGATAAAAAAAATTGACATAAATAATTTATTTTTTTTAGATTAAAAAACATAGTTACAAAGTAGGAACAAAGTACTCAAAATCACTAGTTTATGTCATCTTGAAATTATTTATAGTTTTGGAGATATAGTCACTTGAACATGATGTTTGTTGCAAAAATATTGATTTCAGTGTCAAAATTGGTCAAAAAGTGCAACCCATTATTGTGAGATCACCCATTATATATGTATGCATTCTTGTATTGTAGATTTATTTTTAACCAAAATTGGAAATGTGATACAATGACTAACCTGCAATACAAATTTCAATTCTAAAATGTAGGTATAAGGTGACTTGGAGAGTATGATGCAACCTAGCTTGCCATAAGCAATATAAGGTGCCTAAGGCCCAACAACTTGTATGAAAATTTATGTACATGTAATTTTTGTCTTTTTCTCCTAACTCTTTTTTGTAGTTACATCACCTCGCATCTTCACATAGAGAATGATAATTTTTCTTGAGATAAGACATTTTCCTTGAAAAAATCATTGTTTATAAATCAAACTTAAACTCAAATTGAAATTGTATAAAATAAATAATATGCTATTAGTAGAAGAGGTTTGATAATATCGCTAAGTGTTTAGTTTCTCTTCAAGATGCTTTAAAGTATTGTAAATATTTTCTTGACCTCAGATCTAGAATAGAAAGGTCATAGATGCCTTTATTTTCTTAGATTTTTCTCCTTGTCTTCCATCCATAATGTCAATATTTTCTTTTAGGTGGACTATTCATTTTAATACTTGATTACTTGTCCATGATTGCTTGATTCAAAAATTGGATCCCAAAATGCTTCCTCTCCAAATGATTCCAAGAAAAACCTAATGCAAATCTCTAATTCAAATCTAAGCTACATTCAAATGAAGCGAAAAAATTTCTAACATACAAGGCAACCTCTCCCTTGCCCTGTCTATTGCGAGGTGCCCAATTCTAACTATTCTGTAGTTAGAATTAAATCAGCAATCCTTAAAGATATGAAGAGACCCAAAATACACATGTACTCTTTGGAGGTCAAATATGGATACCCAAAATAACATAATCATGAAGATTCAGGAGATCGTTGTAATTGGTCAACCTACGCTGAAGGTGACCAACTAGTTTGTTGTCCTATAGCTATAGTAGTGTAATTTTGGAATGAGATATGAGAGTGGTCCCAAAGAAACTCAAACAACCAAACCTTTACCTTGGCTAGGACCAAAAAACAACTCTTTATCTGATTCAATTATTTATTGAAATTTTTAAAGAATGAATAAGTTTAGAGTAGAGATAATAGTCTTTAAATAAATCACTCAGTCTCTCAATCAATTCTAATTATGCTTAAACTTTCAAAAAAAAAAAGCACCAAATAATGACAAATGAATTGTGATCCTAGCGAGTTGGTGTCATTGGACACCCACAAAAATTATATATGATAGATTGGTGTTGCATGAGATTCAAATAACATCTATACAAAAGAAGATATTTTTTTTTGATGAATAGTCCTTTTCTATTAATAAAAATATACTAAGAATACAATTCACAAAAAAGAGGTCAAGGGATACAAGATCAACCTGCGAAAGAGTTCACACGGTCAAACCAGGACTTAAAAACATGACCTCAGCCAAAAATAGCAACTATTCATAAAAAAAAAACATAACAAGCATCCTCAAGTTGCCAAAGTAGTGCCAGCCAAGGGAGGAGGATCATCTTTGTCAGGAAAACTCCACACATTAGTGGGATTGTGGGGCAGCCTGGGAATAGACCAGCCATCATTAGTAGTAGTAGGATCCATGGCAGTCTCTACATCTTTAACCTCAGGCCATGGAGGAGAAATTTCCAAGGCTAGGCGAGGATACTTTCTAGAATGCACCCACTGAGGAATAGGAGGAGGAGCCAGGGACCAGCCAGAACCCCCACAGGGTGGGGAAGTAGAGCGGCACCTCCATCCACCATAACCACCACTAGGAGAGTGGTGATGAGCAGCCTAGGAGCATAGTGTGTGTGAGTGATAGCCTAAGGACTGGCATCGAGAATGGCGGCCACAAGGCTTCAAGACATCAGGAGGCACTCTAGCAATAGTGCAGGGAGCATTGTCCCAGTGATTTAACAACTCCTGTAGGTGGTCAACTTCTAGGGCAACCTTGTTAGCTTGCTGAAATTTCCCTTTACCAATTTTGCATGGTATTTCCAGCCCCAAATCAGATTTTTAATATCAAACAACCAATATTACAAAGATCTGCCAATTTTCCAATAAAACTCAAATCAGGTATGTCCAAATTAGTGCCAAAAAACTTCACAACTTCACAAATTATTAATAAATCTTAGAATGGAAATTTTTATAGATATTTCAGCAGCATAAAAGCCTACAAAATGACATTTCCAGATTTGTATAGCCTTTACACAAAAACTCACAAATGTAGGACAAAACTATGCTCAATCGGGCTCCCGAAATTAACACACAATGCCCGGAAACACCACAAAAACACTCATAAACTATCTCAAAAGTTTAATCACGACCCAATACATATATTTAGCTCTATTTTAACATCTTAAAGTCTGAAATATAGCAGCAACCCAAACTGATATGAAGCACTCAACTGAAAACACCAAACTCAAACTAAAAACAACCCCGAAAACCCACAAATCGGCACTATTCAGCACAAAGGAAAACTCTGTATGAGCATGCACATGGAATGGATTCAAACTCCTATACTTAGCCTTCCTAGAAACTTGCAAACTCCCATTCTTGGGTCTCCTTCTCCACAGGTTTGGCAGCCTCTGAAGAACAACAAGAAAATTAGCAAAAATCAAGTTCTGGAATGAGCCCAAAATGCCTCCAAACCCTTTTAAAAGAGGGCATAACCCTAACTCACGTCCAAGAGGGGTTAATAAAATATAATTTAATAATAATTTTTATTTATTAGTCCATTGGTTTCCAAAGATTAGCCCCTTTTTCTGAAACTTCACCTTTTTGGAGCCTGCTTGCCTTAGCAAAGTTTTTTTTTTAAAAAAATTATTTGAATAGGGGACATGACAAGTCCTCCCCTCCCAAATATTGCTTGTCCTCAAGAAATGAAGGTTGGAATTCTCAAGAATATGTGCTCCTTCCCAAGTTGCATCCTCTAGTGGTAATCCTTTCCATTTGACCAAATGCTCTATGACGCTCCTATTTCTCAACCTTTTCTCTCTTGTATCCAAAATATCTTCTGGTATCAAAACTAATTTCCCTTCATCATCAAGAGATGGTAATTCTGTAGATACTATGGTTTTCTGGCCTAGAACCTTCTTTAAGCAAGATATATGAAAAATATTATGTATTTGGCTGTTTGGTGGGAGCTCCAATTCATAAGCTACCTCTCCTACCTTCTTGATGATTTTATAAGGACCATAGAACCTTGGCTTGAGTTTCTTTGCCCCACTCCTCTTCAAGGTGCTTTGCTTATATGGATGCAACCTAACAAATACCAAATCTCCCACCTCAAAAGATCTTTCAATCCTTTTCCTATCAGAATATATCTTTTGTTGGTTCTGTGCATGTTGTAGATTATCCTTGAGGGACCTTATTATGTCTTGGCTTTACTTAATGAAATCACTTGCTGCGGGTACTCTGCTATCAGAAAGTATTAGATCAACAAAGGAAAGGGCATCATAACCATAAAGAGCACGAAAAGGATGCATACCAATCGATATGTGATGAGATGTATTGTAACAATACTCCCCTAGGTGTAACCATTTCACCCAAGCATGTTGTTGATTTGAAGCATAGTTCCTCAAATATCCCTCTATCCATTTATTAACTATCTTTGTTTGTCCATCTGTTTGAGGGTGATAGCTAGTACTGGGAGTGAGTTCAGTTCTTGCCAAATGAAAGAGCTCTTGCCAAAAAGAGTTGAGGAATCTACTGTCCTAGTCACTAACAATGTTTTTAGGCAAACCATGTAATCTAAAAATTTCCTTGAAGAACAATTTGGCCACTTGTGATGCCTTGAAATCAGATGTGATAGGAAAGAAATGTGCATACTTAGTTAGTCTATCTACCACCACATATATGCAATCCTTACCTTGAACCTTGGGTAACCCAGTGATGAAATCCATGGAAATACTTTCCCATTTTTGTTCAGGAATAGGAAGTGGCTGCAACAACCCTACAGGAAAATTTTGCTCACTCTTGCTTTGTTGGCATACCATACATTCCTTAATCTATTTAAGGACATCCTCCTTCATACCCTTCCATGAAAACCGCTCTCGAATTTTCCTGTATGTCTTGAAGTATCCCTGATGACCAGCTAAAGGTGTCATGAAAGGCCCTCAATATCCTCTCCTTAGTTTTTGACCCTGGCACTAAGAAGATCCTGTTCTTGTAATAAATCAATTCATCAACAACCTTGTACCTGTTATCATCCACTAACTTATCCAAAATCTTGGTGGCAAATGAATCTTTAGCATACTCTAAAATTATGGAGACTTTACAATCAGCAGAGATAGATGATAAGGAACACAAAGTGGGCTCTCTTGAGAGAGCATCAGCAACCACATTATTCTTTCCTTTCATGTATTCAATATCTAAATCATAAGCTTGCAATTTGCTTACCCATTTTTGTTGACGATCATTCAAATCCCTTTGGTTCAAGAAGAACTTGAGGCTATTATGGTCTGTCTTTACAATGAATCTCCCACATACCAAATATTATCTAAACTTATGAAGTGCATGCATGATTGCCAACATTTCCTTATCATAGATGGAGTAACCTTTCTCTGATTGATTTAATTTTCTACTCTCAAATGCTATTGGATGTCCTCTTTGAGTTAGGACAACCCCTATACCTTCTCCAGAAGCATCACATTCAATAACAAAAGGTAAAGAGAAATCTGGAATTGCAAGCAGAGGGCATGAACTCATTACCTCCTTAAGCTTATCAAATGTTTTTTGTGCCTCTTCTATCCAAAAAAAAGCTCCTTTCTTTTTCAAATCAGTCAAGGGGGCAGCAAGCTGAGAAAATCCCTTGGCAAATCTCCTATAGTAGCTACACAATCCAAAGAAACCTCTCAACTGTGTAAGATTAGTGGGTGGAAGCCAATCCAAAATTGCCTAAATTTTTTGTTGATCAACCTGTACTCCTTTAGAGCTTATAATATGTCCCAAATATAGTATCTCTATCAAACCAAACTCACATTTAGATAGCTTAGCATAGAAGGATTGCTGCTCCAAGATTCCCAAAACAGTGTCTATGTGTTTTAGATGCTCTTCCCATGTTTTACTGTATATCAAGATATCATCAAAAAATACCAAAACAAATTTTTGAAGATGCTGACTGAATACCTTATTCATGCAAGATTGGAATGTTGCAGGTGCATTAGTGAGTCCGAATGGCATAACAAGAAATTCAAAGTGCCCATAGTGACATCTGAAAGCAGTCTTTTCCACATCTTCACTCCTCATTCGGATTTGATGATAGCCTGATCTTAAGTCAATTTTTGAGAAGTATACAACACCATGTAACTCATCAATGAGTTCATCTATGCATGGTATGGGATACCTATTTTTTATGGTCTTCTTGTTTAGAGCCCTGTATTCTATACACATTCTCATTGTACCATCCTTTTTCTTGACAAGTACCATAGATGATGCAAATGGACTAGAGCTAGGCCTTATGAATCCCATGTCCAGGAGTTCTTTAATAGTTTTTTCAATTTCTTCCTTATAACTTCTTGGATGGTGGTATGGGGTTGTTATAACTGGTTTGACACCCTGTTCTAACTCTATAACATGCTCAAAACCTCTATCTGGTGGTAATCCTGGAGGTAAATAATTGAAAACTATACTATTCTTATCAAGAATATTTTGAATTTCAAAATGGAAATTACCTTGATTCTTTGGAGAGCTTGTTGGTTGGATTATGACTCCTGCTGCCCATGTTACTTGTCCTCTTCGAAAAGTCCTCTCCATCCTCTTTGCAGAGACCGCCTTAGGTGCTCCATTCGATAACCCTCTCAATATGACTTCTTTCCCATTGGAATGAAATTTAAACTCCATAGTTTGATGGTTCATGTAATAGCCTCCAATAGAGTTCAACCATTGAACACCCAATACAAGATCTGTCTCCCCAATACCAACCACATAGAAGTCATCACATAACTCATAATCTCCTAAAGTCATCTTGAGTTGTTTCACCACCCGTGTGCAAGGCATAGTGAATCCATCAGCTACAGTAACATTGAATCCCTCAAAATCTTCTGCTTTAAGCCCTCTTTTCATGACAAATCCCTCATCAATAAAATTGTGAGTTGCCCCACTATCAAGAAGAACAGTCAACCTTTTCCCTGCTAGTACCCCTCGAATTCGAAAGGGATGGTATCTTGGGACTCCTGATAATGCTACTAAAGTGCCATCCTTGCTGATTTCTTTTACTTTCTCTTCTTCTAACTCCACCTTAGTATCATGAAATTCCTCATGCTCATCTGAATTAGATTCTAAAGCAACTTCAATATAGTGCACTTGACCTTTCCCCAAACATCTGTGTCCTGGAACCCATGGTTCTCTACAAGTAAAACAAAGCTTTTTCCTTCGTAATTCACTCCTAGTCTCTTCATCTACCTTCTTTCTTACATCTTTTGGTGGTAGTGTTGGGAAAGTCTTTTTCTGAAAATTTCCCTTATGTTGCCAAAGATTTGGGGGTTTTTGATTAGTGATTGATTTCATAGGCATGCAAGTTTCAAGTTGCAAGCTTCTTTTGATAGCTTCCTGTAAGGTTGAGGGTGAGAAAGCCTTAACCAAACCCTTAACAAAATCTTCTAAACCATCAAGAAAAAGATAAACAATCCTCTTTTCACTCATATCAGGTACCATAACAGCCACTTTTTGAAATTCTTCTATATACTCATTAACTGATTTGGTTTGCTTCAACTTTGACAATTCTTTAAAGTACTCTTCATCATCCTTGAGGTCAAATCTATCTATCACTCTTTGACTGAAATTTTCAAATGTAGTTACCTGATCGTGACCTTGAGTAGTCATTCCATGATACCACCAATCATAGGCTGCATTTTCCAAGTGTAGACTTGCAAATTGAACAACATCACTCTCTTTCATGGGGTTAAGTGTGAAGAAAGTTTGTAATTTTTGTAGCCATAGTCTAGCTGAAATTTTATTTGTTCCATCAAAAGTAGGTGCTGTAAACTTGCTTATTTTATTTTTGAGCTCTCTTCCACTTGTGTCACACTCCTTCCTGTTCTCTTTCTTGGCCATCAAAGTGTTCATTATATCCTCATATTCTCTAAAAAGAACTGAACTATGAAAGTCATCATCTAAGCCATTATAAGTAGCTCTTAATGTAATCAAGTTACCTGTAACCTCTTCCACTGGATTAATGGTTGGATTTGGTACTGGTGGCTCATCTGCAGGCAAGAAAATAGTTTTGGTTGATTTAGATGGTGTGGATCTCCCATTTCTTGGCTCCTCTAAAGTGCTCCCTTTCTCATAAATAGATGCAACTCCTTGTAATTTTTCTGTCAATATTTGCAGAGCCTCTCTAGTTTTCGCCAAACCATCCACTGTTTTCTTCTAAGTATTTTGGATGTCTTGGAAGAATTTCTTTGCCATCTCATCTCGATTAGCCATACTTTTTTCTTCCTTGGATTTTGTACTTTTGCTTTCAACTGGGGATTTGATCAAAATTTCTTTATTCTTTTCTCGCTGCAAATATCTTTTTTCTCTTTCACTTAGTTGCATGCGATCATAAATTTTGACATGCAACTAATTAGAAGCAACATGCAACCATAAAATATGACATGCAAGATCTGGGTAGTTTTCAAAACTGACATGCAAGATCTGGGTAGTTATTAAAACTGACATGCAACTTCTACAAACCCTCAGGCTGGCAAGATCATGGCTCTGATATCGCTGAAATGTCCCTTTACTGATTTTGCATGGTATTTCCAGCCCCAAATCATATTTTTAATATCAAACAACCAATATTACAAAGATCTGCCAATTTTCCAATAAAACCCAAATCGGGTATGTCCAAATTAGTGCCAAAAAAGTTCACAACTTCACAAATTATTAATAAATCTGAGAATGGACATTTTTACAGATATTTTAGTAGCATAATAGCCTACAAAATGTAAATTCTAGATTTGTATAGCCTTTACACAACAGCTCACAAATGTAGGACAAAACTATGCTCAATCAGGCTCCTGAAATTAACACACAATGTCCGAAAACACCACAAAAACACTCATAAAATATCTCAGAAGTTTAATCATGACCCAATACATATATTCAGCTCTATTTTAACATCTTAAAGTCTGAAATACAACAACAACCCAAACTGATATGAAACACTCAACTGAAAACACCAAACTCAAACCAAAAACAACCCCGAAAACCCACAAATTGACACTATTCAGCACAAAGGAAAACTCTGTATGAGCATGCACATGTAATGGCTTAAAAATCCCATCCTTAGCCTTCCTAGAAACCTGAAAACTCCCATTCTTGGGTCTCCTTCTCCACAGGTTTGGCAGCCTCTGAAGAACAACAAGAAAATTAGCAAAAATCAAGTTCTGGAATGAGCCCAAAATGCCTCCAAACCCCTTTAAAAGAGGGCATAACCCTAACTCATGTCCAAGAGGGGTTAATAAAATATAATTTAATAATAATTTTTATTTATTAGTCCATTGGTTTCCAAAGATTAGCCCCTTTTTCCGAAACTTCACCTTTTTGGAGCCTGCTTGCCTTAGCAAAGTTTTTTTTTTTTTAAATTATTTGAATAGGGGACATGACACTTGCACATGGATATGCATAATAACATTGTTACAAATGCATGCCTTAGTGTATATAGCAATGTTAACATCTAAAAAAATGTTAGTGAATAGAACAACATTCCTATCTTTCCACATAGAAAACACAATTTCTATCTTGAAGGTATTCCAAATCTAGGTGAAATTCTGAGGAATTATGGGGGAATCACCTAGCTAGATCATGTGCCTTGAAAATGGGTCAAGCCTAAAAGGCTTGAAAAAATCATGAATCCAGTGCCAATAATTTTGAGCATGCTTACAAAACTAGAATATATGCAAAAAGGACTCTGGTTAATCACATAAAGGGCATCTGGGATCAAGAACCCCAATGTGCTTGAGCTGAGGCCCTAGGGGAAGACCTTGGAAGGAAACACACCAAGAAAAGTGGGCAATCTTGGGTGCTATAGTAGCACTCCAAATGGTGTCAAAACATTTTCTCCATTGAGAAAGCAAAGATTGCAAATGCCAGCGCTAGTTAAACATGTCCACCATTAGAAGATGGGGTGAAAGCCATCTGTAGCCCATATTGGGCTTGTAATAGGAAAATGGAGTGGCATGATACCACTTCCAATCATGCCACCAAGGATGAAAAACTTGAATCCCTACTTTATGAACTAAGTGCACAGGGATGAAAGACTGCAAGAGGTCAAAAGTCAGTTGATCTGTATGGACAAGGCGGTACTAGACTTGCAAATCTTCCCATGACCTAAAACTCATGGTGAATCTTGAGAAGAGATCCTTAGGAGTTCGAATGCCATGTTTGAAAAAATGTAGAGCACTGGCACCTTGAGTCTTGGCAAGAGTTGTACCCTAAACAACAAATAGGGGAGACCACCAAATGTTTTGTTGATTCAAGGAAAGCCCATTGCAAAACTCATCTCCAGCCCAACAAAGCCAAGGCTTAATAGCTTCCCATGCTTTCCAGATGCTTTTAATAATAAATGATCCATGTATGGCCATAGGTTCATGCATGATGAGAAGGGTTTGAAAACCAATCCCCTTCCACACAGGCCTGTTTTGATGAATGATACTCAATGAATTTATCTAGATCTATGTTTGACTTACAAAGCTAAACAACCTCTAGGAAATATTTGAGAAAATAACATGACCTTCCAAAGAACTCATTACATGCTTTAGAGGCAAGAATTTTGGAATTTTCATTTATTTTGGTCACTATAGATTAGTTAAACAAAGCAAAAGAATTGGCATACAAAATAATTCTATTTAGGTACAATGGGAGGATTTGAGGAGAAGGAATGCTTTATGGTTAAGATGAAAAATACTCATGTAGATATAGAAACAAAAACTAAGAGCCCAACCAAAAAATATTAAAATAATATGATTAGGGTAGTACGATCTAATAAGAGGGAAGAAGTACATTGATTTTGTTGATATTGTGAAGGCCAACAGTCACACCTTTCTTCCCTCCAATATGCTAGCCTCTTGGTCTCTAGAGACTTTTCATATGTAATATCATTGGAGCCTTTTTATATGCTGCTCCTACTCATTTTGTAATCATCTTTTTACATATTACTCCAATACTCTGCAGTCTGGACATAGCCACTATTGTGGTGAACCAGGATAAATTTGGTGTTGCATATTGTCAAATTGCATCTATTTTATTTCTCTATTTAAATCCTTTCAATTACTATCAGAGCATGAGGTGTGCAGATTGGGAAATTGGTGTTGAATTTTTATGACAAGATGAAGGATATGAAAATAGAGAAATTTATTGGCTAGAATTACAGCCTATGGAAAGTGCAGATGTGTTCCTTATTGATTAAGCAAGACTTAGATCTTGCAATTGAAGGAAAGTCTAAGAAACCATCTACAATGTCTAATGAAGATTGGGAAAAGATGGATGAGAAGGTGATGGCATCCATTTTTCTCTTCCTAGTGAAAAACATCTTGTTCAATTTCTCAAACGAGAAGTCAATGAAAGAAGTTTGGGACAAACTTCAGAATATGTATCAAACGACATCGGTTGAGAACAAAATCTTCATTATGAAGAAACTCTACAAACTAAAAATGAAGGAAGGGATTGTGATGTCAAATAATATAAATGATTTGAATACCCTATTATGTCAAGCAAGCTTAGTTGTTATGACTCAAGATGACAAAGCTCAAGCCATCATCTTGTTATGTTCTTTACCTAATAGTTGGGATCCCATAGTTACAATTGTAAGTACTTCAAACTCTATGAAGTCAAAGCTAGCCTACGAAAAAGTTGTTGCTACTTTATTAAGTGAAGACATGAGAAGGAGTAATAAAGAATCCTCATCTAGTGATGTTCTCACCATGGTTAGCACTGAGCGAAGGGGAAGAAGCCATCATAGAGGTAATAACCATAACAATCAAAGGAAATAGAAATCACCCAATCATTCAAGGTCAAGAGGTAGGAATGGAGAATGTTGGTTTTGTGGTAAGCTCGACCACACAAAGAGAAATTGTTAAGTTTACAAGAAAGCACAAGAAAATGTGAGAAAAATTGAAGCAAATAAAACCTATGAGAAAGATGAAAGTGCTCTAGTTCTTTCTACAAGTTAGTCAAAATTAGATTCTTGGGTGATAGATTCCAAAGCTTCCTTCCATGTCACTTCATGTATAGATTGTTTCACAAATTACCATGAAGGCCAATTTAGAGAGGTATTTCTTGGAGACAACAAATCCTATGAAATAGTTGGCAAAAGTAACATTTTGTTACAATTGGAAGATGGAGGGCAATGGTTGTTTAAATATGTTTGCCATGTTCCCAAATTCAAGTGAAATCTAATTTCCATCAGTCAACTCTTTGCAGAAGGATATTATCCATTCTTATATCCAGATACTTGGAAAGTTACCAAGGGTTCAAGAATCATTTCCAAAGGAAACAAATCTGGTAATTTTTATCTTCTTGAGAAGCCTATTGAAATAGGGGCTACTATGACAGTCATGGGTAGTGATGCAACATTTTGGCATCAAAGATTAGGCCACATGAGCAAAAAGGGCCTTGAGGTAATGCTCAAAAGGGATCAACTACCAGGTCTCCAATCAACAAATTTGGAATTTTGTGAACATTTCCTTTATGAAAAGAAAAAGTAGGTCAGCTTCTTGAAAGATGGACATAATCTCAAGGAAAAATCATTGGAACTTGTACATCAGATGTCTTTGGTCTGGTTGAGGTAAGCTCTTTAGGAGGTGCAAAAAATTTTGTTACTTTCCTTGATGATTGTACTAGGAAAGTATGGATATATATATATGATGGAAAATAAGTCTAAATTTTTTTCTAAGTTTAAAGTTTTCAAAGCTCTTGTTGAAAACCAAAGGGACCATAAGATCAAATGTTTAAAAATAGATAATGGAGGTGAGTTTTGTTCACTAGAGTTTCAAAATTTTTGTGTAGATAATGGTATTCATAGGGTGAAAGTTGTACCCTACACCCCTCAAGAAAATGGGGCAGCGAAAAGACTCAACAGGACAATAATGGAGAAAGCTTGATGTATGCTCTCAAATGTAGGACTAGGAAAATAATTCTAGGCTAAGGCATGTAATACAGCCATATGTCTCATTAATCAGAGTCCTTCTTAAAGGTTGAACTTTGGAATTTTTGAAGAGGAATGGCAAGGTAGAAGAATTTCATACTCTCATCTTAAAGTTTTTGGTTGTCAGGCTTTCGCGTATGTGCCCAAAGAAAAGAGAAGCAAGCTGGATCCTAAATCTGAGCCTTGCATATTCATTGGATATGGAGAGGATCAATTTGGCTTTAGGCTCTAGAGTTTAACTAAAAAGAAGATCATTAGGAGTAGAGATGTCATTTTTAATGAGAAGGTATTTCCTCATTCTAAAGATGAGACTCCTAATAGAGAATTCATTCCTTTACTCTATATGATGAGTAATGGCACACAGTATTAGCATGGCAATACCCAGTTGCTATATCCCACAAATAATCTCTCTCCTACATCAGTTCTTGCTCTTGCCCCTATCTCTTCCTCAGAGGATACATGGCATACTTAGGCAGAAGATTTTGTCTTCAACTCAGGAAGTGATGACAATGAAAGTGTAAACTCAGAATGGTTCACTAACATAAATAAATCAAATGCTCAACCTACATATTCACATCCTCAAATTTGTGAAATAGAACACTTTCACTACCAAGGTAATTGCCAAGGAATAAGACACAATGGCATAGACAAAGATTCTCAGCAATATAGATCAAGTTTTGACAGGTTACCAAGCACACTCTCTCCTAATAGGTTCTCCAATCTCCAAGGCCCGCACTTTGTTTCAAATGATCACAATAACTCTATGCAATATGAGACAGTGGGTATGGATGTCAATAGACATCTACAGTCAACAAAACATGGCAATAAAGATGCAGGTGAACATACATGGCATAGTGAGGACAATGAAGACTTTGTCTTTGAGGGAAGACAACTTCATCTTGAACATGTCAATCTACAAGGTGCAAGGAATACACAAGGTATACATATTGACTCGCAGGGAAATCATATTAATGTGCTGGGTACTTATGGTGAACATGTGTCACCCTTTCTCTTTCAACATGGTGGGAGCACAGACTGCGGTGGGAACACAGACCATCATCTTGGTAATCCATGTGAGCAGACTCACATAGAGAGAGTAGTTTCACAACAATTTTATGGTAGTCAAAGTCTCTTTAACCATGAAGGTAATATGCCATGTAATCAGTAGATATTTACTAAAGTCAATTTGTATGAAAGTATCAAAGCAACACACCCAACTAATCCGTAGGATAAGAATGGTATTCGGCATACATAGGTAACAAAAATCAATTTGTAGGGTAGAGAATTCCATCTGCAGGTTGTTAGAGTTGTTTCATATGGTCCAGCTGATCTGTAGGTGGTCAAAACTCCCCTTAATGATTCCTCTTATCCCTATCATCGCAGGTCTAAGATTAACATGGATGCTAGAGAAGTCAGACACAATCATGAGTGTGCTGAAATAGAGAGGCAGGGAACTATAAAATCTAATCACATCAGTAAAGAGGGAGTTAAAAAATTGAATGGGAAAACCTCTATCTCTGATTCTCCATTTGAATTAATTCAAGCTCCAATAGAGAATGTTGAAACTCTTTTAAGAAGATCCAATAGAGAAAGGAGAATTCTGGTTAAATTTTTAGACTATGACTTGTTATTTGCTGAAGAGGTAGATCCTTCAACTTTGATTTCTATATTCTCTGAACCCACCACTTATAAAGCTGCACTTAAAGATGTAAATAGTGAAAAATGGTAAGTTGTGATGCATGAAGAAATAGATTCTTTACTCAAGAATTGAACTTAGGATTTGGTCTCTCTTCTGCCAAATCAAAAACCACTCAAAAACAAGTGGGTATATTGTGTGAAAGAGGAAGTGAAAGGCAACAAACACTTCAAATCCAAATTGGTGGTAAAGGAATTTGATCAAGAAAAAGGGATAGATTTCGATGAAATCTTCTCATCTGTTATCAAGATGACAACTATCTAAACCATTCTCATATTAGCAGCAGCATATGATCTTGAGTTAGAACAACTTGATGTGAAAACTGCACTCCTACATGGTGATGTAGAAGAGGAGCTGTACATATAGTAGCCTCAAGGGTTCATAAAGAAGGGACATGAACATCTTTATTGTAGATTAAATCAAAGCTTTTATGGCCTCAAATAAGCCCCAAGACAATGGTATGTAAAATTTGATTGCTTCATGGCTGAGCATAATTTCACAAGATGTGAATCAGATCCATGTGTCTACTTCAAGAAACTTCCAAGTGGTGAGTTTGTCATCCTTCTTCTCTATGTTGATGACATGTTAGTAGTTGGCACAAAAAAAAGAATAGTTAATGAGTTGAAGCAAAAATTGGCAAGCAAATTTGCAATGAAAGACTTAGGGGTGGCCAAAAAGATTCTTGGCTTGACAATCACAAGGGATAGGAAAAAGAGGGAAATCAATTTGTCTTAGAAACAATACATTGACAAATTTGTTGAAAGATTTGGCATGGCTAATGCAAAAGTAACTCCTATTCCTCTTGCTGGTCACTTTTGATTAAGTTTTGAATTATGTCAAAAACACAAGAAGAAAAATAATTTATGGAGAAAATTTCCTACAAATCACCAATTGGTAGCATTATGTATGCTATGGTTTCTACTTGCCCTGAAATTGCTCATGTGGTGGGAGTTGTGAGCAGGTTCATGAGCAATCCCAAAAAAGCTCATTGGGAAGCCATCAAATGGATACTAAGGTATCTAAAAGGTACTTTAGATTATGTCTTATGTTTTGGTAGAAACAAAGTTCAACTACAAGGTTACACTGATTCTGATCTTGTCAGAGACTTGGATAAACGAAGGTCTACCACTAGTTATACCTTCACATTTTCTAGAGCTACAATTAGTTGGGCTTCATAGTTGCAACATTGCATTGCTCTTTCTTTAGCTGAGGTTGAATACTTAGCTCTTTCTGAAGGTGCAAGGGAAATGATTTGGCTTGAGTGGTTACTTGGTGACTTGAAAGTTCATCAAAGTGAATACAATTTGTTTTGTGATAGCTGTAGTGAGATATTCATGGCATATAATCACTCATCACAATGTCACTCCAAGCATGTTGACGCTCATGCTCACTTTGTTCATCATGCAGTCGAAGAGGGCAAGCTGAAAGTTGTCCAGATTGACACCAAGATCAATCCAGCTGATATATTCATGAAGGTTGTCGCTAAAGAGAAGTTTGAATGTGCTAGAACTTCTCTTGGGCTTGTGAAGAAAATATAGATCATTCGTTGAGAAAGGTATTGGGTGATCAGTTGCAGAATTGGTTGTCCTTCAGGTGGGAGTTTGTTGATATTATGAAGGCCAATAGTCACACCTTTCTTCCCTCCAATATGCTAGTCTCTTGGTTTCTAGAGACTTTTCATATGTAATATCATTGGAGCCTTTTTATATGTTGCTCCTACTCATTTTTTAATCACCTTTTGACATATTAATCTAATAGTCAGTAGTTTGGACATAGCAACTATTTTGGTGAACCAAGATAAATCTAGTGTTGCATATTTTTGAATTGCATGTATTTTATTTCTCTATTTAAATCCTTTCAATTAGTATCAGAGCACAAGGTGTGTAGATTGGGAAATCGATGTTGAATTATTCCGAAGAGATGGAGGATATGAAAATAGAGAAATTCATAGGCAAGAATTGTAGCTTGTGGAAAGTGCAAATGTGCTCCTTGCTAGTTAAGCAAGACTTAGCTCTTGCAATCGAAGGAAAGTCTAACAAACCATCTACAATGTCTAGTGAAGATTGGGAAAAGATGGATGAGAAGGCGATGGCATTCATTTTTCTCTCACTATTGAAAAATGTCTCGTTTGCATATCTACTATTTATTTCCTTATAAGAAAGTATTGGAGTTTCACCATCAATTCTCGACACAATCTTTGCTAAAGAAAACTTGCAATTGCTCCTTCTATCCAACTTCATTAGTAATTACATACAACAAGATTGTCACAATAGTTATACAAAGTTAACTTCGGCCTCATAATCCTCTCTCTACTATGAAAATAACTCACTTAATGTGCACAAAAATGTTGTGTCAAGGAACTCTTTTCCTCTCAATTATTTCTATGAAATATCTTCCTCTAGAAATCTCTTCCTTTTGATGTTTGAAACTCTCTTCCCCTCACTTTCATTTTCCACTACCAATATACCACACATGGTTGGAAACTAAACTCGAGAGACAAGAAATGAGTAAAAAATTATTTTCAAACTGTGTTACAAATTTGCCCACTTTTGCAATACCTGTATGTTGGAAAATGCCCTTTTTGTTCTTACTTGAGCACTGACTAGCATAATGATCTGATTGATGATTTTTTTTTCATCCTTCTCAGATCTTTCTTATGCCCACTCTTAGAAGAAGAAACATTTTTTTTCCCTTTATTAGACTTCTTCTTAGCCTCTCTAGAAAGAAAAATATTTTCTTTGTCTTCAACATTCTTTGTCTAGTCTCTTCAATGAGCACCTTGATGGATTTATTCTTGAATGAAACCATCCCAAGGTCTTGCCCAATTAGGTAGTTGATCATTTTTTACCACATTGTTGACAAAAAATTCCCAATGCTTTGAAAGACCATTCATGGCTAAAGACACCAACTCATGTTCACCAATCATCTCTCCAGCAATAGAAAACTAATCTCTAGCTTGTGTCATCTTGGACAAATAAGAGGTCACACTCTCACCTCTGGAAATCTTGGTATTATACAATTTGTACATGAGCATCATCTTATGATTTTGGTAGTCGCTCTGATAAAGTCTTGTAATTTTATTCCACATCTCCTTAGTAGTGACTTCCTCCAATAGATGAAGAATTAAATGATCTCTTACTCTATCAAGAATGATTCTTTGACCTTTGGCTTGCTTGACTTCATGCAAACCCAAATCAATATGACCATTCTTAGGTGGTGTCACTAATGTACCAACATAGATCCACAACCAATCCTCCTTGAGAACATATATAATTCAAACCTTCCACTATAAGAAGTTATATGCACCTTCAAGTCTATCTGTGTATTGAACATTGGTTGCCATAGCCACAAGAAAATAAGAAGCTCAAAAAGATCTATTTTTTATTCTTCTAAATTTTTTGTTACAAATCTTGACTCTATAATCAAAGTTTAAAACTTAGATACCATGTTAAATTATTCATAGCTTGGATACCATGTTAATTCTCATAACCTAAGTATAGATTAATTGCATAATAAATTCATAGTAAGAAACTTTATTTGATTTATAATAATTAATACCCTAGGTTTATTAATTGAAACTAAATAACAAAAGCCAATTACACATAGACAATAACACATATATACCCAAGAAACTAGTGTTTCAGAAAAACCTACAACTATTGGATTTTCTATTTAGCCTAACATCAAACTTATTCTTCTTGAATACAATAGAATTCAATCCTAGTCAAGTTTTCTACTACAATATTACATATATAGAGGCCAACTAATTTACTTAGCTTGCTAGAAAATATACTTTCCTTTCTTTTTGTGGCTTTAGATCATATATAAAATAACTTCTTGCATTTCTCAAACTCACAAACTTAGATATATTGTTTTAAAGAATGAAAATAAAGATGTTGCTAACTATATAACTCAATTTTCTTTAAAGAAACTCCATGCCACCTTCCAAGCTAAAAAATAAAAAAATAACATTTGAAATGAATAAACCAGTGATTAAACCAAATGAGAGGCATTTACAAGTTACATCTTTTAATTTTTGTATCGAAAGTGAAAATAGATGGATTGATGGGAGTAGCTCTTAGGTTGTGAATGAGGCAAGACTAGCATGCCAGATCCTAGATGGAGAATCATCATGCATGGCAACACAAGTCTATATCTATTTGTTTGTGAAGGAGGGGGGCTAGGATGCTAGATTTGAGATGGAGATGAGATAGGTTGTCAAGCCTCTCTCTCTCTCTCTCTCTCTCTCTCTCTCTCTCTCTCTCCACACACACACACACACATGTGTTTCAATATGATCTTCACTATATGATGATTCATCCATGGTACAATATTCCATGTTTTAGATCATAATGTAGTCCAAAAATTGGAAAGTATATCTTATTCTTGAAAAAAGTTAGATTCACAAGTGGTTGGGGATGAAAATGAGGCAATTCCTATATGAATTTGTTATAGTAGTCAACTTTCTAATAAATTGTGAAAAGATGAAATGTAAACTACACACAAGCTCATTAATGGAAAATTCTTCAAAGTAAGACATCTCAATAAACTTTAACAATGACCTTTATTATTTTTTGTCTCTTTAAGCACTCTATTATCGTATGAATCATAGAATGTGATCTAAAATATTGATAAATATAACAAGTACACAATTTGACTCTAAAATTATCGCAATAATTACCTTTTCTTTTCTTTTTATGTAATTTTGATTTTCAAATCCAATAGAAAATTGAAGTTGATGTAAAATAAATTATAACAAAAAATATTACAAATCAAGAAATGTTATTCAAGAAACATTCAGCTAGTTAGAAAGATCAAAGAATATTAAGCGAAACTCATGTCACTAGTTCTTAGTTATTACACTTATTATCTATGGCTCATTCATATTAAAAAATCATTTTGGTGACTTTGGAAAATAATCCTCCATTTTTGTGTGATGAATTGTTTCCATTGAAACTCTATTCACATTTCTCCTAAAGACTCAATAATAGTTAAATTTATCCAAATGTTACAAATGCATGATCTGACTTACAACATATGCTTACTGAAAGCCTCTACAAAATGATTTTACACAAAATTGCCAAGAATATTCTCCCCTCATAGAAGCTACTAGTTCACTAGGACATAAGCACATCAATAGTGATCAAAGGGTATATTAAGATTAGTATTAAGTAATATGAAGTTGTTCAAGATGTACCAATAGATCTCTTTACTCTTGGGTTAGTGACATCATAAATAGGAATTGGTTTTGTTGCAATTTTAGATATTGGATATATATTTAGTTAATTCTATTTATATAAAAGGGTGAAAAGGATTAGAACAATATAAAATTTATTTATGTTTAATTCAAATGAGGGATTGAACTATCTAAATTTGTAGAAACATATATTAGGTAAATAAGAATCAATCTCTTGATCAACATCAACTAAAAATTCACAACTTAAAAGATGTGATGCATCAAGTTATATCACACTTGGAAATATATATATATATATATATATATATATATATATATATATATATATATATATACCAATTTTCAACAATTACTTTAATAAAGATTTTAACAAAGTTTACCTTATTTAAATGATTTCTAAAAATACATGTTCTTTAAATATTTTGAGAATGACGTTTCTTGATTTTTATGGCTTATTGTATACACAAGACTTTATCTATATTTTCAATCAATATCCATATTTTCAATCAATGATATTAGAAAAGTAGAAAATGTTAGATATTCATATGAAATCATTATATTATAATAAACATAATATCATATTATATATATTTAAAAAATTGACCATGTTAATAAAGATAAAAATAAAACAACTTACAATATATTCCTAATCTATTAAAGAAAAAAATGTTACTTTGATTAAAAATAAAATAAATAACTTTATTTCAATTCGAACTCAATTATTCTTAGTGCTAAAACATGATAGAAGAATATAAAAAATTTCTCTAGACCATGATCTCTACATTTATGAAGTTGAGAAATAAATATTCTATATTTCTAACAGTTTAAAATTTAAAATTAACTTTAAATATTCGAATTCATTTCTACTTCTTACAATTTTTAAGAGCTAAAAAAGTATCTTTAACACTCACATATCTTAAATCGCCAATTGGAATCGCTTCACTAGCAATTTTGAACTTTAGTTGAAATGTTAAAAAACTACTAAAACAACTATTGTGGTGGCCTTTATGCAGAGGTAATTACATTTGACATTAGCTCTCAAAGTGGTACCAAGAAAAATATAATAGCCATGCCATACCTCAGGAGGAAATCTTGATGCAATGTGGCAAACACAAAGGACTGAAAGTCTCTAATTTTGAAGGTCGATAGTGAAAAGAAAGAAAAACAATCTTTAACTGATGCCAACTATTTATTTGAAAGACTAAAGGGGGAATAATCTCGGTTTAAGGTCTTTCTACATTCAAAAAATAGTCGAAAAGATCAGCGATTCAAATGATTTTTAATTTTTTTAATACATTTGTACAGGATCGGTAAATGTATTACAATGCCAAGCAGTTGGCTCAACACGAAATCGACAAAAAGTATATACAATTAGTTTACAATTAGATTTACTAAGCATTGGTATAACAAAGTGTTGAAGAATGAATATCAGTATATACAATTAGTATGCAATGAGATTAACTAAGCATTGGAATAAGAGAACATTAACAGAATGTTGAAGAAAGGAAATCAGTGAGTTCATCCAGCTCTGATGAACTCAGGTCCTTCTTTTGCAGCATAGATGTCAGATACTGGAAAGTAGCTTCCTCACAAGGAATGATGAGTCCCATGTGATGATCAAATCCATACTCTTGCTCTGCCTTATCTAGCAATGCCCGGAACACACTATGATTCAAATACTCAGTGGGAATTATAAATCTAGATCGATCACTACCAACATAAACTGCACAGTGCCCCTTTGGGACATCTAATGGGAGTGCACCACATGATCTACCAATAAACTGATCTCCAAAGCTGAAATATCTTCTTCTCTTGAATGGAGAAAGAGAACTCACAACTACCTTATGCGAATTGGCAAACCTATACAGAGATCTGATTATCCTAGCCATTGCAGAATAGTTAAACGAAGGATAACAAATGGAGATTCGAAATAATGCTAACATCCCAGATAACAATGAGAAGGTTTTAGGAGAAAGAATGCTTTGCGGCTAAGATAAAGAATACGTGTGTGTGTGTATAGCAACCAAAAGTCAGAAACCCAAAGGCGATGAAACATGAAAAGAATATTGGAACCAACTTCTAATATTCATCAAATAGTGGCGCAAGACATCCGTAAAGAATTTTGTACATAATGGTAGCAGGGGCATGTGCCTCCTTGTTACGTGTGGGGTCACTTGCAAACAAATGGTCGTTCATTGTCTCTCCACCATAAAACGTAGAGCTTTTACTTAAAATGGAATCAAACACATGACGTGTTTCCTTAGGCCCCGTTTGGTTACGAGAAGAACGGGCGTGGAATAGGGTTTTCAGAGTCAAAATCAGGTTATGGAGGAAAAACATGGCGTTTGGTTCACCAAATGCAGAACCTGGTCTCGGTTTTCGTCTGCCAATTTTGTTTAAAAATTGGAAGAAATAACTTCCAGGAAATAGGTGGAAGTTGAAATGAAAACTAGGTTTTGGGTTTTTATGAATGCGTTTGAATAAATTGTCGGGTCCGCGGAATTCGCCTTAGGTTTATGGAATAACAAATTGGGATGTTGTGTTGTTTTTGGAAGACGAAGGATTTTCATGCTCTGTTGTGCGAAGGCGAGGGTTTCGGGTTTGTTGGGTTTCTTGGGCTGTGGTCGTGGCGTTTGTTGCACTGTGGCCATTTGCTGGATTTGTTGGGTTCCTTGTGGCCGTGGCATTTTCTACTGTTTCTCTGCTTTGAATGGCGGCGACGGTTTTAAACGGTTCTCTTCTCCCACCCACCTTTGCATACTGGATTTTTTTTGGGGGTTTTGTTGTTCATTCAAACGTAATAGTTTGTTGCAGGTCTGGTTAGAAAAATAGCTAAAATATATGCTCAGGAATGAGTTCCAGTATGTTTAACTCTGATTACTTGTATGTATCATAGTTAAAGTTTTAATTTTTTGTACTCATAGCAATGAAATTTACAAGTATATCAATAGTTTTTATCTATACATAGCTGACCTATACATAGTTTATCATGATTCTATTTCTATCTGCTATCTGCTTAGCAATTTAGTCAATATATGTGGTAACTATTTTTTTCAAATCTGTTTTTAAAATAGTCAATATGTGCTCACTAATAAATTCGAGTATAGTGCTGTGAGAGATCAATACCAGTGAAATGAACAATTAAACTTTGTAACAGTTTTTGGCTGTTTGTTTCAAATTTGTTTAGCAAAACAGTCAATATGTGCTCACTAATAAATTCAAGTATAGTGCTGTGAGAGATCAATACCAGTGAAATGAACAACCAAACTTTGTAACAGTTTCTTGCCTGTAATGAGTTCTAGTATACTGCTGTGAGAGATGAATGCAATACCATTAAATAGAGCCAAGTCATAAACTTGTGCTCACTAATAAATTTCAGTATAGTGCTGTGAGAGATCAATACCAGTGAAATTAATAACTAAACTTTCTAAACGTTTCTTACCAGTAATGAGTTCTAGTATACTACTGTGAGAGATGAATGCAATACCATTAAATAGAGCCAAGTCATAAACTATGTATGGATCAACTATGTATAGATCAATGTCAATCATGACTTTTATCTATACATAATCAATATGTGCTCAATCTGTGCTTAATAATGAATTCCAGTATGTGCTCATGTGATTACCTGTATATATCATAGTGCCAATCAAGCAAAACATGGTAATCATGGCTTTTATCTATACATAGTTGACCTATACATAGTTTATTGTGGTTCAAATCTGTTTAGCAAAATAGTCCAATATATGCTGTAACAATTTGTCTAGAATCTGTTTAACAAAATAGTCAATCTATGCTCACTAATGACTTCCAGTATAGTGTTGTGAGAGATCAATACTAGTGAAATGAACAACTAAACTTTGTAACAATTTCTTGCTAGTAATGAGTTCTAGTATACTGTTGTGAGAGATGAATGCAATACCATTAAATAGAGCCAAGTTATAAACTATGTATGGATCAACTATGTATAGATCAATGGCAATCATGGCTTTTATCTATACATAATCAATATGTGCTCAATAATGAATTCCAGCATGTGATCATGTGATTACCTGTATATATTATAGTGCCAATCATAATAGAAAAACATGACAATCATGCTTTTATCTATACATAGTTGACCTATACATAGTTTATCATGGTTCAAATCTGTTTAGTAAAATAGTCCATAGTTTATCATGGTTCAAATCTGTTTAGCAAAATAGTCCAATGAATTCCAGTATAGTGTTGTGAGAGATCAATGCAATACCATTAATCAAAGTGAATCATGCCAATGAAATGAACAACTAAACTATGGATATATCAAGTGTGTATTGATCCATGCAAAATCATTCAACATACTTATGAGGTCATAAACTATGTATAGATAAAAGCTATGATTTCAAACTATGTATAGATCAATGCAGAAAGAAACTCTATTCCCACTGCCAACAATGCTACTTTTCATCTTCTAAAAGACGAGCCTCAGTTTTAGTGGACCCAACGGTTTATTAAAACACATTCATAAAAGCCCAAATTAACGTTATAGTTTGTACATGTATATGTGTACATACATACATGTGTCTGTACATTTATACATGTGCGTGTACGTACATACATGCATACATACATGTGTGTGTATGTACATACATGCATACATGTGTGTGTGTCTACGTACAGACATGCATACACACATACATACATGTGTGTGTACGTATGTAGATGCATACATACATGTGTGTGTGTGTATGTACATGCATGCATACATGTGTGTGTGTGTGTGTACGTACATGCATACATACAAGTGTGTGCAGATACATATACACATACATGTGTGTATACATAGAGACAAATGGAATCAATATTATGCTTTCATTTGTATAGATAGATTACATGGAGTAGAATGACACATTATTGTAATTTGTTCATTATGGGCTTATGATCCTTAGTAGTTGGTACTCCTTGCTGTATTTGAATAAATAATTGACTTCTATATGCAATGAGGCTAGCAAATAATCATGTTGTATCTTGATAGGTGATAGTTGATATCTCATAATTGATAGTGTTTAAATTGTCCACCTTTTAGGTCACTGATGGATCCTATGGAGAGTATAGAGGTCCAAAGAAGCATAGTTAGGAAGACCACATACACCCGCATTCTCACAATTCTTTTTGCTTTTGTTGACATAGCCAAAGTACTGGTATTCCGAGAAGGCAGTCAAATGGGTAAACGAATAAAAAAAGGAAATTCCTTTTGTAGAGACATTATTCATTCAAATGTGGTGGATTGTCATGATCAGATTCGAATGAGTAGGTCAGCCTTCTTTTCTCTAGCTCATATTTTGAGGCTGAAAGGAAGCTTGAGAGATATGATCCACTTGAAGTTAGAGGAATAACTAGTGATGTTCCTCCACACCCTTGGGCACAATCTAAGGAACCACAAGATTTCTCATAACTTTGGGCACTCAGGAGAGATAGTTAGTTGGTACTTCCACAAGGTTTTGATGGTTGTCTTAGCCCTTCATAGAGATTACTTCATACCACCTGGTCCAAGCACTCCTTCCGAAATTAGTGGGAATGATCATTTTGAACCATTCTTCAAGGTAAATCATACATTGTTACAAGTTTATTGTCTAGAATGTTGTCCTTATCTTATTATTACTTGAGCATACATTTGATCAGTGTATCATATCCCACAAGATTGCATTGGAGCCATCGACGGAACCCATATTCTAGTGCGAGTCGATGTCGACATATAGGGTAAATATCATGATAGAAAAGGGAACCTATTGCAAAATGTTATGGGTGTCTGCTCCTTTGATTGTAAGTTTCAGTATTGCCTTGCTGGTTGGGAAGGCTCTGCTACAGATAGCCGTGTTCTAGCCTCCGCTCTATCTAGATCAAATCCACTTGTAGTTCCCCCTGGTAAGCCAAATCACATTTTAATATACTCAAAGTTATGCTAAATAGTTCAAGTATTGACAATATACTTTCTTTATGTAGGAAAATATTATCTCGTGGATGCTGGATATCCAAATGCACCTGGATTTCTCGCTCCTTATCAGTGTACACACTACCACTTGAAAGAGTGGTCAAGAGAAAACCCAATAAACTCTGCACAGGAGTTGTTCAACCATCGACATTCCTCTCTTAGAAATACAATAGAATGTACATTTGGTATTTTGAAGTAGCGTTTTCCAATCTTAAGACATGCAACGTCTTATGATATCATGACACAATCCTATATTGTTTTAGCATGTTGCATACTTCACAATTTCATTACGATAGAGGATGGCCTTCCATTGGAAGAAGCTATTGAAGTGGAAGATGATCGTAATGGGATAGAGGTACCACTGCTTGAGACATATGGGTTGTCTCAAGAGGATAGAAATGAGTGGGCCCAATTTCGAGAAGATATAGCAAATAGGATGTGGGAAGATTATAGATCTTGAGAATTGATGATTTATTAGAAGGCAATGTGCTTTATATGATTAAATTGATGTATGTATATACAACGATGGTGTGTGATTTCGTTATTCTGATATCAGTCCTTGCTACATTCTAATTAAATAAAAAGAACATTAACTTTCAATTTCACATCTACATTATGTACAAAAATTGTTGATCATATCTGCAATACACAATCCAACTTGAAATATAGATTACATTGTTTTAAATGCAAGAAAGCACAATTATTATACATCTTTGCATTGAGAAAGTACAATAACATGCTTCATAATGGGGCTCATGACTATTTACTTGCCATTGATATCACCATTTTGTCTTGCTGGTAGTTTTTTTGATGTTGATGTGTTATCATTAATTATTGCTTAAAATGTGTATCATCTTCAGTTAAATGCTTTCAAGTTTATTAAATGTTAGCTGCATTACATTAGGATGTATTAAAAAATGATATTTAAAGTTTATCATCTTCAATTTTAAATGAAATATAGCAAGGAGTACCAAATGATGAAGATCATAAGCCCACTAGTAAGAAGAGAACAACGAATTCGTTGAAAATCATATTTTTCTGATGTTACTGCTTGTTGCATTCCATTTAAATTTAAAGAGCAATAACTTTCAATTTTAGTCATATGATTACTTTAAATCATAATACATTTACCTATTCAATATGTTAGCCTCATTCCATTATGACGTATTACAAATTGATAGTTAAAGATTTTCACCTTCAAATTTAAATGAAATACAAGGAGTTCAAAATGGCATATACCAAGCTCATGATGAGCATGGACGGATCTGATCATGTGAACCAGATGTGTTCTCCCATTACTTTGAGTGATATAGATGGATCCGTCGCTGTGAGCAACAAATCTTCTTCTTCAAAGAAGAAAATGTGGACAAAATCGATGGAACACAAGTTTCTAGACTTGCTCCTCGAACAAGTCCATCTTAGATGGAAAGGTGAAGGTGGATTTAAAAAAGAGGCGTGGACTGTGATAGAGAGGACATTCAATGCAATGATGAAGTTGAATCTATCACGAGATCATTTTAAGAATAAGCTGAAAACATGGAAAGTAGGATATAAAGTAATGAAGGACTTGAAAAATACAAGTGGGTTAGCTTGGAATGAAGAAACTCAAACTGTGGATGCTAAGGATTCAATGTGGGATGACCTTTTGAAGGTAGGATGATCTTTTTACTCTTTTCATTAAAGAAATTTTCCCTTCTTATTTTAATAATGAAAAACTTACAACCTAATCCATCTATAATGCTTACATGTAGAGGAGAGAATTCAAAAATACAAAAATGTATAAGAGGTCACCTTTCCAATATTTCAATGAGTTGGCTGTAATTGTTGATAATGACATTGCTAAAGGGTTCGCATCTACAATGCCCCTTGATGCTGAAGAAGGGCACCCTATGAACGATGCATTTAACATGCTTAATGAGGATGATACCAATTGTGGTACACCTCTTGATAGCCAACCAGATATTGATGAAGAGTTATATCATTCCAATTAGTTGAGTGCAAGTGCTAGAGGGGCTCCTCCACCATCATCATCAAGGAGGGGAAAGAGGACGAAGATATCTTTGGCTACATCATTGGATGTGATATGCGAAACTATGAAGGAACTGAAAGATGGCCTCGGTAAGCCTCAGATTGTAAAAGTAGATAAATCTAAACATGATAAGATTTTGACTGCTGCATATACTACTCTCAAAGTTGTCCCTGAACTGAGTCGAGCAATTTTCAGGAAAGCACATGATACCTTCATGCTTCAACGTGAAAGAGCCAAAGGGTTCTTGATGATGGATGAGGCGGAGAGAGTGGAGTGGATTGCAATGACATTTGGTACCATTTAGCTATTTCAGCTACTGACTGGATTGCAATGACTTATGCTACATGATTACTCTATTCAATGGTTTTACACTAATCTCTAATAGCACTAAACTAAAACTATATTGATCTCACCTCACTATATTGGAACTCATTATTGAGTACATTTTGACTATTTAATTAGTGATCTCTCACAACACTATATTGGAAGTCATTAGTGAACATATATTTACTATTTTGTTAAACAGATTCTAAACAAACTGTTACAACATGTATTGGACTATTTTGCTAAACATATTTCAACCATGATAAATTATGTATATGTCAACTATGTATAGATAAAAGCCATGATTGTCATTGATCTTTCATGTATCCATACATAGTTTATGGGTTGGATGCGTTTAATGGTATTGCATTGATCTGTACATAGTTTATGACTTCATAAGTATGTTGAATAATTTTGCATGGATCTATACATACTTGATATATCCATAGTTTAGTTGTTCATTTCATTGGCATGATTCACTTTGATTAATGGTATTGCATTGATCTCTCACAGCACTATACTGGAAGTCATTAGTGAGCATATATTTACTATTTTGTTAAACAGATTCTAAACAAACTGTTACAGCATGTATTGGACTGTTTTGCTAAATAGATTTGAACCATGATAAACTATGTATATGTCAACTATGTATAGATAAAAGCCATGATTGTCATTGATCTTCCATGTACCCATACATAGTTTATGAGTTGGCTGCGTTTAAAGGTATTGCATTGATCTGTACATAGTTTATGACATCATAAGTATGTTGAATGATTTTGCATGAATTTATACATATTTGATATATCCATAGTTTAGTTGTTCATTTCATTGGCATGATTCACTTTGATTAATGGTATTGCATTGATCTCTCACAGCACTATACTAGAAGTCATTAGTGAGCATATATTTACTATTTTGTTAAACAGATTCTAAACAAATTGTTACAACATATATTAGATTGTTTTGCTAAACAGATTTGAACCATGATAAACTATGTATAGATAAAAGCATGATTTCCATGTTTTGCTATTATGATTGGCACTATGATATATACAGGTAATCACATGAGTACATACTGGAATTCATTATTGAGCACATATTGACTATTTTGCTAAACAGATTTGACACAAACAACCAGACACTATTACAAAGTTTAGTTGTTCATTTCACTAGAATTGATCTCTCAAAGCGCCATACTAGAATTTGTTAGGGAGCACATATTGACTATTTTGCTAAATAGATTTGAAACAAATAGTTATCACATCTATTGACTATGCTAAGCAGATAGCAAATAGAAATAGAATCATGATAAAATATGTATAGGTCAGCTATGTATAGATAAAAGCTAGTGATATACTTGTAAATTTCATTATTGAACACATATTGATTATGTCTAGATAAAAGCCATGATTGCCATTGATCTATACATAGTTTATGACTTGGCTCTATTTATATGGTATTGCATTCATCGCTCACAACACTATGCTAGAACTCATTACTAGCAAGAAACTGTTACGAAGTTTAGATGTCCATTTCACTGGTATTGATCTATGTCATGTCCCCTTTTCAAATAATTAAAAAACAAAATCTTTGCTAAGGCAGGCAGGCCCAAGAAAGTGAAGTTTCGGAAAAAGGGGGTTAATCTTTGGAAACCGTTGGACTAATAAATGAAAATTATTATTAAAATAAGTTTCATTAACCTCTCTTGGACATGAGTTACAGTTATGCCCTCTTTTAAGGGGTTTGGAGGCATTTTGGGCTCATTCCATAACTTGGTTTTTGCTCATTCTTTGTTATTCTTCAGAGGCTGCCAAACCTGTGGAGAAGGAGACCCAAGAACGGGAGTTTGCAGGTTTCCAGGGAGACCCAAGAACGGGAGTTTGCAGGTTTTTAGGAAGGCTAAGGATGGGAGTTTGAAGCCATTCCATGTGCATGCTCATACAGAGTTTGCCTTTGTGCTGAACACTGTAGATTTGTGAGTTTTCGGGTGTGTTTTTGTATGAGTTTGGTGTTTACAGCTGAGTATTTCATATCAGTTTGGGTTGCTGCTGTATATCATACTTCTAAATGTCAAAATAGAGCTGAATATATATATTGGGACGTGATTAAACTTCTGAGATAGATTACTAGTTTTTTTGTGGTGTTTCCGAGCATATTTTGTGCTATTTCGGGAGCCTGATGAGCATAGTTTTGGTCCTACATTTTCGAGCTGTTGTGTAAAGGCTATATGGATCTAGAAATATCAATTTGTAGGCTGTTATACTGCTGAAATTTCTGTAAAAAATTCTATTTTTAGATTTATTAATAATTTGTGAAGTTGTGAAGCTTTTAGCACTATTTTCAGCATACCCGATTTGGGGTTTCTTGAGAAATTTGGTGGATCTTTGTGATATCAGTTGTTTGATTTTGAAAATCTAATTAGAGGTGTGAAATACCATATCAAATCAGAAAAAGGGACATTTCAGTGGTATCAGAGCCATGATCTTGCCAGCTTGAGGGTTTGTAGAAGTTGCAGGTCAGTTTTGGCAACTACCCAGATCTTGCATGTCAGTTTTGACAACTACCCAGATTTTGCATGTCATAATTTATGGTTGCATGTTTCTTCCAATCGGATGCATGTTAAACTTTATGGTTACATTCTACTTCTAATCATTTTCATGTTAGTTCTTGGTGAATTTGGTGGTTGTAGAAGTTTGCATGTCAGTTTTGACAACTACCCAGATCTTGCATGTCAGTTTTGACAACTACCTAGATCTTGCATGTCATAATTTGGTGGTTGCATGTTGCTTCTAATCAGTTACATGTCCAAATCTATGGTTGCATGCTACTTCTAATCATTTGCATGTTATATCTTGGTGTTTGAAGAAGTTATATCCTATTGGGGTTACACTCTACTTTATCCAAAATGGACAGGTATAGTACAGAGTCTCAGAGGGAATGATCTTGGACAATTGATAGCCAGAGTCAAAATAGTAGAAAGGATGGTTATTTAGACATTCGAGATAAACTTATGAAAATAAGCCATGACATGTCTAAACAGTTGGTAGAGCACCACCGTATAAATGACATGTTATCTGACCTAGCTAAGGTGGATAAGTTGACTAGATTTCTATTTGGTAGATTTTCTCATAGGACAGATGACACAATTCCCAAGAACTTGCATGAGGAGTTTGAGAAACTAGCTGATAGCCAGGTAGAGGTCTCAGATTCTACTCTGCCACAGGAGGTGGTGGGAAAGGATATCACACAGATTGATAGTAACAGTCAACTTGATACTCAAATTGAGACAATTGTTTATAGGTCGTCAAAGGGTGATGCCACAGGTATTCAAGATGGTATAGTTACAACAGGTAGTGACTACAGTGTAGTGGGTTCAGATGATGATTATGAGGATGTTGTTGTGTAGAATGGTGAGATACCTGGTAGAGATGAGCAGACATTGAGCATTCATGACTTTGCTAAGAAAGAGTACCAGGCACAGTTAGATGCTTCATCACATGAGGTTGAGGCTGGTAGTACTTCACATGATTTGTCCAGCCAGCTGAAGGTGAACAAAGATACTATTGTGACTTCATTATCTCATCATGACAGGTATGTGGAGTTAGTTGGTATTGGTCATATTACTCAGGTGAGGAGTTTTCTTGAGTTACCAGTTGATTCTAGTTTACGGATATGGACTCGAGATTGTTATATTGGCATTTGGGATTCAGTTGACTGGAGATCTTTAACACTTTTTGGTAGCAGTGTTTGTTTGGGTGCTATCATGGATTTGATTAGCAGATTACACGATGTTGTCTTTTCTTGTGCCAGTATCTTGTTTGATGTTGGTATTAGTTTTTATACACCAATGTTGGGCTTTGTTCATATATCCAGTCGACCATACTTGCTGGAATGTGTTGATGATATTTCATATTTGGCAGTGTGTATAGATGAGTCCCAGGATCATATTGGCATTGATGACATCCAGGAGGATGCAGTGGGCAGTTTTGAAGACTTAGTTTCCTTGGGTACAGAGGAGTTGGATAGCAATGCTAATGTTTTTGATACTCCGTATGTTGATATGAGCTTTAGATTTGATTCACAGGATATGGATGGTAATACTCTAGAGACTAGTAACTTTGAGGACACTCCTTCAAAAAATGCATCAAAGGAGGTTTGTAGGAGACAGTCAAGCCAGTACCATCATGTGTCTAATCAATTGAGAGTTAGTGACCAAGACATTGCTATCACTTGCCAACATTTTGATGCTGCTCGTCAGTTGTTCGCAGTTTATGGATGGGGTTCTCCTACTAGTGATGAGAAGGGAGGAAGTTATCTTTCCTTGACAGAGATCCACTCTTTATGGGAGGCTATTCGGATTTTGAGACAAAATTATATGCAGTTGGTAGCTGACAGAGATTATCTTATGGAGTGGGGCAGTACAGCATATGATGCATTGTTGGCCAAGGAAGATGAGGTGAGTGAGCTTACTGAGCAGCTTGAGGTGACTTCTGAGATTCTTGAGAGTACACAGTTGGCTCTCAAGGAGTCACAATTTCATTTGGCTAAGGTGACCATGGAGTTAGAGCGACTACAGTCTTTACCTGATTCTATACAGTCACAAGCTGTGGTGTTTGGTGATCTGAGGATGTCCATGGCCGAGATTGTTAGAGACAGTGGAGATGGTGATGCATCCATCCTTGATACTAACATTGGCATATCAAGTTCATTCCCACTAGAGTCAAGTTCAATTGAGTTGGGTGCTGTAGCAGATTTTTGTGGTGTGCCTAACATGGTGGTGACCTCTAGTACTAATGGCACGAAGACTAGAGATGTTGTATCAAAGACCATGTGTGACATTGGTGAGCTAATAGTTGGCATGGTTCCTACTAGTAATACTACTCCCTTCGCAATGTCTTCAAAGGTAGTAGTCAGTTCCAACTTGGTTAATGATCGATTGTAGTTAGTTACATTTGGATTGCAGTCTGAGCCACTGACTAAGATTGGTGCATTCTATCGGCATTAGACTGTGAGGTATGCTCATCTATCTACCTTTGATGACCATGTTGATGAGATGATGATACAGAGATGTACTTTGGTTCCTAGTGCTTATCATCAGTTATGGGATAGTTTGATGCCTCGGGATGAGAGTTGTGATGGGGCATGACATGGTGATAGGTCCTACAATTGATAGGTTGATAATACATGACTTAGAGAAGGAGTTTTGGAGTGATGCTTTAGCAGGTGTTGTTATTGATTCTACTCCTTTGGATATGACATCTCTTGACTTAGCTGGTGATCAGTCACAGTGGGTTGTATCACTTCTTCATGGTGAGCTGTTGATTGAGGTTGGTTTTTTTTATCAACATTATATTGCAGGGTATGTACATCAGTTAGCATTTGATCCTTGTGCTGAGGAGTTGATGGCAGACAAATTTGGTTTGGATTCCATTTCTTACTCTTTATCTTGTAATGTCTTTTCACCATCAGCAGTGTATGGGAGTTATGGTTATGAGATAGTGGCCGATGATTTGCAGAGTTGTGTTGACTGCAGGAGTTGTAGAGTGTGTGGATTCTCCATACTTGGTACAATTTCATTCGAGAGGGTTCACCATTGTTGCAGAGTTGGATTGTACATTCCATATAGGCCAGTGGGATGCGTTGATGGTATTTACTATGTTGGTAGTTTGATTTGTCCACTTTACTTGGGTTCTGATGTTCTAAGAGTTTGTGCCTCATGGGTTTTTGATTGTGGTAGTGGTGATTTCAGAGTTTGGTTGAGCTATAATTGTCAATTTGATTATGGATTCCTCTTGGTCATATTGCAGAGGATATTGCAGGAGTCTGTGTTGATTGGTAGTAGTATAGTTCATGACTACATTTGGGATCCAGGTGGATTGATTGGTTTATTGTTCAGCCATTTCTTGAGGACAAGCAATGATTGGGAGGGGAGGACTTTTCATGTCCCCTTTTCAAATAATTAAAAAAGAAAATCTTTGCTAAGGCAGGCAGGCCCAAGAAAGTGAAGTTTCGAAAAAAGGGGGTTAATCTTTGGAAACTGTTGGACTAATAAATGAAAATTATTATTAAAATAAGTTTCATTAACCTCTCTTGGACATGAGTTATAGTTATGCCCTCTTTTAAGGGGTTTGGAGGCATTTTGGGCTCATTCCAGAACTTGATTTTTGCTCATTCTTTGTTATTCTTCAGAGGTTGCCAAACCTGTGGAGAAGGAGACCCAAGAACGGGAGTTTGCAGGTTTCCAGGGAGACCCAAGAATGGGAGTTTGCAGGTTTCTAGGAAGGCTAAGGATGAGAGTTTGAAGCCATTCCATGTGCATGCTCATACAGAGTTTGCCTTTGTGCTGAACAGTGCAGATTTGTGAGTTTTCGGGTGTGTTTTTGTATGAGTTTGGTGTTTATAGCTGAGTATTTCATATCAGTTTGGGTTGCTGCTGTATATCATACTTTTAAATCTTAAAATAGAGCTGAATATATATATTGGGACGTGATTAAACTTCTGAGATAGATTACTAGTTTTTTTGTGATGTTTCCGGGCATATTTTGTGCTATTTCAGGAGCCCGATGAGCATAGTTTTGGTCCTACATTTTCGAGCTGTTGTGTAAAGGCTATATGGATCTAGAAATGTCAATTTGTAGGCTGTTATGCTGCTGAAAGTTCTGTAAAAATTTTCATTTTTAGATTTATTAATAATTTGTGAAGTTGTGAAGCTTTTAGCACTATTTTCAGCATACCCGATTTGGGGTTTCTTGAGAAATTTGGTGGATCTTTGTGATATCAATTGTTTGATTTTGAAAATCTGATTAGAGGTGTGAAATACCATATCAAATCAGAAAAGGGGACATTTCAATCTATCACAACACTATATTGGAATTCATTAGTGAGCACATATTGACTATTTTGCTGAACAGATTTGAAACAAACAGTATGTATGTACACACATGTATGTATGTACATACATTTGTATGTATGTATGTGCGTATGTATGTACGCATGTATACATACTTGATCTATGCATTGCATTGATCTCTCACAACACTATACTGGAATTCATTACTAAGCACGTTTTTACTATTTTGCTAAGCATGTATGTATGTATGTGTGTATGTATGTACACACATGTATGTACGTATGTATGTATGTATGTGTGTATGTATGTACACACATGCATGTATGTATGTATGTATGTATGTGCGTATGTATGTGCACACATGTATGTATGTATGTATAAAAACTTGATCTATGCATAGTTTAGTCAGCCATTTTATTGACATGATTGGCATTGGTCAATGCGCAGGTTAGTTGTTCATTTCATTAGCATTCACATGATTGGCATGTGAAGTAATTCTAGATGGTTAATTGGCTTTGTGTAATGGTATTGCATTGATCTATCACAACATTATATTGGAAATCATTACTGAGCACATTTTTACTATTTTGCTAAGCATGTATGTATGTATGTGTGTATGTATGTATGTATGTGCATATGTATGTATGTATGTGCGTATGTGCGTACACATGTATGTACGTATGTATGTCTGTGCATATGTATGTACACACATGTATGTATGTATGTATACATACTTGATCTATGCATAGTTTAGTCATTCATTTCATTGACATGATTGGCATTAGTCAATACATAGTTTAGTTGTTCATTTCATTGGCATTCACACGATTGGCATGTGAAATAATTCTAGATGGTTAGTTGGCTTTGTTTAATGGTATTGCATTGATCTTTCACAACATGTAGTTTATGATCTTGTAAACATTTGGTATAGTTGTTCATTGCATTGTTAATTAGAGTTATATTTGAACCATACATACGTGGAATACACAAGGAGTGGCAAATGACAAATGCTCAATTGTAAAACTTGAAAGAATATAGAAATGTGATTTTCTAGATGATTGTATAGTTCATGATTCTATCCTATGTTATATCTATAGTCCTAATTTTCTTGCATATGTTTTTATTTTTGGTCTTTTTGTCCCTATTTGATTTCCTATGTATGTTCTCGTTGACAAGATTATCAAAAGTATTGAGGATTTCTAGTAGATGATTGTATAGTCATGATTCTATCCCATGTTATATGTATATTTCTAATTTGCTTGGATATTTTTTTAATTTCATGTTTTTTTTTTTCACAATTTGGTTTCCTATGTACGTACTTCTTGACAAGATTGTCAACGGTATTGATAAATTGTCTTTCTCTTCTATTTTTTTATTGCTCTTGATTTCCTGATGTTGCAAGACCACATATGCTGATAAAAAATGAGCTATCTGATGATTGTTTACTATGTTTGTAAATGGTCAATATTTCTGATGCCACTCCTTGGTGTATTCCATTAAAAAAAAAATAGGTTTTAATTTTTCAAGCATGTTTAGTTCATATATATAGGATTGACCATCTAACAATACAGACAGTAATGGGAAGATTGAGAAGCATGAGAGGGTTGCTGTCGAATGTGGCGCATAAGGGCATACATTGTGGATTTCTCAGTGTTTTCATATTTAACGGTGTGTCGTCGAATGTGGGGTATAAGGGCATACATTGTGGATTTCTTAGTGTTTTTGTATTTAATGGTGTGTTTTCACACCACCATTCAAATCATGGATATTGTTCTATCAAGTTAGTAAGTTTTCATATTGTTTATGGATATGTGATCTAGTTAGCAAGTTTTCATATTGTAGTAATTATGTGAAATTCATTATCAAAATTTCATAATGTTAAAACATGATTTATATGATTAATGATTTTCATATTTTTTTAAAATTGCATTTAAAATCTATGTAGCCAAAATTCCACATTTTTTAAGAGCAATTATTGACAAAGCATCATTTTTCTTGTTAAAGTTATCATCAAATGTTTAATGTATGTGAATGTAAAATGGTATTTTTTTCCTATATAATATTTCACTTAAAATTTTAGTTGCATATTTTGTTGAATAATTAACTAACTTAATAAATTTATTAAAAGGGAGAGATACATAGAGGGGCAGAGAGTGTTGGATAGGAAGGGGGGAGGGAGGGACAGAGGGAGAGAGAGAGAGAGAGAGAGAGAGAGAGAGAGAGAGAGAGAGGAGCTTGTGTGTTCTTGTATTTGTAGAAAGATGTCTATTGATGTGTGTTTTATGACTCACCAAACAGTAGAACAAAATACCGAAATATCTTATCCTCTCTTGAATATATATCTGTCTATGACCTCATCAAGATCTTCAAATGTCTCCTCCCCAATTGAAAGCATTTTCCAAGTTGAAGATAGCTAGCAAAATCCTTTTGGTCTTTTCCTCCCTCCACAATATCCTTCTGTGCATAAACTCCATTGAAAATGTTTAGTGTTAGAATCAAGTGAGTAGGCCCTTTTAAGCTTGGATGGATAATACTCTCCCCTAGCTCTTTATCTAGTAGGAACTTAATGGTTTCATTCTCTTGTTCACTTCATGAAATGGAATCCTCTTCCACAAAATATGGATCCTTAACCTCCTTATCCTTATCCTATTCACCCTGATAGTTATCATTCTTTAGTGAACTCTCTTTGCAAGTTGACTCAACTAGGTACTTCACTTTTGTCATAGTTTTCACCCAGCAGGTAAGGATGTTGCCTTCTACAATTTTTTCTACAGGATCTATATCTAGATCATTAAATAGGTCCTCTTTCAATATTATTCCTGTCAAGCCTGATTTCATATCACAAATTATACGATGATTTTGGACTTTGCAGGCTGTTGCTTGGACAATTTTTCCCATTGACAGGGTCTCTTCATTTTCTCCAGTCAGCAGATAAAATTCCTCATCCTAGGATGGCTCTTTATATGGCAATCTCAAATCCTTAAATCCATGTAACAATTCACTCTTTATGTCAGCAAGGGTTTCCTGCTTTTTATTGGATGTCTGTTGCTCCACACTTCTAGCATATTCATCAATATCAAGGGCATTTAATAGATCAGGATATTTTTGACATGCTCAATAGCCATTTCTTGTGTTTCCTCATCCATATCATCTATATCATGTCCAGCTTCTTCACACTATATGTCCTTAGCCATTTTCTTGGCAAGTTTATATGACTTTGGATGAATTCTAGTATCATCCAATGGATCCATAACATGGTTTCCAAAAACTACTTGTCCATTCTCTCTAACCCTTAAAAAAACCAATAGCATTTATAAAGAAAAAGTCACTTCATAGCCTCTACAGTTGGTTGCTGTAAACATTACCTGCTCAATAGCTTCATACTTTTCATCTGGAGTAAGGAAATGTTCCAGTGAATGAAGCTTCAATGATAATATTTCTTTGCCAAGACTACATAATGTTGCAACCATGGCCAATAGATTCTGAAGATACCGACCAAGAGCCACAGCATGCCTCACAATCCCTCTCTGTGTCGGCAACTGGTCCTAAGAGATGCAAGAATTCTCATATAGTGTAGGCAATAATTCATCTACATAAACAACATTTATTGTGTCCAATCCTTTTGCGCAATCATGTGGATGAACACAAACATAGGGAGGGATAGAGGGAGGACACAAACACACACATATTTAGCGGCTAAGTCACAAGGTTCAAGTTTGAGTTCGAGTTTGACAATTATGAAGTTTGGATGAACTTGACAATAAATTCAATTTGATGATAAATTTGTCTTACATAATTTTTCAAAAATATATAATAGATATGATCACAATTTCCAACAATGGGACAAAAAATAACTTTGTACAAATGATTGCAAGTATGATTATTTTTTACTTTTCTTTGCTAATAAATAGAATTAAAATAAAAAATAATAATCATTTTATTTATTCTTGACTAACAAAATAAAATTGTGAATATTCAAGAATAAAAAATAATAATAATGTAGTCTAATTATAAATAAATTAAATCATAAATATTAATACTTTACTCATTATAATCCTTGTGTTTCACTAATAAAATAAGATTAAAAAAATTTACATCAAATTCCAATTCCAATTCGAAAATGAACAACCAAACACAAGAAAAAGATATTCCCGGTCATATTCCGTTCCAATTCCCATTTCTAAATTGGCAACCAAACGCTGAATATGGATTTGAAAATTCATCTTTTGTGTCAACCAAACGATCCAAATATCTTCCTAAAATACATAACCAAGTTTTCGAAAACCTAGTTATGAGAGAAATTCATCTTCCCCAACCAAACAGGGCCTTATGGATTTCTTTTCAAAGAGATGCATGGTTGTAGTTGCTCATCAGTACACTATGTATAAGCTTTGTCCGGATTATCTCTTTGAAATGACTGATTGCATGGGCTTGTCCCCACATACAAAGAGCGCCATTCCAAATGTGAGTTATTAACTACTTACACGAAGGAGCTGGAGGCAAACTTAAGGGCCCATTTAGTTATTGGAATACAATTGGAATAGGAATTGAAAATTAGAATTTTTTTTGTGTTCTTTGTTTAGTGGGTCAAATCAGAATTGGGTATAGGAATATGTATGTTCATTTTGGCCCCAAAATGAGCATATGTCCATTCCGAAAAAAACTTATTCTTGGAATAGCTATTCCTATTCCTATTTTGGCTTTTGCATATTTGATTGAAATTTGAAATTCATTGAAACAAATTCATCTGTATGAAAATGGTTAATATCATTTATGCCTTTGGTCCTATAGTTGCATAGTAAAAGATCTTGAATGAAAATAGCAACCAATAGGGTGACAACAAAATCAGTGTACCAAAAATCTGAGAGCAAAGAAAAGAAAAAAGCACAACCAGTATGGCATAATCTCTTGCATCTCTAGCAGTAGTAACAAAAACTCCCACTCCAACCATGCCACTAATCCCCTAGGAAAACCAGATCATACTATTGCAAATTCCTCTACATTTTAGTTTCAATTAAAACTTTTTCTCTTGCAACAGTATCAAAAATATTCAACATTTGAAGTTTTAATTAAAAATTTTCTCGTGCAAGTCAATTTTGATCACAAACAACTCTTAGGCCAAGTCACATATATCATTATGTGACCAATGACTAAGAAAATACAACATTCTAGGAGATCGGGTATTATTTTAATCAGTGTGCTAGTGCACACATTGGTAATCTCAATAAAGCTATTTTTGAATTTCCACCCAAGAAAACCAATTTGCATAATCTCCTAGTTGAATTTTGTTCTGCAGATGTTTACCAATTCCAATTTTTATTTTGCGTAACCAAACAAAGAAAGAAAATTCATATTTTGGAATAACAATTTAAGAACCACAATTCTAGGATAGCAATTCCCAATTGTCAATTCCCATCCTCACAACGAAATAGGCCCTAGTTGAATTGACAAGAGTCGAATATGTGAAATTGTATAACAATTTTTTTTAAGGAATGTCCTTTCACATGATGATCCATTGAGAGGAAAATAATTCCTTTTTTTAATATTATTTAATAATGTAATGTAATGAGGTAAGAGTCTACAATACACTGGTAAATTGTAAGTTTCTTACCAAGGAGGTATAGGGTTCAACTTTACTTAAGATAAAAAATAATAATATTTAATCACAATGGATAATAATAATTAATACTAATTAAAAAAATGTATTGTAGTGATTAAATTTATATTGTTTTATCATGATATTAAACATGTATTCAACATTTAGTAATTTAATTATATAAGGTGATTTCAAAAGAACAAACTAATATAAAAACAAATGCTAACTAGATATTTATAATTACTAGATTTTTAATTCAATTATGTTGGTATTTATAACATCAACATTTTAGATCATACTCTATGATCTATCATTAGAACGAGATTTCAAATACATTAATATATTGACTAAATGTTCATATATAATGGCAATAAATAGTTACCATCTTATTTTCAAAGCATATAAAGGAGATAGTTTACAAAATACTAAGATCATCAAATCTCTAGAGAAATGTTGTATACTAATTTGATAATGAACCATATTGTTGGACTACCGAGTACAACACTAAAAGTTGAAATGACATGTTCAAATGTCAACTATATCTAAATTTTTTTATCACACTTTTCCATAAAACATAGCTCCCAAAATTAAAAATCAATTAAATAATTCCTATTCCACTAAAATTATAAAGAATTTATATTTTTGTGGTTTGGACTTCTAAATTCACTCTATATTATAAGCATATCTTGAAAATCATGTTTTTTAGATTCTTCCTTTTTCTAGATAAATTCTTACCCCCTTGTTTTTATTCACCCCTAAATCATAGAGCTAACTACCTCTAATTTTCTAGTGAGCATTTGTCCCCTTCTTTTCTTTAAACTTTTTACTCTTCTTATTGGGGTTATGTAGCTTGTGGGAAGAATTTTCTAGATGATAGTATCATAGATATTCCCATCCCTCATCCTTAAAAAATGCATGATTACCCTCAATTAGTTTTGGAAATCTCTTACCTAGGGAAAATAAGAATAGAAAACATTTGGCCTTCTTTACATATCTTTCTTTCTCATTTGAACTTCAATAAATTACTCCATGGAATACATGTTTGAATGGAATTATCTATGATTCATTACAATGTGTAATACTCTCCTTTCATTTGATGATCCATTGATGGAAGAATCACCTTTATAAATTATTGAATAATGCAATGCAATGATTTAATTTATAAACATTTATCTTGCTATTAGACATTTATTTAACATTCAACAATTGATTTATATAATAGTAATTTAAAATTATAGGATTAATCAAAGAAATTGTTAGCTTGGTATTTTTTGTGACTAGCTTTTAGATTCAACTGTATTTGTATTTTTAGCATTAACATTTTGGCGCACACTTCGTAACACACCATTAGGATGAATGATGGTTAGAAATCAAAAAAAAAAAAAAAGAACCAACTCTAAACTTTCCTTTTGACACTTAACACATGTTTCAAATTTATTGACACATTGACCTAAATCTTCATATAGGATGACAACAAATAGATCTTGGTTAATTCTCAAAACATTTAAAGGAAATAGCTTACAAAATACTAAGATCATCAAATCTTTAGATAAACTTATTTACTAATTTGATAATGAACTCTATCATTGGATTGTTTGGCCTAATTATACAAGTTGAGATGAAAATTTCAAATGTCAACTATATCTATATATTTTTATTGTATCTTTCTCATAAAATATTTTGTGCCCTTAAAGCTCTTGAAATAAAAAAAGAATTAGATAATTCCCCTTCCATATGAATTATCAAGAATTTATTTTTTGTGTGTTGGGTTACCTAATGCACTCTATTTTATAAGCATATTTCAAATACCATTTTATTTGGATTCATAATTTTTTCTATCATAATAACTCAAATAACATTTAGATCCTCCTTTCTTTTATTCACCCTTGAAATATGAAACTAACTACTTGGGCCCCTTCTTTTCTTTGAACCTTTACTTTTCTTCTTGGGGGTATGTAGCTTGTTAGAAGATTTTTGTAGAACATATTGTCTTATTTATTTCTCATCTGTCAAACTTGAGAAAAACATGTTTCCCATCAATACATTCTAGAAATCCCTTACCTAAGAAAAATGAGCACAAAAAATATATTTGATGTTCTTTACTTATCTTGTGAGCACAAAAAATATATTTGATGTTCTTTACTTATCTTGCTTTTTTATTTGGAATTCAATAAGTTTGAATGCAATTATCTTTGATTCATCATGATGTACAAGACCCATGTTGAAAAATTCCCCCTATTTTAATAGGTATGTATTTGTTGTGCCTCATTGTTATCAAAATGGTTTTGTGCATTCTTTAAATAATAAAATCAATGTCCCATCTTGATCCAAAATGTGTATTTTTCTTCTTGAGTCATCATAACATTTTTGTTAACATATTCAAATCTTATATAATAATAAAAATTCTATTTTTATTTATTTATTTAGATTTACTGTTTCTACCAAATATTTCTCAACCCATGGACTACTACTAATTTGATTGAATATTCATAAATATAATTTATATTTCATATCATTTAATATCAAATTATGATGTTAAGGGCCCCAACCTATTAGATCTAAAGTGAATATAGATTATAATAAGTTCCAAAAATAAAATAAAACAACAAATATTGGAGGTAACAAGTTAAGATAAGTAGAATGAAGAAAATATTGATTTAGATAAATAATGTTTACAAAAATTATAGAAATGTCTAATGAAGATCATATGCAAAACTAAGGTGAGCACCCAAAACATAATTTGCAACTTATGGGTCAAAGTGTATTGATCTCTTATCATTATAAAAATACTTATCCAAGAAGTTACATATGATTTGGGGGAGGGGATGGACATAGTAAAAGAAAAGTTGAATAAGTGAGTTGCCAAATATAGAAGAAGAACAATACAACCTAGAATGAAGGAATATAGAAAAAAAGATAAAATTAGGTTAGTCCTTAACAAAGTACTAAAATAAATTAGATCATTAAAAACAAAATTAACTCCTATAAGGGAATCCTTAACAAAAATATACAATGAGCTTGTAGATGCTTAGTTCAAGGTTGTAGTAAAGGGGAGCAGAGGAGCAAGTAATCGTGTTGTAGATGTGCTCAAGGATTCTTGTGTGGATGGAGGAATATATTTTGAACTTGTAGAGAGTGGTGTTCATAACTATGGAATTATTGGGTGAATTTGTGGAAGAATGTAATTTTGATAAAGGTTTAGGTCTCTATAATCACATGCAAAAAATGATCCAAAGTGTTTTTGAACAATAATTTGTAAAGTCCTACATATTTTCTTTAGGACTAATTTGAGATTAATAATATAAATGTAAGATGTATCATTTTTTGTAGCATTATAATAGAATTCCAAATAAAATATTGTTGAATATGTAATCAACAATCACTACATTTCTAAAATTTATCCCATAGATCTAATTAGGAATTGAAAATATAATTGTAGAAAAGAATTGAGCAAGCAAAACAGAGCTTTGAGAAAATTCTTCATATTCCATGAATGAAAAATTGAATCTTGCATTACATAAAAATTGCTTGCATTACAATAAGCATTAAGCATGATTTTATCCAAATTAAGCTACCCTAAATAAATTATGCAAGATATGTGCATCATAATCACTAATGAAATCTTTGCGAAAATCACCATCAATTCTCTCACTTTATTGGTGTGATGAAAACAACGTTGGAAGATACATGCAAACTTGTTGTTATTATTCATGCAAACTAGCAGCACCACCCCACCCTTTAATTCCAATTTAAGAGAAAACAAAAATGAAGAAAGGAGGAAAGAGGAAAAAGAAATAAAACAAGTGGGAATAAATCTCCTCCTCAAAATCTACATTGATGGAATGAAAAGTCTAAATAAAATGAGAAAATTGTGGATATCTATTGAATAGTACCCATCATAGTCTTGAATGAAGAAGCTTTTTTGAAACCAAGGAAAAGACTAGGATCAATCTTCATGAGTGTCCCCAATGACACTACTTGAAGAATGAAAATATGGATAAGAAAGGGGAAAAAAAAATTCAAACAAAGATATAGAAGATAATAACTTGCATAGCTTCCCCAAACAATGAATATATGGAAAAAAAGAAGAAGAAGGAAAAACATCTATCTCTCAAGGATGCATATGACACATAAATATGTACCAGTGACTCTAATGACACTACACAACCATACAAGAATAAATTGATGATTAAAACTAAATGTGTCAATCTTATATGAATGTTATCAACTATGGAAGCAAAGGAAGCATTCACATCAATAGACATGACATATCCACACTCACAAAACTGTCACTTAAGAAGAAATGAAGATGAGTTCCATGCAGTAAAAGCATGGCCTTAGATAGTCTATGATGAAGAAGTCTTAGGGGCTGAAATTTCATGATGTTGCATAGCCTTTTCCAAGGCCTCTAGTTTCATCAAAAATCTAATGACTACATCACCCTCCTTATGACAAAAACCGCAAGGCTCATCCAACTTCTTCTTTGTCTTTGGTTGTTGGTTAGATTTTGAATTTCTCTTCTCACTTGCATGCACAAAAGGAACATGAGCTTTAGAACTTTTCAAAGTACCCAGATTTATGATTTTATCTAGGTCATGTATCAAAGACTTGATGATTGCATCAAGGGTGGGCATCTTCCAATGCTTCCCTATTGTAAGCCTGATTGTGTAGAAAGTAGAGACAAACACAACATATTGCACAACTAATTTTGAGAAAATAGAAAGGATTAATTTTCTTTCTTCATTGGATTTATCAATACCACATTCTTCTAGTTGGAGCAATAAAGCTTTGAACTTTGTGAAGAAATTTTGGATATTATCAAATGTCCTTGGGTTTGATGAGATGAGCTCATTTTCAAGGATGTTACCTTACATCTCATCTTACTTCCCAAAAAGAGCCTCCAGTGTAGTCCAAACTTGATTTGGAGTTGTGCTTGCTTCAACATGAAACAACAATTCTGGTGAGATGGATAAGCATAGCAGACCAAAGGCTTCATCCATGTGGTTGAAGTATTTAGAATTTTGAACCACGGAAGTGGGTTCAACCTTTGTCCCCATAATGATTTCATACAAGCCTTTACTTCGAATCTGAAGATGAATCTTGATTCCATTTGAAATAGTTGTATGGAATAAGAAAAACAAAGGCTGGAAATTCTATTCTATCCAATAAATCTGATCTTCGAAAATGCTTTCTTTCCCAGTAACTAGGCTCTGAATACATGTAAAATTGTTGAAAAAAACACAGCAAGCAAAACACAACTTTGAGAAAGTTCCTCATATTCCATGAATGAAAAATTGAATCTCACATTCCATAAAAATTGCTCGCATTACAATAAGCATTAAACATGCTTTAATACAAATTAAACTACCCTAAATAAAGTATACAGGACACATGCATAGTAATCACCGTTTAAAATCTACGCTAAAATCGTCGTCAATTCTTTCACCATATTGAAGTGACAGAAATAGCGTTTGAAGATACATACAAACTAGTTGAAATTATTCGTGCAAACTAACAACATTTCCCTCTAATCACTTTTGGTCTTCACATTTTGGACAAGGCTACAATGATTGCTTATTAAGAACATTCTATTATTGTATACTGTTGTACTGTGTGTATGAGTGGATAATATATTGCCTAACGCAGCTTTTATTATATATATATATATATATAATTTTCTATATTTCTGGAGTGTGTTATTATATAAGACAATGGTACATCGATAGGAAGAATAACAAAAGAAATAGGACAGGTACAATTGTCTTCTGGAAGTTAGCATACGTGTCTGGATAGAAATTGAAGCTATTAGACCAACCAACAAAAGTAGCCTGGGGTATTCTGACGAATTTTCGTACGTGTTCATTCTAATCTGGAACTAGAATAAAGGTAGCTAGGCCATATGCGGCCCAGTCAATTAAACGAAAGAATAAAAATCATGCAAAGCTTTGACTGAAAGGATGACCACATCATGTGCTCTCTTCAGAGTTTTAGACAAGAAAAGAGAGGCCGCTTATTTTCGACCACTCATTTTGCCTGGCAATGTTTGTCGACTATTTTTATCGATATATCATTTCAACTCTACCTTTGAAACGAATGAGCTAATGTGCTTGCAATTGTCCCCACCAATTGTGAGCCACTTATAATTTGCATCTTTCTTGTTTGGCCAGAATTGCCAAAAGTGATAATTAAGTGGAATTCTAAGAGTATAATTAAATTATATGCATATATATTATTATTTTCAATTTTCAATGTATTCTCCCTTACATTGTGATTTAACAATGGGAAAATACTCAACATCGTTTGGGACTTTAATTCAGTCAATTTTCGTTTTTCAGTTTATACATGTACCATATACTCCAGTAATCTTCAGCAATTGATGTGACTGCAATGTAGTGAACTTTAATTATTGGTTGATTCATGTATGATAAATCTCATAACCTTAAACATTGGATTGTTGAAGTAGTACATTTTTCTTCCTTATAATTTGAATGGTCTGTTTTTTTTTGATGAATAGTTCTTTTCTATTAACAAATAATATACTAAGATTACAATTTACAAGAAAAGGTCAGGGGATACAAAATCACCCTGAGAATAAGTTCATATAGTCACAGTCGTAATCAGACACTATTCGTAAAAAAAAAAACATAAAAAGCAACCTTAGGCGGCCAAAACATTGCCTACCGAGGGTGGTGGTTCATCACAATCATAAAAGCTCCAATCATCTTTGGGATTGGGGGGCAAGCTGGGAACAATCTAGCCATCATTATCAGTAGCAGCAAGAGGATCAGTGGTAGCCTCCACATCTTTTATCTCTGGCTGTAGAGTAGAAATTGCCAGATCCAGGTGAGGCCATTTCTTAGAAAGCGCTCGCTGAGCACGAGGAGGAGAAGTCGGGGACTAGCTAGAGCTACTACAGGGTGGCAAAGCTATGTCACACCTCAATCCACTATCACCACCACTAGGAGAGCAGTGGCGGGAAGCTTGGAAGCGTGGGGTGTGCGAGTGAAAACCCGAGGAATGGTGTCATTGATGGTAGCAACAAGGCATCGAAGTATATCCCGAAACATCTAGAGGAACTCTGGCAATAGTGGAGGGGGTATTGCCCTAGTGATTGAGTAGCTCCTACAAGTGAGCCACCTCTAGGGCAACTTTTTTTGCTTGCACCTGAATTTGCATAATTATATTATTACAAATGCACGCCTTAGTGTACATGGCGATACTAATATCCAAAAAACTATGTGTGAAAAGAATAGCATTCTTATCTTTCCACAGAGTAAACAAAATTTCCATCCTAAAGATATGCCAAATCTGGGTGAATTTTTGAGGGATTCTAGGGGAATCCCTCAGAATAACCATGTGCCAAGAAAAACATTCAGCCCTAAATGGCTTGAAAAAATCATGAATCTAATGCCAATAATTTTGGGCACGCCTACAAAACTAGATGATATGCATGAAAGACTCTAGTTGCCCACAAAAAGGGCATCTAGGATCAGGAACTCCAATATACTTGGGCTAAGGCCCCAGGGGAAAACCTTGGAAGGCAAGACACCAAGCAAAATGGGCAATCTTGGGTTCTATAATAGCACTCCAAATGATATCAAAGTGTTTTCTTCACTGAGAAAGAGAAGATTGCAAATGCCATCTCTTATTGAGCATATCCACCATCGGAAGATGGGGCGAAAGCTATCTATATCCCAAACTTGGCTTATAATTAGAAAAAGGAGTGGCAAGAAACCACTTCCAATCATGCCACCAAGGTCGAGTAGACTGAATACGCACTTTATGAATTAAGTGAACTAGAATTGAAGAGAGCAATAGCTCAAAATTCTGTTGATCTGAATAGATAAGGTGGTACTAGATATGAATGTCTTTCTAGGATCTAAAACTCATTGTAACCCTTGAGAAGAGATCCTTGGGAGTTATGATGCCTCGTTTGAAAAAACACAGAGCACTAGAACGTTGAGTCTTGGCAAGGAGAGTACCCTAAATGGAAAATAGGGGAGACCACCAAATGTTTTACTGATTCAAGGAGAGGCCATTGCGAAACTCATCACTAGCCCATCGAAGCTAAGGCTTGATTGCTTTCTAGGCCTTCCATATGCTCTTGATAACAAATGAGCCTTGTATGGTCACTGGCTTACACATGATGAGTAGGGCGTGGAAACCTGATCTGATTAGGATCTAGGACTATTACAGGGGAATGCTAATTTATCACATAGAATTAATTTAAAACTTTTAACGAATCAAATTAACATAAATGAAATAAGAGAACAACAAGATTAAGCTAATAAAAGAGACAATGAGAGAAAGAAGACGCAAACAATTTGATCTCGGAGTTCATCTGTATGGACTACGTCTCCGGGTCCAACTCCAATAGGGGGACCGATCCGATTATCTCCAAAAATCATGTACAAATGTTTACAAAGTCATTCCTTTGAAGTACAACAACATCACGCTGTTTCAAAGTACAGGAATAAACGCTTCAACAAATCTCCCTTACTCTCAGCACTTCAACGTTCTCTCCTTTTTCTGAATGCCCATATAGCCTCCTAACCCCCCCATTTTATACACAAAATTAGCGAAAATAAGGCTATAACAAAATGATATAAATATAGGACCCTTAACTGATCCATATTCGATTATCCCCCTTTAGCCATTTTTAAAATTTGGCTTTATGGAAATTTAAGGGTAACAAATTAACTATATACCTTATTTAACATAAGGCTGGCGGGTTAGATAAAGGATAATTAAAAACTGCACTAAATATATGTTAAAGCACCAAAATAGCGCATTGGCAGTTGAGTATTTTAAAAAAGGCGTCGATCGGGGGTTCCAACCCCGCCGGCGGCTTCCTTTCTCTCCAATTTCCAGCGGGAAGGGGTTATATACAAACTGCGCTTTATATATTTCAAATGCAATGAATGCTCCAATGGTCATCGGTGGAGTCTTAGAACTAGGAGGTCATGGGTTCAACCCCCTCGACCATCACCTATATTTTTTGAATGGCATTTTAAAATTTTTTTTTAAATATATTTATATTTAATGCCACACCACCTTGGACTTCAATCGAGCGCCATTTTCACATACGATCTCCGTTTTTGACAAAATGAACATCGTTGGAGAGCTCTTGACGAGACCTTCGATTTGATGCTGAATTTGACCAAATTTGGAGAGTTTGATTTTTTTTTTTTGCCTTTTTAATAGCCTCTGTACCTGAATTTGACCAACCTTTGATTGGTCGTAACTTTTGTGTACGAACTCCTTTCTCACCCGTTCAAATTGCGTTGGGTCCAAAATTTCAAGGAGTTTAATCTGGTGCTGATTGTTGGAGTTTTGCAGATACTTCAATTTTGACGAAAGTATCCCCCGGATCAAGCCTCCCCACTGAGGAGCTTTCGGACCACCAAAAGTTTGGATTACTCAGAAAGAAGGTGAGGGTATAGTTCCCTCACTTTACCAATCTCCATCCATCTTGCCTTGCTTGGATGCATCCCCTTCAATCCCACTCGGAGGTATTCAACTGGTCCTCTTCGTGAAGTTCTGACATTCCTATCTAGGATAACATCTTTTGGCAATTCTGACATATACTCTGGTGAAAGATCATCAACTGATGGAACCTGAACACTGATGTCTTCATCCAAGATCATTGGAGGCTCATACAACTTCAGATTCTCAACATTGACAACTGAGTAAATTTGCATGTATGGAGGAAGATTAAGGCGAAAAGCATTAGTACCGATCTTTTCCAAGATCTCAAAAGGACCATACCTGATAGCTTTGAGCTTCCTTCCTTCACCTTGCATTCTTTCCTTGCTGATATGTAACCAAACTCTGTCACCAACTTGGAATTGGTGATCAATGCGATGCTTATCATGGCGAGCCTTGTATTTTGCTTGGCTCTGCTCTAATTGTGCTTCTATTGCCTGATGGATTGCTTGGACCTTCTGGATGAACTTTAAAGCCTTTTCTGCATCATGGCATCCATCTACAACATCGTCCTTCCCAAAAGCAAAATCCATTGGTGTCTTAGGCAAGTAACCGAAGCAAGTATCAAAAGGAGACCTCTTTGTAGAAGAGTGTGCCGCATGGTTGTAAGCATGTTGCACATAATGAAGACTTTCATCCCACAACTTAGGATGTTTGCTGCAGTAGCCTCTAAGTAGATGCACAATTTTCCTGTTCACTACCTCTGTCTGTCCGTCGGTCTGCGGATGGAAGGCTATACTCTTCTTCAGCTTGGTGTCCATGAGTCCCCATAAAGATGACCAAAATTCCCCTAAGAATTGAGAATCTCGATCCGATACAATAGAAGTGGGTAACCCAAAATGAACCCATACATTTTGAAAGTACAAATGAGCAATCAGTTCAGCAGTAACTTGCTTTTTACGAGACATTAAAATACACATTTTGCTGAACCGATCAACTACTACATACAAATAATCATGACCCTTCCTAGACATAGGTAAACCTCCCACAAAGTCCATAGATACACTTTCCCATGGACGGGATGGTACAGGTAATGGTGTGTACAAACCTAATTTCCTATTACTTGGTTTACTGGTTCCACACATTACACATCCTTTTATATACTTGGTGACAGTTTCTTGCATCCGAGGCCAGTAACAATATTTTTGCAATTGAGCCAATGTTTTACTTACCCCAAAATGCCCTGCAATCAAAGAGGTATGTGCTTCTCGGATTACATGTGCATGTTCATCTTTAGGAATGCATAGTTTTCCCAAGTGGTACAACAAATTATCCTGCACATAGTAATCTTTCTCTTCTACATGTTTACCCTGGATTAAAGCTGCATAGATATCCTTAAAGTTCTCATCATTAGCATATTGTTCCTGAAAACTTTCATGAACCATAGAACTATTCCGAAGGATTATCAAAGCATTCTTAATAGGAGGCCTAGAGAGCATATCTGCTACTTTATTATGGGAACCCTTCTTATACTTAATCACCAAATGAAACTGTTGTAGAAAACCCATCCACCTAAAGTGCCTACTTTGTTGCAACTTAGATTGTGAGTGCAAATATTGTAGTGGTTGGTGATCAGTGTGGATTACAGTTTCCTTTCCCATTAAGTAGTGCTTCCATTTTTTAACACTTTGAACCAAAGCATAAAGTTCTTTATCATATGTAGGATAGTTACTTACCGCTCCTGAAAATGTTTCAGAGTGGTAGCAGACTGGTTTACCTCCTTGCATGAGTACAACTCCCATGGCAAACCCACTCGCATCTGTCTCGATCTCAAATGGTTGATGTAAATCTGGTAAAGCCAAAACTGGTGCAGTGCTCAACTTTTCTTTTAAAGTGTTGAAAGCCTTCTGTTGCGGACCTCCCCACTGAAAAGTTGCCTTAGTACTGGTTAATGCATGTAATGGTGATGCAATGTAAGAGAAGTTTGCAATGAACTTCCTCTAGTATTGAAATGCACCTAAGAAACTCCTGATTTCTGTAACTGTACTTGGCTTAGGCCATTTTACAATACATTCGACCTTTGCAGGGTCTACTTTCAATTGACCATTCCCTACGACATAGCCTAAGTACACTAAGGATGTCTTTGCAAATTCGCATTTTGACATCTTTACATATAGTTTTTCTTTTCTTAGTATTTCAAATACTTTCTTTACATGAATTACATGATCATCCCAAGACTTACTAAATACAAGAATATCATCCAAATAGACTATGACAAAATCATCTATAAAGGGATGGAAGACATCATTCGTGACTCTCATAAATGTAGCTGGTGCATTACAAAGCCCGAATGGCATAACCAACCACTCATAAAGTCCCTGTTTTGTCTTAAAAGCAGTTTTCCAAATATCACTTTTTGCAATTCTTATCTGATGATATCCGCTACGTAAGTCTAGCTTAGTGAAATAAATTGCATGTTTCAACTGATCAAGTAAATCATCAATTCTAGGAAGAGGGTACCTATTCTTTACCGTTATCTTGTTCAGAGCCCTGTAGTCAATACACATTCTCCAAGTCCCATCTTTCTTTGGAACCAACACAATAGGAGAACCACAAGGAGAAGTACTAGGATGGATAACTCCTTTCTCGACCAACTCTTGAACTTGCTTCTTGATTTCTTCATTTTGTAAGACTGATAAACGGTACATGCCGATATTAGGAAGTGGTGCATCTTGCTGCAACTGAATCTCATGTTGTATCTCTCTCTTAGGAGGCAATCCTTCTGGTTCCTGAAACAAGTCATCATAAGCGGAAACAACTTTGACTATTTCAGCCTTATGTTTTGGATCACATCCCTTAAATGCCTCAGATGTTTCATCTTCTTTGGCTTTTACAAGCATCAACACAAAATTCTTACTAGAGTTGACTAACCTTTTCATTTGACCAGCATTGACTAATGCCAGATTAGTCTTAACCTTATGTGCCCGTACAATGTATTCAATCTTGTCTTTAAACAAATGATATTTATTTTCCCCCATATAAAAGATAGCTTGACGATCAAACAAATAGGGAATCACAAGTACAAGACCACATATATCTAAAGGGACTACATCAGCTTCTACCTCATCTACAAAGTTTGCAGTGATAGCAAATCTTAACTTGCATTGTTTAGTTACCTGTAACTGTGCATCATCGCAAACCCATCCAAGAGGGTATGGTTTTGGATGAGGTGTTTTAGTCAAGTTAAGTGTTTTAACAACTTCCTCAGATATCAAATTAACTTGGAAACCTGTATCGAATAATGTATCAACCTTATTATGCTTGATAACAACTCGAATGTGAAATAATTCATTCCTTTGCTTATCATTCTTAGGAGAAGATTCTTTACTTGTACTTGCACTTATGCTAGAAGAACTTGGAGCTGATGAAAGAGATATACCTTTTCCTTTACCTTGAATCCCGGTAGCAACAATCTTTGTCTCATCTCCGGAGTCAGATCCAAGATCTTGTTGAATTATAGCAGCAGTTTTCTGTTTACCTTTGTTTCCACCATATCGCTTTGGCCTCTTTTCAGGATGTAACTTCCAACACTTAGAATCATCATGCCCTTCTTTCTTGCAATGTGAGCATGTGGGTTTCTCACCCTCTTTCTTTACTGTTGCTATCTTTTTACCCTTTCCTTTTCCTTTGGACTTTTCCTCAGACTTAGATGGCTTTTTATCATACTTATCAATGAAAGTACCCTTACCCCTTGATTCTAAATGTGTTGCCTGGACACATACTTCATCCAAATTACAAGGATTCAGGACGAGAATAGAATGCCTTAGGTAAGAATGAAGACCACCTATATACTTGAGTAAGGTGTCCTAGGTATACAATGGGACATTTAATGAAATAGCCTTTTTGCGAAATTCATGGGTGTAATCCTGGACAGACTGGCCTTTCCCTTGCCTAAAATGTTGCCAGTTCATCATTAACTGTTGCATATGGCCTAGGGGGTAGAATTGCTTTTTTAAAGAAGTAACAAATTCTGACCAAGACAAACTAAACTTACCATGTTGTGAAGTTTCATCTCGAGACCTACTCTCCCACCAAGTTAGGGCTACACCCCCTAAACGAAGAGTGGCTAACTGAATTCTGTCAACATCATCTACAAGGTTTTGTAACTCTATAGTAGACTTCTACTTGCTGAATCCAGTCATCTAGTTTCTCGGCATTTAACTCCCCACAATATTTTGGTAAGTCAAACTTTACATCCAACTTAATTCGAGGCTTATGTCCTCCTTTGAAAATATTAGAAGACTCAGAATGGGTAGAAGAAGGAGAAGAGGGGGAAGAAGGAGAAGAGGGAGAAGAAGGAGAAGATGGAGGTGTCTTTGGTGGATCACAATCAGCTCCTTTCTTTTTCCCTTTGTCCTTTCGAGCTACACGTCTTTGCATCTTCTCTTCTCTTTCTCATACGAAAACCTCTACCATTGTCTGCAAATTTTGAAGAGTCTTCTAAATACTCTTATCTTGAGAAGCTTGTCCACCTTCGTCTGCCATTTGTGATGACGGTTTAGTCCTTCATTTTCCAATCTCAGGATTGTATTCCTCAAGCTTTCCTTCGCCTTTCTCAATCCTGGATCTTGTTAACATTCAAATCTGCAATACTAGTCCAACAAAAGCTCTGATACCAAAAATGATTAGGATCTAGGACTATTACGGAGGAATGCTAATTTATCACATAGAATTAATTTAAAACTTTTAACGAATCAAATTAACATAAATGAAATAAGAGAACAACAAGATTAAGCTGATAAAAGAGACAATGAGAGAAAGAAGACGCAAACAATTTGATCTCGGAGTTCATCCATATGGACTACGTCTCCGGGTCCAACTCCAATAGGGGGACTGATCCGATTATCTCCAAAAATCATGTACAAATGTTTACAAAGGCATTCCTTTGAAGTACAACAACATCACACTGTTTCAAAGTACAGGAATAAATGCTTCAACAAATCTCCCTTACTCTCAGCACTTCAACATTCTCTCCTTTTTCTGAATGCCCATATAGCCTCCTAACCCCCCCATTTTATACATAAAATTAGCCAAAATAAGGCTATAACAAAATGATATAAATATAGGACCCTTAACTGATCCATATTCGATTATCCCCCTTTAGCAATTTTTTAAATTTGGCTTTATGGCAATTTAAGGGTAACAAATTAACTATATACCTTATTTAACATAAGGCTAGCGGGTTAGATAAAGGATAATTAAAAACTACGCTAAATATATGTTAAAGCCCCAAAATAGCGCATTGGCAGTTGAGTATTTTAAAAAAGGCATCGGTCGGGGGTTCCAACCCCGCCGACGGCTTCCTTTCTCTCCAATTTCTAGCGGGAAGGGGTTATATACAAACTGCGCTTTATATATTTCAAACGCAACGAATGCTCCAACGGTCATCGGCGGAGTCTTAGAACTAGGAGGTCACGGGTTCGACCCCCCCGACCATCACTTATATTTTTTGAATGGCATTTAAAATTTTTTTAAAAATATATTTATATTTAATGCCACACCACCTTGGACTTCAATCGAGCGCCATTTTCACATACGATCTCCGTTTTTGACAAAATGAACATCGTTGGAGAGCTCTTGACGAGACCTTTGATTTGATGAAAAATTTGACCAAATTTGGAGAGTTTATTTTTTTTTGCCTTTTTAATAGCCTCTGTACCTGAATTTGACCAACCTTTGACTGGTCGTAACTTTTGTGTACGGAATCCTTTCTCACCCGTTCAAATTGCGTTGGGTCCAGAATTTCAAGGAGTTTAATTTGATGCTGATTGTTGGAGTTTTGGAGATACTTCAATTTTGACGAAAGTATCCCCCAGATCAAAACCAATCCCTTTCCAAGCAAGCCTCTTGATGAGAAAGCTGGAAGATATGCAATGTCAAACAAAAATCTTCCAGGCTTCAACTCTAGTGATGGCATGAATAATCCATTTAGCACAAAGAGCAAGGCCTTGTTTCTATGTGGAAAGCAGGTCAAGACAACCAGATTAATTTGGGAGACAACAAAATCTTAGGAAAATTTGTGAAAGCCATGATGATCAAAACTAGAAGCTTGGAGAAAATCCCTAAGCAATCTTTCCAATTTCTAGTAGGAGGCTTTGGAGGGATCCAAACAAGAAGAATAATAGACATGAGTAGCCACAAGAACCTCTGAGAAAATTTGGAATTTTTCAGCAAGGGAGAGCAATTTCATAAGTTAATAATCAAGCTTCTTGGTGATCTTGTCAAGCACAACATTCCAAAGCTCAACAAGCAAAGCTTGGAAAACAAAAGGAATGCCAAGAAAGTGGAAAATCTCCCCATGAGTAACCCATTTCCATTCAAACTGGCTGAGCCAAGGTGGAGCTAGCAAGAATGACTATCAAAAGCAGAGCATTTTATCCCATTGAGTAGTAGATCTAGAGGCTTGATAGAAGGTGTCTAGGCAACTTAAGGCATTGTTGATATTTTCTTCATCCTCCAAAATAGTGAGAAAGGAATCATCTGGAAAGTGACCATTGACTAACTTGGAAGATGATTCAGGCAAGGAAATGCCATGAACCAGCCCAAAAGACACAGAATGAACTAGCAAATAGCCAAATCCTTTAGTAGCAAGGAGATAAAGCACTGGTGCCAAGGGGAAACCTTGCCTGATTGAATCAAAAAGGAAAAAAGCCTCAGATTGTGACTTATTGATGGTAATGGAAGCATTAGCATTACCAAAGAGCATCTCCTAGGACTGCAAAAAATTGGGACCAAAACCTAAAGCCTAGAGCATAGCCAAGATAAAAGGGCCATTCAATGTGATCATAGGCTTTAGCAAAATCAATCTTTAGAAAAATAGCTTCTGATTGGACTTGTGAGCCCACTCGATTCCTTCCTAGACAACAATAATGTTGTCAAGAATTTTTTAGACTTAATAAAGCCAGTTTGCTTAGGGTGCACAATTAAATGCAACAGGTACTAGATTTTGAGAAAAAATTGCCTTGCCAATAATATTATAAGACACATTTAGAAGGGTAATGGGCCCCCAACTACAGATGTCCTCTAGATCACCGACTTTAGGTATGAATTTCATATTTCTTTTATTTAAAATGGCTCCTAAGCTTTTAGTATGATAGGCTTCAAGATAAACTTTGTGCAAACCAAGAACTATATGCTCCTAGAGGTATTTGTAAAACTCATAGGGAAACCCATTGCACCCAAGGGATTTATTATTAGCCATGGATTTGATCACCTTCTTAAGGTCTCGGAGGGAAAGAATTTGCTCACAAAAAGTACATTGCTCAACTACTAAGTGATTTGGAGTAATAGAGATACACTTTCTGAGAGCTTCCTCCTGAGTAGCCGAATTTTCCTACAAAGTAAAAATGTTCTCATAGTGATGAAAAAATGCTTGCAGGATGTCAAAGAGATTGGAAAGAACAATAGTTCCTTGTTTGATTTTTTTAATCTCAACATTGGTATGACAGGCTCAAAGAGCCCAAAAGAACTCCTTCAAAGCTTTATCACCAACCTCCAACCAGTGGAGATGGGCTTTGATTTGGGCTCCTTGAGTGGCATAGTTATCAACAACTTGTTTGTTATGGTGAAGCTTGGCAAGTTGAATTTGCAAATCCACATCAAATAGATTAAGGGTGAGAGCCTAAGAGGCTTTTTTGAAAGCAAAAGTGTTGGCTTCATACGACCACTTTTTGAATACTACCAACTAACGCCCATAGATGCATATAAAATGAGCACTTTTGGTAATGGCATCATTCCACCATTGAATACATCCATTTTGAGAATGTAGACTTGGATCCAAATTCCAAACACATAGGATATGTGTGATGGTGGAAGCATGCATCATCACAGATTTGTTGAGGAAGAATTGTGACTTGACAAATTTCAAGATAGCTATTTTCCATGAAATGACAAAATAAATGGGATAGTGGTCAGATAATGTCACATCTGGCAAGGGAATGATAGGTAAATCATGATCCTCAGAAAAGGAAAAAAGAGATTGTGCAATAATCATGGCATGTTTGAGGCATTTTAAAATGTGGTCAGAGCCAGCTCGAAAGTTGGACCAAGTGTGCCAAAATCCACTATCCTAGTGACGATTGATATTCGGATCATAAAGGCCCAATTTATTGTGCATGTAGTACTAGTCTTCCCTTTCCCTAGCTGCTAAAAAAAAGTGTAGAATTTCATCTTTGTTAGAGGCCACTTCAACCATATTGAAGTCACTACACATAACCCAAGTAGCTAGAGGCAAGTTGTCAGCCAGCCAGCCAGACATCTAGGATCTTTCCATAACATCATTGGAAGCATAAACATTAATGACTCCAAAAGAATGATTGTTGATGGAAAGCAAGAGTTGAATAATTCTATGCATGGGGTTAGAACCATGTGAAATAATAGAAGAATGAAGATGAGGTGACAAGAGAGTAACTACACCACCTCTACTAGCTTTGTGTTGAGAGGAAAACATAACACCATCGTGTCAAATGACCTGATGCTTGATACAATAAATAGACCATCCTCATCTCTACCTATTCTAAGGATGGTCTATTTATTCTATCAAGCACGAGGAAAATTTTTGATATGTTTTTCTATTATAGCTAGATATTAATATAAAAAACTTTTCATGTTTTGAGATATGTATTTAACATATAAATTTATTTTTATTATATTTTGAAGATATTAAATTAGCAAAATATGTGTTTATATTATAAAATTATTAGGTATATATATTTTATATTTATAATTTTAATAGTATAGATTCAAAAATTTTAAAATAAAATTTAATTTATTAATATCTTTCATATTTCTAAGTTTATTGACAATTTTTTAGATTTGTGTAAACATTTGATTTCGATATGTTTATCTTAATTTTTTTATTAAGAAAAATAGGTTTTATAGGGATCCTGAAAGCCAAAAGTTTTTACAAAAAAGTTTGCAGCATAATATTAAATAAAGTCCAGTCTCCATAGTTCTACCTACATAAGGCCAAAACAAAAGACAAGCCAACGACCAAAAAGGAAAAGCCAACAGATCCAACTGACAAAAGGACAAGACAAAAAATAAAATAGTTACTATTCAATCTTCCTATCAAGTTCTTGCATGGCTTCAGCTAATTCATTATCACTCTAGATCTTTACAGTCACACACTCCTAATTAAGATTAGTATAATGTTCCACTAGGCCCTGTTGAGATAATTGGTGTTGCACACATTGCATAATATTGTTATTTTATTATTTTATTTCTATTATGTAATGTTGTACCTAGATGGACGTGCAACATGTAAAGATTCCCATGGAATATTCTTGATGAGTTGTATTGTAACATTGTGAAAATATTTTATGTAATTATTTAATATTGGGGAAAATAATTAAATGCCCAATATTAAATGTAGGGTCAGTGGGTTAGGTAGCACATGGTTTTAGCACATGGTTTATGTAATACCACTTGGTGGTTTTGTGGGACTTGCTACTATATAAGAAGCCACAAGGGTAGTTGTTGTATAGAGAGAGAGTGACAAGGAGAAGACAAAAGGCAAGATTCGAGCGGGACAAGGCTTGACAGGTTAGCCAAGGGAGCATTTGTGAAGGTTGAAAGCATGGCATGGGATGTGTGGATTCATGCTTGTTCACATAGTTTGCTCGGTTGTGGCTATGGCCATGAAGGCTTCCATGGTTGTATGGCAATGGTATTTTTTGTTGAATAATACATGATGATGGATGCTTTTGGAGGTTGGGTTTTTCCCTCAATGAGGGTTTCCCAGGGTATATCTTGTGTCACATTTTGTGGGTATGTTGTCTATTCTCTTGCATGTGGATTTTAATTCCGTATTTATTTCAGATCTATTATGGGTTATGTGGAAATGATTATTCTTTCTTTGTTGCCAAGTCTCCTTACAAGTGGTATCAGAGCCTGGTTTTGGCTTGGTCATGGGTTCAAATCTCCCCGGTGCCTTCCCGACCCACGTAAGCACCTGGTATGCGCGTCAAGGGGGAGATTGTTGGGTGATGCGACGCGCTCCCCTACCCACATGTGGTTAATTATGTGGTGGTCCATGTTCACTAATAGTCATGGCTTTTGGTGTAATGGAAAATGGGCCCTACAATTGGTATCAAAGCTATGGTTTTATTATTGTAACCCTAGATTGAATCCATGGGAATGCGTGAGAGGATAAAAGAAAAGGGCAAGATATATGAATGATTTATTGCAGATCTGAGGGTTTTGGATTTGCTGTTATGATGGGATGTTAAAAGATTTGGGCATGTGAAATTGTTGGAGAAAAGGATTTTTTTGGATGTTTCATTTAAATGAGGGTTTTGGGGGGTAGCATGCAGAAATGACCTCCTAGGTAAAAACAAACCTAACCATTGGATCCGGGTCAAAATTTCCAAAAATTTTGATATATAATATGCCCTAGTTTGGCCATGTTTAGAGGAAATGAAAGAGTTTTTTGGTTTCAGCCCATGATGGCTGTCAAATTTAATCCCGTCGGAATTTTCGTCACTGAAAAAAATTAAAAATGAAAAATCGTACTAAAAATGGTAAAAAGATTGTCTTAGTAAAATGGCCATAACTTTGTCTCAGAATATTGGATTTCAGAGTTCTTATAGGCGTTGGAAAGATAATTTAGAGCACTACAAGATGGTGTAGGTTTGGTTCTATGAATTTGAGATTTTTTTAGGTTTTAAGAGCCCTAAAGTCAAGTGTTGTTTATTTTGAGCATGAATTGGGGCATAACTTGGGCATACGGAGTCGGATTTTGGACTTCAAGTAGTCAACGGAAAGCTCTTGGGGAGCTCTACACACTGGTTTAGATTTGGTGCAGGTTTGGCATGATTTATTTGTTGATATATTGATCTAAATAGTTTATAGATATATTTTGACTATGGTAACATTTTTAGTTTATGGTATTGGAAGATTTAAGATTTGATGTCATTGTATACTCAGTTCATATTTTAGTTTGGTCTCATGATGATATGGTTATCAGTGTTTGGTTTGGATATGCATGATGACTTGTTGGGTCTACAAGTTGTGCAGTGTTGTAAGCGGTCTATACTTACAGGTTGCATTTATAGCTTGGTTATGGGTTGTCTTTGCCCATTGATCTTTCATTATTGATGCATATTTAGATTGGTGGCTTGGATTTCGGTTGTCTATGCCCTGAGTCACATAAATTGCTGATTTTATTTTTCATGTAGAAGGGATGAGATGTCATTACTAGGTACAATCATGGCAGAGGATTGTGGTTGACTATTCTATGCTGACAGGTTGGACATATTGAGAACCAGATGCTCGGTTCATGGATGTGATCATGGTGCCATGGATTTTGGCATGACATGATTGGTTATATAGGTACATCCTTAATGTTCATTAGCTTGGATTTCTGATTCAGTTATGGTGGTATATCTTCTAGGTTGAGGATCATGGTTATTTAGTTTCTTTTGAGGAGCTCATGATGTGCATTTTTGAGTTCTTTTATGGTTTGATGTTTTGGTTTATTCTCATGGTTAGAGGATGGTATTTTCATCATGATGTCATGGATAGCTTTGATACACAATTTAGTGGGAGCTTGCGACAGTGATGGGGTGACAGTGCAGGATTAGTTCCTAGTTTGGTTTATATCTTCTTGGTTTTGAGAGGATGGATTTTATGATGCCATAGGTGACTTGGTACCACGGTTGAGTGGGAGTTGTTGCGATTGATATATTTATTGAGTGTTTGCAGATGTTGGAGGTTTGTCTTAGATTCTGTTGCTGCAGAAGCATCTTTGACATTTGCATGGTGCACTTGTTATCTTCATAGTGTTTGAAGATGGTTAGATCTTGAGGACTCATGGAGTTCTTGGTTATCTTCATGGTGTATGGAGATGGTTCTTCTTGGTATGTGGAGATGGTTTTCTTCATGGTGTGTGGAGATGGTTGCATCTTGAGGACTCACAGGGTTCTTGGCAAAGGTGTGGTTTATGCTTTTATTTGGCATGTTATCCTTGGTATGAGGATGGTTTCATTATTATGTCATGGTATACTCTTGATACGCATTTAGAGTTGTGACATGTTATGGTGTGTTCATGTGGAGCATGTTATCTCTTTAGTTGAGATGGTAAGATCATGTTGTCATGTTTATGTTCCTGAGGCCATGGTTGGAACTTTGACATTGATCTTGGTTTAGTTTCTTGGTATTGAGTACACTGATCATAAGCTGGATACTTCATGATATTGCTATGTTGCATTTGGAGTTGGCATGGATTGATTGGTTACAAGTGCTCATGGATACTTAGAGACAGTGGTGATGCTGATTTCTCTTGGATTAGAGAAGTATTTGTTGGGATGGTTGATGGTTTCAACAGGAAGTCCGAGGGGCAATCACCTGATATGGACTTGAGAGGAGATTGTTCTTAGATGAGTCTTGGTTGGAGACTTGGGTATCTTGATAAGCATTCTCATTCCCCACTCTTGGTCTACTCGACGGTTTGCTACTTGAGAGATATAGCCCATTGTTTCTCTCAGTTGCATTATATTTATGCTTGTCTTTCATGGATATGGATCTTGAGCTATGGTACATGAGTTAGTTCTGGAGGGTTCATTTGAGAGATGGTTTAGCATTGGTTATCTCCATGTGCATATGTTGTTATGCTGGTTGAATTTGGGAGATGGTTTTATATTGGGCATTTTCTTTGGATTAGGAATGGGTTTATGAGTTTGATCTTCTTGTGAGAGGCTTACATCCATGATGAGTTATATGGTATGGTTTGGGTGTTGTTGCTACAATTGGTATCAGAGCCTGGTTTTGGCTTGGTCATGGGTTCAAATCTCCCAAGTGCCTTCCCGACCCACGTAAGGACCTGGTATGTGCGTCGAGGGGGAGATTGTTGGGTGATGCAACACGCTCCCCTACCCACAGGTGGTTAATTATGTGGTGTTCCATGTTCACTAACAGTCATGGCTTTTGGTGCAACAGAAAATGGGCCCTACAGGCCCTTCATCACATTCATTTCCCCCTCAGTCTACTTGGAATATTTGTTGACCCTTTCATCCTTTTCCCCACCAATGCTTGAGTTTTTCAATGATTCACCCAAGCTATTGATGTTCCCATTTAGAGTGTTCAGAGTGGTGATCACCTAATTAGCAAGATTTTGGTTTGATATCTCCGTCCTTTGCACCCTTTTCTCGACCTTAGAAAGACGATCTTCCTAGTCAACTAGAAAACCTTTGTCACTGATCTCCATTTGACCTTCCTCCTGGTACTTTTTCTCTTTAAGCTCTTCAATCTAATGGAACAACCACTTAATTGAGTGGAAGTTGTCTATCATACTATTTTTGGCATTATTGAGTAAGTTGAGTGCTATCTCCCTTGCATTGCTCGAAATTTCTACCAAAGTCGGGTCTATGAGTTCCTCGAAATGAAGTTTTCCATCCTTGTCTTTGAGAACTTGAGGATTCATTGTCTCCTTGATGATCCCCATCTTTGCCATTTCGTTATTGAAGTTTCTCCATGACCTCCTCCTTTCTTTTGTTACCTCCTCCCCATTGTCTTCTACCAAAATCTCTTTTATCTTCTTCTGAGGTGAAGAGAGGGAAGGGGATAGGACAAGAATTTATGGTGTCTCATCACTTCTCCTTTCCAAAGGCATATCCTCCTGAACCTTCCTCTTCTTGGGATTCATAGGGAGAATAGTGATTTCTTCCCCCTTCTTCTCATCCTTTGACTCCATTTCCTCCTCCTCATCAATATACTCATCCTCCCTCTATTCTACATGATTAGGTGTTAATCCTCTTGGGCTCTTACTACATGAAACATTACTAGTGGAGGGAGAAATTTTCTGACCCCCTTTGGCTTCTTACTAGAAGGATCAAACCCTCATGAGTAGTCAAGTTTGCACTAGCTTTCTTCTTGTAACCCTCAATGTTCTTGCTCAAGGAGGTAAACAGATAGAAAGGAAAAGAAATTTTTATTCCATGTCTAAAATGGTTTAGCAGAATAAAGTGGTGTGTTTTGACTCTGTTGAATCCATTTTGTAATAAGTCTCGATCTTCACTAACTTCTTCCTCTCTTCTGCATCCTTTGTGAAATCTTTCACTACATTTGCCAACATTTTCTTGTCCTTATAAAAATTTACCCCCTCCTGAGGAATCTCTATGACAAGAGAAATCATTTCCATGCTCAGCTAGTGAGAGACCCCATAAATTTTGACTCATAGATCCTTCCAAATGTTCACCATGAGATTAGTAATCTCCTTGTCAAAACCATGGAGTTTTTCAATGTACCTCGCTATTCCTCCCTTCTCCAGTCTATTCTAGAATTTTATTCTCTTTCTCCATTTCTTCATCTCCCCATTCCACTCCTTCCTACTCCTCTCCCCAACCATCTTGATCTCTTGTGAAAAAAGCCTCCACTAGTCCTTTAACCCTTCACAATCTTCTTCTTTCTAAATTTCTCAGCTCACAAAGTATTTTTGTCTTTGGCAATTTTAATGGAAGATAAAAATGGAACCCATAAAATATGAAAAAAGTACACAAAATGATGGCATCTCATTACCTTCCCATGATTCTCATTAAAACATTATCTTTCATGTCATCTTGCATATCTTTCCATAATTAACTCAAGATTGCCTTCATACTCTCGTAGATTTGTTCTAGAATTACAATATCTTTCACCAACACTAGAAAGTTGTCTCCACGTCATTTGCACACTAGTTTGCAACATAATTTTACTCTCTATACATGTGGTTGGTGTGGAACCTTTTGAATTTTCTCAAATCAGCTTGGATCTCCTCTACCATATTAGCAATGGTCTAGGAAGGATGGGAGTATCCTTTTAAACATTTTATTATATATGAAGAATCTCCCTCCAACCAAACGTTCTCAATCCCAATAGCAAGAGCCAGTTTGAAAACATGAAAAGCTACACTGGCCTCTACATAGTGGTTCGTCTGAGTCCCTAAAGGATAGGAAAAGGATGCTATGCCAATCCCATGACAATTTCTAATTATTCCCACATAGCCAACTAGGCCAACATTTCCTTTGGCTACACCATTGAAGTTGGCTTTATGTCATTCTTGTGATGGTAAAAACTACTTAGTCTCCTATCTTTTCATCTCCCTACCCTTCTTCCTTTCCATATTATTTCCTCCTTCTTCAATATTTCCCCCCTTTCTAATACCATAGTTTTCTCTCATAGAGCTATCTATTTTATCTGCAAGAACAAAGGCAAGAGATTCCCTCTCTCTAAAGATATGATTATTGCTCTCTTTCTAGATTCACCAATAGAAATGTGGAAGTGTCTAGGAGAAAATCATCTGTGTCTTCATGTCTTTATGTAAACAATTCTATTGGCCAAGGAAATCTTGGATGTTGCCCAATTTACACTAATTGACCCCATAGCTCTAGGTCATAAGCTCCCAAACCTCCAAGGAATATGTACAATGAATAAACATGTGCTTAACTATCTCTAGATTATACTTACAAAGACAACACCTATTTGGAATATACTGACCTCTCTTAGCAAGGTAATCTAGGGTGAGAATTTTGTCTTGTAACACTAGCCAAAAGAAAAGGTTGATTTTATGGGTAAGACCAGTCATCCAAGCCTTAGCCCAAATGGGTTTTTCCATCTTGTTCCAAAGTGAGAAGTAGCCAAAAGAAACTAAGTATAATCCACTGGTATTGTTCCCCCATACAAGTTCATCCCTCTTGTTGTTTAAAATCAAAGCATTCAATATAATCATTAGTGGTTTGAGGTCATGAGATACTGAAGTCAGGTGTTTCCATCCCTGGTCTATTTTGAAGTCACTAACTTTCAATTCAAATCTTCTTATACAAGATTTAGCCCATCTCTCATAATTAGGGCAATCTATGAGAGACCCTTGATTTAACCAATTGTCCCAATAGAAAAGAATTCTTTCACCATTCCCAATTTTCCATTTTGCCTTTGATTTAGTCAAAGATCTTTCCTTAAGAATCCCATTCCAGATAAAAGATCCATGTGAAATATCAGCTTCACTGAGTAGAAAGCTAAGGGACTACCTTCTCAAGTACTTCTTCATGATGATATCCCACCATACTCCAGTGCTCTAAAATAAGCACCATATCTATTTTGCTAGCAGAGCATAATTAAGGTGTCTAATTTTTCTTATACCCATACCACCATAGCATTTGGGGAGGCAGACATTACCCTAGGCCACCAAATGATATCTTTTGTTTTCTTCTAGTCCTAGCCACAAAAAGTCCATCTAGATTTTCTCCATTCTATCTGCAAATTTAATTGGTATCCCTAAGAGGCTAAGAGCATAAGTTGGGAGGTTTTGGAGAGTAGATTTCATCAGGGTACATTTTCCTACCTGACTAAGGATGGGTCCTTTCCAACCTGCCAACTTCTTATTGAATCTATCAATAATTCCATTCCAAAAAGATTCAAGAGGTTTCAACCCCAGGGGCATTCCAAGATAACTAGAAAGGAGAGATCCCACTCCACATCCAAGAATTCAAGAAATTTTTCTTTGTCAGTCATTTGAGCTATTAACAAAGAACACTAAACTATTCTCCCAATTGATAGAGTGGCTTGTACCCCTCGTGTAGGTGTCCAACAAGTTCTTTAACACTTTAGCCTCCTGAACCATAGCTTCCCCACCCAAAATTGTGTCATCCACAAATTGCTAATGGGTGAAAGAGACCTATCCAAAGGATAGCTTAAGACCATGCAGGCTTCTTTCCTATCTTTTCCTTTGAATTAACCTCCGTATACACTCTACCATAATAATGAAAAGAACTAGGGATAGAGGATCACCCTGTCTAAGCCTTCCCAATGGGAAAAATAAATTCAAAGGAGCACCATTGACTATAATAGCAAGAGAGGGGGTAGAGACAAGTTGAATAATAAGTTTTCATACCTGGGCATCAAATCCAAAAGCTAGGAGAACAACATTTAGGAAGTCCCAATCCACCATGTCATAGGCTTTGGAGAGGTCCAAATTGAGGATGAAACCCTCCCTTTTCCCTACTTCCAAGGAGTGGATCACCTCATGAACCATCATTATTGAATCTAGGATCTATCTTCCTAGGACAAAGCCCATTTGCTATGGAGAGATAATCAAAGGGAGCACCTTGAGAATCCTGATGGTCAACACTTTGAAAATGATTTTATAAAAGGAATTGCATAAGCTAATGGGTCTAAACTTATCCATTGAATTAGCCCCAAAGGATATTTATCTTAATGTTAGATATTGTCATGTCCCCTATTCAAATAATTAAAAAAAATAGACTTTATTAAGGCAGGCAGGCTCCAAAAAGGTGAAATTTTGGAAAAAAGGGTTAATCTTTGGAAACCAATGGACTAATAAATAAAAATTATTATTAAATTATATTTTATTAACCCCTCTTGGACGTGAGTTAGGGTTATGCCCTCTTTAAAAGGGGTTTGGAGGCATTTTGGGCTCATTCTACATCTTGATTCTTGATAATTTTCTTGTTGTTCTTCAGAGGCTGCCAAACCTGTGGAGAAGGAGACCCAAGAACGAGAGTTTGCAGGTTTCTAGGAAGGCTAAGGATGGGAGTTTGAAGCCATTCCATGTGCATGCTCATACAGAGTTTGCCCTTGTGCTGAATAGTGCCGATTTGGGTGTTTCCGGGGTTGTTTTTTGGTTTGAATTTGGGTTTTCAGTTGAGTGTTTCATATCAGTTTGGTTTGCTGTTGTATTTCAGACTTTATGATGTTAAAATAGAGCTAAATATATGTATTCGGTCATGATTAAACTTCTGAGATAATTTATGAGTGTTTTGTGGTGTTTCCGGGCATTTTTGTGTTAATTTCGGGAGCCCGATTGAGCATAGTTTTGCCCTACATTTGTGATTTGTTGTGTAAGGGCTATACAAATCTGGAAACGTCATTTTGTAGGCTGTTATGCTGCTGAAATCTCTGTAAAAATGTCCATTTTCAGATTTATTAATAATTTGTGAAGTTGTGAAGTTTTTGGCACTAATTTGGACATACCCGATTTGGGTTTTATTGGAAAATTGGCAGATCTTTGTAATATTGGTTGTTTGATTTTAAAGTTCTGATTTGAGGCTGGAAATATCATAAAAAATCAGTAAAGGGACATTTCAGTGGTATCAGAGCCGTGATCTTGCCAGCCTGAGGGTTTGTAGAAGTTGCATGTCAGTTTTAACAACTACCCAGATCTTGCATGTCAAGTTTTGATAACTACCCAGATCTTGCATGTCATATTTTATGATTGCATGCAACTAAGTGAAAGAGAAAAAAGATATTTGCAGTGATAAAAGAATAAAGAAATTTTGATTAAACCCCCAGTTGAAAGAAAAAGTACAAAATCCAAGGAAGAAAAAAGTATGGCTGATCTAGATGAGATGGCAAAGAAATTCTTCCAAGACATCCAAAATACTCAGAAGCAAACAGTGGATGGTTTGGCGGAAACTAGAGAGGCTTTGCGGATATTGACAGAACAATTACAAGGAATTGCATCTATTAATGAGAAAGGGAGCACTTCAGAGGAGCCGAGAAATGGGAGATCCACACCATCTAAATCAACCAAATCCATTTTCTTGCCTGCAGATGAGCCACCAGTACCAAATCCAGCCATCAATCCAGTGGAAGAGGTTACAGGTAATTTGATTACATTAAGAGCTACTTACAATGGCTTAGATGATGACTTTCATAGTTCAGTTCCTTTTAGAGAATATGTGGATATGATGAACGCTTTGATGCCCAAGAAAGAGAATAGGAGGGAGCATGACACAAGTGGAAGAGAGCTCAAAAATAAAATAAGCAAGTTTACAGCGCCTACTTTTGATGGAACAAATAAAATTTCAGCTAGAGCATGGCTACACAAATTACAAACTTTCTTCACACTTAACCCCATGAAAGAGAGTGATGCTATTCAATTTGCAAGTCTACACTTGGAAGATGCAGCCTATGATTGGTGGTATCATGGAATGACTACTCAAGGTCACGATCAGGTAACTACATTTGAAGATTTCAGTCAAAGGGTGATAGATAGATTTGACCTCAAGGATGATGAAGAGTACTTTAAAGAATTGTCAAAGTTGAAGCAAACCAAATCAGTTAATGAGTATATAGAAGAATTCCAAAAAGTGGCTATTATGGTACCTGATATGAGTGAAAAGAGGATCATTTATCTTTTCCTTGATGGTTTAGAAGATTCTGTTAAGGGTTTGGTTAAGGCTTTCTCACCCTCAACCTTACAGGAAGCTATCAAAAGAAGCTTGCAACTTGAAACTTGCGTGCCTATGAAATCAATCACTAATAAAAAACCCCCAAATCTTTGGCAACATAAGGGAAATTTTCAGAAAAAGACTTTCCCAACACTACCACCAAAAGATGTGACAAATGTGGCAAAAAAGAAGGCAGATGAAGAGACTAGGAGTGAATTACGAAGGAAAAAGCTTTGTTTTACTTGTAGAGAACCATGGGTTCCAGGACACAGATGTTTGGGGAAAGGTTAAGTGCACTATATTGAAGTTGCTTCAGAATCTGATTCAGATGAGCATGAGGAATTTCATGATACTAAGGAGGAGGTAGAAGAAGAGAAAGTAAAAGAAATCAGCAAGGATGGCACTTTAGCAGCATTATCAGGAGTCCCAAGATACCATCCCTTCCGAATTCGAGGGGTACTAGCAGGGCAAAGGTTGACTGTTCTTCTTGATAGTGGGGCAACTCACAATTTTATTGATGAGGGATTTGTCATGAAAAGAGGGCTTAAAGCAGAAGATTTTGAGGGATTCAATGTTACTGTAGCTGATGGATTCACTATGCCTTGCACACGGGTGGTGAAACAACTCAAGATGACCTTAGGAGATTATGAGTTATGTGATGACTTCTATGTGGTTGGTATTGGGGAGACAGATCTTGTATTGGGTGTTCAATGGTTGCACTCTATCGGAGGCTATTACATGAACCATCAAACTATGGAGTTTAAATTTCATTCCAATGGGAAAGAAGTCATATTGAGAGGGTTATCGAATGGAGCACCTAAGGCGGTCTCTGCAAAGAGGATGGAGAGGACTTTTCGAAGAGGACAAGTAACATGGGCAGCAGGAGTCATAATCCAACCAACAAGCTCTCCCAAGAATCAAGGTAATTTCCATTTTGAAATTCAAAATATTCTTGATAAGCATAGTATAGTTTTCAATGACTTGCCTCCAGGATTACCACCAGATAGAGGTTTTGAGCATGTTATAGAGTTAGAACAGGGTGCCAAACCAGTTATAACAACCCCATACCGCCATCCAAGAGGTTATAAGGAAGAAATTGAAAAAACTATTAAAGAACTCCTGGACATGGGATTCATAAGGCCTAGCTCTAGTCCATTTGCATCATCTGTGGTACTTGTCAAGAAAAAGGATGGTACAATGAGAATGTGTATAGACTACAGGGCTCTAAACAAGAAGACCATAAAAAATAGGTATCCCATACCACGCATAGATGAACTCATTGATGAGTTACATGGTGCTGTATACTTCTCAAAAATTGACTTAAAATCAGGCTACCATCAAATCCGAATGAGGAGTGAAGATGTGGAAAAGACTGCTTTCAGATGTCACTATGGGCACTTTGAATTTCTTGTTATGCCATTTGGACTCACTAATGCACCAGCAACATTCCAATCTTATATGAATAAGGTATTCAGTCAGCATCTTCGAAAATTTGTTTTGGTATTTTTTGATGATATCTTGATATACAGTAAAACATGGGAAGAGCATCTAAAGCACATAGACACTATTTTGGGAATCTTGGAGCAGCAATCCTTCTATGCTAAGCTATCTAAATGTGAGTTTGGTTTGACAAAGATCCTATATTTGGGACATATTATAAGCTCTAAAGGAGTACAGGTTGATCAACAAAAAATCCAGGCAATTTTGGATTGGCCTCCACCCACTAATCTTACACAGTTGAGAGGTTTCTTCGGGTTGTGTAGCTACTATAGGAGATTTGCCAAGGGATTTTCTCAGCTTGCTGCCCCCTTGACTGATTTGACAAAGAAAGGAGCTTTTGTTTGGACAGAAGAGGCACAAAAAACATTTGATAAGCTTAAGGAGGTAATGAGTTCATGCCCTGTGCTTGCAATTCCAGATTTCTCTTTACCTTTTGTTGTTGAATGTGATGCTTCGGGAGAAGGTATAGGGGCTGTCCTAACTCAAAGGGGACATCCAATAGCATTTGAGAGTCAAAAATTAAATCAATCAGAGAAAGGGTACTCCATCTATGATAAGGAAATGTTGGCAATCATGCATGCACCTCATAAGTTTAGACAATATTTGGTATGTGGGAGATTCATTGTAAAGACAGACCATAATAGCCTCAGGTTCTTCTTGAACCAAAGGGATTTGAATGATTGTCAACAAAAATGGGTAAGCAAATTGCAAGCTTATAATTTTGATATTGAATACATGAAAGGAAAGAATAATGTGGTTGCTGATGCTCTCTCAAGAAAGCCCACTTTGTGTTCCTTATCATCTATTTTTGCTGATTGGAAAGTCTCCATAATTTTAGAGTATGCTAAAGATTCATTTGCCACCAAGATTTTGGATAAGTTAGTGGATGATAACAGGTACAAGGTTGTTGATGAATTGATTTATTACAAGAACAGGATCTTCTTAGTGCCAAGGTCAAAAACTAAGGAGAGGATATTGAGGGCCTTTCATGAAACACCTTTGGCTGGTCACCAGGGATACTTCAAGACATACAGGCAAATTCGAGAGCGGTTTTCATGGAAGGGTATGAAGGAGGATGTCCTTAAACACATTAAGGAATGTATGGTATGCCAACAGAGCAAGAGTGAGCAAAATTTTCCTGCAGGGTTGTTGCAGCCACTTCCTATTCCTGAACAAAAATGGGAAAGTATTTCCATGGATTTCATCATTGGGTTGCCCAAGGTTCAAGGTAAGGATTGCATATATGTGGTGGTAGATAGACTAACTAAGTATGCACATTTCTTTCCTATCACATCTGATTTCAAGGCATCACAAGTGGCCGAATTGTTCTTCAAGGAAATTTTTAGATTACATGGTTTGCCTAGAAACATTGTTAGTGACTGGGACAGTAGATTCCTCAGCTCTTTTTGGAAGGAGCTCTTTCATTTGGCAGGAACTAAACTCACTCCCAGTACTAGCTATCACCCTCAAACAGATGGACTAACAGAGATAGTTAATAAATGGATAGAAGGATATTTGAGGAACTATGTTTCAAATCAACAACATGCTTGGGTGAAATGGTTACACCTAGGGGAGTATTGTTACAATACATCTCATCACATGTCTATTGGTATGCCTCCTTTTTGTGCTCTTTATGGTTACGATGCCCTTTCCTTTGTTGATCTAATACTTTTCGATAGCAGAGTACCCGCAGCAAGTGATTTCATCAAGCAAAGCCAAGACATAATAAGGTCCCTCAAGGATAATCTACAACATGCACAAAACCAACAAAAGATATATGCTGACAGGAAAAGGATTGAAAGATCTTTTGAGGTGGGAGATTTGGTATTTTTTAGGTTGCAGCCATATAAGCAAAGCACCTTGAAGAGAAGTGAGGCAGAGAAACTCAAGCCAAGGTTCTATGGGCCTTATAAAATCATCAAGAAGGTAGGAGAGGTAGCTTATGAATTGGAGCTCCCACCAAACAGCAAAATACATAATATTTTTCATGTATCTTGCTTAAATAAGGTTCTAGGCCAGAAAACCATAGTATCTACAGAATTACCACCTCTTGATGATGAAGGGAAATTAGTTTTGATACCAGAAGAGATTTTGGATACAAGAGAGAAAAGGTTGAGAAATAGGAGCATCACAGAGCATTTGGTCAAATGGAAAGGATTACCACTAGAGGATGCAACTTGGGAAGGAGAACATATTCTTGAGAATTCCAACCTTCATTGCTTGAGGACAAGCAATATTTGGAAGGGGAGGACTTGTCATGTCCCCTATTCAAATAATTAAAAAAAATAGACTTTGTTAAGGCAGGCAGGCTCCAAAAAGGTGAAATTTCGGAAAAAAGGGTTAATCTTTGGAAACCAATGGACTAATAAATAAAAATTATTATTAAATTATATTTTATTAACCTCTCTTGGACGTGAGTTAGGGTTATGCCCTCTTTAAAAGGGGTTTGGAGGCATTTTGGGCTCATTCTACATCTTGATTCTTGATAATTTTCTTGTTGTTCTTCAGAGGCTGCCAAACCTGTGGAGAAGGAGACCCAAGAATGGGAGTTTGCAGGTTTCTAGGAAGGCTAAGGATGGGAGTTTGAAGTCATTCCATGTGCATGCTCATACAGAGTTTGCCCTTGTGCTGAATAGTGCCGATTTGGGTGTTTCCGGGGTTGTTTTTTGGTTTGAATTTGGGTTTTTAGTTGAGTGTTTCATATCAGTTTGGTTTGCTGTTGTATTTCAGTCTTTATGATGTTGAAATAGAGCTGAATATATGTATTGGGTCGTGATTAAACTTCTGAGATAATTTATGAGTGTTTTGTGGTGTTTCCGGGCATTTTTGTGTTAATTTCGGGAGCCTGATTGAGCATAGTTTTGCCCTACATTTGTGATCTGTTGTGTAAGGGCTCTACAAATATGGAAATGTCATTTTGTAGGCTGTTATGCTGCTGAAATCTCTGTAAAAATGTCCATTTTCAGATTTATTAATAATTTGTGAAGTTGTGAAGTTTTTGGCACTAATTTGGACATACCCGATTTGGGTTTTATTGGAAAATTGGCAGATCTTTGTAATATTGGTTGTTTGATTTTAAAGTTCTGATTTGAGGCTGGAAATATCATAAAAAATCAGTAAAGGGACATTTTAGATATATGTTCAACATCTAATTACATTCTTACAACTTGTAGTAAAACAAAATTAATAATTAACATCTCAAATTTCAAAGAATATATAGTTCTTCCTATTTGAATATCTCTAAAGAAATGTATAATTGTTTAGACTTGCTAATTATTGATCCAATTAAGGAGTTTTTGTAGAAGGGGGTGATGTAGCTACTAGCTATAAGTATAAATAATTATTCCAAGAAGGAGGAATTGGGTCTCATCGGTAATAAAATTTGGTTCTTTACTAGGTGGAGATGAAAGTGGGCCAACCCCGATTATGAGCTCCTATGGAAATCGACCAAAAAATCACTCATAAGGTTGTGAAATAATAATCTCAATGCTATATACTACATAGAAGTTCATAAATGATAGATTCTTTAATGCAACACTTCTTAGTGCACTTTAATAGCTAATCCATTGCTACCATATAATGTGGATTTTAAAATATAAAGCCAAGCTCAACCTAATATATAGACATGAAGATGTTAAACTCATCCCACTAGTTCTGAATTGTTACAATCTTATTTTTTATCTACATAATTTTATAAACTTATTTCATTTTATTTGTACTATGTTCCTATACCTCTATAATGAATTTTCATATTTGAAAATCTACATGCATCTGTATTAAAAACCTAAGCATGATTACATCCATCTGGGTACTAAAATCCCATTATTTGATTTGGGATAAGTGCTTACATTTGACCTCTATGAAATGACTTCACATAACATTTCCAAGAATGTCCTCCCCTCATAGAGGCTATTAGAATATGTTACACATGCATGACTAAATTCATCTACAAGTAGACACAAAAATAATGTCCAAGATAGATAAGGAAATAGTTATAGCACATCACTCTACACTTTTATTTTTTTATTTTCTTGATGCTAATCCTCATCTATTAGGAATTAGGCACATCACTGGGGGTCAAAAAGTTGGAATGGTCTATGGACCAACTTTTAGGTTTATGAAGTTGATAAAAAAATATAAATATGTTTCTTTACTCTTGAGCTTGGAAACTTCTTAAACATAAATTGAATATTTAATATTTATAGGCTTTATATAGATTTTTGTAGTTCTATGTAGCTAAAATAGTGAGGAAGCTTAAATGACAATAATAAATATTTACCTCATTTTATCAATGAATTCTATTATAAAAAGTACCTTATTTAATTGATTGGTACACGATAACACAAATGCACATTTTTAAAATTTTATGGGTGGCTATAGGATTGGTGAACAATAATATTTTTAGTTTTTGTGGCTAGTTGTATATACAAGTCTTAATTATTTTTTCACTCATACATGCTACACTAATGAAAAAGATCACATATCCACTTGGAATTATTACTATTCAAATTATTATTTTAATTATAGAGAATCCATCTCAAAATATATACAAATTATTTTAGACCTATTCCATTAGGCAAAATGTGAGAAAATGGTTACAATAAATTTTAACTCAAAAAACAAAGACATATTTCAACTTTGGTTAAAGATATAAATGGTCACAATTATTCAAGCATGAGCCCATTTCTATTGAGTTCTCTAACATGATAGAAGAATCATTCAAACATATTCATAGATCTTTTAACTAGATTGAACACCTCCCCAATGTTTAAACATAATAGAAAAATTATACAAACATTTTTATAAAATATTTAAATGAAATAATTCAAGCATATTTATAAAATATTTAAATGAATTTAGTATAACATAATCTTATCTAATATCTCTGAAATTTAAAAATAGCAAATTTTCTATGTTTCTAATCATTTAAATTAAATTAAAATTTACTTTCTTATATGCTTATTCATTTAAAAAATTAAAATCTCTCTCAAAACCCATATATCTCAACTGACCAAACCATAAGATTGAGTGGAATCATGTTTTAAAAGGAAAGAAAATACAAGCACAACATATTAAACAAAGAGGACTTTTGGTATTAGCTCTAGAAGGGGTCCCAAAAAATATTAAACATTCATGCCTTAGCTTACCAAGAAAATTTGATGTCAGGTGGAAGATACAAAGGATCGACCAATTTATTAATTCTAACGAGGTTAATTTTTTTTAATTGAAAAAATGTATGTTATAAAGTTGTAGTTAAAAGTTGCAAGTAGATCAGTTAGAGATACAAAATAGAGTACATTTTATGGGAGTGTACCACATGATCTACCAATGAAGTGATCTTCAAAGCTGAAATACCTTCTTCTCTTTAATGGAGAAAGAGCATACAAAACTACTTTATGGGCAATGACAAACCTACATAAAGATCTGATCTATCTTGGTCATTGTAGAATAGTTTCAATAAGCAAAATTAATAGAGATGCAAATCAAAGCTAACAATCTAGAAGGAGAAAGAATGATTTATGGCTAAGATGAAGAATACAAGTGTATATATTGCAACCAAAAACAAGAACCCCCCACAAAGGCTTAGGAATATGGTAAGAATATTGGGACCAAACCCTCAAATTAACAAGAGCTTTGTTAGAGTTTGAGTCCCTAATGAAAAAATATTTTTTTGATGGTCAAATCATAGTTAGTGAACATCAAAAACAATAAAGGATAATAACATAACTCTAAGCATCAAATATTAACATTATGGTTAATGTTATCAAGTAATTTGTATTTTAATAAAGTTTTTTTTTTTAATTCCACTTGAATAAAAAAAATGTTATTCCATGGAATAATCAAATATTTCTTTTAAGGGAAGACAATTTGAACAATTTTTAATATAGATTTTTATAATCAATTTTATTTGGTCTAGCTCCTACAATAATGTAAGACTTGAGATTGAGTTAGTGGTTATGTAATCCACAATTTATTTATTTGACGATTAAACCGTGCCATAGTTATAATCAAGCATATTGTTTGATGATTAAATCATGCCATACTTATAATCAAGCATAAGAGATATAAACTGAGTGAATGGTTTGTGCTACTTAAATACACATTCAAATGAAGATGTCCAAGTGTATATTAGTGTGAACTTTCCATTGATGAATTTACATTTTACTAGTTTTGGGAAAAGGAGTTCATGGCTACAAAGTCTTGATATAGCTTAAATTTAGATATATCTTCCATATTCATTTTTCTATTATTAGACTTGGGTGAGGTGAAGGGAAAAAAAATGTGGTCAGTACTTAATCTGAATGTAGCTTCTATGCAGCCGATTGAACAGAATTTTTGGGATTTAATTGATCAGGTTAACTCGGATTTGGACTGGATTCATGGTTCTTCAGAGTTATGTTCTGGCTGGGGACCTATTCCTAGTGGGCCTGGGTCAATTGAAGGTGGTTTTGTCTTTGATTGGGAAGATTTTTAAGTTAAGTGCTAATTGCTAGGATAAGTTTTCCCTGAAGTTAGTGATTGGAATAGTCCAAAAAAAATCAATGTCAAGGCACTATCTGGTTCGCCATTCGGTGGTAGTTGATACACCCCTTGTAATTATTTGCTTAAACTATTAAACCCTATGTATATATTAGGGATGATGCTAGGTTTTCTTCACTGATTCTTTCCCAGTTGACCTCATTGAATCAATTTTAGTAAAATAGTATAGTGGCTTGCCATTTTTGCCTTAAAAAAGAAGAAGTTATAAATCTAATAGTGATATATGGTATTATATAAAAATGCTCAATTAAGAGAGCATCAACCTTATGTGAATCTAGAGTTGGTAATAATTACTAGAACTTAATGATGTCAACTTTGTAACAATAGATAAAAATGACTAATCTCAAATTCTTCAACTTTTTAGACATAATAATATCTTTTATCTTTCCCTATATCTATTTATTGCTCACAACTCTTGGAAAGTATTCTTTCCTTAGAATATTTTTCTGATAAGGGATGGTAGTCAATTTTTATTGGAGACTATTTAGATGACTTAATTTATTTTCAAAGAAGTTGAGACACAAGGCTCTTTTTACAAGGACAATTAATCTATGAGGAGTTGAGAATTTTCAAGCAAATTCTTTTTTTAAAGTTCAAATTAGAATAAATATATATTATAAAAGGTACCTAGTTATTTCATTCATGATGTTGTGGTTCAACAATAAATTGTACAAAACTTATCTTTACTACAATAGGCTATATTTATAGCCTTGATCTCTAGTATTGCACCACCTTCTCTAAACCTAAAATGGAAATAAAATTATCTACTTAGAGAGGATAAGATGCATAAGTTTAGTGGTTCACTCAAGGACAGATTTTTCTTCAAAACATGCCTTAGATTAACTAAAAGCATTCCTCAAAGCTCTTTGTGTGCTTTAGGGCTTTTGGGGTAGGGAGGATAATAGGTCCAATTTGAAGAGCATAATGGTAAACCCTACTAGCTAAAAGAAAATCATAAAAATGTTTAGTTACCTATATTTGATAAAATCCAAAATCCAACATAACTAGAGATTAGAGTGGGGTTTTCATTGTGCCAAAATATTAATATGTGAATGCCTGACACAACTAGTCAACTTATAGTACATAGGAGGTAGTTAAACCCTTATCATAAATCTCAAGGGGAGCATCCGCCTTAGCATTACCCAAGGATCCAAGGATTTGAACCTATGACCAAGCTCTGGTACCACTTGTTTGAGTGGGGTTTGTGTTGCATGAAAACAATGATCTGTCAATGCTCAATACAACTAGATAACTTATAGTACATAGGAGGTGGTTAAGCATTTGTCACAAATCTCAAGGGGAGCACTGAACATATTTCCAACACTAGACACTTATCCAATCATCAAAATAAATTAGCTACTTTTCTTCGAAAAAAGATAAATTATTTTCTCCATCATCCAATTATGAAAAAAAAATAGTTCTTTTTCTAAAAGATTAAAAAACCATCTAAATCCATTACAATATAAGCTCTCTAACCCATAGCTATCTAAGATTCTAACAAAATAACCAAAGCTGATATCTTTAAAGATAAAATTCCCCATACTAGTCAAAAGTTTCAACTCTCAACTACACCTACCTTCTTGAGTTAACAACATAAGAAGGTGAATTTATAACATCACCAAAATATACATTTACATCAATTGCTAACTTGCACTTTTAATCATAGTTGAATTCAAAACAAGCTTGAATGATTTAACATTGAATGCCCCAATACATTTCTACAACATTGAGTGCAATTTGATCTCATCGTTTCACCGACACTAACAAAATAGAGATTATATTTTTGAAGGTATCTAATAATAATTTTTTCATGATAGTTTCGCATATCTGCATTAGAAACACTAGGTTTTTAATAGAACTAGAGCCTACATAGTTTTAAATCTACATTTTATTATTGCATAGAATTTATAGTCATCAAATAATATCTTATGACATCAGTTATTTTGGGTTATCCTTAGATAGAATGTGACAAAAATTTGGTAGGCTAACAAAAAATGGGTAAAATATCCCAATTTTACAATATCTTTTCAGCTTAGAAGCTACATTTATGTATTGTTTTAATCCATCACAACATTGCTAGTGTCTTTTGTAAACATCATCGTTAAATGTATAGAGGCGTGTCATAGCTTCTAGATACTGGCTAGCAATTTTAAAGTGTTGGGGATGATACATCCAATTTATAATCACTCAAAGCCATTTTCAATTTTTTGAAACCTTCCTCATGGTTTTCTCACCCACAAAAGTGGGCCCATAGGAAAATGTGGATAGAAAAACAACATCCCATTTGATTCCCCCAATATAATAACATCTCCATTTTGAAAAGAATTGCATGAGCCCTCACAAGAAAAGGAACAATGAGATGATTTCCATTGGAGAATTAAAAGAGAGAAAATTTATTGTTTTGGAAAAGAAGACTCCATAGCCTTTTTCTAAGTGGACTTTACTGAAAATACAAATATATCTCTAAAGAAAATATAAATAGTACCCTAAAAATACATCCAGAATATGAAAATCACCTATGTTAGGGTGCTCAAAATTGGTGTTTTTCCCTTAAATTACAATTAAGTTGATGCCTATCATCCCAAGCATCTCTGAGATGTAAGAAAAAATATACTAGCTATAGATATGTCTTAGGAACAAAACCTCTATGTCATTAAAAACCTTAGAATGTGAGTTCACAATTCATTTGAAATTGTTTAGACTTTCTCCTCCATTAGGAATAAATATTCAAGACATCATTCCTAGACTTGATGCGACTTGATGTGATACAGTGAGACTTATACAATGGGTGCCAATGGAGGCCGGTGATGGTAAAGGTTCTTAGGGCATTCATCTTGTGTATTTGATCTTGCCCTATGCTCCAAACTTGCAATGGCAAGATCACTTAATCAAAGAAAAAATCTAATAGATAAACCAAAATAATACATATTGAGATAGAGAGATATTACCAAAGAAGTCATAGATATAATGATTTGAATTTTTGAATTCCAAATTATTATGTCCCAGTAAACCCAAATTTTATAATTTACCTAATGGAAACTTTATACATGCAAAAACACCTTAGATATGTTAGTTCATGTTTATTAGAGTTGAAATTTTTTACTCATTATTTGTGGTTGACTCTTGTTTTCTTGTTTCTAATTTTGAACCATTGGTTCTATCAAATTGTCAAATTTGAAAATGAAAAGGAAGTGACATTTTCATGTTTATTTGACTTTTTCTTTAGCCAAGATTCCTTTCAAGCTAAATTGTTGACCAAGTCCTCCCTCATAGTTAGCCTTAACTGGAAGTAAAGTTATTTCAAAGCATCATCTTGTTGCAGTTTGGAAGGTGTCTTGGCATGATAGGCAAGTTTCTTGTACTCTTTAAACCTTTTGTACCCTTTGTACCAAGTTCAAAGAGCATTAAGCTATGTTGAACCTATTGTACCAAAGGAACTAGTTCACAAGTTTAACAAATCTTGTGCTCCTCAAAGAAACTTTCTTTGGAAGACCCACTTGACATGCCACAAGCACACGTGGTGCATCAAATATGCAACAACTGGTTATCTTGTCATGATTAATATGGTTGCAGGTGACATTATGACCTGAAAGGAAAGTATAGGAAATTAATGATCAAGTAAAATTATGATTAATAATTGTGAAGGAGTTTTGTTTTAAGGGAGTGAAAGCAAAGATTTGGCATGTGTAAAGAGGGATAATCATTTAAAGTACTTGGCTCCTAATTTAATGCCACTACCCATTCCACCTTGTCATCTTTCCTTTACAGCATGTCAAAAATTGCTCCCATCCTCTACACAATTAATGATCATGCCCTCCTTTTCAAAATGCATTTAAAGGAAAGTTTTCTCATTTAAAAGAAAGATATTAAGTTTCCTTTTCTGCTCAAAACAAGTAGTCTCAGGAGAGAAATGAAGAAAACTAGGCTTCTTTCATAGTTGAAATGGTCATCATCTTCAAGGTAATTCCTGTTAGAATTTGAAAAGATTAATAACCCAGAAAACTAGTGCAAAGAGTAAATATCTAAACTATGAATGCAAATGATACAAAATCAAAATAGCATCATAGAGTTAGTCTCCAAGAGAGTAATACAAATGCTGGAAGCAAAATAGCATTAAGAGGATGCAAAAATAAGAGATACAAATACAAGCCAGGTAGCATGCTTATATAGGCTAGGAAGAGGGAGGAGGTGGCAACACCAACCAATGAGGAGCAACCATCTATCGGACTAAAGATAGAAAATTATCTTCCCAAGATAGCTAATAGATGCTCACATGTAGGAAGGTGACACCTCACAACCATTCACCTAATAAGACATGCTTTATTAACCTAAGCAAGATTATTAAAAGTGTAGGAAAAACATAGCAAAATAGGAAAAATAAAAAACTACACTAACACCCCCCCATAAGCGAGGCTTAGGTGGATGTAGAAATGGGTCCCGGCAAGTCAAGCCTGATGAGGTACCCATGTACATAAAATTTCCCCAAAAGAGAGAGAAAAGAGACTCTCCAAAGAAAATTAGGACTCCAAGTAAGAGGAAGTGGGCCCCCCAAAAGATGAAGCATCCCATACCGCCAGCAAAGCTTGCAAATTTTGTCCGGTAGATCCACTTACATTGAACAATTTTTCTTCCCTTAGAAAAAGGGACAAGATGCCAAGTGTGGTTCCTCATCAAGGAACTATACTCTTCCTACATAGCTGTATCCCACTCAGAAATACCAGAAGCCTCATGAAAGGACTGCGGATTTGAGGCAGTAGCAATGAAGATATGTAGAGCATCCTGGAATTGTGAACGAGTCTGTTTGGTGTCTGGTGGATCCCCAACCCAATCACCTACAAACTGCAAGGTCTGTCTAGCCCTAAGTGGACCAGAAGATGGAGAATCTAGAGGAGAATCATCAACCTGTGAATGATGACTAGGAGAGGAAGGAGGTGAGTCCTCTGAATCACTCTCTGCATCAGAAGTGGAGGTAGAAGATTGCTCAAGTGAATCTGACCCATTAGAAGATCTATCATGTATTCCAAGTGACTCCAATATCAAAGTAGAAGGCAACCCTATGACCATGCTCTGCTGGTTAAGCTGATGCAAGTAGTGGAAGTTAAGATGGCCAAACCGCTCATGCCATAATCTGTTCACATCATTAGAGTGAGTAAGTGAAATAGTCAAAGGAGGATCAGGAACAAAGTGAGAAAATATATAGAGTCGTGACTGATGATCTGCTCTCCCAACTGCAATTGTAGAATCATTGTGCAACTCACGTATCTCCACTGAATCAGGAGTGAACTCAACTCGCTTGCCTAAACCTGTATGAGTGATCTGGTGTACTGATAGGAGATTAGTTGACAATGAGGGTACATAAGGAACATCATGTAATGTGCCATCCCCCACATCAACAGACCCTCTCCCACTCACCTCAACAAGAGTGTTATCACCCATCAAAATAGAAGGCATAGTACACAGCTCCAAGGATGCAAGTTCTTCCTTAGATGAAGCCATCTGGTGTGAAGCACCTGAATCAAGAACCCAAGTGGATGGTGAGGAAGCAACTGCAAAAAGGGCCTTGCCGTTTCCTTTCCCCTTGCTGTTTTCTTTTTCCTTGTTAGACCCTTCATTAGAACTTTGTTTGATAGACTCGGGAACACTGATATTATTCTTCTCAAGAATGTATGTTAAGTGATCAAGTTGTTTCTGCAAACATTTATGTTCATCATGACTAGGTCTTTTACAATAGGCACATTTGACCTTTTCTTTCTTAGGCTTATCACCCTTGGAAGATGGTGTATCAATAGTTGCTTTTGAAGAAACCAGCATCTGATCCTTCTTCTCCTCGCTATTCTTTTGTTTCTTGTCCTTACTATTGTTGTTACTACTTTGTCCCTGTTGTTCTTTTGTGCCTTGGTTGGCAACCAAGGCATGTGACTCAGAGGACTTAAGAATGCCCATCTGGATTAGCTTGTCCTGTTCTCGAGTGAGATTGACAACAAAATCATCTAAAGATGGCATGGTGAATTGAGTACCAAGTGCACCCTTAGTAGCATAGAAGGTAGAGACAAACACAAAATATTCTAAACTTAGCTTAGAGAGAATACTAAGAATCAGTTGTTCATCTTTCTTTTCAATTCCACATTGTTTTAACTGCAACCTTAATGATTTCAATTTGGTGAAGAAATCTTGGATTGTGTTGAAATTGCCTAGACTCAAACTAATTAATTCATTTTCCAACATATGACCCCTCATTGAATCTTGTGTGCCAAATAGTGTTTCTAGCTTTGTCCATACTTCATTTGGTGTATCCAAAGACTCAATGTGAAATAGCAAGTTAGGAGAAATAGAAAAACATAATGTTCCAAATGCCTCATCACATTTGTTAAACCACTTAGGCTTATCTTCATCTTTAGCAGGTTCAGTTTCAAGTCCCATAGTTATCCTATTTAATACAGCTTTCCTTAAGTGAATTGTCATGCGTGATTTCCACTCAAAGTAATTGTATGGAGTTAGGATGGGTATATTTGTTTGATCCATGATGAAGAAATGCAGAGAAGAAATGGTAAAAAGAAGAGAACCCAACCATGACAATGCCCCCCCCCCTCCCCCCCCCCCCCTTTTTACTCAATCAAAGAACCCCCCCCAAATAAATATGATTTGGCACTTTATTTTAGTGCGTTTGCAACTACCACTAGAAAGAAATAATTAGTGGTCTTGATTTCAATGCATTACAAACCCTCATGAAGAGCATATGCTAGAAGTGAAATTTGGACACAATAATCAAGGAAACAAATAGCACCACTATGATCTACTCGAAAAATCATGCACTTTCAAAAAAAGAATCACCTTGATACAAGGTCGTATGAGAAAGTTATGATCCTCTGAAGTTTCCAAAATGAGAACTGTGCACAGTCACGACTGAGAATTTGCAATTTCTAAAGAATTCATGCATGAAAATAAAAAAACAACTCCACCAGTGGATAGAGCACAAAAAAATAGCCAAGTTCATAACAAGAATCATCAAAATTGGAGTTTGTATGAGCAAGAACGAGACATTTGAAAACTGCGTTCAAATTTGCGACTGCCAACGGAGAGGGGTATTGTTGTAGCTTTTCGTGCTAGATCTTGAAAAACATATAAATTGCATGCAAAATCTAAAAGATACCCATATGGTTTTTCGGTGCTGCGAACAAAACCCAGAAAGCGTTTTCCTTGCTGATTTACAGAAGATGCTACTGTAGTGTAAATTGGACATCTTTAACAGTAAAAAATGGCTCCAAAAATTAAAAAATGACTCTAGCAACCAAAATATGACATGCAAATGCTGGATCAGCTTCCTAAGTCCATCAATGGCATGCTGGAACCTGCAATACTTATTGAAAACTCCAAATATGCAAGTTGGTTGTCAGATTTGAGATTGAAACCCCAGAGAAAAACCGTTTTTGTCAAAACTTTTCTGATTCTCATGATTATCCAAAGATGCAAGAGAAGAGCATACTTCCTGTTCTCGAGTGAGATTGACAACAAAATCATCTAAAGATGGCATGGTGAATTGAGTACCAAGTGCACCCTTAGTAGCATAGAAGGTAGAGACAAACACAAAATATTCTAAACTTAGCTTAGAGAGAATACTAAGAATCAGTTGTTCATCTTTCTTTTCAATTCCACATTGTTTTAACTGCAACCTTAATGATTTCAATTTGGTGAAGAAATCTTGGATTGTGTTGAAATTGCCTAGACTCAAACTAATTAATTCATTTTCCAACATATGACCCCTCATTGAATCTTGTGTGCCAAATAGTGTTTCTAGCTTTGTCCATACTTCATTTGGTGTATCCAAAGACTCAATGTGAAATAGCAAGTTAGGAGAAATAGACAAACATAATGTTCCAAATGCCTCATCACATTTGTTAAACCACTTAGGCTTATCTTCATCTTTAGCAGGTTCAGTTTCAAGTCCCATAGTTATCCTATTTAATACAGCTTTCCTTAAGTGAATTGTCATGCGTGATTTCCACTCAAAGTAATTGTATGGAGTTAGGATGGGTATATTTGTTTGATCCATGATGAAGAAATGCAGAGAAGAAATGGTAAAAAGAAGAGAACCCAACCATGACAATGCCCCCCCCCCTCCCCCCCCCCCCCCCTTTTTACTCAATCAAAGAACCCCCCCCAAATAAATATGATTTGGCACTTTATTTTAGTGCGTTTGCAACTACCACTAGAAAGAAATAATTAGTGGTCTTGATTTCAATGCATTACAAACCCTCATGAAGAGCATATGCTAGAAGTGAAATTTGGACACAATAATCAAGGAAACAAATAGCACCACTATGATCTACTCGAAAAATCATGCACTTTCAAAAAAAGAATCACCTTGATACAAGGTCGTATGAGAAAGTTATGATCCTCTGAAGTTTCCAAAATGAGAACTGTGCACAGTCACGACTGAGAATTTGCAATTTCTAAAGAATTCATGCATGAAAATAAAAAAACAACTCCACCAGTGGATAGAGCACAAAAAAATAGCCAAGTTCATAACAAGAATCATCAAAATTGGAGTTTGTATGAGCAAGAACGAGACATTTGAAAACTGCGTTCAAATTTGCGACTGCCAACGGAGAGGGGTATTGTTGTAGCTTTTCGTGCTAGATCTTGAAAAACATATAAATTGCATGCAAAATCTAAAAGATACCCATATGGTTTTTCGGTGCTGCGAACAAAACCCAGAAAGCGTTTTCCTTGCTGATTTACAGAAGATGCTACTGTAGTGTAAATTGGACATCTTTAACAGTAAAAAATGGCTCCAAAAATTAAAAAATGACTCTAGCAACCAAAATATGACATGCAAATGCTGGATCAGCTTCCTAAGTCCATCAATGGCATGCTGGAACCTGCAATACTTATTGAAAACTCCAAATATGCAAGTTGGTTGTCAGATTTGAGATTGAAACCCCAGAGAAAAACCGTTTTTGTCAAAACTTTTCTGATTCTCATGATTATCCAAAGATGCAAGAGAAGAGCATACTTCCTGTTCTCGAGTGAGATTGACAACAAAATCATCTAAAGATGGCATGGTGAATTGAGTACCAAGTGCACCCTTAGTAGCATAGAAGGTAGAGACAAACACAAAATATTCTAAACTTAGCTTAGAGAGAATACTAAGAATCAGTTGTTCATCTTTCTTTTCAATTCCACATTGTTTTAACTGCAACCTTAATGATTTCAATTTGGTGAAGAAATCTTGGATTGTGTTGAAATTGCCTAGACTCAAACTAATTAATTCATTTTCCAACATATGACCCCTCATTGAATCTTGTGTGCCAAATAGTGTTTCTAGCTTTGTCCATACTTCATTTGGTGTATCCAAAGACTCAATGTGAAATAGCAAGTTAGGAGAAATAGACAAACATAATGTTCCAAATGCCTCATCACATTTGTTAAACCACTTAGGCTTATCTTCATCTTTAGCAGGTTCAGTTTCAAGTCCCATAGTTATCCTATTTAATACAGCTTTCCTTAAGTGAATTGTCATGCGTGATTTCCACTCAAAGTAATTGTATGGAGTTAGGATGGGTATATTTGTTTGATCCATGATGAAGAAATGCAGAGAAGAAATGGTAAAAAGAAGAGAACCCAACCATGACAATGCCCCCCCCCCTCCCCCCCCCCCCCTTTTTACTCAATCAAAGAACCCCCCCCAAATAAATATGATTTGGCACTTTATTTTAGTGCGTTTGCAACTACCACTAGAAAGAAATAATTAGTGGTCTTGATTTCAATGCATTACAAACCCTCATGAAGAGCATATGCTAGAAGTGAAATTTGGACACAATAATCAAGGAAACAAATAGCACCACTATGATCTACTCGAAAAATCATGCACTTTCAAAAAAAGAATCACCTTGATACAAGGTCGTATGAGAAAGTTATGATCCTCTGAAGTTTCCAAAATGAGAACTGTGCACAGTCACGACTGAGAATTTGCAATTTCTAAAGAATTCATGCATGAAAATAAAAAAACAACTCCACCAGTGGATAGAGCACAAAAAAATAGCCAAGTTCATAACAAGAATCATCAAAATTGGAGTTTGTATGAGCAAGAACGAGACATTTGAAAACTGCGTTCAAATTTGCGACTGCCAACGGAGAGGGGTATTGTTGTAGCTTTTCGTGCTAGATCTTGAAAAACATATAAATTGCATGCAAAATCTAAAAGATACCCATATGGTTTTTCGGTGCTGCGAACAAAACCCAGAAAGCGTTTTCCTTGCTGATTTACAGAAGATGCTACTGTAGTGTAAATTGGACATCTTTAACAGTAAAAAATGGCTCCAAAAATTAAAAAATGACTCTAGCAACCAAAATATGACATGCAAATGCTGGATCAGCTTCCTAAGTCCATCAATGGCATGCTGGAACCTGCAATACTTATTGAAAACTCCAAATATGCAAGTTGGTTGTCAGATTTGAGATTGAAACCCCAGAGAAAAACCGTTTTTGTCAAAACTTTTCTGATTCTCATGATTATCCAAAGATTCAAGAGAAGAGCATACTTCATTTTTCAAAAAACTACAATAAAGTTTATTTGCGCCCCCCCCCCCCCCCCCCACCCCCCTTGAATCTCTCAAATAAGGAAACTAAAATCTACTCTTGCACATAGAAAAGCTCTGATACCATGTTAGAATCTGAAAAGATTAATAACCCAAAAAACTAGTGCAAAGAGTAAATATCTAAACTATGAATGCAAATGATACAAAATCAAAATAGCATCATAGAGTTAGTCTCCAAGAGAGTAATGCAAATGCTGGAAGCAAAATAGCATTAAGAGGATGCAAAAATAAGAGATAAAAATACAAGCCAGGTAGCATGCTTATATAGGCTAGGAAGAGGGAGGAGGTGGCACCACCAACCAATGAGGAGAAACCATCTATCGAACTAAAGATAGCAAAGTATCTTCCCAAGATAGCTAATAGATGCTCACATGTAGGAAGGTGACACCTCACAACCATTCACCTAATAAGACATGCTTTATTAACCTAAGCGAGATTATTAAAAGTGTAGGAAAAACCTAGCAAAATAGGAAAAATAAAAAACTACACTAACAATTCCTCCATCTTTTGGTTATTCCTTCCTCTACCCTATGGGGTGAATCATATTTGTGGTTGTTTCCTTGCTAGTCAAATATAGAGCTCTTAAAATCATGAAGTCTACATTACACATATTTGGCAACACTCATAGTCTACAACTTAGGTCCCTCATTATAGCTGATATAGACTTGTTACAGGTTTCAGAAAGATTGTGTGAAACGCTAGCCCAACCTTTTTCCACTAAAGTGTTAGACACAAACATGCTCATAGCTTCCACTTTCCCTCTAGCTTACCCATCTCCAGAGTTAATTCAAGAATGCATACACATGTACAATGTATCCAAAGGCCATATATTGAAGAAAGATGGAAGTATTTTATTGGATGTCAATAGAGAGATCATATCTAGATTGTTTCACCTAGAAGACCAACCATTTTCTTATCTTAACCCAACCTTATATATAGCTAGATTTTCTAAAAAGGCAAGTGAATATAAGAATTTCATAGAAAAAGGTTGGACAAAAGCTTTCTATAAAGGTTGTTCAAGCTTCCCTAAGACTTTGAAGAAAAGGATGATGACTGCTCAGGTTCAAGATATAATGGTTCTTTCACAAAAAAATTACGGTTCCCCTAATGTCTCTATTTACAAAAATTAGATGTGCTTCTATAATTCAAATTGTGTTAGAAGGTTCACAATTTCTTGATTAGGTAGAACTAATTGCTATTTCTCTCAAAGATCAATTGAAAGGTGCCCTAATTTTGAAGAAAGATTTCTTCATGTCATCTTACTTGATGTATATGTTAGCTACCACTCAAGATTTTCAATATTTTCCACATCAACCCTGGACTGAAGATATCACCATATATAGTTATTGTCCTTTGCTACATAAAGATAAAGTCTTAGATGATTTTAGAAGAGTTCATGATGTTTTCTCTAGGAAATTGTATTTTTGAAATGAAAAGTTCTTTGCAACACAAATTTTCACCCAAGTCTCAAAGACTTGTCCAATATTTTGGTAGCCTTCATATTCAATTCCCAAATTTCAGTTATTTGAGAGTAGGGAGTTTTGATGAAGAACCTATGCATCTTCCTAGATTTTCTTTTGATTGTTTTGTCTTGGGAACTAGCATGGCAATTAATCTCTATGATAAATAAGTTCTCAGCCAAAGAAGCTTGTAATATTATTTTTTTGCTTAAATTATGCAAGCTAATATGTGGAAGCATGGAAGATGTGAAATGTATAAGCTCTAATCTGGTTAAGTTTGGTTTTGGTACTTATCAAGCTAGACTAAACTTTGATAGCAAAGGCATCATGTATAGCTTGTTTGATAGTCAAGTGAAAATTACACATGTTCCCACTATAGAAGATTTCTAGGAAGATTGTACTAATGAATTAGAAGTGAAAAGAAGAAGTTTATCCAGGTTTATCATTTCCCAAATTATCCTTTTTTAATTAAAGTTGGGAATAGATATTATAGATATAGAGGAGGATGGGACAAACATTCTAACTTCCTAAGAAATTGAACCTATAAACCTTGCCATAGATTAGGATTCTAAGGAAGAAGGCAATATTCTTGAAAAAATAGCTTATGTATTGAAAAGGACAAAGTCTTGGTTGAAATTGAAAAAGGGCACTGGTGCTAATGTTAGGGTTGATTCTATTTCTAATATTGGTCTCCCCATTGCAAGTAGCAAAAGGTCATCAATAATTTCTAAGAAAAAGGTTCACAATCCTCCCCTTATGCAAAAAAATCATTCCAACAAAAAGACCAAAATGTCGACTCCAACAAGTCCTCCTCAAGTTATTCAAGTCAATAGCAAGCAAGACAAAGATTAGAGCAAAGAACTCATTGATAATAGCTAGAGGGTTCAAATGATCGTGGATTCATCTCCCCATAGGGTACAGACTGCAATTACTCTGGAAAGGGTTGATATATCACAACTAGATGTTGTCACTCCTAACTAGCTTGTGGCCTTGGTAAATAGGAAAAGGAGTCAATTCCAGTGTCTTTTCCTATTAATGATATTGTGTGTAAGTACACTAATAAGGTCCCCAAACACAAAAGGACATAAAGCACTACTAGGATAACTTTTGACAGTACAACTGGGAGGCCAATTGCTGAAGTAGCTACTTATAACCATAAAGAGCGAGTTGACAAATTGGATTTGAAAAACTTTGAAGTTACACACACAAATATAGGGGTAACAAACTATGAGATAAAGGACCACTAGGTAGACGCATCCAAAAAACAAATTGTGCTACAATCACAAAAAGATGGAATTGAGAAAATAAGGCTAAAAGCTCAAAATAATGTAATGGCTAAATATATAAACTCATTGAAGGAACAAAGCTCAGTTCCTAGTAATTATTCACAAACCACCTTTGATTCCAATGCCCCTAAAAATCAATAGCTATTAGAGGATTTGAAAAGAGGAAAAATGATGATGTTCTCAATATCTAGTTGGATCAACCTAGTAATGAGTCAAGTTGACAAACTCATCCAGAATCTACATGAGATTGTTTCCCTAGAAGGAGTTGCTCTTGATGAATCCCATGTTTAATCTAAGACATGGAAAATATAAGCTAAAAAATTATCAGCCATGGTGTCTCAACTATGGAAGTAGAAGAGTTTGGACTAAAGAAATCCTCTAGGAAAACTAATTGCAACATGTTGATGCAAGTCTAATTTAGGTGCTAAGGAAAAAAATTGCCTAGAGAGTGTCCAACTATACTTCTGTGATTTCTAGAATCCAAGCATATGAAATGGATTTCAAGGCATTGCTAGAGCAAGTAGGCAGATATTTCCAATCCATTGGTTCACTGCAGCCTAACTCACTTAAAGAAGGAAGCTTTGATGTAGAGACAATGGTCAAGCGACATGAAGAATGTATGAAGTCCATAAAAGACAAAATTGATCTTACATCATTCAACTTCTCCAAAGTGGCCAAGAGTGAAGTGATGTTGGGAACCTACATCCTATGACTACCAAGTTACTTAGACATTGTAAATAGAATGAAGCTAGACAAGGACATTTGGAAAAATGCCTTCAAAGCATCAAGAATCTGAACACGATCACCATGACTGAGTTTATGAATGCATTTAGGATGCGAAAGCTAGTGTGTGGATAGGGTGATGCTCAAGATGTTAAAGACGAGTAAGAGGAGGAAATCACTTGACCAATCAGTGGTTATTTTATGCTTTCTATTATCTTTCTTGAAAAACTTTTTAGTTATAGTTTTTAAAAGTTAAAACTCTAGGCCTATGTACCTTATTCTAATGTTGGTTTCATAACTACTTCTAACTATATGAGAATTGGACTTTCAGGGAGATTCTTGGATAGCTTTCTATTTAAGTTTAAAACTCAGTAATGCTAAGGGTTGGAAGTTTTTGATGGATATCATGCTCTGATTGAATTAGTTGAAACTTTATGTTTATGCAAATTTTTGAAGTTTTTCTAGCATCATATATGAATAGTATTATTCTTTTCAAAGGAAATAGTTGAATGTTTAAGGATGTATGCTTTGAATTAGTTCATTATTGATTTAGTATTGAATCAATATTGAATTATTGCATGTTTCCTCATGTGCTAGATATTTCTTCCCTCATGGTGATTTTCTCTCAAGTTTGTTTATTTTCTAGAATGTGATTGATAGAGAGACTATACGTTGTCTCTTTTGTCTGTGTTTATCTTTATCATACTATTATTGATTAGATTTTTCTCCCTATCTAAGAATAGATGGGAAGCCTTATTACTTTCAAGTTAAAAGTAATCTTCTTTTAAAAAGTGGTTTTGATTGAAACTCCAATAAGGGAGCTGAACCTTACTAAAATTTAGAGAGGAATTGTGAATGTAAAAATTTCTCAACTATTGGGAAGTTGTATTTGTCCTATGAACTTGGGCATAGAATCTTTTATTTTTTTTGTGTAATTTAAAAGACAAATTTGTTCACCAACAAGATACTACACCACAATCACTTCTCCCAAAGATTTCTACCTCAACTTTTTTCCATATGTTCAATGCAAGATCAGAGAACTAGAGCCCAAAGCCCATATCTTTCCTAAATTTCTCCACAATCATGAAGTACAAATTTGAGGTAAAATGAAGACATCCATTGTTGTCTTCTGCAAATTGGTTGTACCCTTGGGATACCTATAAATAGAAATGCCCTACGATAATCCAAGAGTTCAAGAGAACCCCAAATATTTATCTATACATACATTTTAGAATCTCTATAATTTAAATTAACAGTAGCCCTAGGTTTAATTAAAAAGGAATGATAGATGCACAAAATATCTACTAAACATAAAACCAATGGAAGCTTCTCTATTTGGAATTGCTTGTCCTAGCTTTTTCAATTGCAGTTATTTGAATAAAGGCTCAAAAGAATAAAAGCATAAAATAAAGAGAATAGATTGAATGTCTCAATTTTAGCAACTAGATGTGAAATATGGAAGCATCTAAAGGATACATAAACTATTCTATAGAATTCCACATTTAATGTTGCAGATACGTGGAACATTCATTCCCTTACAAGCCACTGCCAACACCAATCCAATTATGCCTCACAAAACTCTTTTTCTTGCCAATTTAATGAAAAAAAATTAAAAAGAATCTCAAAAAAAGAGGCACAACCAATAAGAAAATCATAATTTTGAACTTAAAAGTTCTTATTTATAGCTATAAATAAAATGACCATAGTTTAGTTGGAATGATTTATGATTTTCAATGTTTTGGAGGTTCAAACTATTTAAAAAAAACATACTCAAAAAATATAGTCCCCACCTTAGATGACATGAACTAATACAACAAATTTAAACTTGAATTAAATTGGAATGGATCTACAAAGGATTCCAAAAAAATTCTTAAAAGAGTCAATAAAATTTTAATTAAATTAAAGTACATTTTTTGTGAACAATCAAGCATGCTCAGACTTATGAGATGAGTAGTGCCCACTATAGCCTCCAAATATGCAAAAGAGACATTTTGATAGTAATCATCTTCTTGATTTGAATCATCATTTAATGATGCAACTAACTTATGTAAAATGGGAAAAGGATTGGGGATAATTCACTAACTGGGGATTTTAAACAAGAGAGTTCTATGCCTAGTCTTAAGTAAGAAAGATAGATTTTATGAGGACAAAATGAAATGTATATCATTCTAGAATTATCCTAAACCTCCACCTGTTCCTTGTTATATAGATGACACAACACACACAAAGTAGATGTACTTATAGGTTTCTTTGTGTTCCCATATTTTAAAAGACATTTGTCATTTCTATGTTTTTCTTTAATTTCTTAGTAAAGAAAATAAAAATACCACTAGAAAAAATAAACTTAACCATTGAGAAAATAGAAACAAAACAATCAAAATTCACTTTAATAGAAAAATGTAGAAGAAACTTAGGTGAAATGGTTGTTGCACACTTTCCAAAAACTTCAACTAATACACAAAATTCAACTAATAACTTAAATTTCCTCCCTTATGATAGGGACTAACAAGAGTGGTCCCTAGGCACCCTTATAGATTTTGTGTAGATAATGGTAACATGGGCATGTGTATAGAGTCACTTGCCAACACATGGTTCACCATTGTGTCTCTTTAACAAAATTTAGAGCTTTTGTTGATATCTAGTCAAGCATGTAATGTGTTAGTGATTTATTTTTAGAGTGATGCATGCTAGTACTTGTCCATAATTACAATACATAAAATTTTTGTCTGAATTATGTTTTTGAAATGATTGAGCACATGGCCTTGCAATTGGTGTCACATACAAAAAGCATCAGATCATATAAGCTTGATAAAATTCATATTAGGAATCCAAGGTGAAACTTAATACATGAATGATAGGAGTAGAATACTCAAAATTTTGAATTAAATATATCATTGTCTTATTAATTATAAAAGATTAAAGTTTACATAGGAAAATGTTACCTTTGTATTTATCATGTTTATAGATACTGACTTCTTTTACATTATTTGAGAAGCTATTATAATGATTCATGTTTGAGAAAGTGTATATATGTTTCATATTCTTTGAGATATTTAAATGAATTTCTATATATGATAATTAAGTAATAATTTTTTAACTTGAAAATATATAAAGAAAACAATTTATGAAATATTAAGACCATTAAATTTTTAGATTTATCTTGTATATTGATGGATGAAGTTTACTATTCAAATCTTTAGTGCTACACTACAAGCTAAGATGAAATTCAAGTGTGAGCTATATATAACTCCTCACTCTACATGAATTCTGAAGAATTCTTTTGCTTAGGTTTTTGACACTCAAATTCACTTTATGATAATAATTCTTCTCCTTATGTTTTTGACATTTAGGTTCACATTTTTGCATTTCCCCATATCTTAAATTTTCCCTTTCTCTATAGCTTAACTTTAGTTCAATAACTAGGGGACATAGTGTTAAAAGAGGAGGATGAGGCACCTTTTGTGTCCTTTTTGTTTGGAAAGATGAGCCAAGAAATTGCAGCCCACCAATAAGATGCTAGTTAAGGACTTATCAAATTTATCATTAAAGATGCAATGCTGCATTTATTCTAAAAATAATTGAAATCAAATGTCATAATCATGGATGTATTCTTATTTTAATATTCTTGCAATCGAAAAGTTAGAGATTACCACTTTTTTGCCAATATTAACACTAAATGATGTGTAAGTAAAAATACAAGAAAAACCTAAAAAGAAAGTTATCTTATTAATGATAGGGTATGACTTGTATTAGTAATAACGCACAAGAGAGGAATGTTGGTCTACCTAAGGTGGTATTGACCATCTAGTGTGTTGTCCTACATTTAGAGAAGAAGATATTTTGTAATTGGTATAGGAGTGGTACACAACAAAGTTCAAACAACCATGTCTTGACCACAATAGGAAAGCATGACGTAAGATAGTAGTTGGAAAATAAAAATGGTTAAGATTTATGAATTTAACAATTGATTTTGAAAAGAAGGGAACAATTTTTTTATTAACATATCCAATTATTTGCAAAATTAGCAAGATAACCATTCAAGTTATATATATTCAAAATACTAGTTATTTTTTTTCTTAAAGCTAATGATGTCATCCTATTCACAAAAAGCTACAAAATAATGAAAAATAAGTTACAATGCCAACCTATTGGTTGCAACTAGACCTTGAAAAGGATTATATAGCACATTTTCTTCCATATTAACGTTTAGTCAATTTTGGCAGAATATAAGGTTGAGGAATGGAAATTCGCAAGTCTATCCAACTTCATATTTTTGAGTCCCAAAGATAAAAGCCCACAAAATAAAACTGAAGATAATATGACTAGATTATTACTATCCAACAAGAATGAATAAATATGATTAGAATAAACCTAGAAAGTGATTGAAGTAAAAAAAAAGTTTTGGATTAAGGTAAAACTAGGTTATTAAAGGGCCTAAAATCCTATACAACCAATCAGAGAGAAATAAATTAGATTAGCCGCTAATGCAAAACAATGTGTTGATAAAAGAATTCTAACAACACCAAAAAAATACTTTATAAAAGGTAACTCAATAGAATTAGCAATCCATAGCCAATAAGAAGCCAACGTACAAACAATAAGTAGAGAGAGGACTAGGCCTTCACAAAACCTAGAATCTTATATCCACGATAAGATGAAAATACACTTACTTTCTAATTTGTGGACCATAGGTTATTATCAATAGTCCCAAACACATCATGTCTAGGAGCAAGACAATTTTTTTAATAATTAATCATAGTAGCCACATCCATATCCACATTAAGAGTTGGATCATTAAATCTTTGTTAAAAAATTACAAGTCGTAATGCCTATACAATTCTTATAAAGAGCCAAAGAATAGAAAACATCTCCACCTCAAAAGAAGATGTGTCCACCTCAACTGTAGAAAACAACTAGGATTTAGGAAGAAATTTTCCTCCCCCCACCTCAAAAACTAGGTTGCCAAAAGAAGAAAAATCCAACAACTAACACCACCAAAGTGGGAGAACCAACACCATTCCACTAGTTGAGAATTTCTATCAAGCCAAGAGTAGATAGTAGAATGTAAAGATAAATGCATGCCTATGATCATCAAACTCCCATAGCCAAAAGAATCTTATAAATTATCAACAAGCATTCCACCACCAACCAAAAACTGAGACCTAATAAGGAAAATCAACCAATGAAAGGCCATCAATCTAAGAATCATCTAAGAGTCACACCAACACTAGTTGCCACCTCAATAGAAGACTTTCCACCTTAATAGGAGAAATAAGTCTAAAACCAAAAGCATAAGTCTTAAGGCACTCTTTTATGGTGAGAGGTAGGAACCCAAAGTGATGAATAAGAGAGGAGGGCATAAAATCATCAAAGCCCCCAAGAAAAATGAAATCAAAACCCTTCATCAAGTCTACCAGCCAAAAAGAGGTAGTCCCCCACCATAAAGAAAGAAAAAGATCATCGACCATCCTTAGCCTAGGTAAAATGATTCTAAAGTTAGTAAAGAAGAGAGATGGAGTAAAAACAACAAGTCCCCTAGTGAAAACATTAAACACTATTAAACCTCCTTAGAAAATCCAACAAGGAGCAAAAAACCCAAACAATGAAGATGTTTTGAATAAAATTTTCTTTCTAAAGAGAGAACAACACAATCAAAACTTGGGACACTAGAGAGAAGTAAGGTATAACAGGAGTAAGATCACCAAAGACACCAAATCAAAAAAATCACAAATCCTACCTTACAGCAAACAACCTCCACTAATACACCAAACTCCAACCATTAAGCATCCATCCAAAAAGAAGAGAACCCTCAAGACTATGATCCATCAAATTTTTAGAATAATGGTAACTAAAGAAAGAGAGGAAGAAGGAGAGCCCAAAATATTCAAAGTCCCATTAAAAAAAAAACTTGAACTCTTACTCTTCCAATCTCTAACAAACAAAAAACTCTTGACCCAAAAAGAGAGGGAAAACTACCACTGGACAAGGAAAATTAGAGGTAGCCAAAAGAAACCAGCAAGCCAAAGGTCACCACTCTACCTACAAGAGCCCTAGTAAGAGTCTAAAATCCAAAAAAACATCTTCTAGGAAGATAAAGAGGGAACTAGAAATAAGGGAGAAGAAGGAAAGATCATAAGCATCAAAGTACCCTAGCATAAAATAAGCAATCCCCACCTTTGAGCACACCAAATCATCTTGTAAGCCTGCAATCGAGCAAGAAGAGCCATCAAGAGAAAAACCAAGGGAAATCTCAAAGAAAAAAATTCCAAGAGTAATCTAGAAACCCATCAAAAGGAATCTTGTAAGAAAGCACTTATCACCAATCATGAACAAGGAGCCACTAGAAAGAATGAGTAGCCATAGAATCCATAAGAAAAATGGAAGATAGAAACTATAGTAAGAGAGGAAGATACAAGTAAAAGCATCATCAATGCACCTTTTGAAAAGATGACCAACTACCAATTTCTTCCAATTGATAGCTAATAGAAAATCTCACTCCCCACTTTGAAACAACCACCAACATGACAACATAGCCCCACTTGATGCCTCCAATTTGAAGCTCAACATAGCATTCAAGAACATAATCCATGAGAAGAGAATTCAAAAGAGAAATGGAGAAAGGAGTGAAGAAAGAGGGACTAAAATCATCAAGATGCCCAAGCTGAAGAAAATCAAAGCTCTCCTTCAACCACACCCAAACTAACAAAAGCCCTTAATTCTTAAAGGAAGAGATGCTAGAATGGAAGCCACAATGCCTCTAAAGTAGATTAGCTTTGAGGGGGAACTAGAACCATTGCAATAGAGCCTTCTTGCAACATATGAACCAAAAAATATCCAAGAGGAGGAGCCCAAAAAGAAAAAATTAAATCCAAATTCTAACAAATTAAAACTCTTCTTGAGACTCTACAATGGAGGAACCTCAAAACAATTTGCACTCTTGATGTGAGATGAAGAGAGAGGGTTCCAACAAGTGGAGGACTCTAATGTAGAGAGGGGGAGGAGAAAGTTTGGAAACATTCAAGTCCCCATCAAAATAGAGCTAGGGAAAGCCACCAACCCAAAATAACAAAATAGATATGTTGCATAGCTAGAAGCCCTCAAACCCAAGGCACCATGATAAATGACTCTAAAAAACTAAAATCCAAGCTCAATTCAAAATCAAATAGGTAGTGATAAGAGAGTAAAAATTTTTCATCTTCATCATCATCATTGTCTAACTCTCAATCATCATTTTTTTTTCCTAGAGGAGACCCTTGAAAAGTGTGTCCCACACAATGCCATTTAAAGTAGTAACAAGAGTTGTCTTGGGTATCCTTACAGATATTTGAATAAATTACTTTGATTGTTTGTAACAAATGGATATCATAACAAAATAAAGAAGAACTATAACCTGGTTTCACATAGAAAAGAAAGAGTTTTCTTCAACCAACTTTCAAACAAAACATCTTAAATCCTTTTCAAGAGATATTAACTGATTTAACCACTAAAGATTAATTGAGATAACCATTCAACTAAAATAACTAGAATAAAAATTAACTAAAGTAAATGAAATAACGATTAACTGAAGTATCTAAAATAATGATTAGCTGAAGTAACTAAAATAATGATTAACTAAAGTAGCTAAAATACTGATTAACTGAAGTAATTGAAATAACAATTAACTGAAGTAACACAAATAATGATTAATTGAAGTAACTGAAGTAACAATTAACTAAAGTAACTAAAATAATGTTTTAACTATCTTTTCTTACATAAATAAGGTAAATACATGATCAGTTACATGAGGAATATAGATACATATCAGGAATGGTAAGAAGAATCATACAGGAAATAACTAGTGAGTCTTTAACTAGTTTGCAAGCCTAAGATTTTGGTAAGAGGAGAAGCATTGAATTAGCTTTAACCTCCCAACCTCAAACCATATTCATCCCTACACATTTTATTGAATAGAAAGGCCCTCCCTACCCCATGATCGAGCTTGTGATACTTTTAGTCCAACCACTTGAGCATTTATGGTGTTTAGAATAACTACTCAATTATGGTCAGACATGTCTAAATAACATGCACTACTAACGTCAAGTGATCATCGATGGAACAAATGTCTTTAATGACCTTGGCCAAGATTTTTTAGATGGTTTCAATTACCTGATCACCACCACTCGACTAGACAATAGGAGAACAATAAATATGAACATTCATGAGCTATTAAATGATTTTCCTTTTTAAAATAATTTATAATTGTTATGTCATGTCTGATTTTTATTTACATGTTATTGCACATTTCTATCTCACCTCTTCCTTGGCTATATAGTCAGGTGAGTCTCAAGTGTTTGAATCTTAGAGCAACCAACTTTTTTTGTTGATCATCAACTGGCATAAGAATATTACATGTTTTTCAGCATATCACATTTCTGTGACCCGAGAAATATAATCTTAAGAATTGCAAAAGAAATACCATTTGGTTATGACATTCAATAGTTGGATAAAGATATGATATCATGACATAAATATTTGGTCTTGAATAATCATAAGAAGTTATGTCCTCAAGAGAAACTATTCAATGATATTAAAACAACTATGATGTACGACATATCCTAGAACTGTATCTTAATGTTGTACTTATAAATGTAGTGGTATATAATAAAACATATTATAATTATTGGGATATGGGGAGGAAACCACATAAATTGGTAAATTTGGAAAGTAATTTGAGTCTTCGCTAGATATTATAAACTAGCTTCTTCATAGAAAGAACTTCGAACACAATCTTAGTGTGATTACCAATCATGTATTTAAGGAAAACTATAGATGAAATGGGAATATCATGGTAGAAAAATATGCAGGGAAAAGAATGTAAGGAAACTTGTAGAGGGATATGTCATGAGGAATGAGACTCAATGGTTTTATATCATCTTGGTCTCTCATAGTTTCCCTAGTAAAAGGCTTTCCAAGATTGTCAATCATAACTCATGATTGATTTAAAAAGATTTGTTGTGTTGATCTATAGATAATCAAATGCAAAATTCATATTTTAGTTTCAAGTAAAGAATTGAGTACGCAAGGAAAAGAAATTGAAGGATATTCAAATCAAGAATGAATTATATTATATTTATCTACTTTCATGTAGATGTATTTATAAAATTGGCATCATATTATATGTTCTTATCCAAGGTTGTATCTCTTAATCTGTATATCTAAATACATGCTTTATTTGGAAGATTGTTTTATCTTCTTGTACATGTATTTAAATGTATGTATTAGATATAATCTTGTACAAGAACTATATTATGGTGTGACCTTTATTTCTATACCTATGTGCACATACATAAATATGTACTACAATGAAATTATGGAAATGTCAACAATAATCTGAGAAAGGTATGCATTTTAATTAGGTTTAAATCATTAATATTTTCAATGTTTATCTAATAGCTCATGTGTGTCCAAATGATTGTACCCTACTATATAAGTCGCTAGGTCCTTATCAAGATAGTTAGAGGTCATACTTGTCAAATAGATAAGTGGAATAAAATAGTATCCCACTTTGTTGATCCCATTTAGCAATGCTTCTCCTCTTCATCTTCTCCTACAATCACCCATGCAAACATTTTCCACAATAATAACAAGTTCCATGGTAAATCCATAATATTTAATGTAGTATTAGCAAGAAATTTAATTATTAACCATAATTCCAAAACCAAGCAATTGCTAACTTCTATCATCATCATATGACAAACAATGGATAATGACAACCATCATTAAATAGTTAAACAAATAATGAATACAACAAACATATTTAACTACCCTTTTCACATGATTATGAAAGAAAATCCATTCTATTCAATGACTATGAATAAATTTAAATTAGGTCAAATTTGGGATGTAACATACCCTCCCCCTTATTTTTTTGGAGAAAAAGATCAAGAAATAACTAAGCTTAACCTAGTTTACAAAATGTCTCCATCTACAACTCCAACCACTTTGTCAATGTGGGTGATTGGTTCTACTATTGCATCAACCTCAATATGAGTCTCTTCCTTAGGTGTGTATGGAGCTGGGTTTTTCTTGGTGTCTCCCATGTTTTCTTCTACTACTCTTGAATCCATCCTTTGTGGCATTTCCCTAGATGGGATTCAAACTCAATCCTCTCCCACTCTTTCCTTTGAGGCTTATTTGGGAGGCTCCTCTGCAGTTTCTCTAGTTGGGATAACTATTGCTCCACATAGTGGTGCTATAGGTAGATCCACCATCTCTTTCACTGATTTAGCAACTTATGTGGCTAACATTGGTGATGGCTTTGGTGGTCAAGTTGTGTGTTCAGGGCCCCATGCTGCTACGCCTATTACTGTATGTAACTCGATTATGCTTTACGTAGGGTCTAATATTGTTGAAGAGATCTCCACTTATGTGGATGACTTCTCTTCCATAGTTGTTATTTTTCATTTTAAGGGTTTCTACCCCTCTCTTTCAAATCTACATGCTTGGATCACCCATACTTAGGAGCCACTCATTTTTAAAATAGGCTAGATTTACCCTATGGAAAGGGGTTTTTTCATTGTGAAATTTGCTACTATTAAAGATAGAAATTCCATTCCATGACATGGTTTCTTATGGGGCGAGAAGTTTCCCTTGATGGTTAAACCTTGGTATAAGGATTTTGACCCATTATTGGAATCGTTTAATAGCATCTTGTTGTGGGTTAGACTATAGAATCTCCCCATTTGCCTATGGTTTGATTCAATCCTAGAGGCGATGGGGGAGGCCCTTAGGGACTTCTTGTTAGTTGATACTACATTTTCTAATGTGTTTCAGATGACATATGCTCACTTTCTTTTGGAGATTGATGTTTCTAAAGGACTTCCTAAAAAGATTAAGTTGGTCTCCCCTCTTGGCTCTTGGATTCAACTTCTTGATTATAAGGGTATACCCTTCCAATGCAAGAAATGCCACAAGACTAGCCAAATTGCTACCCAATGCTCCTCTAATAAATCTAGACCAAAGAATTCACATGCTTGGTAGAAAGTAGTTTTTTATTATCATTACATGGTTTAGAAGGCTCTGTCTATTGGGGATAGTGGCTCATCTTAGGACACCTTGGTGGTGGATTTGATGGCTATAAGTGGTACAAATGTTTCCCCAATGGTGGTGATCTCTTCTATTCCCCCTCCTTCAGATTATGTCATTGGTGTTTCAACTATAGCCCTTCTTGTGGCACTATCTCTAAATTTTTTTGTTGTACCTTCTTCTGATGCAGTTTAGATTTCTCCCCAAGCTGCAAGGGTTTTGGGGGCTGGTTGTGATGTTGATGATTTTTCATGGTAGAAGGTTGTTGGTTTGGTGGAGGATGGTTGGACAATAGTACAAAAGGAAAAAAGGTCAAGCCTACCAATCAAACTTTTGGTATGGCATTACAATCTCAAAAGAAGGGACTGAAAGGGAAATCTTGACTTCCTGTCCCATTTTGGCTCTCCTAACTTTTGTGGCCTACAATACTTGGTAGTTTGACATGGTTATGGACTTATTGTCTATTTCTTTCTAAACCATGGGGTTTTAGGTGCGTGTCCAAAACCTATTTTTGTGGCATAGAAATATTGTGTTATCTATGTTGCCACCATGGTCACTTGGTTCTTTGGTGACTTGTTCCACCTATGGGCTATAGTACTTCTTGGGTTGAGATACATTGAAATATTTTTCATTTTTAAAAAGTGTTTCAGGCTCCCTTCAAAACCTATTTTCCTTAATTAAAAAAATACCCTCCCCCTTAAGTTTTTCATTGTCCCTAATGAATGTCAAAACAAAAGCCTTAAATTAATATCTATCTAGACCACTAAATTAATGAAAATAACTGAAAGGTAAAAGTTTAATCTCTAGCCTTGGGGAAAAGTTGATGATAATTTTGGAAAATTTCATGATAATCTTCCTAAGTAGCATTATCCTTTGCATATTGATCCCATTAGACCTTGCATTGAGTCACATCTCAATTTTGTAAGCATAGTTTATGCACCTTGAGTATTCTAAGTGGTTCTATTTACATCACCCATGGATCTCGCACCTCCAATAGGTTCAATCAATTATATGATCATGATGAGTGATATACTTCTTAAGATATGACACATGAAATATGTCATGCATCCTAGCAAGAGCTAGTTGTAGGAAAATTATGTAGGTGACTGGGTTCATGATTTTTAATATTCCAAAGGGTCCTACATACCTTGGGGCCAACTTTGGATTCTTACGAAACTTGATGGTACTCTTTTGAGGTTTTTCTTTTAATAGCACCTTTTCTCCTACTAAGAATTCTCAAGGCACCCTTTTTGCATCTGCATAACTTTTCCATCTATCATTTGCTCCTTTCAATCTCTGAAAAATTTGGATTACCTATTATTCCATTTCCTTAAGAATTTCAAGTCCAACAATAATTCTATTCTCTAATTGATTCCATCTCACAAGAGTTCTACATTTGCAACCATATAGAGCCTCAAAGGGAGACATTTTAATGGTGGAATGATAAGAATTATTATAAGAAAATTCTACCAAGGGTAGATATGCTTCCCACTGGTACTACCAATCCATATAGTAAAATCTTAAAAGATACTCTAGAACCTAGTGTACTCTTTCTATTTGACCATCAGTCTCAGGATGATTACCTGAGTTAATGTTTAACTTAGTCTCTAATGCCAAAAATAATGTTTTACAAAATCTAGAGGTTAACCTAGCATCCTTGTTTGAGATAATTTTCTTTGGAACTCCATGTAGTCTAAAAATATCCTTTATGAATTTATGAGTGATTTCTAGTGCTCCATTGGTTAGATTTCCTAGTATAAAATGAGAAACCTTAGTCAATCTATCCACTACTACTAGAATGGTGTTGTGTCAATTCTATGTCATAGGTAACCCTTGTACAAATCCATGGAAATTATTTGTTATTTCTACTTTGGTATCTCATTTGGGTGCAAAAGGTCAACTAGATAACAATGTTCTACCTTTACTCTTTTGTATTCCAAGCATCTTGTTACAAAATTTATTATTTCCTTTTTCACTCCTTTCCAAAAATATAGAGGTTTTATATCTAACAACATTTTAGTCACTCTAGGGTGTCCTAAATATGGAGTTGAATTGGATTCCTCTAGAATCATTCTTTGAAGTTTAGTTTTGTTGGAGATATAAGTCCTATCATGATATATTAATAAACTTCTATCCTAAATTCTGAATACATGGGATCTTGTGGGTCTTTGATGATGGCTTGGCTAATCTCTTCATAAAATTCATCATGCTCTAGATCTTGTAGTACCTAATCTTTTAATCTAAAATTTATAACAATCATCACGAAAATTTGTCTCATTCTACTTAAAGCATCTACCACCTTGATTTCCTTTCCATTGATGTGATTAATATCAAACTCATAATTTTCTAAAAAATCCATCCATCTCCTCTATCTAGCATTAAGGTTGGATTGAATGAAAATGCATTTTAGGTCATGGTGGTCAGATCAAAGATCAAAAGATTTCCCTATCAAGTAGTCTCTCCAATTTGAAGGGCATGTACTATAGCTACTACATCCAAATCATAGGGAGCATAATTCTTCAATTTCCTCGACTCATATGCAATTACCCACTCATCATGCATTAGTACTCCTCCAACTCCTTTCCCTAATACATTTGTTATGACTACAAATTTCTTTTGTAGATCGGGTACTCATAGTATGGGTACAGTAGTTAAATTTTCTTTCAAATACTCAAAAAGTTGATTGGCATTTTTCAGTCCATACAAATTTCTTTTCCTTTTTCTATAGCAATTTGAATGGGTAAGTTATCTTGGAAAAAATCCTGACAAATTTCCTATAAAATCTTGCCAATGCTATGAAACTCTTGACTTTTGTCACATTCTTAGGTATAGGCCATTCCTTAATTGCTTTGAATTTTGTAGGATCTATGAATATTCCTTGTGCCGATATAATATGTCTTAAATACTAGATTTCTTTTTGATAAAATGTGCACTTAGACAATTTTCTATATAATTTATGTTCTCTCAGAATTTGCAAAACTTTGTCTAGATGTTATTTATGTTCACTCTCTCTCTTCAAATAGATTAGGATTTTCATCTATAAAAACCAATACAAACTTATCTAGATAATCTTGGAATATGCTATTCATTAAATTCATAAAATCTTCTGGAGAAAATTGGTTAACTTGAAGGGTAATACTGTGAACTCATAATGCCCATACCTAGTTCTAAATGTAGTTTTGTGAATGTCTTCATCCTTGATACAAATTTGGTGATATCTTGACCTTAAGTGAATCTTTAAAAATATTCTAGTGCCTTTCATTTGATCAAAGAGATCATCAATTCTAGGAATTGGGTATCGATTTTTAATGGTGACCTTATTGAGCATTCTATAATTTATGCATAACCTCATAGTTTTGTCCTTCCTGACAAACAATACTGGGGCTCCCCATGGTGAAACACAAGGTTGGATAAGTTTCTTATTTAGCATATCCAACAATTATATTTGTAACTCCATTAATTCTATGATGGTCATTCGATAAGGTGCTCGAGAGATGGGTTCTACTCCTAGTATCAAATCTATAGTAAAATCAAAGACTTGGGAAAGAGGTAAACTGGGGAATTCTCTAGGAAATGAATCTTGATATTTCTTTAAAAAGGGATACTTTTCTTTGAGAGATTCCTTTAATTTTTCTTTGATTTCCCCATCTTCAAAAATGTAATCATTTCCATTAGTGGTGTTTATAAGATCTCACATGTCTTCAACTCTTACTGCAAAAATCTTGTAGCATTTTCTTCAACATTTCTTGAGTTTTATAGAAGATATCTATTTTGATTTAATTTTGAATGTATAATTCCTTTAATTCTTATATGTTTTCCTTGGTCATCCAAACAATCTAAAATTTCAGCAAGACAATGAACCTTGGCTTTATGTTCACTAAGCCAATTACTTCCTATAATAATATCCTAAGACCCAAGAGGTGCTACATACAAATTCAATTCACTAGAGAAATTTGGAAAATCAACTTGAGTCTCAAACAGACACTTCTCTACCTTAGCCCTTGACTAGTTTGCATACTAGATTGTTTAAGGTTTTCCCATAAAACTAGATCTCTTTGGAAATCTACTTAATAGTTTTGGTAATACAAAGCATTCAGAAGCCCCATTATCAATTAAAATAGAAACAAGGTTCCTGGAGTTTCAATCAGGCCTATCTATTTTTTTGCTTGCTGATTTTCAAGTGCTCTATGAATCCTTTCTTGATAAAAATGTCTTTGGGGTGGAAGGAGTGGCCAAGGTGACTAATTGGTATTAATATTAATAGGGAATTTATTAACATAATGATCTCCTCCACAAGTGAAGAATCCTGAAGGTAGCCCCTTCTTTTCACTGCCCTTATTATTCTTATTTGTATTCAAATTACTTTTAAAATCCTTGGTTCCATTCCCCTTTGTTTTTGGTTTTCTAAATTTATAATCCTTAAAATATTTCTTCTAAGATCTAGTATCTGTAGTTTCTATATTCCAATTTGTTTTTCTTTTATTATCTCGAATGGAATCATCACTCTTGATTTTATATTCCTATTGGACATCCTTTTCTAAAGCCTCTTTCATGGTTTGAGGAGTAAGAACATCAACTACCCATTCTATTCTATTATTCAGCCCCATGATGAATTTCCTTAGCTTCAGGTTCCTATCTTGTTGGCATGGTGGTACATACTTTAGTAGTTGTGTGAATTTCTCCTAATACTTATGTATGGTCATATCTCCTTGCTTGAGATTTTTAAAACCTAGCAACTTTTTATCATAGAAGGTTTGAGGTAACCAACGATTGCTAAAAATGGTTATAAACTTTTTCCAAATAATCTTTGTGGTTTTGATGTTTAGCTCTATCTTGGTGTTTCCCCAGCATGTAATAGCTTCTCTAATAAAATGGTATATTCCCCAAAATGCTTTTGAGCTTTCTAAAAAGTTCCTAATTTCAAAGTACTACTCCATTTTGGTTAACCATGCATCTACATCCTCTTTAGATTTAGAACTAGAAAACTTGGGTGGTTTGATCTTCTTAATATCTATGGATAGGTCACTTACTATTTCAAATTTCTTTTGTATTTCATTTTCAAAAGGTGAAGTTTGAGCGGTATTGCTATGTTTAGAGACTTTTGGTTATGTTTTGGGAGTGAGTGAGGATTGTATTTCTTCTTACTCATGCCCCATCTAGGTTGCCATTTCATTCATTCTTTTTTTTTCATATTATCTAACTTTATTTGTGTTTCCTATCTAAAGTAGTAAATCAGTGGAAGATTGTGTGTTATTTTCATGGAGAATGTCTTGGCCTCCAAAGTTTCACATCTTTGCTCATATTTAATCAATTTTAATACTTTCGTTCTATATTTATGATAGCCTTATTTACAAAAATTACCTCCTCCTCGGATGTTTGCATTATCAATTTAATCACTCTAAATTTTCTTTATTTTCAACATTTAGTTCAGTTTTAGATTTGTACATATCCCACACCATCCAAGATCTATGGAAGTGCATTAGAGAATTGACCTACTAGGCATTGCAAATTTGAATCACTTTGTTTCTATAGACTAATTTACTAGTACGAGTCCACATCACTCTTTCTTTCCTCATTTTTTGCAAAGCTTGCTTTAGGGTTTCATTATAAACAAGTGTAGTCATAGTTTAGTATGTTCCTAATTAGGTATAAAAAGATGGGATGTCATGCCTTCTTATAGGGTGTTTTATGTACTTGCATCTTGTACATTTAATCTAAGAATTTTTAGGTTTAATAGTTTTATTTAAGTGGTGTGCCCTAGGTTTAGTGTCGAATGCAGTGCTCTGATACCATATGCAACAAACAGATTTCATAACAAAATAAAGAACTATAGCCTAGTTTCACATAGGAATGAGAGAGTTTTCTTCAACCAACTTTCAAACCAAGCATCTTACATCATTTTCAAGCTACATTAACTAATTTAACTAGTAATGATTAACCGAGATAACCATTCAACTAAAATAAATAGAAATAAATAAATAAAGTAACTAAAATAAAGATTAACTAAAGTAACTGAAATAATGATTAATTGTAGTAACTAAAATAATGATTAACTGAAGTAACTGAATTAATGATTAATTGAAGTAACTAGAATACTGATCAACTATAGTAACTAAAATTGTTTAACTATATTTCCTTACATAAATAAGGTAAATATATGATTACTTACAAGAGGAATAATGATGCATATCAGGAATGGTAAGAAGAAAAATACAATAAGTGACTGGCAAGCCTTTAACTAGTTGTGCAAGCCTTGGCTTTCAGTAAGAGGAGAAGCATTGACTTAGGCTTAACATCCTAACCTCATACCATATTCATCCCCACACATTCTATGGAATAGAAATGGCCTTCCTACCTAGGGATCAAGCTTGGGATACTTTTAGTTCAGCCACCTAAACAATTTTTTGGTGTTTATAATATCTACTCAGTTATGGACAAACATGTCTCAATAATTGGCACTACTGACATCAAGTGATATAGATGGAAAATATGCCTTTAACAACCTTGGCCAAGGTTTTTTAAATGGGTTCAATTACCCGATCACCACTGCTCAACTTGACAATAGGAGAACAATAAATATAAACATGCATGGGCTATTAAATGATTTTCCTTTTAAAAATAATTTAGAATTGTTGTCATCTCTAACTTTTATTTCCACGTTATTGCAGATTTCTATCTCACATCTTCCTTGGATATATAGCTAGGTGAGTCCTAAGTATTTTAATCTAAGAGTAACCAACTCTTTCTGTTGATCCTCAATTGCTATAAAAATATTACATGTTTTTTAGCATTAATTGAAGTAACTAAAATAATGATTAACTAAAGTAACTAAAATTATTTAACTATATTTCCTTAAATAAATAAGGTAAATACATGATAATTTAGAAGAGGAATATAGATGCATATCAGGAATGGTAAGAAGAAGAATACAAGAAGTAACTGGCAAGTCTTTAACTAGTTGTGCAAGCCTCAACTTTTAGGTAGAAGAGAAGCATTGACTTAGGCTTAACCTCCCAACCTGATACCATATTCATCCCCACACATTCTATGGAATAGAAATGGCTTCCCTACCCACAGATCACGCTTGGGATACTATTAGTTTAGCCACCTAAACATTTTTGGGGTTTATAATGTCTACTCAATTATGGACGGACAGGTCTCAATAACTTGCACTAGTAACATGAAGTCATATAGATGGAAAACATGCCTTTAACAACCTTGGCCAAGGTTTTTCAAATGGGTTCAATTACATGATCACAATCGCTTGACTTGACAATGGGAGAATAATAAATATGAACATGCATTAGCTATTAAATGATTTTCCTTTTTAAAATAATTTAGTATTTTTATGTCATGTCTAACTTTTATTTCCATGTTATTGAAAATTTCTATCTCACATCTTCCTTGGCTATATAGCGAGGTGAGTCCCAAGTATTTGAATCTAAGAGTAACCAACTTTTTCTGTTGATCCTTAATTGATATAAGAATATTACATGTTAAGAATATCACATGTTTTTCAGCATATTACATGTTTCTTATCTGAAGTAGTAAATCAATGGAAGATTGTGTGTCTTTTTCATGGATGATGTCTTGGCCTCCAATGTTCACTTCATTGCTCATATTTCTTGTTTACTGGTTTGACCTAGAAATTATCAAGATAAAGAGATTGCGAGTAAATAAAACACAGGAATAAACCAATTTATTTAATCAATTGTAATACTTTTGTTTTGTATTTATGACAGCCTTATTTAAAAATTTTTCCTTCTTAGAGGATGTTTGCATTATCGATTTAGTCACTCTAAATTTTTTTTATTTTCAACATTTAGTTTACCTTTAGACTTGTGCATATCCCGCACCATCCAAGATCTATGGACGTGCATAAGAGAATTGGCCTGGCGGGCATTCCAAATTTCAATCACTTTGTTTCTATAGACTAATTAATTGGCAAGAGTCAATAAGACTCTTTCTTTCCTCATTTTTTACAAAGCCTACTTGAGGGTTTCATTTTCCTAACGCATGGAAAAATAAGCGTAGTCGTAGTTTGGTATGTTCCTAATTAGGTACTAAAAGATGGGATGTCATGCCTTCTTACGGGATGTTTTATGTACTTGCATCTTGTACATTTAATCTAAGAATTTTTAGCTTTAATAGTTTTATTTAAGTGGTGTGCCCTAGGTTCAGTTTTGAATGCAGTGCTCTGATACCATATGTAACAAACAAATTTCATGACAAAATAAAGAAGAACTATAACATAGTTTCACATGAAAATGAGAGAGTTTTCTAGAACCAACTTTCAAACCAAGCATCTTACATCATTTTCAATAAACATTAACCAATTTAACTAGTAATGATTAATTAAGACAACCATTCAACTGAAATAACTAGAGTAACAAATAACTAAAGTAACTAAAATAAATATTAACTAAAGTAACTAAAATAAAAATTAATTGAAGTAATTGAAATAATGATTAACCGAAGTAACTGGAATAATGATTAATTGAAGTAACTAAAATAATGATTAACTAAAGTAACTAAAATTGTATAACTATATTTCCTTACATAAATAAGGTAAATACATGATTAGTTACAAGAGGAATATAGATGCATATCAAGAATGGTAAGAAGAAAAATACAAGAAGTAATTGGTGAGACTTTAACTAGTTGTGCATGCCTCAACTTTCAGTAAGAGGAGAAGGATTGACTTAGGCATAACCTCCCAACTTCATACCATATTCATCCCCATACATTCTATGGAATAGAAATGGCCTCCCTACATAGGGATCAAGCTTAGGATACTTTTAGTTCAGCCAACTAAACATTTTTGGTGTTTATAATGTCCATTTAGTTATGGATGGACATGTCTCAATAATTGGCACTACTGAAATCAAGTGATATAGATGGAAAACATGCCTTTAACAACCTTGGCCAAGGTTTTTCAAATGGGTTCAATTACCCAATCGCCACTACTAGACTTGACAATAGGAGAACAATAAATATGAACACGCATGAGATATTGAATGATTTTCCTTTTTAAAATAATTAAGAATTGTTATTTCATGTCTAACTTTTATTTCCATGTTATTACAAATTTCTATCTCACATCTTCCTTGGCTATATAGCGAGGTGAGCCCCAAGTATTTGAATCTGAGAGTAACCAAATATTTCTGTTGATCCTTAATTGAAATAAGAATATTACATATTTTTTAGCATATCATATTTTCGTGGTCCAGGATATATAATCTTAAGACTTGTAAAAGAAATACCATTTGATTCTAACATTCAATGGTAGAATAAATATATGATACTGTGACATGAATATTTGATCTTGACTCATCATAAGTAGTTTTGACCAAAGGAGGAACTATCTGATGATAGTAAAACAAGGATGATGTACGACATATCCTAGAACTATATCTTTGTGTTATACTTACAAATGCAATAGTATATGATAAAACACATTATAAATATTGGGATATGTGGAGGAAACCATATAACTTGGTAAATTCAGAAAGTAATTTGAGCCTTGGATGAAGACCATCAACCAGCTTCTTCACGGAAAGAACTCCAAAAAAAATCTTAGTGTAATTACCAATCATGTATTTAAGTAAAAGTATAGATGAAATGGGAATATTGAGGTAGAAAAATATTCAGGGAAAAGAAAATAAGGAAAATTGCAAAGGGATATGTCATGAGGAAAGAGACACAATGGTCTTATATCATCTTGGTCTCTCATAGCTTCAATAATAAAGGACTTTCAAGATCGTCAATCGTAACTCATGATTGATTTTAAAAGATTTAATTTGTTGATCCATCAAGAATCAAATGTCAAATGTTTAGTTTGGTTTCAAGTAAAGAATTGAATAGATAAGGAAAAGAATTTGAAGGATATGAATCAAGGATATATTTTATTATATTTATCTACTTGCAAGTAGATATATTTATAAAATTGGCATCATATTATATGTTTTTATCCAAGGTTGTATCTCTTATTATATATATCTAAATATTTGCTTTATTTAGAGGATTAGTTTATCTTCTTGTATATGTACTTAAATGTATGTATTAGATAGAATCTTGTATAAGAAGTATATTATGATGTCATATTTATTTCAATATCTATGTGCACATACATAAAAATGTGTTACAATGAAATGATGGAATTGTCAACCATAATCTGATAAAGGTGTTTATTTTAATTAAGTTAAAATCATTAATGTTTTTAATTTTTATCTAATAGCTCATGGGTGTTGAAATGATTGTACCCTGCTATACAAGTTGCTAAGTCCTTACCAAGATAGTTAGAGGTCATACCCATTGACCAGATAAGTGGAGTAAGATAGTATCCCATTCTATTGATACTATTTAGCAATGCTTCTCCTCTTCATCTTCTCCTACAACCACCCATGTGAACATTTTTCATCATAATAACAAGTTCTATGATAAATCCATGTAATATTTAATGTAGATACTAGCAAAGAATTTAATTATTAACCATAATTCTGAAACCAAGCAACTGCTAACTTCTATCATCATCATATGACAAACAATGGATAACAACTATCATTATTAAATAGTTAAACAAATAATGAATACAACATATATATTTAACTACCCATTTCACATTATTATAAAGAAAATTCATTCAATTCAACGACTATAAATAAATTTAAATTAGATCAAAATTTGGGATGTAACATTGCTGTTATCTTTATCATTCCTTCATGACCTTGTGTTTCCTCATCAACTATAGGTTCACTTAAAAATAATTATTTATTTCCTAGTTCTATAATTATTTATTTCATAGAGTTTTCATGCACTACTCTTTTTCCATAGTAGTTGTTGTCAATTGCTATAATATTATCCACGCATTATTTTGTTTGTGTGGACAATACCTGTAAAAGGAATAAACCCATGGACATGCTATTGTCTCCACCCACTAGAACACTAGGCCAATGTGAGGCATTTATAAGTTCCACCTTTCATGTCATGGCACAAGTGTCCAAAGTGTAAAATAAGTGGATTAATGAGACTAGAATAGGTGGGATTATATTTATCTTTCAATCTATTCTCCATCACATGAGGATCCATCCGTCGAAAATTATTCCACATCATTTATGACTTTAATGCAGTCACTTTATATCTTCTAAGTTTATCCGTGTATTATATAACTTATAAACCTTCAATGCCAGATGTGACAACCATGCAATCAATTTATGTATTAGTTTATTTTCCTATCATGTATATCTATAACCTTTAATGTTGAATTTTTTGAAGTGGTGCATTTTCTTTCTTTCATGTTATTTGAATGGTGTATTGATTTCATCAAGCACATAGTCTTTACAGTCTAGCTACATTTATGAGTATATATTAAATCATCAATATTTTTGAACATATATAAAAAAATTAATTGTATGTAATTTTTCGCATAACATGATCATATTGTACAATTATGATAAATTGTGGGAAATTATTTTCTTAATATATTTATTTTATCAACAATGCTCTCATATGTGAAATTTCAATTTTTTTTGCGTACGGCCCCTCGCTTGCACTCCCCTTCTATTGGCACTTGTCATACCGCATTTACTGCAGGAGCTTTAGGTTAGGATATCATGGCTCTGGCCAGCGGTGAACCAATTTTTTCTGGTGTTCACACTACTGCTTTGGACTACCATGGCACCGCCACCAAACAAATGCCTGTGCAAGTTTTTCCTGAAGCTTTTCCATGAGGTAATCCTAATATTGTCCTTTCTTTGTAAGAATTTGTTATTGCATGTGACTAGTTAGAACAACATACCTTGAAAGGGTTTTTTTTGGTAGGACTCCCCCTGAAGCTATGCTCAGAGAATGGGTAAAGAAAAGCTGGACTCCTCATGGAGTCCACCTTGAAACTGTGCAAAACCTTACCAAAGGTTTTTTTAATTTTGCTTTGCTAACCCGTCACAAGCAGAAGCGGTTTTTACCAATGACCCTTGGTCTATGCGTTCCTCTCTGCTTGTTTTTCAGAAATGGTCCTGAGACTTCTCTTTCTCAGATGATAAAAAGCTTAGGATTCCTGTTTGGGTCAAATTCCTAGGTCTACCCTTGCCTTGTTGGCCTTTTATTGAGTCTATTGCCCAAGCCCTTGTCAAAGTTGTTACCAAGGAGCCAGAGAAATTTTTTAATGCTCGCCCTCAGCGGCGTGTTTACATTGAAGTTGATCTTTCTAAAGATCTCAAGGATTCTGTGGAAATCTAGATTGGCACTCAAACCTTCTCATAGAAGGTGCTTTACTTGAACCTACCTAACACTTATTATAGGTGCTAGTCTATGGAACACAAGATTAGGGATTACCCTTTGGCTACGCCTAGGGTCAAACCCCAGCCTAAAGCGATGCCTGTCAAATAGGTCGAAGGAGAAAAAGAAGAATGGGTTACTCTTGGGTGCAAGGGAAAGCCTACCTTGAATCCTTTGGCCCCCAAGCCATCCTATGTGGCAGTTACAAAAATTCCTCCTACTTCCACCGAAGTGTTAGTGCTTGCTAGCATGGAGACGCCAGCGGCCTCCATTGCACTTGTTCTGGTTTCGCAGGTTTCAAAACCTGCTGGTTCGCAGGGGATTAAGGTGGCCGCCAGGGCCTCATCCTTGGCTAGGGCTCATTCTCCTCTTCCAGTCTCTTCCATAGTACCACCAACAACAAGGTGTTCTCACAGTCCTCCTAGATGTGCAAAGATATCAGGGGTAAAATGGCAGGCTGTAAGTCCAGAGGATTTCCCATATGACTTCCACCCGGTTTCTACCTTTTTGTAGAATAGTTACTCCTCTCTGAAGGACGAGGATGATATGGAAGAGTTCTCATGAACTTCCTCTCTTGGAATGTTCGAGGTCTTACAGACCTCTCCAAAAAGTTTTATGTCCGGGATACCCGTTATAGACTTGGGAATTTAGATTTTCTTTGCCTGCAAGAAGTTAAGATTTCTATTTTCATGCTTTCTACTGCATGCCGCGTCATTTGGAAAGATAGCGTCATGTTTTCTTCTCAGCATGAAGCTGGCTGAGGTGGTGTAGTTACTCTCCTGTCACCTCGCCTTCGTTCTACTATTATCTTGCACAGTTCTGACCCCACACATCATATCATTTGGCTTTTTCTTTCCATTAACAATCATTCTTTTGGAGTCATTAATTTTTATGCCTCTAATGATGTTGTGGAAAGGGCACAAATGTGGGTTTGGCTTGCTAACAACTTGCCGCTAGCTACTTGGGTCCTGTGTGGGAACTTCAATATGGTTGAAGTGGCCTCTGACAAAGATGGCATTTTTCCTTTTCGTTGGACAGCTGGGGAAAGAGAAGCCTAGTTTTACATGCATCATAAATTGGGCCTTTTTGATCCCAATACTAGCCGCCATCATGATAGTGAGGCCTGGCACACTTGGTCCAATTTTTGAGCCGATCCTGACCGCATATTGAAACGTCTTGATCGTGCTATGATTTCAGCACAATCTCTTTTTTCCTTTTCTGAAGATCGTGATCTACCTATCATTCCCCTGACAGATGTGACGTTGTTAGACAACTATCTCATTTATTTTGGCATTTTTTGGCATACAATTGTTCCCAAAGTGGCCAAGTCTCAATTCTTCCTCAACACATCTGTGCTATTGCATGCTTCCATGATGGGGACACAACCCAAGAAAAGAATGGAAACAACAGAAAAGGGAAATTATATTAACTGAGAAAATAAGCTAGTAGAAACAGTCCAGAGAAAATAAACTTCAAAACATGCCCTAAGGGCTTACAATAGCATAAATCTGGAGATAATTTCTCCTTTTAGTACCTCCTCTCAAACTCCACTCCGAACTGCTTTTTACAATGCCAAAATTCTCCTTAAATATACCCCGGAGGGTTAAGGACTAGGAGTACATTCTAGAAAGTGCTAGTAGGCATCCACCGACCAAATAGAAGGTTCCAGAAGTTGCGTTAGAAGTCAGTTCAAATCTAGAAGAATCCAAAAACGGTAACTAAACTTCTGGGAGGCATAACTTTTGAACCATAGCTCCGATTGACGAACTGTTGACATTTTTGGAAAGCTCTTGAAGTGCTCTATAGCCCTATGAAAAAGCTTCACTTGTCCCCCATTTTTTGGCCCTTTTTGAGGTCATTTAATGCCCCTAACCTAACTTTGAAGCATTCTTAGGAGGTCTCCAAAACTCAAAAAATTGCAATAACTTTCAAACCGTGGGGCCTTTTGACCTGATTCTTTTTCTAGAATGCTCTAAATCACAATTACATTCATTTGGCCAATTCACACCTTCTAGGTCACCAAAATGATGGCCAAATTGCATGCTCCTATTTTTTTGGGATTTTCTAGCACACTGATAGGTGAACTATGAGAGTTGGAACCTTTATTTGACCCAAATGGGTGTCCAAAAATGAAAACACATGAAACAAAAACTAAGTCTAAGTACATTTTTTTATGTGAGACAGGATTTCCCTTATACCTCTGGATGCTCCTGCATCAGACACCCAGGGTAGATTGAAAAGTGACCCTGTCACTTTATGAATGGTAGAGGAAATCCCAAATGGGAAACCTCAGCTGCTGAAATCCAAGTTGAGTCCTCGATCGGTCGTCCTTTCCATTTGAACAAATACTCTTCATACTACCTATTTTTGGTACTCCTACCCACACGATGATCTAGAATGTCTTCTATCTCCTCCTTCTTAGAAGTAGGAATTGTAAATGGCTCTAACACTAGCTCCTCATCTGCACCATCATCATGATACTCTATTAAATCTGCAATGTTGAAAATGGGAGAAATGTGAATACCATCTGGCAGCTCCACTTCATATGCATTTTCTGAGTCATGTTTCTTCAAAATTTTGCAGGGGCCAAATTTTTTCATTTTTAGCTTGTTGTAAGTATCGGCTGGAAATCTTTCTTTTCGTAAGTGCACCATGACTAGATCCCCTACTTGGAATTCCTTATGTCTTCTCCTTTGATCAGCCCTAGCTTTATACTCTTGATTCATCTTGGTAATGTGTGCTTGAACCTCCTCATGTAGACACTTGATATGTTCAGCAAATTCCTCAGCTTCAGCACTTGTCCTCTCCCCTTGTTCTATCTTCCTCAATTCTGGTGCAGTCCTTGGGCTATTCCCATATATAATTTGAAATGGTGATTTTCCAGTACTCCTATTTATAGATTTATTGTAAGAAAACTCTGCTTGTGGTAGAATCAAATCCCATCCCTTGGGCTTATCCCCAACTAAACATCTCAGCAAATTGCCCAGACTTTTATTTACCACTTATGTTTGGCCATCAGTTTGTGGGTAATGTGTGGAAATGAATTTCAAGTCTGTTCTCAAGTTTTTCCACAATGTCCTCCAGAAATACCCCACAAATTTAGTATCTCTGTCAAAAACTATACTCCTTGGAAGACCATTTAGTCTTACCACCTCCTTGAAAAACAAGTCTGCAATATGGATAGCATCACGAGTTTTGTGGCATGGAATGAAATGTGCCATTTTGGAGAACCTGTCAACTACAATGAATACTGAGTCATTTCCCCTTTGTGTCTTCGGCAATCGAAGAACAAAATCCATACTTATGTCCTCCCATGGCCTTGATGGAATAGGCAATGGTTGATATAGGCCAGTATTATGACTAAGCCCCTTGGCAACTTGACAAACCTGGCAACTCTGTACAAACCTCTTCACATCTTATGAAATTTGAGGCCAAAAAATAATGTTCTCTAAGAATGGAAATGGTCTTATCTCAACCAAAATGTCCTACCATCCCTCCATTGTGTTTCTCCTTAATTAGATTTTCCCTCAAGGAACTCCTTGGAATGCACAATTGACTAACTTTGAACAACATACCATCCTGAATCAAATAGTCTAACCACTTGGTTCTATCTACAGCAACAGGTTCTTTACAACCTTTCTAGGCTTCAACAAAATTAGGATCCTCAGGGTACAAATTCTTAAGTTCATCAAACCCAACTACTTCAACCTGCATTGCTGTAAGCAACAACTGTCTCCTACTTAGTGCATCTGCAACCCTGTTAGATTTTCCACTTCTATGCTTCAACACAAATGTATAACTCTGCAAGAACTCTACCCACTTCATATGCCTCTGATTCAATTTACCTTGGCTATTTAGGCACTATAATGCCTGATGATCAGTATACAAAACAAATTCCTTTGGCAATAAATAATGCCTCCATTTCTTTAAGGCCAGAACTATTGCATAGAACTCTTGATTGTAAACAGAATACTACTTCTTTGCATCATTCAATTTTTCACTAAAATATGCAATAGGCTTACCTTCTTGGCTTAATATAGCCCCAATAACGCTGCCACTGGCATCACAATCTACCTGGAAAGCCTTTCTAAAATATAGAAGTGCCAACACAGGCTGTTCTATCACCTTCTTCTTTAGCAATTCAAAACTTCTCGCAGCTGCTCCAGTCCATTTGAACTCTTTTCTATCCCCTCTTATTGTATCAGTTAGGGGTGCACATATGCCACTAAAATTCTTAATAAACTTCCTGTAAAAACTAACCAGACCATGAAATGATCTTACCTCAGTAGAAAACCTTGGAGTAGGCCATTCCAACATGGCTTTTATCTTCTTTGGATCCATTTTGAGACCTTCAGGTGATATAACACACCCCAAAGAGACTAACTCCCTTTTTGCAAAGTTGCACTTCTTTAGATTAATTAACAGTTTCTCTTCCCTTAGCCTTTCAAGGATACTACGAATATGCAATAAATGTTCTTCCAAAGTCTTGCTGAAAATTAAAATATCATCCAAATAAACAATAACAAATTTTCCCAAGAACTTCTTAAGTACCTCATTCATGAGCCGCATGAAGGTGCTTGGGGCGTTTGTGAATCCAAAGGGCATGACTAACCACTCATAAAGACCCTCCTTGGTCTTGAAGGCTGTTTTCCACCCATCTCCTTCTCAAATTCGTATCTGGTGATAACCACTCTTCAGATCTATCTTTGTGAAGTACTCAGCTCCACTCAAGAAGTCCATAATATCATCCATCCTTGGCAAAGGAAATCAGTACTTGATGGTGATCTTATTTATATCTCGATAATCTGTACACATCCTCCACTCTCCATCCTTCTTTGGTGCGAGTACTGCAGGTACTGCACATGGACTCGGGCTCTCTTGAATCAAGCCCTTCCTCAACAACTCTTAAACCTGTCTATTTAGCTCCTCTGTTTCAGTAGGAGTCATCCTGTGAGCAGCCTTGTTAGGCAAACTAGCTCCTGGAATTAGATCTATCTGATGACTGATTTGCCTTATTGGTGGCAATCCATCTGGAACATTATCAGAGATAATATCTCCAAATTCCCCTAGTAAATCTGAAACTTCAACTGGTATTTCACTACTACCTTCTTTATCTTTCCTAGGAATCAAAGCATAGCACATATGCTAATGTTTCATGCCATCTAAAAACTTCCTTTCATCAACAAGACAAATCCTAGCGCTGCTACATAACTTTTCCCCTTCCTTTTTCATGCACTTCAATTTGTGGCAAACTCCATCCTTTGTCAGAGAGTATGTGTTTGCATGTCCATCATGTACTGCATGTCTATCAAACTGCCATGGTCTACCCAACAATAGATGGCAAACATCCATCGAAATAACATCACAAAGAACTTCATCATGGTAACTCCCAATTTTGAATTTTACTAAACATTGTTCACTTACCAAGACCTTATGATCATCTTTTACCCAAGCAATCCGATAGGGCTGGGGATGTTTCTTCCTCTTGAGCTTCATCTTAGAGACCATCTCTTCTGATACCAAGTTATCAGTGCTACCACCATCAATGATCATGTCACAACATTTATCCTCACACTTGCATCTGGTACAAAACAAACTCCTCCGTTTTCCTAGTTCAATCTCACCACTTAATAGGACTCTTTCATTTACCAAGGTCTCTCCTCTTTCTGCATCCTCTGAATGCGATGATTGTGCATCCTCATCCACATGAGCAACCCTAGCTTGGCCCTCAGCTCTCCTATCTGTCCTTCCTTGTCGTTGAGGGCATTCAAAGGCATGATGACCTTCTTCATTGCAATGGAAACAGGTACCACGGAAGCCTCCTCTTCCTTGTCCATGTCCTCTACCTCTTCCTCTTTGATTTTCAAAGTCTTGATCATGGGAGCGGTTGAAACCCTCATTCCTCTGGTTCCTGGTAGTACCCACATCTTCATTTTTCTTTTGGGTTTCATTACGGCCTCCAGATGATCTACCACTACCGCTTCCCCTTCCTCCTTGATCGCACCCTCTTTGTCTTCCTTCAAACCTTTTATTCAGCTTCTCTTCAACTCGTAGGGCAAACTGGTATGCCTCTTCAATGCTAGTCATTCTTACCAGACTTAATTCCTCCTAGATGCTAGGTCGCAACCCACTGATATAATGAACAACCTTCTCCTTATTTTCTTTTGCATGCCCCGCTCTAATCAAGAGTTGGTAAAATTCCTCTGTATATTCTTGGACTGATCTTCCTACTTGCTTTAACCCATGCATCTTCTTAAACAAATCAAGCTCATAGTCCATAGGAATGAACTGCTTCTTCAATTTGTCCACCAAGCGATCCCATCTTGTGATCTTCTCCTTTCCTCTTCTGTTTCTTTCCAATTGAACCTCTTGCCACCAGATTTTGGCATGGCCTTTCATTTTGGCCTTTGCAAACTTAACCCTATTTGGGTCCCTAATATCCTCATACTCAAAGTATTCTTCCAGTTCATTGATCCAATCGATCAACTCATCTAGTTTCAGATTTCCTGAAAATATACCCACTTCAATTGTAGGTCTTTTCCCAAACTTAGTAATGGCACTAAAAAGCCTTTCCTTTGCATGATTCAAAAATTCCCCGTCAAATTCCCCTTCTAGTTCCATTACTTCTTCTTCATTGTCATCCTCACTGTCGTCACCTGCGGCAACATTTGCTCCTCTACGAAGCTCCTCCTGCAATGCTTGTACCTGCCTTTGGAGGGCTCTAACCTCCTCAAGATTAATAGATCTCACCCTTCTGCCACGCTCTCTTCATGGAGGCATCTTCTAACTCAAACCCACAACCACATAGTCCTGGTGCAAACTACCTCATAGTCGGCGCTCTGTCTACACACTTAGGAAAACCTGCTCTGATACCACTTGATGGGGACACAACCCAAGAACAGAATGGACACAATAGAAAAGGGAAATTATATTAACTAAGAAAATAAGCTAGTACAAATAGTACAGAGAAAATAAACTTCAAAACATGCCCTAAGGGCTTACAATAACATAAATTTGGAGATAATTTCTCCTTTCAGTACCTCCTCTCAAACTCCACTCCGAACTGCCTTTTACAATGTCATAAATCTCCTTAAATAGACCCCGGAGGGTTAAGGACTAGGAGTACATTCTAGAAAGTGCTAGTAGGCATCCACTGACCAAATAGAAGGTTCCAAAAGCTGCGTTAGAAGTCGGTGCAAATCTAGAAGAATCCAAAAATGGTAACCGAACTTTCGAGAGGCATAACTTTTGAACCGTAGCTCCGATTGACGAACCGTTTACATTTTTGAAAACCTCTCAAAGTGCTCTATAGCCCAATGGACAAGCTTCACTCATCCCCCTTTTTTTGGCCCTTTTTGAGGTCATTTAATGCCCCTAACCTGACTTTGAAGCATTCTTAAGAGGTCTCCAAAACTCAAAAAATTGCAATAACTTTCAAATCGTGGTGCCTTTTGACCTGATTCTTTTTCTGGAATGCTCTAAATCACAATTACATTCATCTGGCCAATTCACACCTTCTAGATCACCAAAATGATGGCCAAATTGCATGCTCCTATTTTTTCGGGATTTTCTAGCACACTGATAGTTGAACTGTGAGAGTTGGAACCTTTATTTGACCCAAATGGGTGTCCAAAAATGAAAACACATGAAACAAAAACTAAGTCTAAGTACATTTTTTTGGGTGACACAGGATTGCCCTTATACCTCTGGATGCTCCTGCATCATTCCACCATCTCCCACATACAACATGTCTAGAATTTGGAACCACGTCCACATTCCCATCAAGGTTGGATTCAATGGTGGAATGATGCCATTACCAGAACAACTAGATTTTTGCGCATCTACGAGCGTTAGCTGGCAATTTTCAAAAAACTGTCTTATGAAGCCAACACGCTTGCCCTCAAAAAAGGCTCTAAAGAACTCACTTTCAACCCCTTTGATGTGCATCTAAAAATTTATCTTGCCAAGCTTTTCCATGAAAAGCAAATTGCTGATAACTATGCTACCTCAGGAGCTCAAATCAAAGCCCGTCTCCACTGGTTGGAGGTTGGCGACAAAGCCTTGAAGGAGTTCTTCCAGGCTCTCTGGGCCCGTCATACCAATGTTGGGATTAAAAAGATAAAACAAGGAACTGATGTTCTGTCTAGTCTGCCTGACATCCTACAAGCTTTTGTTCTTCACTATGAGAACGTCTTTACTTCGCAGGGCCATTCGATTGCTTAGGAGGAGGCTCTCAGAAAGTGTATTACTATTACTCCAAACTACCTCGCGGTTGAGCAACGTGCTTTCTATGAGCAACTTCTTTCCCTTCAAGACCTTAAAGAGGTAGTTTACTCCATGGCGGATGACAAATCCCTTGGGTGTGTGATCCGGTGGATATTTTTAGTGAAAATTGAAGTGTCTTCAAATCTCCAATTTTTTGCACCATCAAAAAGATCTCAACATCCTGATTCCAATGCAACTTGAACAGAGTGAAAAGGATTCTGTTCATGCAAGTTATGTTTGGTCAAAGTTTGGTCAAATCGAGACTAGAGGCCGTAAAAGGGTGAAAAAATAATCATCTCAAAAGTATTTGACCATGGATTTCAAATGAAAGAGCTCGTCAAAAGCTTTCCAATGACGTTCATTTCATCAAGAACCGAGATTGGATGTAAAAGTTATGATGGTTTCAAATTTAGGTAAAAGTAAGGATTTTGATGATGTCATCATGACATCACAAAATCATAAAGAGAGGGAAAACATTCAAAATAAAATTAAAATGGTTATTTAATTCAAATTAAAAGAATGAGATAATGGGAGTTGAACTCCTAACCATTGGCCTCCTAAAATTAAGGCCAACCAATGGGCTATTTATGGTACATGCAATATTAGGGGAAGAGTTGTTATCTATGCATAACAGATCCGCCCAATCTTATCTAAATAAAGGTTTTTGTTGAAAACAAACCCTTAATTTTGGTATGAGATCATAACAAAATAATGGTAAAAGGGGCAAATTCAAAAATATGTAATCAAAATAGGGGATTATGTTGTTAATTGTTTTAGCCCATTTTTGGCTAAATTTGATGTATAAAATGGTTGTAGTAGGCTTTGGAAAGACATTCAATTGGTGAGAATAGGAGAATGTTTAAGAAAATTTTGAAGACTATTCTGCACATCGAGGGCATGTTATGCTGATGTGTTTAAGGGAATAAGTCTTGGTGCATTTGTAATTGATTTTGGAGAATAATCAGATCAGTCGTACTCTATTGGAGCCGACCCAGAGATGTAGTCACATTTGTGGCAAACTCCAAAATCAAACTTTGTTTGCACTCTCTATCTTCTTCTCTCTCAATTTTGTTTATTTTACCTTAAATTCTTAAGTTTTGATGCATAATTTCATTTATGTATGCATGTAATAAGATTTCCACTAAAATTTGATTTTATTTAAGCATTCAATACTGCAATTAGTCTAGATCCATTGATCAGATCAAGTGGTATCAGAGCCCAGTTGACTATTATTGCGGTTGTTTTTTTTTTTAATGCTAAAAAGGTCTAGGATTCAGAAGGGTGAAGGCAAGCTTGAAGAATTCAATCCTGAGATCGGGAAGCGAAGAACTTTTCCAAAGATGTCTATTTCTAGAATGGAGGTTCCTGATGAGATCAGTGAGTAGGAATTCTGAAGAGCATTCCTCGAGATGAAGGCTAAGGTGGACATTCTTTTTCAGGAGAGACAAGAGCGAAAAGAACGTGAAGACAAGAAAGGGAAACATCATGGAGATGGTGACAAGAAACCAGATCCACCCTCTTCTTCTTCTCCTCCCTCTTCTCCTTCTTCTCCATCTTCTCCTCATTCTACTTCTTCTAATCTATTTAAGGGTGGATATAAGCCTAAGATCAAACTGGATGTAAAATTTGACTTGCCTAAGTATTGTGGTGAACTTAATGCTGAAAATTTGGATGATTGGATTCAGCAAGTAGAAGTCTACTATAGAGTCCAGAACCTATTAGATGATGTTGATAGGATTCAATTAGCTACTCTTCGGTTAGGAGGTACAACTTTAACCTAGTGGGAGAGTAAGACTAAGGCAAAAGTTTCACGGCAAGGTAGAGTCAGTTTAACTTGGGCAGAGTTTTTTAATGCTCTTAAGAAGAAATTTTATCCCCTAGGATATATGCAATAGTTAATGATGGACTAGAAAATGTTTAGGCAAGGGAAAGGTCAAACTATCCAAGAGTTTAGCCATGAATTGAGGAAAAGGGCTATTGCTTTGAATGTTCCTTTGTACACCCAGGATACTTTGTTAAAGTACATAGGAGGTCTTCATTCCTACCTTAGACATTCTATTTTGGTATTAAACCCTTGTAATTTGGATGAAGTGTCAGTTCAAGATACACACTTAGAGTCAAGGGGTAAAGGATCTTTTATTGATAAGTTTGATAATGATAACTCTGTAAAGAAATCTTCTAAGAATGCAGAGACAAAGAAAGGAAAGAAGGCAGCTACAGTCAAGAAGGATGAGAAACTTTCTTGCGCTCATTGTGACAAGAAGGGTCATGATGAAGAGCATTGTTGGCAGTTGCATCTTGAATTAAAACCTAAGAGGGCTCAAAGACAGAATCAGAAACAAAAAGGTAAGGAGAAAGCCACAAATGTTGTTATGGATCTTGGTTCAAATTCAAATGATGACACTAAGATAAGAGCTATGGGTTTAAAAGATAAAGCTCCTATCTCTGGTGTTTCTATTCATAGTTGCACTTCTTCATCTAAAGTTAATGATTTCCCTGAAGATAAGAAAAGGAATGAGTTGTTTCATTTAAGGGTTGTTGCTAAGAACACTAAAATTGATGCACTCATAGATAGTGGTGCTCAAGTGAACTTGATTTCTGAAAATACTGTAAAAAACTTGGGATTGAAAACTACAGTACATAAGAAACCTTATCCACTAGGCTGGATTTGTGAAAATGATAAGTTGCAAGTAACAAGACAATGCACCTTAAGATTCACAATCACTAGTAAATTTGTGGATGAAGTAAAATTTGATGTGGTTCCACTAGATATATTTGGGATAGTGCTTGGTAGCCCTTATCTTTATGATAGAAAAGCAATTTTCTACAGGGAAAAGAATCATTATCACTTGTTTAAAGATGGCATTCAGTATATTGTACATTCTCACAGGATTAAAACTAATCATTTTTTTACAAACACGGGGTACTTAAAGAGGGTAATTAATGCAAGTAAAGAGTTAACTCTTATGTCTATCAGTACAGGTGGTTCTACACTTGAACTTGGAGTAGCTAACTAGGGTTAGATGTTGCAGGATGCACCCGCAGTACAGCATGAGGGAATGATGATTGAAATCATTGATGGTTCCTTGGGTAAAAATGTTCCTGTTATGAAGGATCAATATGTTGTTGACTTATTCTCTTTCATTTCTGCATTATTGTTCAGCTTGATGCTAGTCAATTTTTGTTGGTTATTGGCTACAACAACTGATGTAGATGCTTATGGAAGTGATAGAATAATGTTTATGATCAACAATGTTGTTGCAGTCTTTATTGTGCTTGTGAGCTAGGTATTCAGATGTACATATGATACAAGACAAGTGGGGAGGCCAAGTCCTCACTTTATGTCAGAGTAAATGTCACTTTTGGAGGTCCGAAAGGTCTTCAGTGGGGAGGCCTGATCCGGTGGATATTTTCAGTGAAAATTGAAGTTTCTTCAAATCTCCAATTTTTTGCACCATCAGAAAGATCTCACCATCCTGATTCTAATGCAACTTGAACAGAGTGAAAAGGATTATGTTCGTGCAAGTTATGTTTGTTCAAAGTTTTGTCAAATCGGGACTAGAGGCCATAAAAGGGTGAAAAAGTAATCATCTCAAAAGTATTTGACCATGGATTTCAAATGAAAGAGATCATCAAAAGCTTTCTAATGGCATTCATTTCATCAAGAACGGAGATTGGATGTAAACGTTATGATGGTTTCAAATTTAGGTAAAAGTATGGATTTTGATGATGTCATCATGACATCACAAAATCATAAAGAGAGGGAAAACATTCAAATTCAAATTAAAATGGTTATTTAATTAGAATTAAAAGAATGAGATAATGGGAGTTGAACTCCTAACCATTGGCCTCCTAAAATTAAGACCAACCAATGGGCTATTTATGGTACATGTAATATTAGGGGAAGAGTTCTTATCTATGCATAATAGATCCGCCCAATCTTATCTAAATAAGGGTATTTGTTGAAAACAAACCCTTAATTTTGGTATGAGATCATAACAAAATAATGGTAAAAGGGGAAAATTTGAAAATATGTAATCAAAATAGGGGATTATGTTGTTAATTTTTTTAGCCCATTTTTGGCTAAATTTGATGTATAAAATGGGGGTAGTAGGCTTTGGAAAGACATTCAGGTGGTGAGAACAGGAGAATGTTTAAGAGATTTTTGAAGACTATTCTGCATGTCGAGGGCATGTTATGCTAATGTGTTTAAGGGAATAAGTATTGGTGCATTTGTAATTGATTTTGGAGAATAATTAGATCGGTCGTACTCTATTGGAGCCAACTCGGAGACATAGTCACATTTGTGGCGAACTCCGAAATCAAACTTTGTTTGCACTCTCTATCTTCTTCTCTCTCAATTCTGTTTATTTTACCTTAAATTCTTAAGTTTTGATGCATAATTTCATTTATGTATGCATGTAATAAGACTTCTGCTAAAATTTGATTTTATTTAAGCATTCAATACTACAATTAGTCTAGATCCATCAATGAGATCAGTGTGATGAATTCCCCTGTGAATTTTACAAACATCTTTGGGAGCAAATTGGTCCTGATCTGCACAAAGTCGATCTTGAAGCATACCATTCTAAAAGCTTAGGAGTGATCATAAATAAAGGCACTATTAAATTCATACCTAAAGCTGGTGATCCTGAGGACATCTGCAACTGGAGGCCCATCACCCTCCTGAATGTGTCTTATAAGATCATTGCTAAGGCGCTCTCTCTCAAAATGTGCCATATGCTTCCTCTAATTGTGCGGCCTGAACAAATTGGCTTCATCAAATCCAGGTATGTTCTTGACAAAATCATTGTTGTCTGGGAAGGTATGGAATGGGCTCATAAGCCCAAGCAGTAGGCTATCTTTTTAAAGATAGATTTTGCTAAAGCCTATGATCACATTGAATGGCCTTTCATTTTGGCTATGCTTCAGGCTCTGGGTTTTGGTCCCAATTTCCTTCAGTTTGTGGAGATGCTCTTTGGTGACACTAATGCTTGCATCACCATCAATAATTCACAATCTGAAGCTTTTGGACTTTTTCATTCCATCAGACAAGGTTGTCCGCTAGCTCTAGTGCTTTATGTCCTTGTTGCTAAAGGTTTTGGTTATTTACTTGCTCACTCTGTGTCTTCAAGACCGGTCCGTGGCATTTCCTTGCCTGATTCTTCCTCCGAGTTAGTCAATGGTCATTTTGCTGATGATTCTTTTCTTACTCTTCTTGAAGATGAAGAAAACATAAAAAATGCTTTAAATTGTCTGGACACTTTTTGTCAAGCCTCTGGCTCTGCCATTCAATGGCATAAAGTGCTCTGCTACCGATAGTCTTTTTTGCCAGCTCTACCTTGGCTCAGCCAATTCCAATGGAAATGGGTTACTCATGGAGAAATTTTCTACTTTCTTGGCATTCCCTTTGCTTTCCAGGCTTCCCCTGTGGAACTTTGGAATGTTGTACTTACAAAGATTAGCAAAAAGCTTGATTATTGGATCACTAAGCTGCTTTCTCTTGCTGGTAAATTCTAGATTTGTTCTAAGATTTTTGCTGCCACCCATGTCTATTATTCTTCTTGTTGGGCTCCCTCCAAAGCTTCCTATATCAAAGTAGAGCGTTTTCTCAAAGATTTTCTTTGGGCCTCTTGTTCTAACCATCATGGTTTTCACAGAGTTACTTGGGATTTCTGTTGTCTCCCAAGGGAATCTAGGGGTCTCGGCCTGCTTTCCACTGGGAAGCAGGGCCTTGCCCTCTATGCTAAATGGATTATCAGAGCTATTTCTGGAGATGAAGCCTGGAAAATTCTTGTTAGGCATTGCATCTCTTCAGGCTTCCCTGCTAATAGACCGGCATGGAAGGGGATTGGTTTTCAGACCCTTCTCACTATGCATGAACTAGTGGTCATACAGGGCTCTTTTGTTATAAAGAGCATCTAGAAAGCCTGAGAAGCTGTTAAACCTTGGCTTCGTTGGGCTGGTGATGAGTTTCACAATGGGCTGTCCTTAAATCAATAGAACATTTGGTGGTCTCCCCTGTTTTCCTTCCAGGGTACTCGTCTTGCTAAGACTCAAGGTGCCAGTGCTCTGCGTTTCTTTAAACGTGGCATCTGCACTACCAAGGACATTTTTTCAAGAGTCACCATGAATTTCAGGTCATGGGAGGATATGCAAGTTCAATACCACCTTGTTCATGCTTATCGCCAAACTTGTGACATTCTGTTGTCTTCCATCCCTATGCACTTACTTCATAAAGTAGGGATTCAGTCTGTTCATCCTTGGTGGTATGATTGTAAGTGGTTTCCTGCCACTCCATTTACCAATTATAAGCCCAATATGGGATACAGATGGCTTTCGCCCCACCTTTCGATGGTGGACATGCTTAATCAACAATGGCATTTGCATTATCCACTTTCTCAATGGAGAAAATGGTTCGACACCATTTGGAGTGCCATTACAAAACCTAAGATTGCACACTTTTCTTGGTGCCTTGCCTTCCAAGGTCTTCCCCTGGGGACTCGGCTCAAGCACATTGGGGTTCCTGATCCCAGATGCCCTTTCTATGGCCAACCTGAGTCCCTTTTGCATATTTTTTGGTTTTGCAAGCGTGCTCAGAATTATTGGCACTGGATTCATGATTTTTTCAAGCCTTTCAGGCCTGAACCTTTTTAATGACACATGATCCTGCTGGGTGATTCCCCCAGATTTCCTCGAAAGTTCTCCCAGATTTGGCATACTTTCAGGATGAAATTTTTTTTTCTCTATAGAAAGATAGAAATGCAGTTTTATTCACTCACAGTTTTTTGGATGTTAACATTGCAATGTACACTAAGGCATGCATTTGTAACAATGGCATTATGCAGATACAGGTGCAAGCTAATAAAGTTGCCCTGGAGGTTGCACACTTACAAGAATTGTTAAATCATTAGGGCAATGCTCCTTGCATCATTGCCAGAGTGCCTCCAGATGCCTCGACCGATGCCTCCTTGTCTCGCGGTCGCCATTCCCGATGCCAGCCCTCTGGCCGCCATTCACACACACCGTGCTCCCAGGGTCCCGACCACTGCTCTCTAAGTAGTGGTCATGGTGGTTGGAGGCGCTGCTCTACTTCCCCACCGTGTGGTGGTTCTGGCTGGTCCCCGGCTCCCCCCCTTGGGCGAGCTTCTGGCCGGTCTCTAGCTCCTCCCCCTGGATGGGTGCACTCTGGCAAGTTTCCTCGGCTAGCCTTGGCAATTTCTCCTCCGTGGCCAGACAAGAAGGATACGGAGACTGCGACTACCCTAGATCCTGCTGATACTGCTGACGGCTGGACTGTTCCCCGTCTGCCTCACAATCCCACTGATGTGTGTGGATTTCTTGATAAAGATGATCCTCCTGCCTCTGCTGGTACTACCTTGGTAGCTTGAGGTTGTTAAAAGTATTTTTTTTTTATGAATAGTTTATAGTTTCTGGCTGAGGCCATGTTGTTTATTCCGGCTTCGGCCGTTTGAACTCATTCACGGGGTGATCATGTATCCCTCGGCCCATTTTTTGTGAATTGTAATCTTAGTAAATTTTATTAATTGAAAAGGACTATTCATCAAAAAAAAAAAAAAAAAAAAAACAATTCTCTCATTAAAAATTTAAAATAGTGAACAAAAAATTACAACATATTACTGAATTTTTTAATACATCTATATTTTACAAAAATTTCAACTTAAGAATATAGATTCATAAAGTTTACATTGTCATGTGGTTTATTGAGATATTCGCTCTTTTCTCTCATTATATTTTAGAATTTCATATAATGATTCAATTTTAATATATCTTAGTTCTAGAATTTTTTAGCATCTAATGATGTGTTCTTACAACTCTTACTGAAGAAAATGGAATAACTAACTAGACATCTCAACTTTCAATGCATATTTAGTTCTTGGATATGCATCAATATGAAAAATGTGTTAGATTATCTCCAAAATAAAAATTACAGTTCATTGGAATAGATAAGTATTGATTCCATCAAGGCATTCCTATAGAACAAATAGAACAAATTTTTATTGTGACTTATACATCTAGGTCTAATTCATGATATAGAGAAGTAGAAGCTAGTTCTCATTATTGAAACAAGCTAGGTTATCAAGTGTCTAGAGATAAAAAAAAAGTTATTTCTCATATTGAGCCTTTATGCTGGTTAACAAACAAATATCTTATAAAATTATGAAATAATGATCCATTTACTATACACAAGCTCATCAATGATGGGCTTTTTAGCCCAAGACCTTTGAATGCATTGTAACAATTAAATTTGTATCCTTTTCTAATCTATAAATTGGATTTCAAAGTGAAAATGTGATTTTAACATAATAAATAGAGATGCAAATGTAAAATAATTAGAACAATAAATATTACATGATAATGAATGTTCTTGGAGATACCTTCAAGAAAGTAAACAAATTAAAGAACAATGAGTTAAATTGATTTTACTAGTCCTTAGTTGTTCATATTATATTATATTATATCTATTTTTATTTGCATAGCCTTTTCAATGCCTTAATACCACATTTCTAGATAGTCATGCAATTTGTTTCCATTTATTGAAACTTTGTATTTGTACTAAAGACTTAAGACTGAATTGCATTCATCCCAATGTCAAACAATCATAATTGGACATGCAATATATAGACTTATAAATAACATATACAATATAGTTCTGCATGATATCACAAACATTCTACTCCTCTCTCAAAGATTGTTAAGGTGTCCTACATAATCATGACTTAATTCCTATAAAAATAAATAAAAAATTATGCCTAATATATATATGAGAAAATAGTTATGCATTACTTATATGTTTCTTGATTTGAATTCTAGTTTGGTAGGGATGCGGGGTGTCGCTAGGGGTGCCAATTTGGAAGGATCAAGGATCAAAGATCAACTTTAAGCGAGATAAAGTTGAAAAATTATAAACATGTATCTATAGTCTTGGCTTTGGTGGCATATAATGAGGAATTTGATATGTTATATTTATAGATATAGGTAGCTAATATGTTGAAGGTCCTTATACCAAAAAAAATGGATATATTTATTTCTAAAAGAGAATTTGACTTAAGTATATTTTGAGTAACATTTGTAAGGTTGGTAGGAATATGACATTCACAACTTCAAAATTTGATGCATCAATATTTTGTGTCAATTGACAATGAAATATGTTTACCTTATTTCCTTTATTAATTATTTTTTAGTTTAATGAAGTACCTTATTTAAGGAATTGGTAACTAATAAAAAAATTGTATAGTTTTTATCTTTCTATGGGTATATATGACAACGTTAAACAAATACATTTTCACTTCTTAGTGACTTAATATATACAAGTCTTAATCCATTTATTCAATCATATATGTAGGAGAAGAATAAGAACATATTCATATAAAAAAGAATTATTTGTAAATTATAGGTTTAATTATAGATATCTACATCAAATTTTTATAACATACAAGTATCTTTAGACATATTAACATTATATTTAGTCCGTTTTAAAAAAACTGCATACATTTTCACTTTGATTAAAAAATACATGATCAAAACTATTTGTAATCATTCATTTCAACCCAGGTCTATTTCTCTTTAATGTTTAAACATGAATAGAAGAATACCACAAATATGGTCGTAGAATATTCAAATCAATATTGAACACAATATAATGTTATATAATTTTTTTGAAATTGATAAGGAAAAAGAAAAAGAACCTTTCAAATGATCTATATTAAATTAAAAATTAACATTCTTTCACTACCGCATATCTTAATTCATCAAATCATAAGCCTGAAGGAAATCATACTTTTGGAAAACCAGGCACGGTCGACATAATTTTCTTCAAAATCTTCCTTCCATTCTGATGGCCCATAAGCAACGCTATCACGTGAAACTGAAACAATATCCAAACAATAGTACACATGTTTAAAAAAATTCAATTTAACGGTTGTCCTTTGTGCATAGGAAAGGACTTTTGGAATTAGCTCTAGAAATGGTGCGAAAAGAAATGCAAACAGCCATGCCTTAGCTTAGCAAAAAACTTGATGTAAGGTGGCAGACACAAAGGATTGATCAACTTAATTAAAATTATAATGATGTTAAATCTTTAAAAAATAAAACTGTACAAATTACAATGCCAATCAATTGGCTGAGCAGGACATCACAAAATTTTTTTATACAGTATCGCTTGCTCCCTTACCAAGCCTCTCTTTTCGTTTCAACCAAATCTTTGTAGATTAGTTCACAATCAGATTTTGTTAGCACTACTGGCAGAACAGAATGTTGATGAATGTAAATCATTGCGTTCATCCAGCTCCATATTTCTTCATCTGCAGCGTTCTTTCTGTAGCATAGATGCCAGCTGCCGAAAAGCAATTTCCTCACAGGGGATGATGAGTCTCATGTGATGATCAAATCCATACTCTTCCTCGGCCTTATCCAGCAATGTCCGGAACACATTATGATTCAAATAGTCGGTGGGGATTATAAACCTTGATCGTTCACTGCCTACATAAACTGTACAATGCCCCTTTGAGACATCAGTTGGAAGAGCACCACATGATATACCAATAGACTCATCTGCGGCAAAGCTGAAATATCTGCTTCTCTTTAAGGGAGAAAGAGCACTCACAACTGCCTTGTGGGCACTGGCAAACCTACACAGGGATCTGATTATCCTTGCCATTGCAGAACAGTTTCACCAAGATAAAGTGATAGAGATGCAAAGTAATGCTAACAACCCAGATTGCAATGACAGGAATTGAGGAGAAAGAATGCTTTGTGGCTAAGATGAAGAATACGTGCGTTTATATATAGCGACCAAAATAAATATTCCACCCAACAAAGGTGGTCTTTAATGATTTTTGTACATAAAGATATTGGTACAGCGGCATGCGTCTCCTTGTTAAGTGCAGGGTCACTTACAAACGAATGGTCCTTCATTGATTCTATTCTATAAACTGTAGAGCTTTTACTGAAATAGACCCAACCACGTGATATGTTCCTTAGGGATTTCTAAAGGAGTGATGCATGGTGATAGTTGTCAATTGGTCCTCTACATATAAAAATTGTCTGGATTAGTATTGAATGCATGTGCTTGCATTTGGTCCCACAGACAAAAAGCATTCTAGCGAAAGTGTAAACTGAAATAGAGTATTCTAGTGAGTTATTGACAACTTACTTATAGGAATAGAGTGTAAACTGAAATCAAATGTCAAGATTGGAAAAGGTGGAATCATATGCATTGTTTATGTAGACTAAAGTTTCCGTTGTAATTTTAGCATTAGTTCGTGTTTAGGAAATTGTATAACATATATTTACATTTTCAATTTCCTTTTTTTTTTCTATTGGCTATTGGCTTTTTTTTCCGTAGTCCTTTCTTTTCTTATCCAAATATTGATAAAATATAGAAAACTGTTATAAGTTTGGTAGATTAATTTTTATTTCCAAAAAAATTAATTTTAGAAATACTAAGGAGAACCATGGATGTTGTATGCAATAAAAAATCAATCCTTTAATAACATTCCAAATGTCACTAATACAGATTATATTATATTTATTACATGCAAATAGGTAGTTTGCATGTAAGTATAGCTGGAAAGTTTTTGTAGATTACGTTAAGGGATAGTAGAAGATAGAAGATGGAAACATAGTTATGTGGCATTATGCAAATGTTTCACTTGCCTTGGCTTTCTTAAATGTAGCTACTTAGGTTAAATAAGTTAAGGATAAACATTAGAATTCTCTTCATTAGAATTTGGTACATTTTTTTTTCTTGTAGAGTTTCTTGTTTATTTGGCTACTATGATAGCCACCATGACCGAAACCTCCATTCCTTATAGAGTCTATTATTCTTAACTCCATCATTTTCATTTCAACAACTTTTTAGAAGTATATGCTCAATGTATATATGTTTGTGTGTGACTCAGGGACTGAACATGATAACTTGTCCTAGGCTTCAGATAGAACTAATGGAGTGACAAATCAACTCTTTTCCTAGTTTGTAAAGGTTGGTTTTTGTTATATTCGTACTTTGATATTCAAATGTGCAGGGTTGGAACTTTTTTATAAATAGAATTTTTTTTTATAAATGGATAATTTGAAGAATGAACAGAAAAGCACATTTCAAAATTTTATCTACCACTTCATCTTACTTAATATTCAATAAAGATAAGTATTTTCATATATGGATGTTGATGTGATAGTGGATGATATGGTGGTGTAATATTCGTGTCCAATTGATTGTTACAAAAGTATAAATGGAATAACTTAGATAAAAGAGCTCTTTCAAAATTGTTGTGTCAATATAAGAATCTATACATACTCCTTCCATAAGTATCATCATAATATTTTCTCAAGCCACTATATGAATGGTTTTGAACATTTAATATTAGACTTATTTTAATTATTTTAATTTTTAAATTTTATTGTTTAAGTATGTGAATTCAATCTCTTGCTTCTATGATAAAATGAAGAGATACTTCAAGTGGGTAATGATTCCTTCCAAATAATATTGTTAACTCAAGAGTTTTCTAGCTTGGATTTTGTTGGTACTTCTAGTTAAATTGAATCTAGAGACAATTTGAATGTTATATGCATGGGAGGTGTGTGGGGAGTTGGACGAAACAGATATGGTGATAGAGGTTATTCAAGATCATAGATTGGGAATGATAAAAGTGGAATATAGAAGAATGACATGTGAATAGTACATGTATACATTCTGATATTGAAGTTAAAATGTACTGCTAAGTTCACACTCTGAAGTTAAAATGGACTATTAAGTTTACACTCTATATTTGTCTTGGTGTAGATTCAAATGTTGCGTGTTATAGTGGCTCTATGATATTTTTAATTTTGAGAGTTTAAGCTTAAGATGTCATGAATTAGGTGATACATAGATAATACAGATTCAGAATCCTATCATTTTTTAGACATTAATTTGTTGCAAACTTAATATGATAATAACAATTTAGAGTCTATATAGATTGTAGAATTTGAATTTTTTGAGCTTCTATATCATTATATTTGGTATTTAGATTTGTATATATATTTTCTAATGTCAATGAAATTCAAACACTATAGTTTAGAATCTACCTAAACATTATAGTTTAGAATCCACTTAAACATTGGAATTGAATTTTAATTGTTTTTTTTTTGGCTACAAAGTTCTAATTTAATAGTTGATTGTGTCTCAAAATTCTATATTTTTGAACTTTACATAGGAGATACTTCATGTAATTAAGCTTATTTTAAATACAATCTTATGATACAAATGAAAGTATTGTTTTTTCAAGATGAAGGAAATATTGGTGATAGGGTATCATTTGATAGTAATTCAAGTGTTATCTTTTTATTTTTCAATATTGAAGGATATAAGAGTTGATTATTAATGTTGGTTATTAATTTATTAAAACTATATCAATAAACATGATTAGATCAATATTCAGTACCCATTTGGTTGTAGAAATTATGTGGGAATAAGAAAATCTAAACACCCACATTCACCAATTTGACATTTCTTTGCAAAATGCAAAATAGGAATTAGAATTTTCCTATCCTAATTTGACCCCAAAATGAGCATAGAGAAATTCCTAAAAAAAATGAAATAAGAATAGTTTATTCTTATTTAAGTTTTTAATAAATCCAATTCGATGGGTTGTCGGATCCATGAATTTGTCATTTGATTGTATTTTTCCACTCAAATGCATTTTTGGACTATTTTCTCCCATCATGATAAGATGTAAACTAGGTCAACATTTTTTATTTATTTTAACCGATAAATGACAAAGGCCATGATACTTTTATTAATTAAAAAGGTAAAGAACAATAGAATGCTCCGTTCAAATGAGCAGTGGTAGGAAAGAATGGAGGAGAAAACTTCTAGTCTTTCCCAAGACAAATGTCCTATATTATTACAAGTTAAAAGGGGCATACCCTAGTGAACTAATGGCCTATATTTTCTATACATAAGTACAATTGATATAGGGGAATACCCCTAGAAAAAACATCTTCATTTGGATATCAAAGCTGCTATCAAATGATATAAGACCAAAGTTCCATTGAAGAGGAGAATCTGATACTTGCAACTGCTTGCCAACTAGCTAATCATATTAAATGGTAAGAAATAAAGGAACACAATGAAGCTCATCCATTTGAGGAATTAGAATGGTTAATGCCATTCTTAACTTGATTTAACATGAAAATTAATCTAAAATCATGTAATTAGCTATAAGTTGTAAAAATTAAGAGAAACTAGATAAGAACAGACATGCTATTAGATACTCCTTACTCAACTAAATGAGAATAACATAATAGGAAATGACCTAGAAAGCTAATTTTAACTAATATAACTTCAATCAACAAAAATCAATCAAGATAATACCAAGTAATCATAATAGAGCAAGGTAAAAACCATGTAAAACTAAACTAGATATTTTAGAAAAGGGAATAACCAGAGAAAATCTACTTTAGAGAATCAATGAAAAACTAAAGTAGAGTCGACTAAAAATCTTAGTGAATAATACAATCAATACTAATGAAAAATAAGCAAGGAAAGGATAAAGGATTGTAAGCAAAAAAGGAACAGAGGAGATCCTCATAGATGGGCTAGGATAAGGGTTTACATCATGAAACCAAACCAAGCCCCCGATACCTAATAATTTACAGAGCCCTACCGATAATAGGCATTCCTAGTTTGGGTGGAACATAATGCATCATTAACTTGCAGATGCAAATAACTTTCAAACTAACATGGTACCAGGCAACATTCAATTGTTTCAAAAGGAGCGCATTGAAAAGATAGAGTAGACATTGAATATTATGGAATGAGCAAGGATCTATTTTCTACAGGAAGAAATTCTAAATAACAACCTCCATGCTTAAGGAGTAGCTAGAGAGGCTAAGATAAACCATACCAGCTGTATAAACCAAAGAGATACCTTCTAAGACATAATCGAAAACAAGAAAACATTCTAAAGGGAAACCCTCAAGAAATTGATAAATATAAGTTAATACTTAAGAACTAAACACTAAATTGTACTCCAGAAGATAATGAATCCTTCACAGTGTTATGATATCTCCTAAGCCTACTCTATGTTAGTATCCAGGTCCTTAACCAATGGATATTGACCTCATCAATATATGAACTAAAACAACAAAATTTATTGACATGAAGTTCATAAGCTAAGGGTTTCAAAGATGTAAGAGTAATCTTAAACAAAAATCATGTGTACCGGCCATACTAGGACGGATTCAATGGAACAAGTTAAATAACACCCATATTAAGAATAAATCCAGACCTAAAGTATTAAAAGCTAGTCTGTTCATAGCCCAAAAGGAACTATCATCAAGAGCAACCCAATTCAGGAACATAAAGGTACCAAATCCTAAAATAAAGCATTAACCCTTGGAAGCCATAAATAGAGTAGATCCATGATAATTGCCATATATTATATATAGAGTCAAAATATTCACATAGTCAAAAATAGGTGAGTCTTAGAACTTAAAATAGAGTTATACGAAGATTATACATATATATCACACTAAGTGGTAAAAATAGAGTGTCGAGAGTGTACTAAAATTTTTTCTTTATTTGTATAAACTATAGAGCTCAAAGATAATAGAGCGGAACCTAAGAAACTATCATATTCTAACTAGACCTCTACCTTCCTTCCATAGGACCATGATACAATCCATGATGTCGCTGAACTGCTCCACCTAGTAATTTGGAGGGAACTCAAACTCAAATTTCCTTCTGCTAGTTTTTTCTGCATTTGGAGTGCAGAAGTCCAAATCATCCAAGTTTTCAAATGTCACCCCTGGCTAGATGTAAGCATTGAAGAGACTAAGATAATTTTTGAGCCAAATTACATTATCTTTAGCTATGATACCCCTCTAGCAAAGAAGAAAATGTAGACTAGCCTCCATTTTAGGCCATTCACTATAGAATGCTAAGTTCTCTCGAATGACCAGAGATTGGCGATGGGGGCCTGTGACTAAGTTCAGATGACCTAGGGGAAGATTCGTGTATTTTTTTAGGAAAGGGAATCTAGAATTTTCTATCTATGCTATATACTACTTTTTCTAACCCTTTTTCCAAGTGGGGACAAAATAATTCACGACAAAGCTCTACTATCTTGTCCGCATGCACTTTGGCTCTAATCAAGCAGCCAATAAATGACCCGATGATATCACTATTTGTTCTCCATGTGTATTGATAGTCAAATACTCCATCACTTAGAGCTTTGTTGATTGCAAACTGAGTCATATCATCTATCAGGTGTAGAATCTGATTCCATCTTTCTGGCTTCACTGCCCCACAGAAGGCCATAGTTCAATTCTTTGAAGCATGAAAGAGTACAATATTGAACTCCATACTCAGTGATGATAGAAAGATGCAAGACCCAGCTGATAACTCTCAAAAATAGCACGAGGAAACTTCTGGAGATAAGCAAATAAACTACAAACACTAGTTTGCAAAAGCATGAGTACGAGCACTCATGATTTATCGTGATTGGGGTATAATTACTTGAAACTTCAGGAAATCACACATATGAAGTTGACATAGAAATGATGAGAGAGGTACTAGAGCCATACCACTTGAGTAAGCAATGCTTATACGATAAGCCAAAGATAGGCTAATATAAAAAGATGAAATAAAGGACTAAGAAGGATGCGCATGAAAAGCCCCAAAATAAATATCCGCTCTAAAATTATTAATTAATTAGAAAAGGTATAAATAGATGATAATTTGGAAATTTAAGGAGTAATGGAGTAACCATTGTTTAAAAACAAGGTGTTAATACCATCTGCTCCTAAATTTGCTAATTGATCTGCGAGTTGGTTACCTTCCCTATAGATATGACCAACCCTATATTCATCTAGCATGTCTATTAGGGATAATACAAATTCTAATTGGGAATTGAGGACCCAATTAGGAGTTGATCTTTTCCTAATTGCATTAACAATGATTTGAGAATTGCTTTCGATAAAGACTTTAGAAAGGTTAAGCTTATGACATAACTTAACCCCTTGAGAGAGGGCCTCAAGTTCTACTAAATTGTTAGAGGTAGGCTGAATGGACATTGCTTTTTTAGCAATCCAAAGTCCATCCTCATTGTGAATAATGCATCTAGTACTAGCTATACCCGAGTGACCTCAAGCTACTCCATCAAAATTCAATTTGACCCAACCAAGAGGAGGTGGCTCCCATTTACAATTTTTCCTAGCCTCTCTATTGACCTTGGAGTAGAAAAGAGGAGGGTTAATCAAGTTGGGCCAAAGTTTTTTCATGAGGCCATCCCAATTGGTGAATGAGCCTTCCTTTAGGCATGACTTCCTTAAAAAAGAATTAATAGTTTCTTCAATATAGGCTTCAATTTTGGATATAAGGTTAGTAGGTTTGAGTTCCAAGTTGTGAAATATACGGCAATTTCTTTCCTTCTAGATTTCCCAGATCAGGATAGAAAGGGAAATGTTCCATAATTTACTATAGACACCATTGAAAATGTTAGAGTGCCAACCCAAAAGAAAATCAGTAAAGGATTTTGGGAAGGGGGAAGACCAATCTAGCTTCTGCCTAAGCCACTCCCAACATCTTTGGGAGTAAGGACAAAGATACAGAAGATGATCCATGTTTTATGTACTTTGTTGACAAAGAACACATCTAGAGGGGCCATGAATGCCAAGACTATTTAATCTGTCCATAGACAAAATCCTATTTTGTATAGCAAGCCATAGAAAGAAACCCACTTTTAGGAGGCAATAGGGATCCCAACAGAGTTTAAGAGGGATATCCATGGATATCAATCTATTAGCTTTTAAAATGGCCTTGTATCCATTTTGACACTATATTTCCCATCATTGGATGTAGCCCATATTAAAATGTCTCTTTTGATAGACTGCTTAGGTTCCCTATCTTCCAAAATCTTGTCAAAATAGTTAATTGACTCTTCATCAAAATCCAAGCCTATAAGACATTTCCATTTCCAAATAGGAGAGCCTTCTGAATTCGACATAATTTTATAATCCCTTACTTTGTTGCCCCAAAGTTCAGCTAGTGTATTTTTAATTGTCAAAGGAACTTTGTAGGAGGAAAGTGGAGGTTTACCATCCAAAGAATCTTCCTAGAATAGGGCATCTTTGCCTGACCCAACATCCCAAGTTAGGAATTTATTAATCAAATTGTGACACTTAATCATAAAGTTCCAACATTTAGAACCTTTGGGAGGAGAGCTAATTCTGAAGATTGAAAGCAAGTCCTTTGCAATAAGGTATTTATTATAGAGAATCTTAGCCCATTTACGGTTACTTTCATGGTATAGACACCAAATGAGTCTTGCTCCTAAGGCTTCATTTTGCCACTATAAGTTTTTAATCCCTAAACCTCCTAATGCTTTGTGTTTACAAATTTTTTCCCACTTGATGAGAGCCAATTTATTGTCATTGTCCTGATCATTCTAGAGAAAATTCCTCATTTCGGAATCAATTTTTTTTAGATTCTTCTTGGAAAGAGGAAGGCATGAGAGAGGGTAGGTTGGGATGGTTGAAAGGACTACATGAATCTTAGCACATTTTCCATTCTTGGTGAGCCGACTATCCTTCCAAGAGCATAGCTTAGAATCCAATTTTTCTAGGGTTTTATCCCAAACCTTCCCTGATTTTTAACCTTTCTCTAAGATTGTGCCCAAATATTTACATGGAAAGGTTCCTTTCTTGAAGCCCATAATCCTATAGATTTGTTGTTCCATGTCTGACATGGTGTTAATGAAAAATATTTTAGACTTGAGAGCGTTAACCTTCTATCATGAGGCTTCCATATATGTATTAATAATGCTTTTCAGGGAGCGAGCTTTAGAAATTGTACTCTTCCCTGGATAGTGTCATCAACAAACTGTTGATGGGTAATATTAGGTAGGTTTTTGGTAATCGTAATGCTTGATATTCTCTTATTGTTGTATGCATCCATCATGACTCTCCCAAATGCTTCTGCCATGATGATGAAAAGAGAAAGGGAAAGAGGACCCCCCTGTCGAATGACTCTCGAAATCTCAAAAAATCCTTCTGGTGTACCGTTGATGAGAATTGAGATTTTAGGTGTCAATATAAATTTGTAAATTAGATTAATCCATTGGTGAGAGAATCCAAATGCTTCTAATGTCTTGCACAAAAACCTCCAATCCACCTTATCATATGCTTTTTGAATATCCAATTTCATGAGCATACAAGCTTCCTTATTGCGACATGTAGAGTGGATAGTCTCTTGAATGGTGATGATGCCATCAAGGATGGATCTACTCGGCATGAAGCTAGTTTGTTCCTTAGAGATAATCTTGGATAATATCTCTTTTAGCCTATTTGCTAGAACTTTGGAGAATATTTTATAGACTGTATTACATAAGGCTATCGATCTATAATCACCTGGTGATTTAGGATCAGACTTCTTTGGAATCAAAGTGAGAAAGGAGTAATTGATTTCAGCAAGGATAGAACCTCCATTTATAGAGGCTTTAATGGCTTTCCAAAGGTCAAAACCTATAATATCCCAGCACTTTTGGAAGAAGAAAGCCTGGAATCCATCTAGTCCCAGAGATTTATCCGAGTTCATATTGAAAACCACTTTCTTAACTTCTTCTAAAGTGATAGGTCTATTTACGTTTTTGTTATCTTCTTGAGTAACTACTTTAGGAATAACTTTCAACAAATTGGATTGCAAAATATAATTTGAACTATGCTGATTATTCAAGATATCTTGGAAAAAATTAACAAAGGTGTCTGTCGTTTCTCCCAGTTTTTCAATAAAGTTACCTTGTTGATCTTTTATGTGCATGATTTTGTTCTTAGCTCTGTTATATAGGGTAGAGTTATGAAAAAAAATTGTGTTGTGATCTCCTTCAACCAATCATTTTTCTCTCAATTTCTGCCTCTATCAAATTTCTTCTTTGGAGAGAATAGATTCTTGCTTTGCTAACAGCTCCTTTTCAAGGTAATAGCTTCTATTATCCATACCCTTGCTGATAATTTCAAAGTTTAAATCTTTAAGTTGATTTTCTATATCTAGATTTTCTTTGAATATGTTGTTAAATTGCTTCCTATTCCATCTAAGAATACGTTCCTTTAGCATCCTTAATTTATTAACAAAGACAAACATTTTGGATCCTACACAGCTATCTTGGGCCCACAAAAGTTTAACATTGTTGAGAAAGTTTGGGTCAAAAAACCACATCTTCTCACACTTGAAAGAGTTTGTAGTTGGTCTGAGGCGTTCAGTGAATTCAAATCTTACAGGAAAATGATCAGATCCAACAATAGGTAGAACTGAAGACTAGACATTTAAATTGATAGTGTCCAATTCACCTTTTATCATGAATCTATCTAGTTTTTCTGCGATGTAGGCAAAGTCCTTTCTCCTATTGTTCCACATAAAGGTACCATTATTGGTAGGAATATCAATTATATTATGCAAAGTGCACCATTCTTTAAATTCTATGGATGCTTGTGTAAGAACTTGAGAGGCTCCTATCTTCTCATTAATATCTAAGATTGTGTTAAAGTCACCCCCTAATATAAAGAGTTCGTTTTCTAGGCTATCCAAGAATTGACCAATTTCATACCAAACTAATTGTTTATCAGTGTTGTTAACTGGACCGTACACATTTAAAATAGTGAAATTAAGATTTAATTTTAAACTTTGAACCTTACCACTAATCCAATTTTTTGAACAATTAAGAATTTTAATATTGACCTTCCTTGGGTCCCAGAGGATACCCAAACCCCCAGAAGCCCCTAGGAATTCCTGAAAAAGTAGAGCACCATACTCCAAACCTCCTACTAAATTTATCTATTCTACTAAATTTAATTTAGTTTCCTGAATAAGAATGACATCATAATTAAAATATTTGAGGTTATGTTTTTAATAACCTCTTTTTGCTAGGGACATTGAGGCCCCTAGCATTCCAAGTGATGAGTTTCATACCTGAGTGGGAAGGCACTTCCCCTTCCCATTGTAAAAAAGGTGATCTATCTTCTACTAATCCTTGCTAAGATCCTCTGATTCTCTAAGTTCCTTTAGTGACTTCCTTCCTCTTTTACCTTTTGTCTTGCCACAACATTGGTACTTAGGCCCTTCTTGTGACATGTAGATACCAAGCTGTTCAATGTTGACTTCTGCTGTCTAACCTATGTCAATCTTTCTTATCAAACACTATTCCTGATTTTTTGAGTTGCTCTCTACAGTAATTTGATTAGGTAGATCCAATTGTTTGGTGAATGTTGATGCCAAGTCTTCCATTTGAATGTTAAGTATATCTCTTCTAAGGTCTTCACATGAGTAGTTCTCACCTCCCAATTGAATAATCCTCTAAACAAGTTCCTCCTTTTGAGATACTGACGAATTATCAATATTTTTTGGACAAAAAACTTGGTCCAACTCAGCAGTAAGCTGATCATACTTTACACTTTCAGACTCTGTCATATCTATTTTAGCATTTGAAGGATCTGAAGGACATTCCTTGTTCAAAAACTCTTGAAGCTCAAAAACTAGTAGATCATCTTCTAGGGATTTTCCTTTATGTACTTGTTGGATCCTACTGCTAGGAATGAAAGGTGAGCTATTTTTGACAATAGGAGTCTACCAGAATTTGCTAAGCATTTCGGGTGGCTTCACCATATTGTCTATCACTGGAGGCAAAATTGAATGTGAATAATTGAGATCCTTTTGACTTTATTTTTCACTGCTTTCCCTATAAGGGGTGAATAACATAAGGTTTTCCATCTGCTCTAGATTTATTACTTGGTTATCCTCTAAGCATCCTCCTTGGTGGAGAGTAGGGACTTCTTCCAAGTAAGTCTCTTCACTTATTGGATTTTCATTGCTTTCTGATCTCTTTTCATAAGAAGTTTCTATAGCTCCCATACTTAATGTCGCCAAACCTTGAGTCATGTCTCCTTTATGGGCTATGTTAGAGGAAGCAACTATTATATCTCCCTTGGCATAACTTGTTATCTCATTTTGCTTCCTCTGTGCTAAGGAACCCTCAATGGTATCAGATTCAGGGTCAATTCGTGAATGGATCTCCATAACTTTATTAACCTTTTCTTTATTATCCATCTCAAGTTCAGAATGAATAGCTTCTAAAATTTTCTCCTAAACTGTATCTTTGTTTGCTTGATGTGGTGTAAAATTGGATATCATCTCCATGCCTTCAAATGCTCTATCTTGATTGATCTGTGGTTGTTGTATGTTATTTTTGAGTCCCTTCCGGCTAGTATCCTTACTGTCCTTATCTTTTTCCTTTTTTTTTTTTTCCTTTTATGTCTTTTATGGGTCTTGCCTCTCTCATATGCTTTTGATTTATCTTTGGATTCCATTACAATTACTGATTTGAGCCTTCCTTTTAAGCAATCTTCTGAACCTTTATTAGTCGTATCTTCAATACAAAGAGATTCTACTTGAGCTTGATTATCTTTATTCATAGAAGGGGATCTCTGCCCTCTGTGGTCCCAAATCCTTTTGTTCTTCGTTATTCTCAACCAAGGATATTTACTCCTAAGATCCAATGTGACAGGATGGATCTTGGGTCTAATTTTTTGAAGGTCGTCAAATTTTAAGATATCAACAACTTTCCTTTTATAAGTATGGAAGTTAATATCATATGATGCCTTGTTAGTAGTAATTTTCTTTTGAAATTCCACAAGATGATTAAAGCTAGTATTAATAAGTACTTTAATATTATTACAACAATAAAAAGATGCATCTATGCCTCTAATTTCACCTATAGCTGATCCTATGGAATTAATAATATCTACTTGACATAATTTTGGAGGGAAAGAAGGCATGATGAACCATAAGGGAACCATACATTCTACCTTTCCTATATGAAAGTCATTTATCCATTCTATGAATTTGACACAGTGACCCTTAAAAAAGCATTCAAACACTAAAATGAACTCTCTTTTGATAGATTCTTCTTCACATTTTAGAAATAAAATCCTATCCGAATAATGGGGAATACTTACCTGGTCCTCGCAATAATCCTCCAGTTATTCAAATAGAAGAGGGACATCATTCAAGGGGCCATTCCAGATTGCAAAAACTCCTCCCTTAAGGCATTCCTCCCATGTGTCCTCAACTACTGAATTTGAAATTTTGATAGGCTTGTCAAAGATTTTAAGTGGAGACAAGCCAGAGGATATTTTAGGGTTCGTTGGCAGAGAGTTTTTCCTGTAGTGTGGAGGGATATAGGATGATGGGGATACTAGTTTAGATGAAGGCTTATCTATTTAGGGTGTTGTCAAGGGTGATTTACTTGAGGATTTGAGAAAATTTGGGGTAGCATATTTGGTGAGATTGAAGATCCGAATTTGATTAAATCTAGGTGCTTGATGGTGAAAAAAGGGTTTAGTAAAGGGCTTTTTGATGAGCTTGTGGGTGTGGGAGGAGCATCCAAAATACCTTCCCTACCAATGATACCATTTTGATAAGGCTAATACCCTCCCGACCATAGCTGGTTGAAAGATTCACCTGCGAGTTCATCAAATACTGCAAATCTATTAGCCATTGCCACTACAAATCTAGCATTGCTATTTTCTGGAGGGGCCCTGTGGAACTGTCATTGATAAGTGGAAGCATTATCTCTATCTTCCATTATTGCCTGCATTCCTGGGAAGCCTCTTCTTTTTCCTCTGCAGAAGTTTTTGGCTTGGATTTTTCGTGGGGTTGAAGTTGTTCAGCATGGTTGCATTATAAGCAGAGCAGAGCCCTATTTTCTTCAGCTTAAATATATTAGGTCAACATTATTTAACATTTAATATGAGTTTTTTTTTAAATGACAAAAAAGACTAATATCATATTTTATATATTTTCTAAACTTTCATAAAACTATCTTTACAAATTAAACTTGTGTTTAATCTTATAACTAAAACTATGTTGAAAGATCATTTAAATATCATATTAATGATCTCAACTTATTTGTATTTTTTATTTTCTTTAATATATTAAAAATAAAATGATATTAGTTTTGATCTTATACTCATTAAAATAATTTGATTTAATTTATAATATACAATATAATATGGCCTTTGAATTTTGATGGATTTCAAAGGTTATGGTATATCTTGCACTTATAAAGTCAATTTAAAAAATAAAATAAAGGATAATTAAAATAATTTAGCTTTTCAAAAAATTAATAAAAAACCAATTTTCATAAATAATAATATCATTTATTTAAAATAATGCCAAACTAAAAATATTTAATTTTATTATTAAAATTTTAAAACAAAACATATTCCAATTCTTATTTTAATTGTTGCAACCAAACACAAAATATACATATTTTGACTCCTCTAAGTCAACCAAACAGGTGAAAATGATATTCTAGAACTTATTTTAAGAATGCCCAAATACCATAGGCCCATTTGGCTATAAGAATTGTCAAATGTGACATTCATCTATGCTGGAATAAGCTCTCCTCTAGTATTCATGCATTCTTAAAATAAATTTTGGAATATCATTTGGACATGTTTGGCTATCTTCGAGGAGGAATCAAAATATGCATATTCTATGTTTCATTGCAATAACTGAAATTGGAATTGGAATAAGTTTTGTTTTAAAATTTTAATAATGAAATTATTATTTTTAGTTTGGTCATATTTTAAATAAACCAATTTTTTTATTTATAAAAACTGGTTTTTTATTATTTTTTTAAAATGCTAAATTATTTTAATTAGTCTTTATTAATTTTTTAAAATTGACTTTATATGTGAAAGATATACCACAACCTTTGAAATTCATCAAAATTTAGAGGACATATTACATTGTATATTATAAATTTAATTCTAAATTAAATCAAATTATTTTAAGATCAAAACTAAAATCATTTTATTTTTTAATATATTAAAGAAAATAAAAAATACAAATAAGTCAAGATTATTAATATGATATTTAAATGATCTTTCAACATAGTTTTAATTACAAGACAAACATGAAATTTATTTGTAATGATAATCTCATGAAAGTTTAGAAAAGATATCAAATTTGATATTAGTCTTTTTTGTCATTTAAAAAAAGAATAGATTAAACATTAAATATTGCTGACCTAGTTTATATCTTATGATGAATAGGGAAAGTAGTTCAAAAATGCATTTGAGTGGCAAAATACAATCAAATGGTAATGTCATGGACTTGACAACCCATCAAATTGGGTTTATTAAAAATTGGAATAAGAATAAGCTATTCTTATTTGATCTTTTTTTAGGAATTCCACTTTGCTCATTTTGGGGTCAAATTAGGATAGGTTAATTCTAATTCTAATTTTGTATTTTGCAAAAAAATGTCAAATTGGCAAATGCAAGTATTTAAATTTTCCTATTCCCACCCAATTCCTGCAACCAAATGGGGCCTAAGAGAGCTTATTCCAGCATAGATGAATGTTGCATTGAACAATTCTTGTAGCCAAATGGACCCTTAGTGAATAGTGATGTAGGAGATGGGTAAAAGAAAGTGTTTATCTAGTATGTTCCCTTATGGAATGATTAATAGGGCCAATTTTGATTATGGGTGAGGCTACCTTATTGCACATGGATTTTTTAATTGATTTTACACAATGTTTGTTTGATCCTTAGTTTTCTTTGAGATGAATAATTTCAATAATGCCTTGTTCATGATGGACTCTCTATTTTCCTTTGTATTGATGATAATAGGGATATAATTTATAAAATTATCATTATGGGCACAAGATTAGAATCTTTAAATTACTTTAATTGGATTTTTCTAAAGAAAAAATATGTAGAGAACAAGAAGGTTTCAATCTCTTCTTAGCTTATCTTACAATTGACTTGATGGCTTGACAATGAAGTGCACATTCTTCCCATATTGCACACTTCCTTTCCACTTCCCACTATAGGTAGGGACTTGAGTTGCTCCTGCAACCCTTGTATAATAAGCTAATCTAATTATCCAATTTAAATATTTTTTAATTTAGCATTGGACACATGTATAACATTTAGTAATCCAATTATATATCAATAGGTTTAAGAGAATTTATTTATGCATAACATATATTTGATACCAATTGGTACATTCACACAAAATTTTATATCAAAGTAATTTATAAAATATTACTAGTTTGATAATGAATTCTACCATTGGATGACTAGGAAGTATACCACGAGCTAAGATGACATGTTCAAAGGTACACTATATCTAAATTTTTGGATCACATATTCCTTATAAACTATTTGTTTGATCAAAAGCTCAAAAATGAAGTACAACAACTCAACTTGTACCATACTTCCTATACGCAATCCAATGGTAGAGTTCATAATCAAATTATTAATATTTTATAAATTTTTTCCTTTATATATATTGTTTCTCTCAAGAGAAGAAGTTAGAATATTCAGATTTAGAGGATAGAAATAGGGTAGAACTTTTCTATAACCATCCAAATAGAAGACCAATAGCTAAAAATATTCAAGAGATATCTATCCACCAAGTGGATGAAGAACTTACAAAAGAAAAAGTGTAAGATCTCTAAGTAATAATTTATTGTGGTGATATGAAAAGAATACTATGTATGATGGTAATCAAAATACTTATATGTCAAAAGGGATAGAAAAAACACACTCTTATACCCATAGAAGAAGAGCATGTTTTTACTCACCCCATGTCAAAATCGTACTAATGAGTTGTTAGCTTGTCTTCCAACAAAACAAGAAGGACAAGGTAAAGTTTCTTTAATAGCATATCCTAAAAATTTAATCCCTAGCTTTAATTAAAATAATTTTCCTAAATACATTCAAGATATGTTGTGTGAATATATAGATATAGTAGTGGGTGGTCAATTTAGATATTCTAAATATGAAATCTTACATGATGACTCTAAAAAATAATGCATGAAGAAAGAAATATGTATAAGGATTATTTGAGAGTGGATTGATAAGGGAAATTTAAGTCCATTTTTTGTTTGAATACTCTAGAGCCCAAAGAAAGGTGGAGCCTATAAAATGTGAACAAATTCTAGAGGAATAAAAATATATATTGTTAGGTACATACTTAAAGAAAGAATCAATCATTTCTCTAATTGTTTGAGTAGCGCAAAATCAATTCTAAGGAAGACTTGAAAAGTTGCTATCATCAATTAGAAGTAAAAACGGTGATTAACAAAAAATAAATTTTATTATAAATGACGACCTCTATAAAAGGTTTTTTATTATATTTGGCTTAACCAACACTTTGAGCACACTCAAGAGGATTACAAATGAGGTTCTTAAAGAATTTGTAAGTAATTTTTTCATAGTATATCTTGGTGAAATCTCATTTTATAGTCAATTAACATAAGAGTGTCTTATAAATTTAATGATATTATTAAACAAGTTTCCTAAAGAGAGCATACAAATCAATCTTAAGAAGTATACTTTCCTACTACATAATTAATGTACTTGGGGTTGTTTATCTCACAAGAAGGATTAAATATGGATAGTGAGAAGATAAAGACAATGATTTAAGAGCATGCTCTTAAGAGTATTTTGACAAGTGAAGACTTTATGGTTTGGGAAGTTTATATAGATAATTCTTTTGAAATCTTAGAAGGACTTATATTGAATAAATTAGAGAAGATATGGAGGCATTTCATTCGAATGAGAATTCAAAAAAAAAAATTTATATCCTTAAGAAGAACATAATACATGAACCTTTCTTTCATTTACCATATTTTACTAGGCTTTTTGATGTTGAATGTGATTAAATTAGAAGACTTTTATACCTAATTCATTTTTAGTGTCAAAATGGAATAGAAATTGCTTAATTCATTTAAAATATCAATGATGCAAAAGAAGAAGTATTCAACATATGACCAAGAGTTTTATTTCATTTAAAAAAAGGAAATAAATGAATTATATATTACATATGGATTTTTTTTGTTTACTTATAATCATGCTCTACTTAATTTTAAAGAAGTCAATAGAAGTCAAGTGAAAAAAAATATTAACATCAAGGATGAGAATAATCAATTTAGCAAAGTTGAGGATTCTTTGAGTACAAGGAGTTTGATCATAAATTAGTATCAAGTAATCATATTGATTTTTGAAAGGTTAAAGTACATGTACATGGTATATGCAAACTTCAAGGAGGCATCTAAAGAATACATATGCCTCTTTTTAATTGGGATAATCTAAGTCCTTTTTTGGATTTTCTGATACAAGGTTGTTTATCATCTAATAGTGCACAAATTTCCATTTTGAGAGAGAGAGAGAGAGAGAGAGAGAGAGAGAGAGAGAGAGAGAGAGAGAGAGAGAGAGAGAGAGAGAGAGAGATCTTATAAGTGTACATTGGACATAAAGAGATATTTTACCTTAATTGAGTTCACACTATCAATGTTAAGGCATCAATAATTATGTTAACTATGTCTAATTATATATTAACTATTCCAATATTGGAAAAGAAGAGTTTCAATTCTAGGTATGCATCAATCATTGACCATTTGGTCATTTAAAAAAGGAGGCATACCTAGAATTGAAACTCTTCTTTTCCAATATTGGAAAAGAGATATTTTACCTTAATTGAGTTCACACTATCAATGTTAAGGCATCAATAATTATGTTAACTATGTCTAATTATATATTAACTATTCCAATATTGGAAAAGAAGAGTTTCAATTCTAGGTATGCATCAATCAATGACCATTTGGTCATTTGGTCATTGAAAGGTTAAAGTACATGTACATGGTATATGAAAACTTCAAGGAGGCATCTAAAGAATGCGTATGCCTCTTTTTAATTGGGATAATCTAAGTCCTTTTTTGGATTTTCTGATACAAGGGTGTTTATCATCTAATAGTGCACAAATTTCCATTTTGAGAGAGAGAGAGAGAGAGAGAGAGAGAGAGAGAGAGAGAGAGAGAGAGAGAGAGAGAGAGAGAGAGAGAGAGAGAGAGATCTTATAAGTGTACATTGGACATAAAGAGATATTTTACCTTAATTGAGTTCACACTATCAATGTTAAGGCATCAATAATTATGTTAACTATGTCTAATTATATATTAACTATTCCAATATTGGAAAAGAAGAGTTTCAATTCTAAGTATGCATCAATCATTGACCATTTGGTCATTAATAGGTCTTTGGATTTAGTAAGTTTTGACTTAGTAATTTCTATGCAAGGAATTACAATGTAACATATTCAAGCTTTGTACTAGTTGATAAGGACAATAATATGGCTTGTTTTATCCCATTTCTAAGTTTTTGTTGAAGATGATAGATAGAGTTCATGGACTACCTAGGAGAATTATCTGCAACAAAATAATCAAATTTCTATGACACTTTGGAGGACAACTTGAGGAAAAGGTTTGAAACTAATTTAATTTCCCCTTGAACTTACCATTATTAGTATTATATTCAATGACGATAAATCAATCAGTCTTGGAAACATCTTGAGAAGCTTCATGATTATGCATCCAAAATGTATGAATATGATACTTAAATAAGATTTTTTTTTTATAAAGTAAAGTCCACTTAGGGGGAGGGGTGAATCATTTATGCACTGAGAACATCTCTTAATATCTGTATTAATTATAAACATGTATATAATAGATGCAACAATCAAAACTCCTCTCATTCACATACCCATACACCTCTCCCATAAGAGAAAAAGGTTGAGCATCAATTTTAGATGAATTATCCAATAGATGCCACCACTTTTCAAGATATAAAGAAATAAGAATCTTGATTGTACTTGCAAGGAGCTTTGGGAATTATGTTGTTGTTGTCATGAAAAGGGTAAGATCTAGTAAATTGAGTCAGTTATACCCAATTGAAGGGAAGAAATAAAAAAATTGAAAATAAAATAAAAAGAGATTAACCATGTACAAGGAATCATCACATGTTTAATGACTCTAAGATGTAGCATATTTTGGGTTTTTGGTAAACTTTAAGAGAAGTCAATTAGAATCATATTTGATAGGGGCATGGTCAATTTTATTAATTTACCAGTTGTCACCAAGATTAGATTTTATACAATGGGGCATGGAAAATATTAGGTAAAGGTGGAAAAAGAAAATTTACTACCTTATAATCATAGGTTCCACAACTAAGTATTACTACTAGGAACTATTAACAATAGATGATCTCATTGTAGTATATTTGAAGGATACATATTTCATATTGGGAATTTAATAGAAGAAAATTCTTGAAAAGTATACACAATTTTTAAAGGTAATGTATTTTTAGTTTGAGGTGGTAGTAAGAAGATAGTAGTAAGAGAGACGTCCAATAGAGCCTTAAGAGAGATTTTACCAAAGGGGATGGAGAATTATTTTTGGGCATACAACTTTGATATCGAGGATGCAAAAGGAAAGAATAATATGGTGCATGATAAATTTCCAAATATACTTTCCATATGCTCCTTGTTTCAAGTTTCATAGGATTAGAGAGCTTGTTTTCTAGTTGATAACTCTAAGAACACTTTTTTTTTGTTAATGAATGGGAAAAAAAATAGTATGATAGGTACAAGATAGATGTTGATGTCATAAAATAAAATGGTTGGATCTATTTGGTGGAGGGATAGAAAATAAAGAAGATGATCATAGGGGAGATTCATGATACATCACTCGTAGGATTCTTGGGACCAAGTTTATGATTTCTGCAATGCAAACAATCTTTTTTCAAGGAGGTCTATATCCTCACTAGTAAAGTGAAAGTGAAATAATTACATAATTTTAATAAGAGATCCAAAAAATTCAAAATGCCATTCAAACTACTTTAGTTAATTAATTTAATTATAAAATAAACTAATTAAACAACAAGTAAAATGGTGTTGGCTTATCATAACCTTCCAGATACTTCTTGAAGCCATTTATTAAAAGGTGTTTCCAACGTTTTAGGTAATCATTGTGGAGTTATCTTTTCATGAACATTTGGAATTTTAATTTGAATTGAGTTTTTGGTGTGTTGATTTTTAGGTGCAAGATCATCCCTAGATGATCCAATTATAGTTCTAGTGGGAGTCACTAGTCACTTAGTATCTTTCCAAGATTTTGAATTTCTTAATTGAGGAGAAACCTAAATAGGCATGGGATGCATCTTAATAATTCAAAAATATTCATTGTTCTTGGTGATTAATTACATTTTTTTCAATGTGACCTATGTCTTATTAATTTATCTACCAGTTGTCAAGGATAAAATAATGCACAAAAGTGAGTATAAGTGTCACATTGTCTAATTGGAAGCCTGTTGAAAACTATATTTTTTGTCATATGGATATTGTGGACCCATAAATTCATTGAAAGTTTTGACAAAAAAGTATGTTATATAGACATTCATTTCCATATGGGTGGTGAATTGAAGAAACCATACAAGGGTGGTTTTTGGTATCTGGGGTGTGGAGAAACTATGAGCTATATAAGTGAGAAGATGAAGTGTGGGTGTTAAATACATTATTGATATAGATAATATTTTTCATAGTTTATATTTTTTCTACTTCACACCTACCAATTGGTGTTTTTAATACATTATTTATGCCACACTAGGGTTAAACCAAGTGATTTGTATAATATAACAAAAGTCTTGGTGATGATGGTGATCATTTATAGAGATTTTTTGTGGATATTATAGAATTATATTTCATAGTCTCTACTCTAGTTATATCTACATTTTTGCATGGATAAAAATTGTATAATTCTTAAACTATTAGTTGTATATTTTTGGTCAATAACCCGATTTAAGAGCTTCAATAAATTTTTTTTCTTTATTTTGAGTTAGTGTTTTCAAGGTTGGTTGTGTGGCTTCCTCATAAATTCAATCTAATTTTATCTTGTTCTTATTCTTCTCCTTTTTTGGCATAATCTTTTGATGTATTAATTTAAGAAACTAGAATGGTGGTTGACTCCAAAGTACAATAGGTTAGATAACAATTGATAGTCACACCCCTATGATTCAACCTATGCACAAGTTATTCTTATCTTTTTAATAATATTTATTTAGTTGTCTTTGTCACTTTATTTAAAATAAAAATGTAAAAAATCCATATTCACCTTTTTAATTATAAACTCTAAAATGGCTAGCAAGTTAGAATATATTGTAAAAACAAATGATCATGTCTAATATTAATTGATGGTTTTAATTCTTTAATCAATGTATGAAATAATAAATTAAAATATAATTAAATTCATTAAAAACACAAAAAAAACTAATTGATAATCATTTGTATTATTTATTAGTAAATTGGAACAATAGTTTACCAAAGCTATTAAGTTATAAAACAATAATTATCTCTTTAAACTATCCAAGAACAAAAAATATAAAAGAGGCCTTAAAAATAGAAATATATGCAAATCATAATTTTTTAAAAAAATTTACTTATATAAAAAATAAAATTAAAAAAAAATCCCTAAAAGGATTTGAATGCATTTGTCTCCAATTATATTATTGGCATCACAAACCAGGTATAACACCAAATTCTTCAAAGATATTATTTTCATCCATCATTTATAATTCAAGAGTAATCTATTTAACAAATAAAAATTATGAATCTTTGTATCACACAAAATTCATCTAAATCAATCATGTGTTCTGTTATTCAACCAATATAGTTCATGAAATTCAATCCTTAGGCTATTGTAAATTTACAACTTCACTAGTAAAAAAACACAACATAGGTAGTTTATGCATTTTATGTTGACATTCTACACTGTATATTTATCATTGTCTTAGATTATTACTTTCTTTCACATTACATGCAATCATTTCATAGGGAAACACCAAAGACATAGAATGAAAACTACATGATAATCATGAAAACACTAAGTGAATGATAAATAATAGCAATATTGTTTTACTTCATGAGTCCTCATCTTAAATGTAGAATGAGAATGAGGTTGTACAAAATGGAAAAGACAAAGGTGCTGGGAAGTGTTGGCTTGGGCTTTGTGAGTGACTTCTACACAATCAAAATGAATCAATTTAGGGTAAATTAGCCTTAGTAAATGGGTTAACTATAGGTGTAATGTCACCTTTCTTGAATGGTAATACATGTCACCATGCATGGTGATAGGATTGGTCATGATTAAGTTAGGGTCATTATGGGGTACAATAACATGTGGTTTTGATTTCTGCTGGGGACAATCTATTTTAATTGGAGTGACCTCAACAATATAAAACTAACATTTATCATCACAAAAGTAATTGCTAATTGCATAAAAAGGTGACTTTTTTGGGTTAAAAGGTAATGGTAATTGGGGGGTTTCAGTAGCAAGTTTTAGACAAAACATTTTTTATGGCACTTTTAAACTACATTGCACTCTATGGGTTCTAACCTAGAATCATTGCTACAACATAGGGAAGGCTTAATCAATGACCCTATATCTAATAAAAAATATCATGCCCTGATCTTACAGCCCAAAACACACATTTTTTAATAAGTTTAAATCTATATTTACAAATTAACTTTCATAAGTTGCAATATATGCATAGCTTTTGAAGAAGATTTACAAGTGTTCAAATGTTGAAATTAGGGTAAACTACTCCAATAAATGATATAAAATATTGGGAAATCTTTCATTATTTTGAAAAAACAAAATTATTTCTATTGATAATCTCTCAATTTTTTATTCTAAATATGATTAATATTTATGATTTTTTTTAATCATAATTTTTTTTGTATAAAATATTTATGAATCTAAATAATAATAGGAAGTTCATTAATCATTGTGGAATATTACAAATCAAAATTGAATTTTTTTAATTTTTTACCTCATGGAATATGTTGAGGATCGTTACATATACTTTAAATCAATAGTGAAAACTATATATTGGTGATATATCTGTAGAGTAACTAATAATAATGATAATTATTTGTCAATTCAATTTAATTTCTCCAATAATATATTATATTTAGGTGACTCAAATCTAATCATGTAATGAAATTGTGGGGAATATTTGACTTTAATATTTTCAATAAAATAAAATTTTAAAAGATTTTAAATGTTTTAGAAATAAATTTTATAAAACTATGGTGATTTAGGTTGTATCAAATCTTAAATTATTAGGCTAATTACTAACCCACAAATTCTAAAATTAATCAATTTATGAATATTAGCCACTAAAAAATACCTTGGTTGAAATGGTCAACTAGAATTTATACAATGATTATTCTTTGACATTAATATATAAGATACAAGTGCGAGTAGAAAACTTTAACAATTTTCTTACTTTTTCTTTACAAATTACAACTCACTAATCTTCATAAATATGCCATAACAAGAGTATAAAGCATAAAGCTTTTTATATTTTCATCTCATTGAATAAAATAATTGTTATACAATTTACATAAAAGAAACTATCTAAAACACTTATCAACCTTGCTCTTTTCCACCCAACCTTAATGGCATCATGGGATTTCATGAATCCTAGCCATACCCCTTAGTAAGAGAAATCATTGCATCAAGATCATAGATGTTTTCATAGAATTTCTTTGTTACATCAGTTCCTTCAACACTTTCTTAAACTAAATTCTTTTGTTACACCTTTCATATTTATAAGAATTTATTCAAGAAATACTGTAGATGGAAAAATGGTTTTAAAAACTTATCTTCCTCAAGCTTCCTATGGAGAAAAAATGTTTTATGGGAAAAATTAAGAGTATATATGTGTAGATACCTAAATCTAATTGTATAATTAAGTAATCTTATTTAGTCTTCTCTTAAGACATTTGATAGGGAGACTCTGCACTTAGCTACTCTAAGATCTTCATTAGTTTTCTTCCTATCCTAGGTAAAAGCACAAACCTATGTCACCCTTTTGTAAAGGGAAAGGCTAACAAAAGTATAATTGTTCAACTTCAATGACATAATACTAGTATTATTATTTAGAATTTGAAAATGATGTAAACTAATAAAATGTGTAGAAATGGAAGAATTTTAGGATTATAATTTTTAATAATTATTTGATTAAGAATTGATGTATTTTCCTAATTTTCATAGGTAATTTTTTATTTGCTAAAAAACATTAAAAATTAGGGGTTTAGTTCCCACCAAAAAACTATATAGAAATAAAATTATTTCCCTTTGATCTCAGATTATCTTGCAAATAACATATATAGCTAGAACAATCAAAAATAAAAATTGGCTTTAGAACTATATTTTCTCTTTTATAATGATACAAATTTCAACTCACCTAAAATTGATGGTTTCATCTCCCACCACATTTAAAAAAATAAATCTATTCTAATTAGAAGAAAAATTATACATTCTAGAAGAGGACTTTCTCCTCTAGAGTGCAATATAATTTTAAAACTTTTTTGATATGATTTAATATTTTTTTTCTTTCTCAAAAACGACATCTTTCTAAGTGTTAAGATACATGCTTGGAGAATTTTTTAATTACAATATACTATATCTAATTAAAACACTATAAACTCTATATGAGAATATTCTTGACTTTGAGATCTAAAAAATAGTGTTTATAAGTTATTAAAAAATTATCATAAAAAATAGTAAGAGTTATTGAAATGTCATTTTTTTGAATTAATTTTATTTTTTTAGTAATTGGATACAAGCTAGTATAAAACATGCATTTAATGGACATTTTCAATTGGAAAAGTGTGAGACCATATATAACTTAGCTAGAATGAATTTATCTAGATTATACGTTTCAAGAAAATTGATTTTTAGAAAGAAATACTCAAATATAATCATTCTGATAAGTTGGCCCTAAAGGTGACACAACTTTGTACTTTTACCCTCCTAAAACCCCACTTTCTTAGGAGGATTCAACTCACTTTCCTCCCCTTTCCTAGAGCTTCTCTATCAATTTAAAGTAATCATAATTCTAACTAGATCACGAGGGTAATATTCCCTACTAACTTCCCAGCCTTTTCAAAAACACATCATAAGATACTAGGGATTCCATTTAAATCAAAAAATTATTCATTTTTGTTTGATCTAAAATCCTTTTTTGCACCAATCTCAATATTCCTTCTTTTTAGGCCTACCTGTCCTTTACACATCAATTAGCTCTCCAAATTAAATTTTCTACTTCTCCTTCAAAATTTTGACAAATGGACCTATGAATAAACTCCAATTTAGGATAGCCTTTTAGATTAACTCAATATTTGATGCAGGAGCATCCAGAGGTATAAGGGCAATCCTGTATCACTCAAAAAAATGTACTTAGACTTAGTTTCTATTTCATATGTTTTCATTTTTGGATACCCATTTGGGCCAATTAAAGGTTCCAACTCTCACAGTTCCACTATCAGTGAGCTAGAAAATCCTGAAAAATAGGAGCATGCAATTGGGCCATCATTTTGGTGAACTAGGAGGTATAAATTGGCTAGATGAATGTAATTGTGATTTAGAGCATTCCAAAAAAAGAATTAGGTCAAAAGAGCCCACAGTTTGAAAGTTATTGCAATTTTTTGGGTTTTGGAGACCTCCTAAGAATGCTTCAAAGTCAAGTTTGGGGAATTAAATGACCTCGAAAGGGGCCGAAAAATGGGGGATGAGCGATGCTTGTCCATAGGGCTATAGAGTGCTTCGAGATCTTTTTGGAAATGTAAACGATTCATCAATGGGAGCTACGGTTCAAAAGTTATGCCTCCCGAAAGTTCAGTTACCGTTTCTAGATTCTTCTAGATTTGCACCAACTTCTAACGCAGCTTCTAGAACCTTCTATTTGGTTGGTGGATGCCTACTAGCACTTTCTAGAATGTATTCCTAGTCCTTAACCCTCCGAGGTCTATTTAAGGAGATTCCTAGCATTGTAAAAGGCAGTTCGGAGTGGAGTTTGAGAGGAGGTACTGAAAGGAGAAATTATCTCCAAATTTATGCTATTGTAAGCCCTTAGGGCATGTTTTGAAGTTTATTTTCTCTGTACTATTTGTACTAGCTTATTTTCTCAGTTAATACAATTTCCCTTTTTTGTTGTGTCCATTCTGTTCCTGGGTTGTGTCCCCATCAAGTGGTATCAGAGCCGGTTTTCCTGAGTGTGTAGACAGAGCGCCAACTGTGAGGCAGTTTGCACCAGGATTGTGTGGTTTTGGGTTCGAGTTAGAAGATGCCTCCACAAAGAGAATGTGGTGGAAGGGCTAGAGCTATTAATCCTAAGGAGGTTAGAGCCCTCCAAAGGCAAGTACAGGCATTGCAAGAGGAGCTCCGTAGAGGAGAAAATATTGCCGCAGGTGACGACAGTGAGGATGACAATCAAGAAGAAGTAATGGGACGAGAAGGGGAATTTGACGGGGAAGTTATGAATCATGCAAAGGAAAGGCTTTTTAGGGCCATTACTAAGTTTGGGAAAAGACCCACAATTGAAGTGGGTGTATTTTCAAGAAATCTGAAACCAGATGAGTTGATCGATTGGATAAATGAACTGGAAGAATACATTGAGTATGAGGATATCAAGGACCCAGATAGGGTTAAGTTTGCAAAGGGAAAACTAAAAGGCCATGCCAAAATCTGGTGGCAAGAGGTTCAATTGGAAAGAAACAGAAGAGGAAAGGAGAAGATCACAAGATGGGATCGCATGGTGGACAAATTGAAGAAGCAGTTCATTCTTGTGGACTACAAGCTTGATTTGTTTAAGAAGATGCATGGGTTAAAGCAAGCAGGAAGATCAGTCCAAGAATATACAGAAGAATTTTACCGACTCTTGATTAGAGTGAGGCATGCAAAAGAAAATAAGGAGAAGGTTGCTCGTTATATCAGTGGGTTGCGACCTAGCATCCAGGAGGAATTAAGTTTGGTAAGAATGACCAGCATTGAAGAGGCATACCAATTTTTCATATGAGTTGAAGAGAAGTTGAATAAAAGGTTTGAAGGAAGACAAAGAGGGCATGGTCAAGGAGGAAGGGGAAGTGGTAGATCATCTGGAGGCCGCAATGAAACCCAAAAGAAAAATGAAGATGTGGGTACTAGCAGGAACCAGAGGAATGAGGGTTTCAACCGTTCCCATGATCAATACTTTGGAAATCAGAGAGGAAGAGGTAGAGGATGTGGACAAGGAAGAGGTGGCTTCCGTGGTACCTATTTCCATTGCAATGAAGAAGGTCATCGTGCCTTTGAATGCCCTCAATGACAAGGAAGGACAGATAGGAGAGCTGAGGGCCAAGCTAGGGTTGCTCATGTGGATGAGGATGCACAATCATCACATTCAGAGGATGTAGAAAGAGGAGAGACCTTGGTAAATGAAAGAGTCCTACTAAGTGGTGAGATTGAACCAGGACAATAGAGGAATTTGTTTTGTACCAGATGCAATTTTGAGGATAAATGTTGTGACGTGATCATTGATGGTGGTAGCACTGATAACTTGGTATCAGAAGAGATGGTCTCTAAGCTGAAGCTCAAGAGGGAGAAACATCCCCACCCCTATTGGATTTCTTGGGTAAAAGATGATCATAAGGTCCTGGTAAGTGAACAATGTTTAGTAAAATTCAAAATTGAGAGTTACCATGATGAAGTTCTCTGTGATGTTATTTCGATGGATGTTTGCCATCTATTGTTGGGTAGACCATGGCAGTTTGATAGACATGCAGTACATGATGGACATGCAAACACATACTCTCTAACAAAGGATGGAGTTCACCACAAATTGAAGCCCATGAAAAAGGAAGGTCAAAAGGTATGTAGTAGTGCTAGGATTTGTCTTGTTGATGGAAAGAAGTTTTTAGATGGCATGAAACATTAGCATATGTGTTATGCTTTGATTCCTAGGAAAGATAAAGAAGGTAGTAGTGAAATACCACTTGAAGTTTCAGATTTACTAGGGGAGTTTGGAGATATTATCTCTGATAATGTTCCAGATGGATTGCAACCAATAAGGCAAATCAGTCATCAGATAGATCTAATTCCAAGAGCTAGTTTGCCTAACAAGGTTGCTCATAGGATGACTCCTACTAAAATAGAGGAGCTAAATGGACAGGTTTAGGAGCTATTGAGGAAGGGCTTGATTCGAGAGAGCCTGAGTCCATGTGCAGTACCTGCAGTACTTGCACCAAGGAAGGATGGAGAGTGGAGGATGTGTACAGATTCTCGAGCTATAAATAGGATAACCATCAAGTACCGGTTTCCTTGCCAAGGATGGATGACCTTATGGACTGCTTGAGTGGAGCTCAATACTTCACAAAGATAGATCTGAAGAGTGGTTATCATCAGATACAAATTCGAGAAGGAGATGAATGGAAAATAGCCTTCAAGACCAAGGAGGGTCTTTATGAGTGGTTAGTCATGCCCTTTGGATTGACGAACACCCTGAGCACCTTCATGCATCTCATGAATGAGGTACTTAAGAAGTTCTTGGGAAAATTTGTTATTGTCTATTTGGATAATATTTTAATTTTCAGCAAGATTTAGGAAGAAAATTTACTACATATTCCTAGCGTCCTTGAAAGGCTAAGGGAAGAGAAATTGTTAATTAATCTGAAGAAGTGTATCTTTGCAAAAAGGGAGTTACTCTATTTGGGGTTTGTTATATCACCTGAAGGTCTCAAAATGGATCCAGAGAAGGTAAAACCCATCTTGGAATGGCCTATTTCAAGGCCTGCTACTGAGGTAAGATCATTTCATGGTTTCGTTAGTTTTTACAGGAAGATTATTAAGAATTTCAGTGGCATATGTGCACCCCTAACTGATACAATAAGAGGGGATAGAAAAGAGTTCAAATGGACTGTAGCAGCTGCGAGAAGTTTTGAATTGCTGAAGAAGAAGAAGGTGATAGAACAACCTGTATTGGCACTTCCAAATTTTAGAAAAGTGTTCTAGGTGGATTGTGATGCTAGTGGCAGTGCTATTGGGGCTATATTAAACCAAGAAGGTAAGCCTATTGCATATTTTAGTGAAAAATTGAATGATGCAAAGAAGAAGTATTCTGTTTATGATCAAGAGTTCTATGCAATAGTTCAAGCCTTAAAGAAATGGAGGCATTATTTATTGCCAAAGGAATTTGTTTTGTATACTGATCATTAGGCATTACAGTACCTAAATAGCCAAGGTAAATTGAATCAGAGGCATATGAAGTGGGTAGAGTTCTTGCAGAGTTATACATTTGTGTTGAAGCATAGAAGTGGAAAATCTAATAGGGTTGCAGATGCACTAAGTAGGAGATAGTTGTTGCTTATAGTAATGCAAGTTGAAGTAGTTGGGTTTGATGAAGTCAAGAATTTGTACCCTGAGGATCCTGATTTTGCTGAAGCATGGAAAGCTTGTAAAGAACCTATTGTTGTAGATAGAACCAAGTGGTTAGACTATTTGATTCAGGATGGTATGTTGTTCAAAGGTAGTCAAATGTGAATTCCAAGGAGTTCCATGAGGGAAAATTTGATTAAGGAGAAACACAGTGGAGGGATGGCAAGACATTTTGGTTGAGATAAGACCATTGCCATTCTTAGAGAACATTATTTTTGGCCTGAAATTTCACAGGATGTGAAGAAGTTTGTACAGAGTTGCTAGGTTTGTCAAGTTGCTAAGGGGTTTAGTCATAATACTGGCCTATATCAGCCATTGCCTATTCCATCAAGGCCATGGGAGGACATAAGTATGGATTTTGTTCTTGGATTGCCGAGGACACAAAGGGGTAATGACTTAGTATTTGTGGTGGTTTATAGGTTCTCCAAAATGGCACATTTCATTCCATGCCACAAAACTCATGATGCTGTCCATATTGCAGACTTTTTTTTCAAAGAGGTGGTAAGACTACATGGACTTCCAAGGAGTATAGTTTTTGACAAAGATACTAAATTTGTGGGGTATTTTTGGAGGACATTATGGAAAAAGTTGAGAACAGACTTGAAATTCAGTTCCACACATCACCCACAAACTGACAGCCAAACAAAAGTGGTAAACAGATTTCTGGGCAATTTGCTGAGATGTTTAGTTGGGGATAAGCCCAAGGGATGTGACTTGATTCTACCACAGGTGGAGTTTTCTTATAATAACTCTGTAAATAGGAGTACTGGAAAATCACCATTCCAAATTGTATATGGGAGTAGCCCAAGGACTGCACTAGAATTGAGGAAGATAGAACAAGGGGAGAGGACAAGTGCTGAAGCTGAGAAATTTGCTGAACATATCAAGCATCTACATGAGGAGTTTTAAGAACACATTACCAAGATGAATCAAGAGTATAAAGTTAGGCCTGATCAAAGGAGAAGACATAAGGAATTCCAAGTAGGGGATCTAGTCATGGTGCACTTACAAAAAGAAAGATTTCCAGCCGGTACTTACAACAAGCTGAAAATGAAGATATTTGGCCCCTACAAAATTTTGAAGAAACATGACACAGGATATGCATATGAAGTGGAGCTGCCAGATGGTATTCACATTTCTCCCATTTTCAACATTGTAGATTTAACAGAGTATCATGATGATGGTGCAAATGAGGAGCTGGTGTTAGAGCCATGTCGAATTCCTTCTTCTAAGAAGGAGGAGATAGAAGACATTCTAGATCATCGTGTAGGTAGGAGTACCAGAAATAGGCAGTATGAAGAGTATTTGGTCAAATGGAAAGGATGACCGATCGAGGACTCAACTTGGATTTCAGCTGCTGAGGTTTCCCATTTGGGATTTCCTCTACCATTCATAAAGTGACAGGGCAATCCAGAGGTGTCTGATGTAGGAGCATCCAGAGGTATAAGGGCAATCCTATATCACCCAAAAAAATGTACTTAGACTTAGTTTCTGTTTCATGTGTTCTCATTTTTGGATACCCATTTGGGCCAATTAAAGGTTCCAACTCTCATAGTTCCACTATCAGTGAGCTAGAAAATCCCAAAAAATAGGAGCATGCAATTAGGCCATCATTTTGGTGAACTAGGAGGTATAAATTGGCTAGATGAATGTAATTGTGATTTAGAGCATTCCAGATAAAGAATCAGGTCAAAAGACCCCACGGTTTGAAAGTTATTGCAGTTTTTCGAGTTTTGGAGACCTCCTAAGAATGCCTCAAAGTCAGGTTTGGGGCATTAATTAACCTCAAAAAAGGCCAAAAAATGGGGGATGAGTGATGCTGGTCCATAGGGCTATAGAGCGCTTTGAGAGCTTTCTGGAAATGTAAACAGTTCATCAATCGGAGCTACGGTTCAAAAGTTATGCCTCCAGGAAGTCCGGTTACCGTTTCTGGATTCTTCTAGATTTGCACCGACTTCTAATGCAACTTCTAGAACCTTCTATTTCGTTGGTCGATGCCTACTAGCACTTTCTAGAATGTATTCCTAGTCCTTAACCCTTCAAGGTCTATTTAAGGAGATTCTTGGCATTGTAAAAGGCAGTTCGGAGTGGAGTTTGAGAGGAGGTACTGAAAGGAGAAATTATCTCTAGATTTATGCTATTGTAAGCCCTTAGGGCATGTTTTGAAGTTTATTTTCTCTATACTATTTGTACTAGCTTATTTTCTCAGTTAATATAATTTTCCTTTTCTGTTGTGTCCATTCTGTTCTTGGGTTATGTCCCCATCAATATTTTTGAGGTCTTGTGTTCTAGTCTTGTCTATACAACATCAAACCCTAATGTGGGTAGTTTACAGAAGAAGTATGTTTAACAACAATCATTGAATTGAAAATTTCCCAAAATGGATTAAAATAAACTCTAATTTATTAATGGGGTTTCACTAGGATCCAATATACCTTCTTAAACCATTGGATTCCCAAATCCAGCCAACTCTTGCAAGTTAAACACCTATGTTAATTTTTACTCCTAATAGGGCTATGGAAAAACTTACCTAGGAAAGTGATTAAAATTAGAAAAATAGTTTATTAAGGTCCTAAGAAAGGGAAAATAAATCTCATGGACTCTTAGAGCTCCTAAGGCCATTAAATTTCCACTATGGACATTTAGGCTAGATCCATAATTGGACTAAACTCTAGATTGGCTAGTGAATAGTATTTTAGAGTTTTATTTATTTTGACTTGAGAAAAAGTGTATAAGAAGAGTTAAAAAGACACTAAAAAAATTAAAATGGACTATTCTAACTATGTAAAAGGAATTATTTAAAATTTCAAATCAATCAAACTTGAATTGCTCAAGTTGCAATCAAACTATGATGAATCTACTAGAAAAGTGTTCTTGCAATTGTATAACCCCAACTCCAAAATATCATCCAACCTAACTACAATTACTTTTTGGATCTTAAAATAAGGTCACACAACATGTTTCAACTAATTTTGGCCTCCCCTAACTATTTGTGGATGAAATGTAAAATCTTCCAAAATGTTTTCAAGCAACTTTGAAAAATTGAAAATGTTGTCATGAAAACATTTTTGCAACTTATGCAACTTTTCACTACCTATTGAAAAATCATCACATATTCATGAGGAATGGTGAAGAAATGAACCCAAAAATGTTTTCAATCCAAATACAATATTTTATGCACTTCTATGCTATTTTTCCACCTTATGCCAAAATTTGGCTCCCATTGCAACTTTTTGCCCAATTTTGACAATATGTGCCAAAACTGGCAATACAAGCTACATGACTTAGTAAGTTCTATCTATTCTCACTAAAGGGACTCTCAGCTATTCCTTATTCAAATTTTCACCCTTTTAGGATTTGTTGAGTTGTCATTTTGCATGATGCTTAACGGCAAGAATCCTTTTGAACTCCTCACTTGAAAAGTTAATCTGAGATCAACTCCAAGGTTTTGAGTGATCTTGCGACCTATTAGAATCTTGCTCAGTTGAAGATAAATGTGAATTTTCATGAGGAGAAGATTTCTTATAAATTCCAGACTTACATATTCTAGGCCACCATTATTTTGATGCAATAAATATGCTTTTGGTGCTCACATTTTGGAGTGTAGTGATTCTTGCCTAAGTGTGTTCTATTTTGTGAATGTATGTTCATGGAATGTAATTGAGCCAATAGTTTTATTGTGTTGTTCTGGTTGCCTAATATTTTTAATCTAGTATTTTCTATCAATCAATAAATTTGACTAACATACTTAGTTTGAGAAGACACTTTTTTTGAGTTTTCATTTTGCACAATGCTTAATGACAGGAATCCTTTTGAACTCCTCACTTGAAAAGTTAATCTGGGATCAACTCCAAGGTTCTGGGTGATCTTGCAACATACTGGAATCTACTCAGTTGAGGAGGCCTTTACTAGTTCTTAAACATTTTGGATAGGGTTTTGAGTTTGCTTTCTATTTCAAAACAATGAGACACACAAAAGAAATATATTTTTGTAATTTTTTGCTTTATGATGAATGCAATCTAACAATGCAACTGTATAAATTCCTAATTTAACCAAGGGGTTAGTAAAGAAAATAAAAAAGATAGGGAAATAAGAAATTTAATCAAATAGAATGAAAACTAAAATCCTAACAGACATAAGCTACAAAAACAACATGTCTCTGAGTTAAGCATTTGAAAAGATCAGTAGGTAACCAATGAAAATAGGAATATCACTTCCTTAATTCCACTAATGTAATCATTGATGGGAATTCAATAATCATAAGATATTTAACTTTTCATCAAATTGCAAGGCCACAAGAAGTTTGCTCATGCAAGATGAAAAGCTATGTAGGAACAATACGGTGATATCTTCTAAAACTAACTATGTTAGCAAAATTTGTAGACCTATAGAAAACAACAAAATTAAAAGATTACACAACTAGAACAACATAATAAAATTATTGGCTCAATTACTTTCCATGAACATACATTCACAAAATATAACACATTTAGGTGAGAATCACTACACTCCAAATGTAAGCACGAAAAGCATATATTATTACATCAAAATAATGGTGGCCTGGAATACATATTATAGTTCTAAATTTATAAGAAATCTTCTCCTCAAATTTTTTTGAGAGTGAGAGATATCTTTAGTCAATCATATGCTTCTAAACTAATAAAAAAATTCTATTTATGTAGAAACTAACTATCTAACTAGTGCTTAGTAGGACTCCATCCATATTTATATCATTAATTGGATGCATGAGCCTCTACATGTCTTAAAACAAAGAAAGCATGAGAAAATAAGAAGAAGAAAGCCACTAGTTGATGTAGAAGTGTCTAGAAGTGCCAATAATTGAAGCTCCATCTTTATTAGGCATTTGTAGGGGTTAAACTACTGTCCAAATGCATTTCCAATGCATGGAAACCTCTAAATTTAAAACTAGTAGTTAATTATCAGTGCACCTCTAAATTCTATAAAACTTCAAGCACGCCTCTGAACAACCACACTTGCAGACCTGTGCACCTTGAAAGCAAGTTCAAAAATACAAAATTTCACGAAGTGTCAAAATTGAAATTCTAGCTTATGGGTTTTAATTTCCTTTATACCTGAGCTATGTCTAGGTATTTTCACTTGAATTTCTCAATGATCTTAGTGACTTGAGCTACATCTAGCTAATCTAAGGCCTCATACTTTTCCTTCACTTTCTACCTATAGTTTCCCACCTCTATGTGAGTCTCTGCAAAATCTCCTAACTTCACATCGAAGTCTAATGATATTTCTTCCATTTTTTATGCTTGTCTAATGTTGTCATTATTAGAAGCTTCTTCAAATGTCTTTCAAAATTTCTCAACTAATACCTCTAAAGGTATCAATTCATCCCTTGCATCATCCTCAAAAATATCTAAACATGCATCACTATAATTTTTCTCTACCTCCAAAATTTTCTCTTGGGTTTGATCTTTGAGCTTATGAATCTCTACATGTAATATTTCCATTACTTCATTTCCATCCACAATTTTCTCTATCCAATCATCAATCTTATCTAATTCATCCAATGTATATACCTCCATTAACATTTGATACCTTTGTCCTTTGATTAACTACAGTGCTTGCAAATCTTTGCCCCAAGTATGCACTTTGTCCATCAAACCAAAATCTTGATTGAAAATTGCCACTAGCCTATCTGCATTATCCTACATATGGTGTAGCAGCTTTAGATTTCCCTATATATTCTATAAACCATTCTCCTCAAAACTCTCTCTCCATTGTTGGAAATCTCTCAAAAGTGGATCTAACTACACTATCCCCTTATCCCTTCTCTTTAGTGATACATTCAAATTTTCCTTAGGATGCTCAGGATCTAAGGAACCAACAACTTCACTTAGATATCCTTTTAGGATCTCATTCTGTCTCTAAAGTATTATTGATTCTGCCCCATCTTGTTCTAAGTGTTTAAACACTTCTTTCATTCCCACTTTTTCCATCAACTTAGCCATGTCCAACATAGGTTTCCCAAGTGTCACCTCCTTGATTTGATAATCTCTTAGAGTCAATTCTTCAACATCTACGTTTAGAGGAGGGATAGCCATGTGAGAAAATAAGCCCTGGATCTGATCACTCATAATGAACTTTAATGCCCATTCATCCTTTAGTAGTGACTAAAGCTTCCTTAGAACTTCGATCAATTCCATCCTATCCTCTTCCTCAATAGTGAATTTCTATCTTTTTTTTCTTATCACCTTTTTCCTTAGCCATCTCGGAGCATGCTCTATTGGGGATTTTTCTTTTGAAGACAAAGGAGTTTTCTCAACTATACTCTTCCCCTTATCACTCATTTCTAGAGTCCTCTCCTTTTGTAAGAGATTCACTATCCGTGGAGTCCACAATCCCCACCTCTATGTCTTGGGAAGCATGCTAAGCTTGCTCACTTATTTTTCCTTCCTCTAACACTTCATTAGTGGATACTTGTTGTGGCTGTTCCTCTTGTTCTAATTGGACTTGTTCTTCTACATTGTTTGGACGAAGAGGAGTAGTTGATCCTTCATCTATACAAAATGTAACTTGAATGTTTGATGGTAGAGTTACCTTGGGTCCTTGTGGCTCTTGTGGAAACTAACTCCAATTCTCTTGTTGAGATTGATTAGTTGGAGTGTCTCTTATTTTGTCTCCCACAAATTTAGTACAAACTAACATTAAATTGAAATATGACATCTTAAAGACATTAGTCCCCTCAACATTATACTAATCTATCCATTGCCACATTTCATCCTCGGAGGTTGTAGACTGAATGTGTTGCTCAGGAATGGATGGTGGTGTGATTGTGGAGGTCCTTCTCAATTCTAATTATGTGGCTCTTGTGAGATGAGTCCTCCAATTGAAAGGAAGGTTACCCTCTTCATCTTCATCATCCTCTTCTTCTTTTCCTTCTTTTGGGATAACTTTTGGGACTGGTGGGAAGGTAATAACTCTCCTAATAATCTTTTGTCTCCTCTTAACTAGAGTCTTAATCTTTCTTCTCTTAGGAGTAGAAGGGGAGGCTTATACTTATTGTTGAGGTCGAGATACCACTTGCACTTCAATTTCAACTTCTCGTTGCCCTTGTTTAGTTGGTGGCACTTGAGGATTGTCTTGGGCTTGTCTCACTTCCACATTCTTTGAACCTTGTACATTTTCTACCTTAGGCTATGGTGGTGCATGAGTGGATCCCTCTTCTAGCTCTGCTTGTTTGGGATAATTCCTCTTTCTCTTACCTTTGCCTTTCTAAGCCCTATAATATCCAACTTGTCTATCAAGTTGGTGTACTATTTTTGGCCTCATAGGGGACTGAGCTACAAATGTGGGTATTGTAACCTTAGCTCCTCAACCTCTTGTTGGGAAGGCTTGAGCATGAGAGATTACTGCTTGAGGAATTAGATCCAATTTGAAAGGTCTATTGATCCAATCCTTTGTCAATTTGATGACATGCCTAGCCCTATGATTGATGTCTGAGTTTTCTTCCTTATCAACCTCAGTATTCATAATAAGTTGATCATCAATCTTGTCCCTATCGAACAATGGATTAAGGACATCTTCAGTATCTTATTGCACAAAATTTAAAGGAACCTTAATCTTCAAAGCATTGGTTACTGGATAGAGTTATCCTACATTAATCCCTTATTTGGATATCATAATCATCCATCGCATTCATCCAATGGTCATCAATTGCATCTTCATGTTGAAATGTCCTACTAGCCAGATACTGCGCCCTTCCAATATTATCAAAATAGGTCCAAGGAGAATTATATTCATCCAAAGGATATTGATCCCACTTAGATTCAAAAGATGGAATATCCTATCTTTGATCCACACTAAATAGTCCTATATTAATGGGCCACACCAAAGTTATTTTATGCTACTTTCTAACTCTGTCATATGCAGTCAAGAGTTGTTGAGCTATCTCCAATAGTATAATTTTGTCAACTAGATACCTAGGGAGCTTCTTGGGATTGACAGTTGTACCTACTACCCTCAAATAGGTGAACATTCAATACTAGATGTAGTAGGCTCCAACTTATGATATCTTTGCAGCTGCCTCTTTTAACATCCTCTTCACATAATCCCCTTCTATAAACCTTATTATTGTGAATATAAAAGAATCATTTACTATCATTTATTCCCTGCTATCTTTTGGAATCCTTTTTTTCACCAACAGGGGATATACAATAAAGTGCCATGCATTTGCATCTTGCATATTTTCCTTCTTGAACAATATCCAAAAATCGTCACCCTTGCTGCTAACAAGTATACCAAAAATGATGCCATATAAAACTTTTAGTTATTCTTAATTGTCACTAGCTCCTCACCCAAGTTCTCACTAAGAATGGAAGCCCTATCAAGTGGCATCCTTATTATTTTGATCGTCTCAATAAAATGTACCATCTAGATGTTCAAGTGTCCCAATGTTGGCAAACCCATGACTCTAATCAAGAGTATGATAGAATATCCAATATCTTCTTTCATTTATCCTCTCGTCATGACCACTTTGCCCGCTTTATGCCATAGAGAAGTCTTCTCAATGAGGCATGAGGAATGGATGATCTCAGAAGCTTCCTCTACATGTTCCTTGTACCATCTCTCTGCTTGGTGATAGGTCAATCTGATGAACTAATCTGCCCTTGGAAGATGGAACATCTTCTCTATGTTCTTGGGTCAAAGATCTAGGACAATCTCTCTAATTATGCTCTTCACAACCCTTTCTTCAAAAACATAGTTTTTTTTCTAGTGTCATGATCAATTCTATAGATTGCACTGATATTGGATGTGATGCTGCACTAAAAATTCTTGATTAGATCAAAGAAAATATCATTTTATATCTTTTTGTGGGTTTGTTGCATAATGTCAGGAATCTACTCAAGTCTATGTGACCAAGTTTGATGTCCCAAATCTCTAAATAGTCATCTTGAAAGTGTGACTTGGTCGAAACACCTTGAAACTTGAACACCATGGGCTTTGGGATCATGTTTTCAATAAGGGAGGATGATGAAGAAGCCATTAGATCTACGAAAAAATAACATCTATTAGTCTAGAGTCAAAGAAAAAACAATCAATACAAATCCTACGACGAATTGAAAAAAAAAAAAAAAAAACCCTAGAACTTTTTGAAAACATCTTAAAACTCTAATTTTATCCCTTATATACAAAAAGGGCGCACTTGGCATACATCTGAGGTGCACTAGGTGCACCTAACCTTATGTTAAACATTCAAAATAACGGGTGTATAGCAACACACCTCAAGGGGTACACTCATACACTTGTGCAAAAAGGGTTACTTTTATTATAGGTGGGCAGCTGCACACCTATCATAAGTGTTTGTGAGTTTTAAGGTTTTTTAATGTTTTTAAAAGTTTTTAAAGTTTTGAAAAGAAGAAATAAGGTGTGCAACTACACACCTATACTTAGGGTTTAAATGTTGATTTGTTTCATGAATGTAGGTAAAGTGGAGGAGATAAGGCAGGGACGCACACCTCAAGAGTTGCGGTGTTGTGGGTTGGAGCTCAGAGTTGAAAGAAATGAAATATGGAGGGAGGGGGTCCCCAAGTTTTATAGACTCAAGACTCAGTGCACCCCTTGGTGCTACGCAACTATGCATCACCAAGGGGTGATGCTTTATAATTTATGCTTTGGTGCACTGGCACCCCTAGGGAGGTGCATTGGTATTCTTTCTTTTTGCAAAAAATGACTTATGCTCTCTGAAATTTGACTTTTAGAGTGTGGTTTTTCTAGTAGGTCTTTTGTTGTTATGCATCATGAAGGGGTGATCCATGTTACTTTTTGCTTTGGTAAACTAGCACACCTAGGGAGGTGCATTGGTGCACTTCTTTTTGCAAAAAATGACGTATGCCCTAGACTAGGGATCCAAAAAGTCAAAAGTGTATGAGTGTACCCCTTGAGGTGTATAGCAGCACACCTCAAGGGGTACACTCATACACTTTTGTATACCATGAGAGGATCTCACAACCAAAATTTGAGGTTTTTATGAAAGAAACCCCTAGGTGCTCCTATACTAGCATTATTAAATGAATATTTAATATTTAATTTATTTAAGTTATTAGCTAGTTAATTATTCTAGCTAATTGACTATAGTCCAATTAATAAACCAAATGATTAAACAATGGTATGATTATTCATTAAATCCCTCTTCCCCCATTAAATAGAATAATTGCATAATACATATTTAAAGTTTAGTTCCAAATCTCCCTTTGAATTAAATAACTCCTTTTAGTAAAATTTTCAACCTTAACCTAATCCTTAACCCAATCCTAACCCATTTATTCAAACTCAACCCAACCCATTCACCCATGCCAAACCTATTTCATTAACTAATTAAACCCAACAAATTAAATGACCCACTTGTATTTCTCTAGCATCCCCACTTGCCTCTTAATCACCCCCTAATGCAAACCTAATCTCACCCTAATAATTTGCACAACCTTAAGTATATGGATTAAGAAATCCTAACCCAAACTAAGTCAACCCTCATGTGACATTTCTCACATCCCCACCAAAATGCATTAATGCTCTACTTAAATTCTCTTACACCTCACTTACACATCTCTTACACATTGCAACCCACTCATTACTCCTTTGTCCCCTTCACAATCCCTAAAATGGAAAGATCCTCTCCAAAACTCTAATTCACTCACATGGATTCTCCTTTTGGTAGTTGACACAAGGATACACATATAAGAAAACATAACCCATGTTTTATTATTTCCTTGCATCTTGGCCACTCTTAACATTTATCCAAATTCACATCTTCACCATCCATTTTCACCTACCTTTTTGTATAAATTGAACCCTCCTCCCTTCACAATTTATACACCTTATTATGAAAATCTATGATGCTAGTTTGAAAACATAAAAACTACTAAACAAAAATTGTAATGCTAAAGTAATTTCACACTGTCACCATTAAATCCAAATCTTTGAATAACTTGAGAACTTGAGCACACATCCCATTACTTGGACACATCTCAGCATCAAAGGGAAGCTTTCTTAGCTTAAGAGGTTTTCATATCCTTAGGCTATTTGGTGTTATAAGTCTCTTTTTGTAAAATTATATTTGTAGTTTTCTTATTTTGTTTTCCATGCTTTCATTATTATTGTATCCCATTAAACCAATTTAGTTTCTTAAAATATGAAGATATAGCAATAAAAACTATGCGCCAAACCAAAAACACTTCACATAATATGATCATGATAGCACAACCCAACAAGAGGGAAGGAGTGTGAATTTTTAATCTTTAAGAAAATTATTAAAACTACAAAAGGGGTATTTGGTATCCTTCCAAATTTTTTTACAAATCCATTTGAATTGTGGTAGCTTTTCCATTCTAATCTTGTTTTTGTGTAGCTATATTAGATATCACCTTCAGATTGAGAATGAGTAAAATAGTGGGAATACAGAGTTTTCCTTGGTGAAAGCCTTGTTTAGGTACTAACCTTGAAATCAAATTGAAACTATATAAAATGAAGAGTGTTGTATTAGTTTAGGTTCTATTAAAGATGCTTGAAAGTATTGTAAATTTTCTCTTGACTTGGGATTGAGGATAGGAAGATTATAGATGCCTTCACTTATACTTAGATTTAGACATTACTCCTTGTCATCCATGCTAGATGCCAATATTTTCTTATATCTAGATTACTTGTTTGAGTACTTGAATACTTTCCTTTGAATACTTGATTCTAAAATTGGATCCCAAAATAAAGGAGGTAGCATTTCTTTTATACCTTTCCAAACTATTTTAGAGCCCAAATCTCAAAGAGGGCATATTAGGATTTGAATATACCCGCTAAAATGAAATAAAAGTCTCCAGGTCAGATTTAGCTACATTTAAGTGAAATGGGGGCACTGCCTAAGATACTAAACCACTTATATTTCTCTATCCCTTATGAGGTTCCTAGCTCTAGATGGACCCAAATTCAAATTAGGATTCCCTGAAGGATTGAGGATGCACAAAGTGCATATGTAGTCCTTTGAAGAATGTGGATACCCAAAATGACATAGTGAAGAAGAGGTAGAAGAATCATGTAGACCAACCTATGTTCAATGTGATCAACTAATGTGTTTTCCTTTCAGAAAGCAATGGAATTTTTGTATAAGATATGGGAGTGGAACCAAAATAAATTTAAATAGTCAATTCTTCAGCATAGAAGGGAGAGTTTGTGTAAGGTCTAAAAGACACAGGGCCTCAACAATTTCCAAATTTGTAGGTCATTTATTTTCTTTAATTGTTTTAATTATTTATTACAAAAAATAGAAAATGAATAAGTTCAATAGAGAGTTTATAGACTTTCAATAATTTAGTTGACCAATTGATTAATTCTAATGATGTTTAAACTTTTCAACAAAAAAAATTACAAAAATGATAAATGAATCACAATGCTCAGACATCCACTATATATATATATATATAATAGATTGATATTCAATGAGATTTGGACAAATGAGAATCAATGAATTTATGTAGCTTTTTATTTGAGTTACAGATCCTCTTTCTCTAGTATGTATGTCATATATTGGAAAAAAATTTCCTCATATGGAGTGATGAGGCCTATGTGATGATCAATTTTAGACTCTTCCTTAGCCTTATATAGTAATCACTAGAGCACATTATGATTCAAATACTATGTTTAGATTATAAACCTAGATCGTTCACTACAAATATATACTACATAGTGCTCCTTTGGGACATCAATAAGAGGGTGGATGAGCTCATCTACAATTCTGAAATACCTCTAGATAACCTTTGTTTAAAGAGTGTTCCCTACTAGGTTTTGGACATTACCAAGCTCATATAAGGATCTGATTATGTGCTTCACATGAAAGACTTTGGAATTTTTATTTATCCTGGTCATTGCAAAATAGCTATAACAAAGAAAAATAATTGAGCTATAGATATAAATATGAGGATTTGAAGACAAGTAATGTTTTGTGGCTAAGATTAAGAATATGTATGTAGATATAGCAATAAATACTAGTAGTCCAGGAAAAAGAGCTTAAGATTGTATGAAAAAAGAGCTTAAGATAGTACAATTAAGTCAAGAGGAAAAAACTTTGATTGATTTAGTTTAAGAAAATTATTAAAACAAGAGTTGCATGCAACTAGAGTCCCTATCTTTGGGTGTTATAGAGCATTATTTCATGTATAAGAAATGTCAAAATAAAATCTTCATTTGGTCGAATATAAAAGGATCCTTGAACTTCTAGGCAAGAGCCTAGAACACAATGGTAAATTGTCAACTTCTTATCGAAGAGGTCTTGGATTCGAATCTACTTGCACTTAATAAATAATAATAATTAACATGATAATTAATCTTGGCTTCAGCCTCTTACCCATAAAACAAAAAGGATCCTTGAACTTCCAATGCGGTCATATGTTGTTTTCAAGAAGTAACTGCAACAATCATCTTTAGCTACTTGCTAAATGACTTGGAGCACCTGGAAAACACACAAAAAGAGGGCTCAGTACACACTGAGTTGAAAAGCATAATCCAACTGCATACACGTTAGAACAAACATATACATAACCATAATGCAGATATCTAATTCATTTTAACATAGTGTAGTTCCATAATTAATATGCAAGAAGTAAACATTTACTTAACAATGCAAAATTAAACTCGCACTAAGAATAACCCATAAATGAATCATATATATACTGAGGTGTCATCATTATGGCACTAAGATTTTGCATCCATGTATGGTATGCTCATAGTCAACACATAACGGTATTCTCTATTATACTTGTCAAAGACAGAATAGAGATATGCCTTGTTCTCCATACTTAACCATATAGGTTTAAGTCATAGGTAAGGCTAATTATCTTTTAATATGTGATTAACCCACCCAATTCATTTTAAAGTTATCACTGAATTAATTAACTGAATAGGATAAACCAAATTGAGCCACCCTGATATATGTTCATCACAGCTATTCTTAAAATACACATCAACAGATTTACAAAAGAATGTACATGCAACAGGTATGAAATCAGTATACAATATGATACTACATCCTTTAGTCCATCTATAACACATCTTATTCTGCCAAGTTCAAAGGTAAATATAGGTAATTATAACAACAAAAATTAAACCTATAATATCAAGATCTCTCAAATACAATTGAACTGTTGTCCCATCTCAACGATACTTACAGAATCTTCATATTATACATTCAATTCCCTGTTGACCTAACCATCTACACTTAACTTCGAACTGACCAAGATAAAAAATTAAAAAGCACATGATATTCTTGTTTTAAATGACATATCATCAAACATATATCATAATCTGCCTCAATACTTACAACTACTTTCATTTCAATTATGAACTAAAAACATCTTTATAATAAAAGAATTCTATATTAAACATCTTATCTCAAAACAATCCAACAATGCTAATAAGACACTTCATAATCATAATAGAATCTAAGTACAGCCAAAACTTATTAAGTGATCGTTAGCAATGTTATTAAAATAAACAAGTGTTTATAGAAGTAACATCTCTGTTTGACAATAAGCCACCACCCAATATAACTACAATAGCATATAAAGACATAATAGCTGAAATCAATTTAGAATATGATTCACAAAATGCAATATGACTTTCAGCATTCCAAGATCCGAAAATGATTTAGGATATAAAATTCCTAATCTATAACGTACATACTACCTATTCATATAATGACTATCTTGATAATGAAACGACAAAATCTACCAATGTGTTTTGTTTATCAAAAACTATCATATTTAGTTGCGAACTATTTCACAAACACCAACTAATTATGACTCAATTTCCATCATGTAATAATGAACAAATTAAGCTATCTCTATGTTACCTCTGTTAATTTTGAGTTCCATATAACTATTTGACAAAATGTCTGCCTACGGTATCATTCAATGATACGATAATTTGTCTTTGCTATTGGTTTCTTGCAACTCACATTCCATATTCATTTTTAATACTAGTGTTCTAATATTACCACTGTGGGTTGGATAGCACATCAAACCCGTACTCAAATTTTCATAAGTGAAGCTCAGGTTTTACACCCATGCAAACTGTATAAACCATGACAGTACCAAAACTTCATACAACCTATTTAATATTAAATCTAAGTTCATAATCCAAACAAAACTCGTAAGCACGTATTTCTTACGAACTCCACTCTAATTCTTAGAATGACAAAGTTCATATAAAAACTGCATAACATAAAAACTGAGTTCAAATCATAACCATTTTATTGAAACTATGACCTATGTCGTATGTCAACCATATGACAAAATGCCATTATCTCACGTAAATATGAAACACACAAATAGTCCTCGGATTTATATGTCTGAAAGAGGAAAAACTCGATTCAAATCAATCATCAAAATCCAAATGCAACACATTGCATGCAAACACATAATACCCATAATCCAAACATAGATATATACACAACCCAACACCATTTGCCCAATCCTGCATACACCCATACTTGGGTTTTGATATATTTTTTAAAAAACTATAGCATCTACTATTACCTTCACACAAAATTAACACCCAAACAACAGTAAAGAAATAGGTTAGGAAATGCCCCCTACCTCCTATAACAGTAGGTGCCCAAATGCTCGATACAGAGCTCTGCGATAAAACTTGCTGCCAAAGGCCCAAATACCAAATTAAGACCACACTTCCAAACTGAAAACACTGATAATGATTGATACTACGGAACCCAACAATGCACGGCTTCATAAGCATGAATGCTCTTCCGACTAATTCCTCCATGATGCCATTTCTTAGCAACCAACATACCAGATGCATACCGAACAGAGCAATGCAGCCAAGTTTCCGGCCCAATTCAACAAGAAAATCCAAGTTCACATACAGAAATGGTCGACCAAACTTCAGTGACATAAATCCTTATAAATATGCATTTAATACGACTGCAACACTTTCTCTATGCCGAGTAGTCACGACCCACCGCCATATATGGCTTAGAAAGCAAAAGATATATATGTATCTAACTCTATGCAAACTAGACATATCTAGAAGAATTACCCATTAAAAAAAAAAGATCCTTGAACTTCCAATGTGGTCATACGTGTCCAACTCTACGCAAACTAGACATATGTAGAAGAAAAAAATAACTGGTAACGGGTTAGCTTGCTTGAGAAGACGAGAATCCCTTTCAAAGCTAACTACTTGACAATGTAAAGACATATCTTTATTATAAGATTATTGCTTTAATACACTGGCAAGGACCTAGAGCCTATGAAAGTGCTATATACGGATTAAACAGACACATTTTATAAACTATACATGATGCACTGTCTTTGTTCAACCATTTAGAAGCTAGAAATAACACATCTGAAAATTAAAGTTGCGGTTTGAAAAATAATATTTACATTCATTACATATGACCAACAGCAAAGCTCTGAATCTCTAATAAGAAGAGTGAGCGAGTGCTGAGTCATAATACATTCAATACCTTCCTAAAGAAATAGCTTCACATTTGCATTGAAGCTATTTCTTCTTAGATATTAGAAACATTCTTCAATCTATTTCTTCACAATATCTTTAATTTTGAGGTGATAGATGTGTCTAATCGAGAGTAGAAAATTACCTCAAACAACAACGAGTACCAAATTAAATGTATGAGAAGAGAACTATATTTTTCTTTCCGTTGAAGAATAAACATAAGCATTTTGGGCTCTGATAGATAACAACAAGAAGTACCAAATTAAATGTATGAGAGTAGAACTATACTTTTCTTGTCCTTGAAGAATAAGCATAAGCACTTTGGGCTCTGTTAGATATATTGGCTGAAGATGATCCTCAAATGTCTTTTCAAAACAAATAGTAGTAAGCATACGATGATAACGGCAGATCTGTGCAGATTGTATATTATAACGGCAGTTTGCAGTGCCCCGTCCTCAAAATCTAGACCGACATAACACTAATAATATCAGTCCAAGTATTGAATAAGGATTCTCATCATAATACGACACTATTTGCATCTATATTCAGATAAATTTTTCCTATCTAAATTTAATTGGGTATAAAGTTAATCCGAGTTTCACATAAGTAAATTACATTGTATTTTACCCTCATCAAGGATCAACCTAGAGAATTATCTCATGTCCAGTATACTGGATATATATTTCAAGAGGATATTTAGTGGAAATAGTTGGTCCATATATTGTCATCAACATAATCTTGGAACCTTGCATAGTATGAGGCCAAGATAGAAAGCATAAATCATATCTTATACTTCAGATTGTATCGCATCATTACATATAAGGACGATTAGATTGATTTTGAATATGAGAAATTATTGCAAAATATATTCTATATACATATTTGTTCTACAAGTAATATTTATAAATCTAATTGAGCAAAGGGGACATAGTTAATGCAATTATCTTCACAGTTGCATGATTTCATGGAATAGTCTCATGTTGAAAATATATTCTATATACATATTGGTTCTAAAAGTAATATTTATAAATTTAACTGAGCAAAGGAGACATAGTTAATGCAATTATCTTCACAGTTGCATGATTTCATGGAATAGTCTCATATTCTTAGGATTTTCCAAGAGGGGATATTAAAATAGTCTTTTAGTGACTACATTTTCTCAAAGAGATTCTAAAGTCACAAAATAAATTCATATAATACAAAAACGTAATTGTTGGTAAAAATGCACATTTGGATATGAAATAACAATAAATGACACCATGAAAGAAATGAAATAACCATAAATAACACCATACATAAAAATTAGCATAGATCGACATTGATAAACATTTTCTTTTAGTGAGTACGTTCTCTCAAAGAGATTCTTTGAAAGTCTGTGATGAAATAAATTCATATATTCCAACAAGGCAATTGATGAAATCTTAGAAACCCACATGTTCAACAAGAAAAAGAAAAAATAGAGCCTCTCCACTAGGTGAGTTTCCATGGGAAATCTCACAAAGTTGAAACATAATCATCTTGGAAAAAAGATGAAAGAGTCTTGCCAATTACTATCGTCATTATGAGCATCATTGTTAGGAATAATATGAGCATCATTGTTAGGAATAATATGAGCATCATAAATTAGGAGAACAATAGATAATTAAGAAATGTTTCTTATTAAAGCATATGTTGCACCAAAAGCTTGAGCTATCAACGAATGTCACAAACACCAGACTTACCTAGATCCACACCAACGGAATGAAGGAGAACTCTCAAGATTCAAACTCGTGACCCAAGGCTCTGATACCAATTGTTGGTATGTTTTCCACCAGATCGACAAGAGGTGGTTAAGCCATGTCCCGAATGCCGAACGAAGTACTAGCCACCAAGTAATCATATATTACCATATGCAGAAAGCCCTAGAGTATTATAACCTGTATTATAACCTTTAGTATATAAATTTGATGGAATTCTTGACCTTCAATCTCTATAGTCAATAGACAAAAAAGATGAGTTTATAATCTCATTACTAAATGTCATTCTAATTGGAACTATGATTTTAGGAAAAGATCATCTAAGCAGCTGAAATATCTTGTTTTTGTTAATGTTCTTTGCCTACGGAATTAGGGTATCATTTTATATTTGAATTGATTTAATTTTATACGTTAAAATAAACTATGAAGAAATGGTAATTATGCACAACAAGCCGATCAAAGTCTCCCTAAACTGATGATTTCCAAAAATGATCAATTACTGAACTAGATTAGTCCATTAAACCAATTGCCAGTGATAAGCATAAAACCAATTGGGAGTGATGGCTTCTTAAAGTGCTTAATACAAGGACTAGATTAAAAAGAGAAATAATATAAACTGGAAAACCTTAGAGAACAAACACGTAAATGGAACACCAATCTAGTATATTTGGACATCTAATCATGAAAATTTCTTACGCCATCACAGGTTCTCTTCAAGACAAATAGAGAGAGGGATACACTTTCTCTTCACAGGAAACCATTCAATTCAAAAGATGTTTTCAGAAACAATAGTTACACCTTTCAGTATTAAGATTAGTGTAAGGCTAAAATAAATAAACGAAAGGCTCTGAGATTTAATTTCTATTAACTGTGGGAGCATGATTTCATAGTAAAATAAATCCTTTAACTACTTTATTCCTTTCACACACAAGATTAAACAAGGATAAGAAAGAAGAAGAACCCCTATTTAGATAGTGCAGACCTGACAACACTATGAACCAATCCTCCTATCTTCCATTGGACTAAAGAATAGAGTGGTATGGGAAGAATAGGGTATTGGAGAGTCAAGAAGAGAAAAAACACTGAACACCCCTAATATAAATTGGATCCTCTAATGAAACTGGATCTCCAGAGAGAGATGTAAGACATGCAGAAGTGACTCTTCAAAATTTCATCTATGCAAACATATCTCTGTTGAAATACCTGAATCATAGTTGGGCTAAGTGGGAAATTTTACATTTGGAATTAGGGAATCTAAGATAGATAGGTTCTAAATGAGTAACTACCCAAAAGTAGGTCGGATTTGTACTAGTCTGAGAAACTCCATTGTTCTCCTATAAAGCTACATATGTTGCTCATTTACTAATTAAGAACCCTGGTTTCGGTCCCTTAAGCTCTTATCCTAGTCTTGATCGTTGCAAAAGGCTAAGAGTACTAAATGTTCTTATAATGTTCACTCCATATTTAGACTTATTTAATTCAGAGGTACATTATTAAGAATTTCAAATTAGAAGATAAAGGCTCAGAATTTTGGAAAATTAGGTTCAGGTAAGACCTATATAGAGAGCCTCACTACTACATAAAAATAGTGGTGGATCCTTGCGAGAAGCACAATTACATCCCAATCTTTGATAACCGATGGTTCCATACTTAACCCCTCAGTCTCACTCAGCAACTGTATCCCCAGGCTAGCCAATGATGAATGATGAATTCAAAATATATTGCATTGAATAAAGGAATTAGAAATATACTTCCATCGTTAGTTATATGAAATACATAGTTTAGAAAGCTCAAAATAAAAAATGAGAAAAATGATAAGCTGCAATGTAGGAGATAGAGTAAATAGATCACCAAAAAATTAATAAATATCTCTACCTATTCTATTGCAGACAATCTTGCAACTTCGTAAATCCATCATATTTAGTAGATTGCTTTGAAGGAACGTACCAGAGGAGGAAGCGTGACTGAGAATTATACGAAATACACATTTTAATACAGGAATAAAAAATATATCAAACCCAGATGCAAGACACCACATGAATCTTTCAGTAGATGACACGTCTATTTCCATGCAAAGTGCCACGCTGTCACATGAGCAGAACTTTTTAGAAATATAAAGTTTTAATTAACAATTACAAAATTTTAATTACCGCTGAAAATACACATTAAATATTGGGGTGAAAACATTTGTACCTGCCATGGAGATAGGTAATAACATTTAATATATGTAACAATAAATAGAAATGATATTTGCAATGCTCGAATATTTTCATTAATATTTCAAGTAAAACAAGAAAAAGGCTATTAGAAAAAAAATATAAAAAAATTACTAATTGGAAAAAAGAAATTTAAATTAATGATGTCAAATTAATCTGAAAATTCTTTTAAAACTATAGTTTTGGATAAGATTTGCATGTAATATATAGTTTTCAAAGACTAAACTAATGCTACAGAAGACTATGAAAACTTTAGTTTCTTACCTTTAAGGTAGGGACTAATAATAACAAAAGTGGTCATTCGTATCCTTAGAGATCTTTGCACAAATCCATTTGAATTGTGGTATCTTTGTCATTCTAATCTAAAATAAGGTAGCGGGGCCATGTGTTTCCTTCTCAATCATAGGGTCCCTTGTGAAAAGTAATCGTTCATTTTATATTCTATAAAATGCAGATCTTTGACTGAAATGGACTACTACACGATGTTCTCCGTTAGGGTTTTCTTCGTAGAATTTTAGACTAGAGGATTGTAGTCATTTATTTTCAACAACTCCTTTTTTGCTTGCATGGCAGTTGTTGTCGATTTGTATTGTCCATTTCACTTGTGTTGATTTTGCCTTTGAAACAAATGAACCCATGGGCTTGCAATTGTTGCCACCTATAAGAGAGATCACTAGCCAAATGAGAGACACCTATGACTTGCATCTTTCATTTTTTTGAGTAAAAACTTAAAAATACATGGATTGATGGGAGTAGTATAGGTTGAACTACACACATATATTATTATTCAATATATTCTTCACTACATGATAATTCATCCATGGGAAAGCATTCCATGCTATTGGAGTTTGTTAGTCAATTTATTTTTCATGTTTATGCATATGTCTTAGAAACCTTCTAAGGATTGAAGTACTTTTAATGTTGTCATTTTATTTATTACTTTATTCGTGAATTATATGAGTTAGTAATTTTCAACATTTTGTTATTGAATTAGTGTATTTTACTTTCATATAATTCAAATGGCCTTTTGTTTTCATCAAGTGCAAAATAGATTATAGATATGTTGATTCAAAATAATTTAGTAAGAATTGTTTAAATATATCTAGAATTTTTATTTGTATTGAACTTTAAGAATATATATTTATAAATTTTAAAATCTTACATGATTTATTGATATCTTTATTTTTCTACTTTTCTTTTCAATATTGTTATGTTAGTATTAGATATATTGTTAATATCTAATGATAATTTCTTTCAACTCTTAGCAAAAAACTATAGTGAATGTCATATATATTTATTCCACCTACCTCAATGTATAAACATGTTAGATCATTTAGAAAAGTAGTAGCATCATTGATTGGAGTAACTATATTTTGATAAAGTCAAGGTGTTTCTATAAAGGGGATGTTCTAGCTATTGGTACAAGGCCTAAATTATGTCTCGTTCCTAAAAAAAAGTTAGGTTCACAAGTGGTTGGAGATGAAATGGCCCAATTCCATATAATTCCTTTTAGTATTTACTAACTCTCTCATAAATTATACCACAATGAAACATAATACACACACAAGTTCATCAATAATAGCTTCTTCAAAGCAAGACTTTTCAATGCACTTTAACATTACCTTTCTAATTTCCTTAAACAATCTTTTAGTTTATCTTGATAATAGACTATAGAATGTGATCTAAAATATTGGTCAAAATAATAACTAAACAATCTAATTCAAAAATTACTACAATATTTAAAATTTAATCCATTTTTGCCATATCATATGCATTTTGTAATGCAAAGAAAAATCTAACTTAATGTAAAATAAATTATTTAAAACATAAAAAGTAGATATTCACCAAGATACCTTCTAACTACTTAGAAAACTCTATGAATAATGAGTAAATGTCATGTCACTAGCTCTTCATTATAATACTTATTATATGTATAGGTCACTGAAATTAGAAAATCATTTTTGATAAATAATTACAACGGTCCCACATCTTCACAATCAATTGTCACCATTTAAACTTGTACATTTGCCCTACGAACTTAAGAATGGGTTACATTTATCGAAATGTTAGAAACCTATAAGTGGACTTTCAATATATGCTTACAAAAGGACATTTACAAAATGATTTTACACAAAATCACCAAAAATATCCTCCCCTAATAGAAGCTACTAGTTCATTAGGAAATAAAGGCATTCCTAAAGATCAAAGGTTGGAACATATTAAGATCAAGGTTAAGGGATATGAAGTTGTTATATATATATATATATATATATATATATCCCTTTTCACTCTTGGCTTGGTGACATCATAAATTGGAATTGATTATGACATAACTTTAGGTATTGTATATGGATTTAGTAAGTTCTATTTAAAGCTAAAAGTGTCAAAATATTTATATTAATAGGAGAAATATGGATTTGAGTTGTAAAAACATGTAGGAAAATATATTAGGTAAGTGAGAATCACTCTTCTTATCAACATCAATTCAATAGCTACAACTAAAAGGTTTGATGCATCAAGTTTGTATCTCACTTGAAAATAAAAAGGTATATACCTATTTTCATCAATTATTTTAATAAATATTTAAACAAATATCTTATTTTCTACAAATATATATGGATAGTTATAGGATTGGTAAGCATTAATGTTTCTAAAATTGCATGGCTTATTGTATACATGAGGCTTAATTCATATTTTCAATCCAACATGTTAGAGACTTAAATTATGCCATATACTGATGTGAAATTATTATAGTTCAGAAATATTTCTCAATAGAAATGAATATCAGTTTTTTAAATAGATAAGAGGCCAGAGCAAAGATTGATTATTATTATGTGTTATGATTAATTAATTTATTTATCTTGAGTGGATTTGAACCAAGATCTTGTAGATAAGAGGCTCACAATTTACCGTTGTGTTGTAATCTCTAGCCTTAATATCAGATTATTTAACCATGTTCATAAAAACAAAATTTCTAATCCTATATTAAAGTAAACAAATATTAAGATTATTTACTTCAATTTAAATTGAGTTATTCTTAATTCTTTCCAAAACATGATAGAAGAATATCACACTAGACCATTATTCTATTAAAATATCTTAACTCGCCAAATGAAAACTTGCTTTACAAAAGTACTAACATAAGACTCTTGAGTAGCAATTTTAAACTTTAGTTGACATCTTAAAAAATGATATAAGACAACCATTGCCTATAAGCAGAGGTGATGACTTTGACTTTAGCTTAAAAGTAGTGCCCAAAAACATTCAAACAGCCATGCCTTACCCCAGCAGGAGAACTTAATGCAATGTGGCAAACACAAATGACCTGAAAGTCTCTAGTTGTCAAGGTCGTGAGTGAAAAGAACGAAAGATAATCTTTAAATGATCCAACTATATATTTGTAAGACTAAAGGAGGAATAATCTCGGTGTAAGGTCTTTCTATATTCAAATGATTTTTAATTTTTTTAATACAACTGTACAAAATCGATAAATGTATTACAATGCCAATGAGTAAAAGTATATACAATTAGTTCACAATTAGATCTACTAAGCATCGGCAGAACAGAATGTTGATGAATGGAAACCAGTGAGTTCATCCAGCTCTATATTTCTTAATCTGAGGTCATTATTCTGTAGCATAGATGTCAGATACTGGAAAGTGATTTCCTCACAGGGAATGATGAGTCCCATTTGATGATCAAATCCATACTCTTCCTCGGACTTATCCAGCAATGCCCGGAACACATTATGATTCAAATAGTCGGTGGCGATTATAAACCTAGATCCGTCACTGCCTACATAAACTGCACAATGCCCCTTTGGGACATCACATGGGAGTGCACCACATGATCTACCAATAGACTCATCTCCAGCAAAGCTGAAATATCTCATTCTCTTTAAGGGAGAAAGAGCACTCACAACTGCCTTGTGGGCACTGGCAAACCTACAGAGGGATCTGATTATCCTAGCCATTGTAGAATAGTTAAACGAAGGAAAAGTAATGTAGATTCAAAATAATGCTAACAACCCAGATGACAGTGACCAGGCTTGAGGAGAAAGAATGTTTTGTTGCTAAGATGAAGAATTGGTGTGTGTATATATAGAAGCCAACACCTAGAACCCACGCAACAAAGGCGAAGAAATATGATAAGAATAATGGGTCCGAATTCTAATATTAATCAATAGTGGCCCAAAACATCCGTAAAGATTTTTGTAGATAATGGTAGAATGGGCATATGCCTCCTTGTTGAGTGTACGTTCACTTGCAAACAAATGGTTGTTCATTATCTCTCTACAATAAAACGTAGAGCTTTTACTTAAAATGGACTCAAACACATGACATGTTTCCTTAAGGATTTCTTTCCAAAGAGATGCATGGTAGTAGTTGTTCATCGGTACACTACGTCTAAACTTTGTCTGGATTATGTCTTTGAAATGATTGAGTACATGGCCTTGCAATTGGCACCACATAGAAAGAGTACCACACCAAATCTGAGTTATTAACTACTTACTATATGAGTTGAAAGCAACTTTAAATTAATCGACAAGAGTGGAATATGAGAAATTGTGTTTATCAGTTCTTTCTAGAATCTCCTTTCAGAGGATTATCCATTGACGGGAAAATAAATCAGTTTCTTACATCATTTAATAATGTAATGTAATGATTAAATTTATATACTTTTATCTTGGTATTAGACATGTATTTAAGATTCAGTAATTTATTTATACAATGTGATTTCAAAAGAATGAATTAATATTAAAAAATGCTAAGTTGGTATTTACAGTCATTGGTTTTTGTATGTGTCTTGGTATTTTAACATTAACATTTTGAATCACATTCTATGATCTATCATCAGTAGATGAGAGAGAAAGAGAGATGGGAAAAAGTGATCTAACTTTGAACTTTCATTTTGACATTTAACAACTATTTCAAATACATTGATATATTGACCGAAATCTTCATATAGAATGACAATAAATAGTTACCCTCTTCTTTTCAATACATTTAAAGGAAATAGTTTACAAAATACTAAGACCATCAAATTTCTAGAGAAATCTTGTATACTAATTTGATAATGAACTCTATCCCTAGACTTCTAAGCATATAACACTACAAGTTGAAATGACATGTTCAAATGTCAACTATATCTAATTTGTTTGATCCATCTTCTTAATGAAATATTTTGTTGCCAAAGGCTTCCAAAATGAACAAGCAACTAAATAACTCCTACTCCACATGAATTATCAAGAATTTATACTTTTTTGTGGCTTGGACATCCAAATACACTCAATGTTACAAGCATATTTGAACACTATATTTTTTCAGTTTCATCCTTTTTGTAGATCACTATAATTGAAATAACATTTATCTCCTTGCTTTTATTTATCCTTGAATCATGGAGCCAAGTACCTCTAAACTTTTGAAGAGCATTTGGCCCCTTCTTTTCTTTGAACTTTTTACTGTTCTTCTTGGGGGCATGTAGCTTATGGGAAGATTTTTCTAGATGACTATGTCAGTGACTTTTCGATTTGTCAACTTTTGAACAAACATCAATTCCCATCAATAAGTTTTGGAAATCCCTCACATAGGGAAAATAAGAACAAATTTTTTTTGGCCTTCTTTACATATCTTTCTTTCTTATTTGAGATTCAATAAATTACTCCATGGGCTGCATGTTTGAATGGAATTATCTATGATTTGTTGTGATGGGTAATCCTCTCCTTTCATATAATGACTCACCAATGGGAACATAACCCCATTTTTACATTATTTAATAATGTAATGTACATTTCTCTAAGTATTAGAAATTTATTTCACATTTAACAATTTATTTATAGAATTGTAATTTAAACAAAATTATTAAAATAAGAAAATGCTAGCTTGGTATTTATAGTGACTAGCATTTAGATTCAACTGTATTGATATTTTTAACATTAATAGAAAAAAAGTAATCCAACTTTAAACTTTCATTTCAACACTTAACACATGTTCAAAATTTATTGATATATTGACCAAAATCTTCATATATGATGACATCAAATAGTTGGTCTGATTCTCAAAACATTCATATGAAATAGTTTACAAAATACTAAGATCATCAAATGTCTAGAGAAGTATTATTCACTCATTTGATCATGAACTCTATCATTGGATTGTTTAGCACATAGTACAAGTTCAGATGATATATTTAAATGCCATATATTTCTATATTTCTTTTGTCACATCTTTCTCATAAAACATTTTTCTCCCCAAATAATCTTAGAATAAAGAAGCAACTAAATAATTGTATTCCACATGAATTGTCAAGAAATCTTATTTTTTGTGTCTTGGGCTTCTGAACTCACTCTCTACTTATACACATATTTAAAACACCATTTTATTTGTGTTCATCCTTTTTCTATTATAATAATTTAAATAACATTTATCTCCTCATTTCTTTTATTAAACCTCAAATTATGAAACGAACTTCTTTGGCCCCATCTTTGCTTTGAACTTTTCATTCTTCTTCTTTGAGGTATGTAACTTCTTGGAAGTCTTTTGGAGACCATATTGTCTTAGTTATTTCCCATCTCTCAAACTTAAAAAATAGATGATTCCCATTAATACTTTCTAGATATCACTTACTTGGGAAAAATAAGCACAAAAAACATTTGATCTTCTTTACAAATCATACATTTTTATTTGGAATTCAATAAATCGTACCATAGACTACATGTTTGAATTGAATTATCTTTGATTCATTGAAATGTGTACAACTCACATTGAAAATCTCCCCATATATTAATAGTTTTTGACTCGATGTACCTCATTGTTATCAAAATAGTTTTGTGCAAATTTTTGAACAATAAAATCACCATCCCATCTTGATCCAAAATGTGTCTTTGTCTTCTTGAGTCATCACAACATTCTTGTTAACATATTCAAATATTATAAAACAAAAAATTCTCTTTCCTTGTTTTTTATGGTTCCTACCAAATATTTCACAAATTGTAGACTAGTGTTTTGATTAAGTAAAAATAGGTTTTAAAGGACCTGAAACCTTTTACAAAAAGTCTAGAGAGAAACAAAGAAGAAAGCAATAGAGAGAGCTACCCAGAGAAAACATGAAATAGACCACCAAAAAATACATCCAAGAGGTCACTCAAAGGACTGCTGAAAAAGATAGTGAAAGAAACAACAAAAAGCCAACTAAGAAGACTTGATCAAGTCAAGCACCTGGTTGTCAAGGATGTGCATATTTTTGGCCACTGCATTGACCTCATCCATTTTTCTCATGTCATCAGTCTTCTTTGAGTGAGCTTTGGTATGCTTACTGGGACCCTAAATCTCAACAATCTTAGGGGATTCCTAACCTTTCTCATTCTCCACTTTCTTTAGCAGAGTGCTCACATTCTTAGCAATCTGTTTAAATAGTTTTTCCAAATTTTTCATCTTGGCTTCTAGTTTGGAGATCTTCCCCTAGTTGGCATTAAACTCTTTGCCCATCACACTGTTCTTTGCATCTAGCTACAAGATCTTTTGCATGAATTTTTTGACTTGTTCAACACTCTCGATCACCTCTGATAGTCTATCAATATGTTGTTCAAGTGTACATTCACCACGAGCCACTTTGCTAGCTTGCCCTATCTCCTTCCAAAGTGCTTGCATATCCCTTTCAAACACCTACATTTGTTTTTTCATAGCTCCAATCTCCTTCAATATTATGCTAGGGTTACCATAGAACCCTTTAGTAGAGCCTAACAAACCTTCAGACTTATCTACAAAATTAGATTGTAGCCCTTGTTTATCAAACTCTCTATTATCTACCTCCCATTATGCCTAAATTTCTTCTCCTAACATCTTGATGGATATCTCTTCCTCTCCATCATATGGGCCAAGGGTTCATCATCCAAAGAGGAAGAAGCCCTCACAACAGTAATGCCCTTAATCCTCTTACCCTTACTCCCACTTTTCTTTTTATAATCCCTCACCAAATCCTCCATAAAATCACTTTCCTTGTCAAAATCAAAGTCAACAATCACTTTCTTCTTCTTCTTTGAACTACCCCCAAAGCCTTTTTTCAAATTCTCCTCACCCCCCTCAACTTCATCCTGGGTTTTAGAATCATAACCCTTCTTTGGAATGCTACCTTCCATATCATAATTAGCAGCCTTCAAAGAGGCTCTAGGCTTCACGATCTTCTTGGACTTTAAGATGTTCATGATGAGAACCATAAGACTCTTGTGGAAAACATGTTTTCCATTCGGGTCTTTCTAAATAGCCTGGATAGATATGCTCAGAGACTACCTTAAATAGTAAGGAAAATTAATTTTAACATTGTGCCTAAAGTGGTTGGCCAGCATGAAAGGGTACCCATAACATTTCGTAAATCTCCCATCAAGAGTTAGGTATTCCATAATCACAAACAACACAAAACACCATGGGTGAGAAACAGAGGACAAATTGATATAGGAATTACCTATTTTGACCAGATGGCTCTTCTCATGCTTAGACTCCACAAATAGCTCAATTGCTCTGTCTAAAAGTTTTTGCTCCCTATAGAAATTAATACTATCTAGCTCCAAGCTCATGGCCTCAGCAATCACATCCTCAGTGGCCTCCATACATTGATTGCCCACCATAACCGATGCCTCCTTTCGTATTTTTATGAACTGCTATGTAATGACCGGGTTATTATCATTTAGCCTCTCCATATATCTAGTAAAATTACCACACCTTAGTATATCCCACACCTCCTCCTTCTTCATCCACTCTAAACAACTAACTGGTTACACCCTTTTCCTCTTACCTCCCATTTTCCTATCACCAAAATCACAGTTTGACTTCCTTTGAAACCCCCAAATGTAGATCGAAATGAGAGTCTCACAAAAAGTGAAGAACAAAATGAAAAAAATGACCCAGAATCCATGTGAGTAAATGCTCATATCACTAAAAATCATAATCCAATGCCTGTGGAAACTTATCCCCACATAATTACATGGTACTAACACTATCATATTTAAAGTTTTTTTGCATAGACCTCCATTTATCATGATGAATGAATCAGCTTCCATCCAAAGGTAAAGGATCATAATGTCCCCAAATGATAATATGATCACTAAAGCACACAACATCCACTGCCTAGTCTGCAAGTCTCTAAAATTATGAGTTATAACACAAATATAAAAGGAATTTATAATGTGAATAGCCTTAGATAATACCCATATTTTTTCCATATTCATTTTCTTAGCATAAATAAGACCATGAAGAGTAGTAGAGGCTTTAGCAACATGATTTGTTTGATTTCCAATTGGGATAGCCATACTTCCCATATTATCACCATTTGAATCCCTTATCACAATACCACACCCTAATTTTCCTTGGTTTCCTTTTGAAGCCCCATCAAAGTTTATCTTAAACCAATTCTCAGGAGGACAATCCCATCTTGCATATTCCTTGGGATTAGGTCTTTGAATATCCATACACAAAATTTTTAGATTCCAATTATGAAGAACTTTGTCTTCCCACTCATTGCCTATTTTCTATTTAGAACCAATAGTTTTAATATTCTCAATCATAAGGATCTTTATCTTATGGAAAACCTGATTAGGACTGGACTCAACATCTCTAAAGATCCTATCATTGCGCTCCTTCCAAATACCCCATCCCAAATACAAAAGAATGAAATCCCACAGTTTAGCAATAAAATAATTCTTGGAGGGGGCCTTCCCACTAGTAAAGAACATTTGAATAGTGGAGGGGAACACCCATTCAACATTCAATAAGCTACAAATTTTATCCCAAATCTTCTTAGTAAAAGGACAATGCAAAGTGATGTGGTCAACCGATTCCCCATCAGTCTTACAGAGAACACACCTATTAGTAATGAAAAAACCCTCTCTTTTAAAGATTATCTAGAGTCAGGACTTTATTCTGCAAAGGGATCCAAAAGAAAATACTGAATTTGGGTGTCATACCTTTCACCCAAGCCTTAGCCTAGCATGGTTCATCATAATCATCAAAGGAATCATCATAGATAGAGGCTATAGAAAACACACCAGTAGGATCATTTTTCCAAATTAGTTCATCCTCATTTTGATTTAAGAAGAATGCATTTAGGTACTTACTAAGTTCACCCAAATTGGGGTCTAGTTTATTGAGATCCATCCATTTACCCTCTTTCTAATAATCTGCCAGAAGAGTTCTAATCTGAGTCTTACAATGCTCCATATACCTGTTTCATCTTGGATCATCACAAAATGGGTAATCCAAGATCCAAATGTCTTCCCAAAACATAACTCTCTTACCATTACCTACCTTCCATTTTACCCCTTTTCTAATAATATTTTTGAGTTTCTGAGCATTCTTCCAAATCAAAGATCCTCCTTGATCCACATTACTATTATAGAAATGATTAAAGTCAAGGTTATCCTATTATATTTATCAATTCATATATTCTTCCATTCCCCTAACTCTTTCTTCCATCTCCGTAAAAGTTTCACCAATAAGAAATCATTCATTAATGTGACCCTTCATAAGCCAAGCCCACCCTTCTTTCGAGGCATACAAACATTTTCCCAAGCAATCAGAGGGAGTCTTTTTTAATTCTCCATACCGGTCAACAAGAAAATTTTCTAAATCTTCTCTATAGCAAGAACATATTTTCTAGGAATTTTGAAAATACTCAAAGCATAAAGCAGGACACTTTGCAAAATAGACTTCAAGACAATAACCTTACCTGCCTGACTAAGAAGAGATCCTTTCCAACCAGCAAGTTTTGAGTGGATTTTATTAATCAATGAGTTCCAAAAGCTTTCAAGAGGGGATAACCCCAAAGGTAGTCCCAAATAAGAACCAGGCAAAGAACCCATCTTGTAGCTAATAATCTTTTTAATCTTAGTTTGTTTGGCTTCACTAACTTTGATAAAATAAATCAGACTTTTATTCCAATTAATAATTTGACCTATGGAATTCCCATAGTCCACCAAAACCTTCTTAATATTCCTAGCATTCCTCACCAAAGCCTCTCCCATAACAATAGAGTCATCAAAAAACTATTGGTGAGAACACACTAGAGCAGATGAGGAAGGATTAAGGCCCACAAAGTTTCCTTTAAGCACCATATTATCAAAAAATCTCTACAAACATTTTTCCAAGATGATAAAAAGAATAAGAGAAATTAGGTCTCCTTGTCTAAGGCCCCTGGATGCCTTAAAGAAAGATGTGTTAGAACCATTCACCGGCACCGAGAAGGATGCCAATGACACCAACATAAAGCTAAGATGCTGAAATCTCTTATTAAAACCAAATGCTTCAAGAACATGGAGAACAAAGTGTCAATTAACTCTATCATAAGCTTTAGAGAGATCAAGCTTGAGCAAAAAGCCTTCCTTTTTAGACACCAAAAGAGAATGAATATTTTCATGCACTGTAATAATGGAGTCCAAAATCTACCTACTAGGAACAAACCCATTTTGCTATCTAGAAATAATGAAAGGTAGAAGAGACAAAATTCTAAGGGTGAGAATCTTAGAAATAATCTTGTAAAAAGAATTACAAAGACTAATAGGACTGAACAAATCCATACTATCCACACCCAGCTTCTTTGGAATAAGAGCAAGAAAGGTTCCATTCAACTCTTTAAGGATATTCCTTGACCCAAAAAATTCCTTCACACCATTACAAATATCAACACCAATGATATGCCAACACTTATGAAAGAATAGAAATGGTAATTCTTTAGGACCAAGGGCTTTGTCTCCTTCAAAAGAAAAGATAGCCTTAGAAATCTCATCCAAAGACAAAATAGAGGAAAGAAACAAATTTTGATCATCAAAAACATAGGAAGGGATGCACTCAAGGAACATATCCTGCTTCTCCAAGTCTAGATTGGTACCTTGTAGTAATTTTAAAAAAAAATCCACTACCTCTCTTTTGATAGTCCCTTCATTATCAGTTAGTCCCTCAACTGTATAGAGTTTAGAAATTCTATTGGCCATCCTATGCTTCAGATTAGTCACATAAGAGCACTTTGTATTATGTTCTCTATGCTTTAAAAAGACCTTTCTAGAGAATTATCTCCAAAACTTTTCCTCCTTAGAAATGATGTCATGAAGTTCAACCAATTTGCCACTTTCCTCTTCCCTAGAAACAACCTCATAACCCTCAGTCTAAATCCTATCTTGTATGTCTTTAAGTTCCTCCAAAATATTTTTTTTTGTTCTAAAAAATGTTGCCAAAGGTATGTTTATTCCATGTCTTAACATTCTTCTTAACATTCTTCAATTTTGCCGCAACTCTAAACATAGTTGTACCTTCCACTTTAATACCCCGCCACTCCTTTCTAAGAGTCTCTAGGTCTAGATGGATAGTCCACATTTTTTCAAACTTGAAGGGAAAATTCTTATGAAAATTAAGCTTTTCAATGACCAAAAAAATTGAGTAATGATCCAATCCGACCTAGACTTGGAGACTAAGACTACATTTATACTTTAGAAGCTAGTCATTACTTATGAGAGCACAATCCAACCTGACCTGAATAAGATCCTTTCCAAATCTTCTATTAGTCCAAGTCTACTCAACCCCATGCAAGTCAATATCATGAAGAAGATGATGATCAATAAAATCCATTAGATCTAATCTATTGTCCAAATAAGTTTGGCTACCTTGCCCCATTTTTCATTTTCTTTTAGCAGAGTATTGAAGTCCCCAATCACAATCCAATTCTCATTAGCAAAAAGTTTTCTCTTATTAGATATTTCTTCCCACAATGCCTTTCTTCCCCATTTTGAGTTGGGGGCATAGACATTAGTAAGGACCCAACTAAAGTCATCTTTAGAATTTATGAATCTAACATTCATCATGTTTCTATTTTGTGAGATAATGTCCCCTTGAATCCATCTATTTTCCCAAAAAACAACCATACCACATGACGCTCCATTAGAATCATTTCCAATAATCCTTAAACCCTTAACAATTGAAGACATTCAACCATATCCTTCAGCATCTTAGTTTCTTGAATAACTAAAATATCTAGCCTATTATCCCTAATCATGTTTATGAGGGTTATTTAACCCTCAAATATTCCATGAGATTATCCTCACAATTTATGGAAATTTTTTTCTTCAAGAATGGTTCTCTGACTACCATCAATAATTCTCCTATTGGTCTCAACTATTCTTTTCTACAAGTTGGAAGGTCTTCCCACCAGAGAGGGGGAAGAACCAACATCCCCATTCATGAGGGTAGTGCCAAGAGGCATAGCTAAATGGCCACCAGCTCTACCCTTTAGAATCTCCCCTTTTGCCTTGGGTCCTTTCTTAATGTTCTTGGTAGATGCAAACTCCTCCTCTTTTTTCCCTCCTTTCTTTCTACCTTTGGCCTATTTACTAACTAGAATCCAATTGATAACAAAGCCCTGCTCTTCCCACATTTCTTCTTTATCATGAGAAATAGTAATAAGGTCCTCAACTTCACCTCTAACAAAGTTTCCTTCCAACAAAGTCACCTTGGCTAAAGGCCCCTTACGCAACATAGACTCCATTTGGATCCCATATACAACATTACCCTTCTCATACTTGGGAATGATATCCTTATCAACTGGAGTCTGCTTCAAACTATCCCTATTAGAGATCTCCTACCTATTCTAAGAATAAACCTCCATACCTCTCTCCTTCTCCAAAGGTGAATCCAATCTAGATTGAGCAGCCCCCACATCACAATCTATACTTTCTTGCTGCATCTAAAGAGGATCCCTCACATCCTCACTCACCCCACTACCTGCATTATTATTTAAGCCAAGAGTCTATTCCTTTGAAGAGGCATTCTTACCTAAAACCTCTCCATCATTCTATGCGGTCTCTGAAACCTTATGTTGATTCTATTCCTATGAAGAAGTAGTCTCACCTGAAACCACCCCAACACCCTTCAAAGTCTCAACAACCTTGTTTTGATCCTTTCGCACCCACACTTTCTTAGTCTTTTTGGACTTGACTTTTAAAGAGGGACATTTCTTGGCCCAGTGCCCAACTTTTTTGCAATGAAAGAAAAAAAAAGGGATAGATTCAAATTCAATATGTTGGTCCCATATCCCCAGTTTGGATTTTAAAGAGATAGATTCAGGCATATCCATCCCTTGTGAAACTCCAACGCAAAATCTGGCATAGTTCATCCTTTTCTGAGAAACAGTCATTGGATCTAAAGAAAGGTGCTCCCCAAAGGTATTGACAATGCCTTGAAAAACATCTTCCACCCAGAACTCAAGGGGAAGACTAGGTAAACAAACCCAAACTAGGGCATGAATAATAGAATCACCCAGAGAGTAAAGGTTGTGAGTGCATTTTTATAGAATCAAAGTATGCCTCCCCATCACCCAAGGGCTACTATAGAGGATATTCCACTTATCCTCCTCACAAAAAAAGTAGAAAGAGAGACACCCTTTAGCCATCACGAAAATATCAACTTGACCTTTCAAGCTCCACTTCTTATGAACAAAACCCTTCACACCATTAATGTTGGGTGTAGCCCAAATAAATCTCCCAACTAGAGTTGAATCCATACTCAAAAAATTTTTGTCAATAATTTGGTCATAGATTTTGATGGAGAACTTACCTTTATCCCTCGTTGAAATAGCTCTAACTAGTGGAAAGATAGATTTTCCTATGGGGCGTATGCCAAACAAGCTTGACCACTTTTTGATTGGCTTGGGCCCTCCACGTGAGTTGTCCAAAGTCCCACCATCCTTAGCATTGCCAGAGTTAGAGGAATCTCCAGCTGACAAAGATCGCACTCCTGGCGCAAAATTCAAATTCTCCTTCCCACCCAAACTGTTCACTCTACTTCCACTCACCATCAATCGTAAGAGGAAGAAATAATTCAAGTTCTCCTTCCTACCCAAACTATTCAGTTGTAGACTAGTGTTGTATTTAGTTTGAATATTCATAAATATAATTTGTTTCATGTCCTTGAGATCATTTTATATCAAAATTTTCCAGTACGGGCCCAAACCCATTATATCTAAACTAAATCAACAATATCATAAGTTCCCAATAAAAAGCCAAATATTGGAGGTAACTTAAAATAAGTGGAATGAAGAAAATATTTATTTAGGTAAATAATCTTTCCAAAAAAACTATACAAATTCCTAATGAAGACCATATTTAGAACTAAGGAGAGCACCCAAAAAATAATTTGCAACTTATATGTCAAATTTAGTTGACCTCTTATCATTCTACAAATATTTATCTAAGAAGTCCATGTGATTTGGGAAGGTGGATGATCATAGTGTTCCTAGAATCATTATAAGTATAAGAAAAATTGAATAAAAATGAAATATACAACATAGCAAGAGAGAATCTAGAATCAGAGACAAGGTTAGATTAGTGAATAACAAAGCACTAGAATGAGTTAGAGGGTTACAAACAAAATCAACTGTCATAAGGGGGTCCTTAGCAAAACCATATGGTGGGCTTGTAGATGCTCAATTCAAGGTTGCAGTTAAGGGGAATAGAGGACCAAGTAGTCATGTTAAATACATGTGTCAAAAGATTCTTGTGTGGATGGAGGAATATATTTGAAACTTGTAGAGAATTGTGTTCCTAATTGTGGATTATTGAGTGAATTTGTGGGAGAAGGTATTTTTGATATGGACTCCACAACCATATGGAAGAAAATGATCCAAAGTGTTTGTGAATAATATTTTGTAAAGTTAAAGTCCTACATATTTTCTCTAAGACTAATTTGGAATTAATAATAGAAATATAAGATATATCATTTTTTTAGCATTATAATAGAATTTGAAGTAAAAGATTGTTGAATATGAAATCGAACAATCACTACATTTCTCTCAAATTATTTTTGGTCTTCGTATTTTGGACAATGCTTCTATGATTGCTTATAAGAACATGCTATTATTGTATTGTGTATATGAAGAAATAATATATTTTCTAATATAACTTTTATTATAAACTTATATATCTATATCTATATCCATATCTATATCTATATATCTCTATATATGAAATAATTTTCTGAATATCTAATTATGTCTATAGTTTTCTTATCTGCTCCTTACTATTGAAACCAGTGGGACATTAGGAGGAAGAACACCAAGAGAAATTCCCCTAAACTAATCTTCAAAGCTGAAATACCTTGTGCTCTTGGAAGAAAGAGCACAGGCGCAATTGTCTTATTGCAATAGAAATAAAAGCTATGAGCCTGAGTAAAACAACAGAAGTGGCCTGGGGTATTGTGACAAATTTTTCTAATGCATGTTCCTCTGACCTGTGGTATTTTTGTCATTCTAATCTAGAATAAAGGTAGCTGGGCCATATTCAACAAAGCAAAACAAATCATGCAGAGTTTTGACTGAAATGGACGACCACATCATGTGCTCCTCTAGAGCTTTCTTCAGAGTTTTGGACAAGAAAATAGAGGCCGCTTATTTTTAACCACTCATTTTGCGTGGCAACGGTTGTCGACTAATGGTTTCATCGATACATCATTTCAGTCGTTGGATTGTACATTTGAAACGAATGAACCAAATGTGCTTGCAATTGTCCCCACGTACAAGAGCTCCGGACCAACTGTGAGGCATTTATAATTTGTATCTTTTTTGTTTGGCCAGAAGAGCCAAAAGTGGAAATAAATGGATTTCTGAGAGTCGAATAGGTTAAATTATATGCCTATATATTATTATTTTCAATATATTCTCCCTTACACGAGGATTTAACAATGGGAACATATTAGACATCGTTTGGGACTTTAATTTACTCAATTTACGTTTTTCAGTTTATATATGTATCATATAGTCAAGTAATCTTCGTTTTTCAGTTTATAAATGTATCATATAGTTCAGTTATATTCCACAATTCATGTGACTGTATTGTAGTGAACTTATTTATTTGTTTATTCATGTATCGTATTTCTGAGTAACCTTCTATATTTGATTGTTAGTCCCTGCCGTTAGGCAGGAGACTATAGTTTTCATATGGCTTTCTTCCTATTAATATGTTTTTTAAATCTGTGTAAAACAATTAAATCTATGGTCTTCTTCCTTTCATTTCAAATAGTTTATTTTTTATTAGATTATTTCTATTTTGTGATTGGTTCAAACTAATTTTTTCGGTAGTATTTTCTTTTATCAGTCAATAAATTTGATGAAAAATCTATCATGTGCTGCTGTCATTCAAAAAAATCTTCAGGTGCATAGCCTATGCTTCACCACTTGGCATACATGAAAGGATAGTTGGTCTCTAACAACATGCAGTAACATGCAATAATTGAACAAGAAGCATCTGGCATCAAAAAGCTGGGCTGGGCTCTTTGAACTACAATGGGCGACTAAATTTCTGGATGCAGAAAAATATTTCCTAATACACTATGTTTGAATCTGTGCAAGAGATATCCACATTCTTGATCTTCTTCTATCATACCCCTCTCCTATTCTCCATCCTGGGTAATTATTCTCAATTCCGAGGTCACTTCCCAACTTTTATGTTATTCAATATGTGTTGTACTGTATGGTTAATTCTAATTATCTCTACATTTCTCTCTAATTTATTTAGCTACTCTCCGATTGAATTTGTAGTCAAATTAATTAGGTGTGAGTAAATAGAATTTTGGTGTATTTAATTTAATGGAAACAAAGAACTTTTTAGCAGAGAATTCATGTTATATCTAAATCTCATAATTTGAATATGTCCTATCTACAAATAAAAGCTTAGAAAATGCATTTATTCATAAAGTTGTTTTTTTGTTGATAATTTTTTCAAAACAAATTAGTCTGAAATTTATTTGATCTGGAAAAACCCATAAACAATATTGTGGATATGTGTCTTGTTATTTTTTGTTACTCTATTTAAGGGGTACATTCATTTGTCAATAATATTGATCACAAATTTTAGAACTGGACTTCAACTTGGTAGGCCCATTTAAGGTTCAGACTTGGTCTATTAAGAAAGGGGCAAGAATTTAGGGAGAGAAGAAAAATTGTGATTCATTGAAATTCAGTCAAAATCACTATTAAAAATAAAGAGTCCTCGGTAAATCAAATCCTTTTTTACACTATTGTTGTGGGTGTTGCAAAGCAGAAATTTAATATTAAATTGAGGAGCCTTCAAATATTTTTACTGCTTCATTTTGGGTGTTTATGTCTAATTACTAAATGACAGGTCTCCTAAATTGATTTGCTTGAGTTTTTCACTATCTGATATAATAATTCTTGCACTAATGTTTCCAACGTCTTTGTCTCATGGTTTTTTTGAATTTGTCTGTCTCACACTTTTCCTAATTTTTTGTTGGCTGATTAATTTTATCCCTTCTTAGAGTTAACATGAAAAGACACAAATTTAAGTTCTTTGCCAAGTCATTGAATTTGATGAATTTAGTAGCATTTTTAGATTACCAATTTGTAAATAGTTGTTCTGATTATATTTAAGTGTATTGATATTATCTACTTGGATTAGATATGAGGCATAATGACATTAGAGGTTGTCTCTTTTGTATGCCAACTTAATAGTATTTGGGATGAAAAAGTACTATTATCCTCCTCTGGCAAGCTCGTAGTCCCCAATCAACAACTAAATTTTATGGTGCAAGAGATCACAAGGTTGGCTAGGGAGCTCAGTTCTAGAAAATGGCCAATACTAGCATTTCCTTAGATAGATTATCCAGATAACCTAGACCCTCCTTATCCTCCTCACTGCATAGTAGTAAGTGGTGAAGAATAACTTGTTCCAAGTATATCTTTATTGAATTATTTTGTGGTATTTATTTTTCTTAGAAATCACTATCATTTAACACTATTTGATTTGATTTTTGTTGCTCTTAACCATTTTCTTTGGTTAGCAATCTTTGATTTTTGTTGGCTGCTTTGATTTATTTTCATATGGTAAATCCATCTTTGAATGAGTTCTATTGAAATAAAGACATGTGATGACATTTGGTATACTATTATAGTATCTTCGACTGATCAGTTATGTTATGATATTAAATAGTATGGTTGATATCTTATTTTAACATCTTGATATGGTAGATGTTATGGTCATAGAAAAATAATTTTATGTTGTTTAGAATCTCATGCATCATGGGCTTAGATAAGAAAATCTATCTTATTTATTGAGCAAATTGTGTGAAGATCAATTGGATCTTTCCTTTAGCATTGTGGACATGATTTAGTAATTTAATTTATTTTTTTTAATTTGAAACACTTTGACAACTCTTGAATGGTTGGAATATGACCCAAATGTAGTCATTAACATAAGAATTGTATTAATTGGTTTATTGATAGCATACAAAAGGATGGTTCCAATACATTTGTCAATTGGGTGGGAGCGAATAATATTCAACAAGTAAGTCTTGAAATGTTTCTATTTATTTTTTCCACTAAACTTGTGTATGAGATTAAGGAAGTTCATTTTAATTTTATAATTTTAATTATACTTGTCAGATAGGCTGAAATATTACTAAGAAAATGTTAATTAGATAATATCATCCATAAAACTATAAGAGAAAAATTAGTATGCTTTGTCAAATGGAAAATAGTCGAAATTGTTTTATGTTTTATCTTTTATGAAATGCAAATATTAGAAGGAACTCAGGAATCTAACATTTTCTTCCTTTTTGTAATTCATTCTTGTTTGCTATAGATTTTAAGCTTTCCCATTGCACAAAATTCTTGTTTTCATTATTGTGATGCAAGTGGTATTTGACATTCAATTTATATTGTACTTTACTATCAATTATAATAATCTCTACAGTTCTTTTTGATTTATTTAATTATTTTTGGATTAAATTTAAAGTTGATTAATTGAATTAGGTGTAGCTTAATCAATTTTTTTTGTGGGTGTATTTAATTTGACATAGATGTATTGAATTTTTACTTGGCATGCAACTAATTAAGGCAATTATCATTGCAGAGGAGGCATGCTCTTTTTGGCTTATGATATGTCGTATAGTCCTTTTAATCCTAATTTTTTTTCTTTTTCATTATTTGAATTTTTTTATTTGACTATCTTGGCTTGTGCCAATCCTAATGAGATATTTAGTGATTCCATTTCTTATAGCATCAAGTAATTGAAAGGTTCCATTTAGTTCCTACAAAATTATTGCTTTTGTCTTCACTTTCAATAAATATTTCACAAGAAACATGATGGCCTAGAAAGCTATTGTTATGGCTTCCATCTCTCTAAATTTCAATTGCCTAGACTATGTAAGCATGTTATTTCTTCCAAAGTAATATCAAAATACATATATTTACCTTTTGATTTCTTCCAATTGAAATTAATGACAATAATCTAGAAGGTATCAGGACATAAGAACCTAATTTATCCTTTGAAATAAACACTTACAGTAATGTCAATGAATCATTTTCAGCTTCCCTAACTATCATTCAACTAGTCTTTGTTTTATTTTTTGCATCCCATCTGTGGAGCTTACTCCAACATTTAGCTATTTGTCCAACCTTCTTGATTGCTCTGATACTACTAGTGTGTGCGAGCCCCTTATTGCTTACAAGTTCCAATCTATAGATACAATGTCAAAAGTTTAGTCCCTATTTGATGTTAGTTTGGTAGAACTAACATTTGATCAAAACATGACTTTTAAAGTTCAATATGTGTTTGTAACAAGAGTCATAGTTGCTTCCAAAATAAGAAACAATATTTGACTACAACTACATATACTGTCACAAATAATGATGGGTATTTCACACCAATGGTAGATTAGAATTAGTTATTGACTTCATTTATAAAATTAATACACTACAAATAGGTAGAGGAAATTTTGTCATTAATACAAGTTTCCTAAAAAATTAAACAAGAGCTAAAGAATGACATAAGAATGTCAAAACCATATTGTGTAGCAATATATCTTTCCATTATAGTGTCGAAAAAACTATGTACCATGAAGATTGTTGCTTGTGTCCATTATAAGTACTAAAACTATAAAAGAGGTGGAAGACTCCACTAGCTTCTGATGTGTTGAATCAAATAGTCATGCTATGAAAAGGATACATCATAATTATATGAGGCATAAGTTTTATTTGGTGTTGATATAAATTAGACAAGATAGATATGATCTACCAATGCCAACACATAATCTGACAAAATGAAACTGCATAGTTTCTAGTTATTTTCTTCTATGAATTTTGATACAATTTGGGTAGTACATTAAAATGTACATATCTTGACTTTCACATATTCACACACAAAGATCAAAAAATCAAAATGCTGTCTTGTATAATTTTTTAAAAATACCAACGGCGTGGCTCTAGCATTCGAGGTCCAAATCCTCTACTAATTTTTTTTTGTTAAATCATTGAATGCCATTAAAACACATGATTGATCTAAATAGGATTTTGTGAGAGAAAAAAATATTTTAGCCTAAGATTTTGGTCAAAATCATGAAAAGCCTATTATATAAGCAATGGGGAATGGAGCATTATATTGCATATCCTCTCTTGATATTTCTTACTTACTTTTATATATATATATATATATATATATATATATATATATATATATATATATATATATATATTATAGAATATTTGTAAGCTAGTAGAAGTGCTATGTGGATAAAAATAACCAAACAATTGATTATTCATAATTTTCATGTCCAATAATTTATTCCTTATTAATGTTTAAAGTTGATTTTAGGTGAAGTGGTGGTTATATTATTGTTCCAATCAAAGTTTAAATCCCAATTGGACAGACAAACACACACACCTATGTGTGTATATATATATATATCTATATATATATATATGTATGTATGTATGTATGTATGTATGTATGTACATGTATATGTATATATATGTACATATACATATATACATACATATATATACATATATATATCCATATATATCTATATACACATATATATATACATATATATATACATATATATATATATATATATATGTATACATATATATATGTGTGTATATATATATATATATATATATGTATATATATGTATACATATATATGTGTGTGTATATATATATATATATATATATGTATACATATATATGTATGTATATTTATACATATGCATATGTATAAATATACATACATATATAAATATACATACATACATATATATACACATATATATATATACATATATATATATACATATATATATATATATATATATATATATATATATATATATACGTGTGTGTGTGTGTGTGTGTGTGTGTAGATACATACATACATACATACATATACGCGTGTTTGTGTGTGTGTTGAATCAAATAGTCATGCTACCAAAAGGATATGTCATAATTATATGAGGCATATGTTTTATTTGGTGTTGATGTAAATTAGACAAGATAGATATCATCTACCAATGCCAACACATAGTCTAACAAAATGAAACTACACAATTTCTAGTTATTTTCTTCTATGAATTTTGATGCAATTTGGGTAGTGCATTGAAACATATATATCTTGACTTTCACATATTCATACATAAAGATCAAAAAATCAAAATGCAGTCTTGTATAACTTTTTTTTTAAATACTGATGTCTTGGCTTTGGCACTTGAGGTCCAAATCCTCTTGAATTTTTTTTTTTGTGAAATCATTGAATGCCATTAAAAATCATGATTGATCTAAATAGGATTTTGTGAGAGCAAAAAATATTTTAGTCCAAGAGTTTTGTCAAAATCATGAAAAGCCTATTATATAAGCAATGGGTAATGAAGCATTATATTGCATATCCTTTCTTGATATTCCTTACGTTTCTCACACAAGGCAAGGACTCAAGCTCAACATGGCTCTTGTTGAAGTAGTACATTTTGCTCTCCTATAATTTGAATGGTGTATTTATTCAATCAAGCACACATCAGATTTTTTATTTATTTATTATTATAGTTGCAAACGAATGATAAATGTTCTAATATTTTGAGAAATTTATTTTATATAAATTTTGTTTTATTTTATTGATATATAATTATGAAATTATGTGATCTATGTTATAAAATTATTAAGTATGTATATCTTTTATTTTGAGAGTATACACTCATAAATTTAAAAATTGTTGGTGTAAATAGGTATTTACTATTTACACTTTACTTAAGGGTATCTGCAGGATCATGGTGTACCAAACTATGGCCTTAAGTGGCAGTGAAAAATCAAAAAATTAGGGTTATGTCAACTTGACACATAATTTTAAAATGGTTATGGACTTATATCAAAAAGTTGTAAGAAAATAATCTGTAGAAAATTGAATGTAGTTTCTAAAATACTACGCCTTATCAGGAGAAAAAAATAATTGATTGGTCAAAAGTTTGAATTTTAATGCAGTACTACAAAAATTTCAGGGCAAAAATAAAAAGTAGGTGTATGTCTAACCACCTTAATCAAAATCAAATGATAATATTTTTTTAATATAATTATAGATATGAAAATTAGACTCATGCTCGGATGTGACGCATATTTTTTGATATTTTTATTCCAAATAAATAATTAAATATGATTTTTCTACCAAATTTTTTTTGGAAAAAAAAAAGTCCCATGTCTGACCACCTTAACTAATAGAAAATTTTACCAAATTTAATTTAATTTTTTTTTCTTATCCTAAACAAAGCATAGAATGTGACGCAACTTATAGATTTAAAAAATGTTATACCGTTTGAAAATTATAGTTGTTTTTCAATCAGTATGTCAATCAGCACTTTACAATAATCTTGATTGATAATTAACTAATAAATACTTGTCGATCTCAGAATTTGACAGAAATTATATTGATGGAATCTCGAGAGCGATATTAAAAAACTCTTTTCATTTCATTCAATTTAAATGAAAATAACATTGTTAGATGAGTACCCGAAGTCTGAGTATCACTAAAACCCTCTTCAAACACGTCTTTTGGGTTGACCGAGTAGGCTTGGTAAATACCAAGCCTAATCGGATATCGAATTTCAAATTGGATATCCCATTTGAAATCGGATATCTGATATGGCTAGGTGAATTTTGGTGGGAAATTTGAAATCTCAACCCATTTTGGAGGGAAAACCAGATTTAAGACTTATAGCTTATGATTTATAAATTATTTTTGTTATATTACTATGTAAACATGTATTATAATATATATATATATATATATATATATATATATATATATATATATATATATATATATATATATATATATAATAACATAATGTAAAGATATAACATATAATATATTAATATATAATAATATATTATGTTATTCTCATTATAATCTATAAATATAATTTATATTATTATTATTTTTACTAAATATAATAACGTAATATTTTTATTAAATATAATAAAGTAATATATATATATATATATATATATATATATATAATAACGCAATATATATTATAACATAATATTTTATAGCTTATGATTTATAAATTATTTTTGTTATATTACTATGTAAATATGTATTATAATATTATATATATATATATATATATATATATATATATAATAACGTAATGTAAAGATATAACATATAATATATTAATATATAATAATATATTAATATATAACAATATATTATGTTATTCTCATTATAATCTATAAATATAATTTATATTATTATTATTTTTACTAAATATAATAACGTAATATATATATATATATATAAGTATGTTATTAATATATATAATAACGTAATATTTTTATTAAATATAATATATACATATATATATATATGTGTGTGTGTTATTAATATATACTATTATATTAATATGTATGTTATTAATATATATGTATATTATTAATATATATGAGTCAAAAAGGGTCATAGGTCCCTTCGACCCATTACATAACAACATATGTCCTTAGGGGTCCTAGGACCCCTAGTGACATATTAGAATCGTTCTTATAGGTCAAAGGAGGTCATAGGTTGACCTATGACCCCCTTCGACGCATTACATGATGACATATGTCCCTAGGGGTCCTAGGACCCCTAAGGACATATTAGAATCGTTCTTATGGGTCAAAGGGGGTCATAGGTTGACATATGACCCCATTCAACCCATTAAATGATGACATATGTCCCTAGGGGTCTAGGACCCATAGGGACATATTAGAATCATTCTTATGGGTCAAAGAGGGTCATAGGTCGACCCATTACATGATGACATATGTCCCTAGGGGTCCTAGCACCCCTAGGGACATATTAGAATCATTCATATGGGTTGAAGGGGCTCATAGGTTGACTTATGATCCCCTTCGACCCATTACATAATGACATATGTCACTAGAGGTCCTAGGACCCCTAGGGACATATTAGAATCATTTTTATGAGTCGAAGGGGGTCATAGGTTGACCTATGATCCCTTTTGACACATTACATGATGACATATGTCCCTAGGGGTCTTGGGACCCCTAGGGACATATTAGAATCGTTCATATGTGTCAAAGGGGGTCATAGGTTGACCTATGACACCCTTCGACGCATTACATGAAGACATTTGTCCCTAGGGGTCTTAAGACCCCTAGAAAAATATTAGAATCGTTCATATGGGTTAAAGTGGGTCATAGGGTGACCTAGGACACCCTTCGACCCATTAAACGATGACATATGTCCCTAGGGGTCCTAAGACCTGTAGGGACATATTAGAATTGTTCATATGGATCAAAAGAGATTATAGGTTGACCTATGAACCCCTTCGACCCATTAAATGACGACATAAGTCCCTAGGGGTCTTAGGACCCCTAAGGACATATTTGAATTTTTTATATGGATGAAAGGGGGTCATAGGTTGACCTATGACCCCCTTTGACCTATTTAACATTGACATATGTCCCTAGGGGTCCTAGGACACCTAGGGACATATTAGAATTGTTCATATAGGTCAAAGGGGGTCATAGGTTGACCTATGACCCCCTTTGACATATTTTCTGAGGACACCTAGGAACATATGAGAATCATTCTTATGGGTCAAAGGGGGTCATAGGTTGACCTATGACCCCCTTCGACACATTACATGATGACATATGTCCCTAGGGGTCCTAGGTCCCCTAGGGACATATTAGAATTGTTCATATGGATCGAAGGGGGTCATAGGTTGACCTATGATCCCCTTCGACCAATTAAATGATGGCATATGTCCCTAAGGATCCTAGGACCGCTAGGGACATTAGAATTGTTCATATGGGTCAAAGGGGGCAATAGGTTGACCTATGATCCCCTTTGACCCTTTACATGATGACATATGTCCCTACGACCCCTAGTGACATATGCGAATTGTTCTTATGGGTCAAAGGGGATCATAGGTTGACCCATGACCCCGTTCAATGCATTACATGATGACATATGTCCCTAGGGGTCCTAAGATCCCTAAAAAAATATTAGAATCATTCTTATACATCAAAGGTGGTCATAGGGTGACCCGTGACACCCTTCAACCCATTACATGATGAGATATGTCCCTAGGGGGCCTAGGACCCATAGGGATGTATTAGAATCATTTTTATGGGTCAAAAGGGGTCATAGGTCAGTCTATGACCCCCTTTGACCCATTACATGATGACATATGTCCCTATGGGTCATAGGACACCTAGAGACATATTAGAATTGTTCATATGGGTCAAAGGGGGTCATAGGTTGACCTATGACCTCCTTTGACCCATTACATGATGACATATGTCTCTAGGGGTTCTAAGACCACCAGAGACATATTAGAATTCTTCTTATGGGTCAAAGGAGGTCATAGGTTGACCTATGACCCCCTTTGACAAATTACAAAATGAAATATATGCAAAGGGGTCCTAAGAATCCTAGGGACATATTAGAATTGTTCTTATGGGTCAAAGAGAGTCATAGGTTGACCTATGACCCCCTTTGACCCTTTACATGACAAGATATGTCCCTAAGGGTCCTAGGACCCTTAGGGACATATTAGAATCCTTCTTATGGGTCAAAGTGGGTCATAGGGTGACCTGTGACACCTTTCAACCCATTACATGACAACATATGTCCCTAGGGGTCCAAAGACCCCTAGGGACATATTAGAATCATTCTAATGGGTCAAATAGGGTCATAGGTCAACCTATGACCCCTTTTGAGACATTACATGATGACACATGTCCCTATAGGTCATAAGACACCTAGGGACATATTAGAATTGTTCATATGGGTAAAGGGGGGTCATAGGTTGACCTATGACCCCATTCGACCCATTAAATGACGACATATGTCACTAGGGCTCCTAAGACCCCTAGGGACATATTAGAATTATTCATTTGGGTCAAAGGAGGTCATAGGTTGACTTATGACCCCTTTTGACCCATTAAATAATGACATATGTCCCTAGGGGTCCTAGGACCCCTAAGGACATATTAGAATTGTTCATATGGGTCAAAGGGGGTCATAGGTTGAACTATGAACCCCTTTGACCCATTACATGAGGACATATGTCCCTAGGACCCCTAAGGACATATGAGAATTGTTCTTATGGGTCAAAGGGTGTCATAGGTTGATCTACAACCCCCTTCGACACATTACATGATGACATATGTCTCTATGGGTCCTAGGACCCCTAGGGACATATTAGAATCATTCATATGGATTGAAGGGGGTCTTAGATTGACCTATGATCCCTTTCAACCCATTAAATGACAACATTTGTCCCTAGGGGTCCTACAACACCTATGGACATATGAGAATCATTCTTATGAAACAAAGGGGGTCATAGGTTGACCTATCACCCCCTTCGACGCATTACATGATGACATATGTTCCTAGGTGTCCTGGGACCCCTACGAAAATATTAAAATCATTCTTATGGGTCAAAGGTGGTCATTATAGACACCTAAATTTGATTACACCGCTTTGGTAATCTAATTTAGCCATTTCTAAAGGCATCATTAATTAAATTCTTATTTAATTAATCCTTTGCCATCCCTAGCTGATTAATTTAATTAATCATCTATAGTCCTAATTGATAAATCAAATAATCTATTATTTATCAATTAATCCTATTGTTCTATCTAAATTCCCAAAATCCCCATTTATTAAATAAATCTATTTAATCTAAAAACCCCTAACCTATCTCTAATCCTCCATTTAGCCTAATCCACTCCATCCACCCATACTAACCAAGCTTAGCCACTAACTCACCCACCATCATTAATGCCATCCACTTGAACATCTCTAACATCTCTAATCTAATCCTAAACCCAAGCCTAATCCACCCCCTAATGTTGTCACATTCCCTAAGCAAGTTTAAGACTTTCCTAAACCAAACCAAAGTCTCCCCTCAAAAATCCCAACCACCAAGTCATGAGTGTTCTTACAAACCATAAAAGACTCTTACAAGCCCACTCATGACTCTTACATCCATCTTTCACACTCTTCCCTCTTCCACACTCATTCCTCTTACATCTCTCTTACATACTCAACCCCACTCATCATGCCTTTAACCAACCCTTTACTCTACCCTCTCACACTCATCCTCCTTGTGACAAGTGTCACCTTCCCATTGGTGCTAAACAAGCACAATCCATGTGCTCTCCTTTGAGTGCATCCTAGCCCTCCTTAAGCCTTCATCTCTCCTTGCATCTTAGCCCTCCATCCCTCAAGCCCTTAGCCTATAAATTGAATCCCTTCCCAAGCCATTTTAACAACAATCCTTGAGCTAAAGTTATCATGCCCTTTTGAGAGCCAAAATCTATACCCATACCCTTATAATGCCAAATTGAGAGCTCACAAAGCTACCAATTTGCTATTACCCATCTCTACCATTGAAGCAACTTTGAGCATCTTGAGCATACATCCACATCAAAGGACACATCTACAAAATCAAGAAAGCAATGAAGTGCTTCATCTTTTGAGGTTTGCATCTCTTGTTTGTTTTCTTTGTGACTTAGTTTTAGTTTGTGAACGCTTTTTTTTATGTTAATGTTCCTTGCACACTAAGATCTAGTTCTACATTTTGGCACGCCCGGTGGGACCCCGCTATGGGTCATTTTTTCATCCATTTCAATCTACATGTTGCTTTTAAAAACTAACAATCTAATGGTTTGTTGTTGTTTGAGTTGTTGCAAGGTGTGTTTTCTTGTTTTTGTAGGTTGAAGGACATACTAAAGAGAAGGACATATCCTTTAAAGTCTGAAAATAACTAAGCAAACAAAAAAATTTGGGAAAAACTCACGCCCATCGGTTCATTACACACAGTGTCATCTCCGCAAACTGGCATCTTTACCTGTCATCTGCGCAGAACGTCATCTACGAAAGCTCAACTGTCATCTTCACACACTCAAAATGTCATTTGTGAGCTTCGACATCTCTACCTATTTTCTAGTAGTCTTCTCTAAAACTTGAACGGTCGTCTATGAATTTTGGTGTCTGCGCAGATCAACGTCTACGAGTTCCAGCGTCTCCACCTGGCTTCTATCATTTGCACCATCTTCAAAAGCTCAAACTGTCATCTCCGCCGCCACCAGCAGTCAATTGTCATCTCTACCACTGCTAGCAGTCAACTATCATCTTCAACGCCACCAATTGCCTTCTTCATCAGATTGTCGTCTGCGAGTTTTGGCATCTTCGAGTTTTGGCATCTATGAGTTTCAGCGTCTTTGCAGTTTGGCATCTCCGCCTAATAAACTGTCATCTTTGCCTGTTTATATTGCATTTTTGTATTAAAAAAAAGAGAGTATAAATCAAAATTTGACTTTTAGTGCTTCCGTAGGATTTAGACCATTCTAAGCATTTTTACGTGTAGGAAAAACAACAAAAAAAGTTAAAATTTTTTTTCCCATAGTTAAGCTTTCATTTTGAAAGATTTTGAGTGACTAATCAAATTGCTTTTTTTGTCTCATTGCAGGTTGGAGCACATATGAAACTACTAACCATGTTTCTTGCAGGTTCTCATGTTGCTAAAAAATGAACTTGAATGTTTAATCATTTGTCTTTGAATGCATGTTGCTAAAATGAACTTGAATGGTTAAACACATTTTTCATTGAATATATGTTGTTCAAAACACACTCTTGAATGCCATGGATTAAAATCAATTTTTTTTGGAATACATGCTTAAAACAAACAACTCAATCTTGAATGCAAAGATCAATTAACCATTGCAATATCTCACACTTCAATTTTTGGTGCATTAAAAAGAAAAAACAAATCTCTCTTTTGCATGCAATTTAGGCAAAGTGTGATTTTTGGACAATTAAAAAACTTTGTTAAGTTAAATACAAATTTGCAAAAATCAATTTGAGTAGTTCTTTGGACTCACCTCTTTTCTAATCACCCATCAATTCAAACATTGGTTGCAATCTCAGTGCCATTTATGGGATGGGTCTACTTGAAAAAGGTGTTAAATGTTCCACAATCTAACTAACTCACTTGGTTTTTGAACGTTTGTTTTAACTTTATCAAAATTCTTAAATGACCAAAACTCTAGATTAAATTGATCACACTTCAAGTTTGGGCACTAAAATTGAACAACAATTGACGTGGAGAGCCTCCGGGCGCACGCTTGAAATCGAATCTCACACACTTTTGTTTTGGTCTTAAAACAAACTCACACTCAATCTTGAATGCCTTAAAAGAAAATTAATAGATACTTGATGTGGAGGGCCTCCGGGTGTGCGAGTTTTCTTTTGTCGACCCTAACTCTTCTTCTTGTTTGCATTCTTCGATCAATTTACTTTTGTTGGTGCTTCAAGTTAGAATTGAACATTATCTCTTAAACATGAGTGCTTGCAACGTCTAGATTAGCACACATAAGAGTTAGTTGGTAAAAGAACAAGCATGTTTTTTAGCCCAAGGTCATCCAAGTCTTCTCTCCCCTTGTCATCTTTCAAAGCCATCTTGGGTGCATAAGATTAGGATCCAGAATCTTATTTCTTTTTTGGAGGCCTTCTTGGAGTTTTCATCACCCCTTGGATGACCTCAACTCCAGCGTTCTGGCAGAGTATAAGAACTGAGAGGTGAATCGAAAGACACCTCTCTTGGGATCAAAATTTTGTTACTCAGGCTAAGCATCAAGGAATTTTATACCCTTGAGAAGTGAAAGAGGAGAAGTGGGTTACCGCTCCTCTCGACTGTGTGACATCTTTTTGGTTTCATCTACGGATTTGGGCCTCACGTACTTTGGGTATATCAAGGACTCCCTAGCTAAACCAACTGTTAGCCTTGCAGACAACCATCTAGGATGTTAATGTGTTTGAAGTGACTAATCGAAATATTTGTAGAACATACACACTCCTTGTTGCAAGTATCACATTCTGAGAACCACAAACTTCTATCTGGGTGTTCCTGTCGATTGCTTGATTTTATTTTACTTGTTGAATGAATGTTTCCAAAACTTGGTCAATCCTAGCTTAGGGCACACTTAGCGTAGTCACTGCCTATTTTAGAAGTTGAACAAGTTGAAGCAAAACAACCGAGATCTCTCAAAGCTAAGTAGATTCAGGAATTTATGTCAGAACAACCCAAACCCAAATAGAAGTTTCACAAAGTCAAACTCAAGCCATCTCTGGCATACCAAGAACTTTCAGCCAAGAGAAAAGAAATAACACCAAGCTCGTGAATTGCAAGACTCCACAAAAATGAGGAAAAAGCTGCCGACAAAGCACTTCAAGAGGCCTGGTTAGAGCGCACCATCAAATTTAGCCAACATCTAGGAGTTAATCCTGCTTATGCCTTACCAACTAGGCATGATTTCTATGATTAGACAGCCTTGTTTCTCCACATCTTCTTGGATAAGCTTCACTTTATAGTCATATTTGTAGAAAAGCCAGCCATCTTAGGTTATCCCCTTAAGCATTATTAGCTCATCCATCTCAATTAGAACCAAACCATCTAGCCAGCAATCCAAAATCTTCACATCCAAACCTTCAAAATTGTTGTCACTTTGCCAAAAGTTTGCCATTCCTAAAATCTTCCAAATCCACCAATCTCACCAAGGTTATCCCTTTGACAAAGCTTTGTCTAGGGTAATCTAGCTTTGTCACTTGTTATCCCTCATCACCTTGAGCTAAAGGTTGGGTTCCACAAGTGGTCAATCTCATGTTCTTCCTAAAGGATCATTAGTCTATCTTTAAGTTGACACAATGACCACCAAGCTCACACATAGGAAGGTAGACCTTTCATACTTTGGCAACATATCTTTGAAAGTTAGAATTCCCAACCCAATCCTCCTTAGGTTTGGCATATAGCTTTGCCTCAACTTAGGAAATCATTTGCATAGAGAAGCCTTCTCCCTTTGCATCCATCAGCATTGTTACATCTCATCCTTAGGAGCATTTTCATGCCACCTGTCACTCGCTTAGCCAAGAAGAAGAAGGAAACAATGGAGCCCTATCATTTGGATCAAATAGCATCGCTCCCCTTGAGCACTCAACCATCCTCTAGCCTAGAGAACGCTATGCCATCACCTATTAACATTGAATCTTTCATGAACCAACCAGGACATGCAGTATTGTTAAACACCATTATAGACAAGAACAAAGAGACAATCATGGCTAATTTTTGAAGGGACAATGTAGGAACCTTTGATTTTGGAAGACCCCCTCCATTATCAGATCCATCTCACTAGTTGTTTGGGCAGCTGCCACCACCCATCGGCTCTTATGATCCAAATTATCCTCAATATATGCCAAAAGAAGAGCCTCAAGCCAATCCATTTGATCCAACAGACCCAAACATACCATCCTCCACCCAAGTCGAAATCTCCATTCCACAAGCCAACCCAGCCACCACCACCCCATCCTTGGTTCATACCTCTCCACTCCAAACTATCTTTGCCCAAAAAACCTCACCACTCACTCCCTTCACTATTGTTGTTGCAACCCAACCTTCCAAATCCACCCATCTTCCAAATTAGCGCTAGCATCTTTGGCCAACTTCACCAATATACAATAGGAATGCCACCCATGGGGCCAAGTAATCAACCTTTCATCACCCCTAGCTTGTTCACAACAACCCAAAGCACAATCCCATCATTTCCATTAGGTCCTTGGAGCTCAGTGCCATCAGCCACAAATCCACAAGCTACTACCCTCACTCCACAAAGCTATCAAACCCCACAAGCTACCACCAATGTTCTGCAAAGCTCTCAAGTGACCCAAGCTCTTGCCACCACTCTACCAAGCTTCCAAATCTAGCCACCAAGCTATCAAACCCTATCAGTTCCATTCCCAAGCTTTCAATTCTCACCACCTCCACCACTAACTAATCCATTACCTCCTATTACCAACTACTTTTCAATGCCACTTCTAGGAGGTAATCCACCACCCCAGCCAACCACCAATTATTTACAGATACCATCCCAAATGGGGGCGCAACCCACATATATTGGTCAAACCCCACAAGCTCCCCGATCCTTTCCCCAAGCTTCACAACCATCTTATACCTTACCTCCACAAAGCAATCCATTTATCCCACAGCTAGCTTATGTTCCTCAATTCCAACCTCAAATCCCATATCAACAGCAAGCCTCACAGCACATGCAACAATATGCACCACCTCCACCTCAGCAACCCGTCATCCACTATGTAGCTACCCAAACAATGTACAATCCCTATCAGCAAATCCCTCATAGCCATCCATATTCAGTAGCCCCATCTAGTGCATACCTACCTCAAGGCACTCTTACATTGGGGGCACCCCAGCCATTGCCTATAAATTCAGAATGGGAGCAAATGAAGACAGCTCTGAAAGCCATCCAAGAAGGCAATGATTCGAAGACATTCAAGTTTGAGACTGTGTGTCCTTATCCATTTGATAGAGCCATTACTATGACTCCATTCCCGAAGCATTTTGAGGTACCTAAATTTGAAAAATTCGAAGGAAAAGGAGACCCTGTCATGCATATCAAAGAATTTTACATGCACTGCCAAGAAGTGGCATATAGTCACGTCTTCCTCTTGTGCCTCTTTCCCAAAAGCTTGGCCAGGCTAGCTCTTGAATGCTTTTATAGAATCCCATATGGCACAATTTAAAACTTCGCTGAATTGTCTGAGGCATTTGTAGCCCAATATGCCCATCTTGTTGAAATAGAGTTATCAATAGTTGATCTTGTCCACACCAAGCAAAAAGGTGGAGAAAGCCTTGCCAAATACCTACAAAGATGGCAAACCCTTACCACCCGCATATCCTGCACCTTGCCAGAATGCCATGTGGTAAAAATGTTTATTGATAATGCCCATCCTAGCTTGGCTCACCACATGACCATGAACTCTTTGCAAACCTATAAGGATATCAAAGAGAAAGGAATGGTCCTTGAGCAAGGACTCATTAAAGATGGTGTGGTCAAGATTTACAAGGAAGCCAACCAAAATCAATCACATTCCAATAACAAGTCTAGATATTGGAACAAAAACAAGCATGTTGCAATAGACGGGGTTACTGACACCAGACATGTGAATATTGTTGGTCCTTTCCAAAATTAGTCTAATCCACCATATCAAACAAACAATCAACAAGCTATCAACTATCAACAGCAAAGTAACCAAAACTATCAAAACCACAATCCAAGACCCAACTTCTAAGGATCTAGCAATCAAGCTAATGCCATCAATGTAGTTGTAGGGAAAAAGCCCAGATTCCAACCTGCACATAGAAACTATACACCCCTTGGTGAGCCATTGGATGTCATTTTTGAGAAATTAGTCAAGGAAAACCTCATCCAATTTCCTCCTACCCGCAAATTGACCCAACCCAATCCAAAGCTGCATGGTACAGAGACAATGAGTACTGCAAATTTCATAGGGTAAAAGGTCACACCACCCTTAGGTGCATGAAACTAAAAGATTATGTGCAGGACCTCATTGATCGAAAAGAAATCATAGTTGGAGCACAAACCTCTCCCAATGTAGGCTTGCAGATCTATCAAAATGCGTAAAGGGTGGTTAGAGGTTGACCTATGACCCACTTCGACACATTACATGATAACATATGTCCCTAGGGGTCCTTAAAACCCTAGCGACATATTAGAATCGTTCTTATCGGTCAAAAGGGGTCATAGGTTGACAATTGACCCACTTCGACACATTACATGATGACATATGTCCCTAGGGGTACTAGGACCCCTAGGAACATATAAGAATGCATCATGGATGAAAGGGTGTCATAGGTTTACCTATGATGCCCTTCGACCCATTAAATGATGACATATGTACCTAGGGGTCTTAGGACACCTAGGGACATATTGCAATCATTTTTATGAGTCAAAGGGGGTCATAGGTTGACTTATGATCCTCTTCAACCCATTAAATGATGACATATGTTCCTAGGGGTCTAGGACCCCTAGGGACATATTAGAATCGTTCTTATGCATCAAAGGGGGTCATAGGCGACCAATTACATAACCACATATGTCCCTAGGGGTCTTAGGACCCCTAGGGACATATTAGAATTGTTTTTATGGATCAAAGGGGCTCCTAGGGTGACCTATGACGCCCTTTGACCAATTAGATGATGATATATGTCTTTAGGGTTCCTAGGACCCCTAGGGACATATTAGAATCATTTGTATGGGTCAAAGAGGGTCGTAGGTTGACGTATGACCCTCTTCAACACATTACATGACGACATATGTCCCTAGGCATCCTAAGACACCTAGAGACACATTAGAATGCTTCATATGGGTCAAAGGGTGTCATAAGTTGACCTATGACCTCCTTCAACACCTTAAATGATGACATATATAACTAGGGGTCCTAGGACCCCTAGGGACATATTAGAATCGTTCATGTGGGTCAAAGGTGGTCATAGGTTAACCTATCACCCCCTTCGACCAATTACATGATGACATATGTCCCTAGGGTTTCTAGGACCCCTAGGGACATATAAGAATTGTTCTTATGGGTCTAAGGGGGTCATAGGTTGACCTATGACCCCCTTCGACCCATTACATGAGGACATATGTCCCTAAGGGGTCCTAAGAACCCTAGGGACATATTAGGATCATTCTTATGGGTCAAAGGGGCCCATAGGGGTACCTATGATCCCTTTCGACCTATTAAATAATGACATATGTTCTTAGGGGTCCTAGGACCCCTAAGTAGATATTAGAATCATTCTTATGGGTCGAAAGGGGTCATAAATCAATCTATGAGCGACTTTGACCCATATGAATGATTCTAATATGTCCCTACGGATCCTATGACCCCTAGAGACATATGTCATCATGTAATTGGTCGAAAGGGGTCATACGTCAAACTATGACCCCATTTGACCAATATGGGCAATTCTAATATGTCCCTAGGGGTCTTAAGACATCTAGGGACATATTTCATCATGTAATTTGTCGAAAGGGGTCATAGGGGTCATAGTTCAACCTATGACCCCCTTGACCCCATTACACTGATTCTAATATCTCCCTAGGGGTCATAGTTCAACCTATGACCCCCTTGAACCCATCACACTGATTCTAATATGTCTCTAGGGGTCCTAAGACCCCTAGGGATATATGTCATCATTTAAAAGGTCAAAGGGGGTCATAGGACAACCTATGACCCCCTTTGTCCCATAAGAACGATTCTAATATGTCCCTAGGGGTCTTAGGATTGCTAGGTACATATGTCATCATTTAATGGGTTGAAGGTGACCTATGACCACTTTTGACCCATATAAAGCATTCTAATATGACCCTAAGGGCCTGAGGACTCCTAGGGACATATGTCATCATGTAATGTGTCAAAGTGGTTCATAACTCAACCTATGACCCCCTTACACCCATAAGAATGATTCTAATATATCCCTAAGACATATGTCATTATGTAATGAGTCGAACGGGGTCATAGGTCACCCTATTAGCCCCTTTTACCCAGAAGAACTATTCTAATATGTCCCTAGGGGTTTTAGGACCCCTAGGGACATATGTCATCATGTAATGTGTCCAAGGGGTCCATAGGTCAAGCGATGACCCCCTTTGACCCATAAGAACGATTCCAATAAGTCTCTAAGACCCCCTTTGACCCATATATACAATTCTAATATGTCCCTAGGGATCCTAGGACCCTTGGGGACATATGCCATCATTAAATGGGTCGAACAGGGTCATAGGTCAACCTATGACCCCTTTTAACCTATATGAATGATTCTAATATGTCTCGAGGGATCCTACAACCCCTAGGGACATATGTTGTCATGTAATGGGTCGAAGATTCTAATATGTCCCTAAGGGTCCTAGGACCCCTAGAGATATATGTTGTCATTTAATGGGTCAAAGGGGGTCATACGTCAAAGTATGGCCCCCTTTGACCTATAAGAATGATTAAAATATGTCCCAAGGGGTCCTAGGACCCCTAGCTATATATGTCATCATTTAATGGGTCAAAGGGGGTCGTAGGTCAACCTATGACACCCTTTCACCCATATGAAGCATTCTAATATGTCCTTAGGTGTCCTAGGAGCCCTAGGGACATATCTTATCATTTAATGTGTCAAAGTGGGTCATAAATCAACCTATGACCTCCTTTGACCCATAAGAATGATTCTAATATGTCCCTATAGGTCTTAGGACCCCTAAGGACATATGTCATCATGTAATGGGTCGAAGGGGGTTATAGGTCAACCTATGACCCCCTTAAATCCATATGAATGAATCTAATATGTTCCTAGGGGTCCTAAGACCCCTATGGAAATATGTCATCATGTAATATGTCGAAGGGTGTCATAGGTTAACATATGACCCCCTTTGAGCCACAAGAATGATTCTAATATGTCCCTAAGGTCCTATGTCATCATTTAATGGGTCGAAGGAGGTCATAGATCAACCTATGGCCCCCTTTAACCCATATGAAGCATCTTAATATATCTTTAGGGGTCCTAGGACCCGTATGGACATATGTCATTACGTAGTGAGTTAAAGGGGTTCATAGATCACCCTATGACCCGTTTTGACCTATTAAAAGGATTCTAATATGTCCCTTGGAGTCTTAGGGACCCTAGTGACATATTTCATCATGTAATAGGTCAAAGGGGGTCATAGGTCAACCTATGACCCCCTTTGACCCATAAAAATGATTCTAATATGTCCTTAGGGGTCCTAGGACCCTTAGGGATATATGTCATCATTTAATGGGTCGAAGGGGGTCATAGGTCAACTTATGACACCCTTTGACCCATATGAAGCATTCTAATATGTCCCTAGGTGTCCTAGGACACCTAGGGACATATGTAATCATTTAATGGATCAAAGGGGGTCATAGGTCAACCTGTGAACCCTTTTGTCCCATATGAAGCATTCTAACATGTCCGTAGGGGTCCTAGGACCCCTAAGGACATATGTCATCATGTAATGGTTCGAAGGGGCTCATGACCACCTTTGACTCATAAGAACAATTCTAATATGTCCCTAGGGGTCCTAGGACCCCTAGGGACATATCTTGTCATTTAATGCATAAAAGGGGGGTCATAGGTCATCATATGAACCCGTTTGTTCCCATATGAAGCATTCTAATATGTCCCTAAGGGTCCTAGGACCCCTAGGGACATATGTCATCATGTAATGTGTTGAAGGTGGTCATAGGTCAACCTATGACTCCCTTTGACCCATACAAATGATTTTAATATGTCCTTAGGGGTCCTAAGACCCATAAGAACATATGTCATCATTTAATAGGTTGAAGTGGGTCATAGGTCAACCTTTGACCCCCTTTGATCCATATAAATGATTCTAATATGTCCCTATGGGTCCTAGGACCCCTAGGGACATATGTCATCATATAATGCATCGAAAGGGGTCATAGGTCAACCTATGACCCCCTTAGACTGATATGAAAGATTCTAATATGTCCCTAGGGGTTCTAGGACCCCTAGGGACATATGTCATCATGTAATGGGTCATGAACAATTTTAAGACATTCCTAGGGTTCTTAGGACCCCTAGGGAAATATGTCATCATGTAATTGGTCAAAGGGGATCATAGGTCAACCTATGACCCCCTTTGACCGATAAGAATGATTCTAATATGTCCCTAGGGCTCCTAGCACCCCTAGGGACATATGTCATCATTTAATGGGTCGAAAGGGGCCATAGGTCAACCTCTAACCCCTTTTACCCATATGAACAAATCTAATATGTTCCTAGGGGTCCTAGGACCCCTAGGGACATATGTAATCATGTAATATGTCGGAGTGGGTCAGAGGTTAACCTGTGACCCCCTTTGAGCCATAAAAATGATTATAATATGTCCCTAAGGGTCCTAGGACCCCTAGGGAGATATGTCATCATTTGATGGGTTGAAGGGGGTCATATGTCAACCTATGACCCGCTTTGACCCATGTGAAGCATTCTAATATGTCCCTAGCGGTCCGAGGACCCCTATGGACATATGTCGTCAGGTAATGGGTCGAAGGGGGTCATAGGTCACCCTATGACCCCCTTTGACCGATTAGAAAGATTCTAATATGTCCCTAGGGAAATATTTTGTCATGTAATGGGTCGTAGGGGGTTATAGGTCAACCTATGACCCCCATTGACCCATAAGAACGATTCTAATATATCCTTAGGGATCCTAGCACCCCTGGGGACAAATGTCATCATTTAATGGGTTGAAGGGTGTCATAGGTCAACCTATGACCCCCGTTGATCAATACGAACAATTCTAATATGTCCCTAGGGGTCCTGGGACCAGTAGGGACATATGTCATCATTTAATTGGTCAAAAGAGGTGATTGGTAAACTTATGACCCTCTTTGACCCATATGAACGATTCTAATATGTCCCAAGGGATCTTAAGACCCCTAGGGACATATGTCATCATGTAATGTGTCGAACGGGGTCATAGGTCAATCTACAACCCCCTTTAACCTATATGAATGATTCTAATATGTCCCTAGGGATCTAGGACCCCTAGGGACATATATCGTTATGTAATGAGTCAAAGATTCTAATATGTCCCTAGGGGTCCTAGGACCCCTAGAGATATATTTTGTCATTTAATGGTTTGAAGGTGGTCCTAGGTCAACCTATGACCCCCTTTGATCCATATGAAACATTCTATATTTCCCTAGGGTTCCTAGGACCCCTAAGAACATATGTCGTCATGTAATGGGTCAGAGGGTATTATAGGTCAACCTATGACCCCTTTTGACCTATAAAAATGATTGTAATATGTCCTTAGGGGTCCTAGGTCCCCTAGCATCATTTAATGATGTGAAAGGGGTCATAGGTCAATCTATGACATCGTTTGACCTATATGAAGCATTCTAATATGTCCCTAGGTGTCCTAGGACCCCTAGGGACCTATGTCATCATGTAATGTGTGAAAGAGGGTCATAAGTCAACCTATGACCCCCTTTGACCCATAAGAATGATTCTAATATGTCCCTAGGGGTCCTAGGACCCCTAGGGACATATGTCATCATCTAATGGGTCGAAGGGGGTCATAGGTCACCTTATGAGCCCCTTTGAACGATAAGAATGATTCTAATATGTCCCTAGGGGTCCTAGGACCCCTAGAGACATATGTCATCATTTAATGGGTCAAAGGGGGTCATAGGTCAACTTATGACCCCCTTTGACCCATATGAAGCATTCTAATATGTCCCTAGGTGTCTTAGGACCCCTAGGGACATATGTCTTCATGTAATGTGTCGAAGGGAGTCATAGTTCACCCTATGACCCCCTTCAAACCATATGAAAGATTCTAATATGTCCCTAGGGGTTTTAGGACCCTTAGGGACATATGTCATCATGGAATGTGTCGAAGGGGGTCATATGTCACCCTATGATCCCCTTCGAGCCATATGAATGATTCTAATATGTCCCTAGGGGTCTTAGGACCCCTAAAGACATATGTCATTGTGGAATGTGTCGAAGGTTTTCATTGGTCACCTTATGACCCCCTTCGACCCATATGAATGATTCTAATATGTCCCTAAGTGTCTTAGGACCATTAGGGACAAATGTCATCTTGTAATATGTTGAAAGGGTTCATAGGTCATCCTGTGACCCCCTTAGACCCATATAAACTATTCTGATATGTCCTTAAGGGTTGTAGGATCCCTTAGGGACATATGTCATCATGGAATGTGTCAAAAGGGGTCATAGGTAATCCTATGAGCCCTTTTGACCCATATAAATGACTCCACTAGAAATAATATAGGCAAAATAATAATAATATAGTATAACAATCATTTATATATATATATATATATATATATATAATTTATAGATTATAATAATAATAACATAATATATTATATATTATGATTTACATATGATAATAATAATAATAATAACATAATATATTATTATATATTATATCTTTACATTACGTTATATATATATATATATAATATTATATTATTATATAATATAATATAATATTATTATAATATATAGATTATATATTATTTTATATATAATAGTTATGTTATTATATTATATATTTATAGGTTATATATTATATCTTTACATATTTCATAACTCAAATTAGTTATATCACTTACAAATTTGTTTTTCCCTCTAATTTTTGTGCCTTTTCCCTCCAATTTTTATGCCGCCGATATCAGATATTAGACCTCATATTGGATATCCGATATGAGATCCGATATTTGATATGAGATCAGATATCCGATCTCAAATTAGATATCCGATGAGGCTTGGGCCTTACTTTCCAAGTTTGGTACCTAGATAGGTGAAAAAAAGTTAGAGCAGATTTTGAAGCGCTTTTAGACGTGTTCAAACTCTATTTTTTCACATTGCCACTTTTTGGCACACCATGATCCTACACATACCCTTAAGTTTACCTAGGTTAGTGCATTATTTTATTATTTATTTTTATGAGACACTTAGGAGTTTGTGCACCTTTTTGAGTTGTCATGTAGACAAAATAGAAGTATGCAACTCTAATTATGCACATGGTGTCTACAACATAAGATTTTGCATCATTCACTGAGTTTTCATGTAGACAACACAATTATTCACACTCCTAATTTAGCACATGTTGTCAACAACATTAATTTGTGTGCCACACCATTGTAGGCTTATCCTCTCATCATCACACTTACTTCCATGCTTAATGGAGGATAAACCATATGTAGTGGACATGTGCCTAGTTGTAGGACTTATCATGATGTTGATTTCGAGGCATTCTAGATGCATCTTAGAGGCTTTTACATTTGGGCACTCCTAGTGTACTTGTACATTGTATTGAATACTATATAATTATTTTGATCATACTCTAGTCTAATTTATGCTTGTATTTTGATTTCCTTGGTCTTGGGTGAATTATGCCCTAAGGTAGATTCTTAGATGGTATCAAAGCTGAGGGAGATACTCATCACATAGCCATTGGAGACCTCATTGCTTCATCTCTCTAAGGGACCCAATCCAGATCTAGAGCATCAGGTACAATTGTGAGTATCTAGAACTAAAGTGGACCTCACCATTGCATCTAGAGTGATGATTCAATGAAGATTGACTATAATTTTGCCTATTTTAGGCTATAGTCAACTAGGAGGCAATTTTTGTTTGCAAATTAGAACCTGATGGCCTAATTTGCAAAGTCCGGTATGATCTTTTTTTGATCTATTAAATTAATTTTTAGATCTGATCCTGCATGTTTTGGAATATTTGGAATTTTTCTACCCTATTGGGTGTGTAGAGAAAGTGTAAAGAATTTTTTTTTTCTTAGGCACTGGGCAATCACACCCTAGCCCTTAGCAAGGTGCAGTCTGTAGGGAATATTCTATATTTTTGTAGGTAGATTAATTGATGGCTTATTACATTTGGTCATGTTCAATTAAATCCAAGCCAACCATATTCCAAATTCCAGGCACCACTACACACCACCAGTAGAGTTTTCCACAACCCTCAGGTGGATGCCTTTTTTATCATACCTCCATGGAACATGTCTTTTATCCATTTAAGAATTTCCATTCTAAAGAACGTGGGACTAAACTTTGATACCCCAATACCATTTTATTCCACCGCTAGCTGCATATACTTGAATCTCTAGTTCATTTTTTGCTGCTTACATGTCCAATAGCAGAAGGGTATAGTCTTGCGCATAGTGTACCTGTGACAACTACACATCTGCAAGCACTAAATCACGCCCATGGCACCCATTTTTGTTTAAAGGTTCTTTGCCATTTTTTTGAAAATCTTCATCACATGCAAAAACATTTCTCTATAGTTCAAAACATGGCATCTCAAATAATTCCAGTGTAGTGTTGATAAATTTAGACACGCAACACATTAGCATGATGACATGTGGGTCCTACATGCCTCCACATGGCTGTAGCCACATCCACAAAGATTGCCCAGCTATCAAACACTTTTTTCAACACCCTGCACACAGTGGACATGCAAATGAGTAGTAATAGGACACGTGGCATTCCTTGATTTGCCCACGTCAACCATAGTTGTTCAACTATACTACCTAGCCATCAATCGAGTTACCTTGCCATACTCTTCCACATTTGCAAATTCCATATAGTTCCATATGAATTCGTATGTGTCACATCAACGACTGTACAAGGTGACATCATCACAAGCTTGCATAGATGTTGATGTCAGTAAACTCATATGCTAAATTTGATAGTTGTATGACCGTTATTGCAAGGCATTTTTAAACTATTGCAATGGTCATTTGACCATCAAATTTAACACAATATTTTCCTCTATAGACCCCTCTTTAGATGAAGTTTTGATTTGGTAGCTCGACTTCAAATGGACATAACTCGGTCATCTAGACTCCAAATCAGTTATGATTCTTTTTTGATTTTGGGTAAAATTTCTTAAAATTTTTAGTGGTGCAGCTATTTTTTGGTTTTGGTACATGGATTTGTTAGAGTAAGCATTTTTCGGCAACTATAACTATCTAATCCTACTTTTTGCAACTTCAAACACATTGTATTGGCTCATCTAGACTCTTTTTTAGGTTCCATTTTTTTTGAAAGTGTACATTTTTTCATTTAGTGGTGCAGAGGCACCTAAATTTCAAAATGTATCACTTCCTTTCCTCCATGCTTTGGTGACACATGAAAACACATGAAATAGAAACTAAGTCTAAGTACATTATGTTGGGTGACAAAGGATTTCCCTTATACCTCTGGATGCTCCTGCATCAGACACCCAGGGTAGATTGAAAAGTAACCCTATCACTTTATGAATGGTAGAGGAAATCCCAAATGAGAAACCTCAGCTGCTGAAATCCAAGTTGAGTCCTCGATCGGCCGTCCTTTCCACTTGACCAAATACTCTTCATACTGCCTGTTTCTGGTACTCCTACCCATTTGATGATCTAGAATGTCTTCTATCTCCTCCTTCGTAGAAGCAAGAATTGGACATGGCTCTAACACAAGCTCCTCATCTGCACCATCATCATGATACTCTATTAAATCTGCAATGTTGAAAATGGGAGAAATCTGAATACCATCTGGCAGCTCCACCCCATATGCTATTCCTGAGTCATGTTTCTTCAAAATTTTGCAGGGGCCAAATTTCTTCATTTTCAGCTTGTTGTAAGTACCGGCTGAAAATCTTTCTTTTCGTAAGTGCACCATGACTAGATCCGCTACTTGGAATTCCTTATGTCTTCTCCTTTGATCAGCCCTAGCTTTATACTCTTGATTCATTTTGGTTATGTGTGCCTGAACCTCCTCATGTAGACGCTTGATATGTTTAGCAAATTCCTCAGCCTTAGCACTTGTCCTCTCCCCTTGTTCTATCTTCCTCAGCTCTGGTGCAGTCCTTGGGCTACTCCCATATACAATTTGGAATGGTGATTTTCTAGTACTCCTATTTATAGAGTTATTATAAGAAAACTCTGCCTATGGTAGAATAAAATCCCATCCCTTGGGCTTATCCCCAACTAAACATCTCAGCAAATTGCCTAGACTTCTGTTTACCACTTTTGTTTGGCCGTCAGTTTGTGGGTGATGCGTGGAACTAAATTTCAAGTCGGTTCTTAAATTTTTCCACAATGTCCTCAAGAAATACCCCAAAAATTTAGTATCTCTGTCAGAAACTATACTCCTTGGAAGACCATGTAGTCTTACCACCTCTTTGAAAAACAAGTCTGCAATATGGACAACATCATGAGTTTTGTGGCATGGAATAAAATGTGCCATTTTGGAGAACCTATCAACCACCACGAATATTGAGTCATTACCCCTTTGTGTCCTTGGGAATCCAAGAACAAAATCCATACTTATGTCCTCCCATGGCCTTGATGGAATAGGCAATGGCTGATATAGTCCAGTATTATGGCTGAATCCCTTAGCAACTTGACAAACTTGATAACTCTGTACAAACTTCTTCACATCCTATGAAATTTGAGGCCAAAAATAATGTTCTCTAAGAATGGAAATGGTCTTATCTCGACCAAAATGTCCTACCATCCCTCCACTATGTTTCTCCTTAATTATATTTTCCCTCATGGAACTCCTTGGAATGCACAATTGAATACCTTTGAACAACATACCATCTTGAATCAAATAGTCTAACCACTCGGTTCTATCTACAGCAATAGGTTCTTTACAAGCTTTCCAGGCTTCAGCAAAATCAGGATCCTTAGGGTACAAATTCTTGAGGTCATCAAACCCAACTACTTCAACCTACATTACTGTAAGCAACAACTGTCTCCTACTTAGTGCATTTGCAACCCTGTTAGATTTTCCACTTCTATGCTTCAACACAAATGTATAACTCTGCAAGAACTCTACCCACTTCATATGCCTCTGATTCAATTTACCTTTGCTATTTAGGTACTGTAATGCCTGATGATCAATATACAAAACAAATTCCTTTCGCAATAAATAATGCCTCCATTTCTTTAAGGTCTGAACTATTGCATAGAACTCTTGATCATAAACAGAATACTTCTTCTTTGCATCATTCAAATTTTCACTAAAATATGCAATAGGCTTACCTTCTTCACTTAATACAACCCCAATAGCGCTGCCACTAGCATCACAATCCACCTAGAAAACCTTTCTAAAATATGGAAGTGCCAACACAGGCTGTTCTATCACCTTCTTCTTCAGCAGTTCAAAACTCCTCACAACTCCTGCAGTCCATTTGAACTCTTTTCTATCCCCTCTTATTGTATCAGTTAGGGGTGCACATATGCCACTGAAATTCCTAATAAACTTCCTGTAAAAACTAACCAGACCATGAAATGATCTTACCTCAGTAGTAGACCTTTGAGTAGGCCATTCCAAGATGACTGTTACCTTCTCCAGATCCATTTTGAGACCTTCAAGTGATATAAAAATCTCCAAATAGACTAACTCCCTTTTTGCAAAGTTACACTTCTTCAGATTAATTAATAGTTTCTCTTCCCTTAGCCTTCCAAGGACACTACGAATATGCAATAAATGTTCTTCCAAAATCTTGCTGAAAATTAAAATATCATCCAAATAGACAGTAACAAATTTTCCCAAGAACTTCTTAAGTACCTCATTCATGAGCCGCATGAAGGTGCTTGGGGCGTTCGTCAATCCAAAGGGCATGACTAACCACTCATAAAGACCCTCCTTGGTCTTGAAGGCTGTTTTCCACTCATCTCCTTCTCAAATCCATATCTGGTGATAACCACTCTTTAGATCTATCTTTGTGAAGTATTGATCTCCACTCAAGAAGTCCATAATATCATCCATCCTTGGCAAAGGAAACCGGTACTTGATGGTGATCCTATTTATAGCTCGAGAATCTGTACACATCCTCCATTCTCCATCCTTCTTTGGTGCGAGTACTATAGGTACTGCACATGGACTCAGGCTCTCTCAAATCAAGCCCTTCCTCAACAACTCCTGAACCTATCTAGTTAGCTCCTCTGTTTCAGTAGGAGTCATCCTATGAGTAGCCTTGTTAGGAAAACTAGCTCCTGGAATCAGATCTATTTGATGACTAATTTGCCTTACTGGTGGCAATCCATCTGGAACATTATCAGAGATAATATCTCCAAATTCTCCTAGCAAATCTGAAACTTCAACTGGTATTTCACTACTACCTTCTTTATCTTTCCTAGGAATCAAAGCATAGCACATATGCTGATGTTTCATGCCATCTAAAAACTTACTTCCATCAACAAGACAAATCCTAGCACTGCTACATACCTTTTCACCTCCTTTTTCATGGGCTTCAATTTGTGGCAAACTCCATCCTTTGTTAGAGAGTATGTGTTTCCATGTCCATCATGCACTGCATGTCTATCAAACTGCCATGGTCTACCCAACAATAGATGGCAAACATCCATTGAAATAACATCATAGAGAACTTCATCATGGTAACTCCCAATTTTGAATTTCACTAAACATTGTTCACTTACTAGGACCTTATGATCATCTTTTACCCAAGCAATCCGATAGGGCTGGGGATGTTTCTCCCTCTTGAGCTTTAGGTTAGAGACCATCTCTTCTGATACCAAGTTATCAGTGCTACCACCATCAATGATAACGTCACAACATTTATCCTCACACTTGCATCTGGTATGGAACAAACTCCTTCATTGTCCTGGTTCAATCTCACCACTTAGTAGGATTGTTTCATTTACCAAGGTCTCTCCTCTTTCTGCATCCTCTGAATGTGATGATTATGCATCCACATGAGCAACCCTACCTTGGCCCTCAGCTCTCCTATCTATCCTTCCTTGTCATTGAGGGCATTCAAAGGCACGATGACCTTCTTCATTGCAATGGAAATAGGTACCGAAAAAGCCTCCTCTTCCTTGTCCATTTCCTCTACCTCTTCCTCTTTGATTTCCAAAGTCTTGGTCATGGGAGAGGTTGAAACCCTCATTCCTCTGGTTCCTGCTAGTACCCTCATCTTCATTTTTCTTTTGGGTTTCATTGTAGCCTCCAGATGACCTACCACTTCCCCTTCCTTCTTGACCGTGCCCTCTTTGTCTTCCTTCAAACCTTTTATTTAGCTTCTCTTCAACTCGTAGGGAAAATTGGTATGCCTCTTCAACACTGGTCATTCTTACCAGACTTAATTCCTCCTGGATGCTAGGTCGCAACCCACTGATATAATGAGCAACCTTCTCCTTATTTGCTTCTACATGCCCCGCTCTAATCAAGAGTCGATAAAATTCCTCTGTATATTCTTGGACTGATCTTCTTGGTTGCTTTAACCCATGCATCTTCTTAAACAAATCAAGCTCATAGTCCACAGGAATGAACTACTTCTTCAATTTTCCCACCATGCGATCCCATCTTGTGATCTTCTCCTTTCCTCTTCTGTTTCTTTCCAATTGAACTTCTTGCTACTAGATTTTGGCCTTTGCAAACTTAACCCTATCTAGGTCCCTTATATCCTCTTACTCAAAGTATTCTTCCAGTTCATTGATCCAATCGATCAACTCATCTGGTTTCAGATTTCCTAAAAAATACACCCACTTCAATTGTAGGTGTTTTCCGAAACTTAGTAATGGCCCTAAAAATCCTTTCCTCTGCATGATTCAAAACTTCCCCATCGAATTCCCCTTCTGGTTTCATTACTTCTTCTTCATTGTCATCCTCACTGTTGTCACCTACGGCAACATTTTCTCCTCTACGGAGCTCCTCTTGCAATGCCTGTACCTGCCTTTGGAGGGATCTAACCTCCTTAGGATTAATATCTCTAGCCCTTCTACCATGCTCTCTTCATGGAGGCATCTTCTAACTTGAACCCACAACCACACAGTCCTTGTGCAAACTGCCTCACAGTCGGTGCTCTGTCTACACACTTAGGAAAATTGGCTCTGATACCACTTGATGGGGACACAACCCAAGAACAAAATGGACACAACAGAAAGGGAAAATTATATTAACTGATAAAATAAGCTAGTACAATAGTACAGAGAAAATAAACTTCAAAACATGCCCTAAGGGCTTACAATAGCATAAATCTGGAGATAATTTCTCCTTACAGTACCTCCTCTAAAACTCCACTCTGAACTGCCTTTTACAATGCTAGAAATCTCCTTAAATAGACCCCGAAGGGTTAAGGACTAGGAGTAAATTCTAGAAAATGCTAGTAGGCATCCACTGACCAAATAGAAGGTTCCAGAAGCTACGTTAGAAGTCGGTGCAAATCTAGAAGAATCCAGAAACGGTAACCGAACTTCCGGGAGGCATAACTTTTGAACCGTAGCTCTGATTGACGAACCGTTTACATTTTTGGAAAGCTCTCAAAGTGCTCTATATCCCTATGGATAGCTTCACTTGTCCCCCATTTTTTGGCCCTTTTCAAGGTCATTTAATGCCCCTAACCTGACTTTGAAGCATTCTTAGGAGGTCTCCAAAACTCAAAAAACTGCAATAACTTTCAAATTGTGGGGCCTTTTGACTTGATTCTTTTTTTGGAATGCTCTAAATCACAATTACATTCATCTAGCCAATTCACACCTTCTAGGTCACCAAAATGATGGCCAAATTGCATGCTCCTATTTTTTCAGAATTTTCTAGCACATGGATAATTGAACTGTGAGAGTTGGAACCTTTATTTGGCCCAAATGGGTATCCAAAAATGAAAACACATGAAATAGAAACTAAGTCTGAGTAAATTTTTTTTGGGTGACACAGGATTGCCTTTATACCTCTGGATGCTCCTGCATCAAAATTTCATGCTAACTATCAACAATTCTTCTTATCACTACCATATACTATTTGAATTTTGTTTGTATAATCTAGATAGAATGCAAGAGCCCCTTTTTGTGAAATTTTCATAATTTCTAACTATTTTATGATTGGTCATTTTTCTACAATAATGGTATTCTCCTTTATCATGTATGCTAGCATGCAATTATAAGATGAATAAATCCTCCTTTACTTATGGTGGTCAATTGCTCTTACCCTATTATTTTTGCTAGAGGATTGAAGAAAGTCATCTGAATTTGAACATTAGTACGTCAATTGCAAGATTTTATTGCTACATAGTTAGATATATTATTTACTAGTATTTTGCAAGTATTTTGTAGGCATTATAGAAACCCTAATTTTCCAATGCACAAAGGGTAGGGATCTAATTAGATTATCCTCCTTTTCCCACCCATGGTCCTCAAGAATTATGCATTTAATGTATTTAATGTTGTTATAATGTCCATTATACTTATTTTCCTTAAGACATGTATCAAATAAAATTATGTTACGTCATAGTTTTTAATCTATATCTGAATGTACATATTTAATATTCATATAAATATTTCATTTAATTTCTATGCAACACATTTTTTATTGTCCATCAAGAAGTAATTTCCTTCCATTTTGTATGTAACAACAATTTAAATGAGATGATTTATTAATCTTTCAATATAGATTTGTATTAGTTTTAATAGATCTATAAGTGATTTTTATCTCAAAGCTAATATATGTCTATATTGAAAGATTAATAAATAAGTATAAGTCTTTTGGTTTTTAAAATCTTTTTAAAGATAAAAATAAGTGTTCATGGAAAATATACTTAAAAATTGATTCATTTACAATTGTAATATATATGAATTTAAGATTCATTAACTTATTTTAATAGTATAATAAATTTAAATTTCTTCAACTTAATTTAATGTAATAAGTTAGTACAATATTTATTATTTTTAGAAAGAATTGGAATACAATATGAAACTAACTTAAAAATTTTCATATAAAATGTTTATAAAATCATATACTAGGTTATCATTATTCGTGCAATTTATCATATTGATCTAACATTTTTTTTGTTACGAAAAGTCTTAAAAATTAAATAATTATCAGATAGCAATGCCAAAGATATTGCAAATTATGATTGCTAATACCTTTTAATTATTAAAAATTTGAACATAAATGTTCAAATTAAAAGTTTGACCTACACCATCTAGTTTCAAACCCTTGCACAAAGAAGGGACTCAAGCTCTCTCAGAGCTATTTTTTTAATACATTAAAATATTTTATTTAGAAGTTTTATTACTATTTAATAAGTTAGTGCAAATATCCAATTTAAATATTTTAAATTTTAGTAGTATACATATGTAACATTCATTAATTCAATTATATATCAATATTTTTAAAGAATTTATTTATGCATAACATATGTTTGACATCAATTGATACATTCACACAAAACTTTATATCAAAGTCATTTATTAAATTTTACTAGTTTGATAATGAATTCTACAATTGGACAATTAGGAAGTACACCACAAGCTAAGATGGCATGTTCAAAGGTACACTAGATCTAAATATTTGGATCACATATTCCATATAAACTATTTGTTTGACCAAAAGCTTGAAAATGAAACATGACAACTCAAATTGTACCACACTTCCTAGAAATCCATTGGTAGAGCTCATAATAAAATTATTAATATTTTATAAACCATTTCCTTTATATAATTTCTACTCAAGAGAAAAAGGTAGGGCATTCTAAAGAGGAGACCAATAGCTTAAAAATTTCAAGAGGAAGCTCTACATGAAGAGGACAAAGAGCTTACAAAAGAAAAAGATGAAGGTCTCTAAGTAATAATTTATATGCAATCAATATGCATAAACTAGATCATTTATGAATTCACAAAAAACCTTTCTAATAGTAAAGAGAATGGAATTCACTTGGCTTAAAGTGAAGTGGAAGAAGAAGCTATGGTTTAAATGAAGATGTATCTAAAGTTGGATAATTACTCTTGGTAAAGAGAGAATTGTTCAAACCCAATAAAGAGGTTAGGGAAAATTTTTAAAGAAATATATTTTTAAAAAAGAACGTATAATTTGAGAAAAGGAGAGCAAGATCAACATAGGTAGTGGGATCCACTAGTAGAATTTTGGCAAATAAATGACTATGTGACTAAAAATATTAGTCACAAGACTACAATTTTTAGTCACATGACTAATAGTGATTAAATTCTAGCAATTTTTTGTAGTTTATAAGTATAAGTGAGTAAATAAATGACTAATTTGGTAATGGGGTAAAACCACAAGGTTAGAAATATATAAGTGACTGAATAAATGATCAAATACACGACTAAACAATTGTTCACTAATAATTAGTCACCAAACAAATGACTAAATGAATGCTAAAAGATTTTTTATCATTAATGTCACATTCTAAAATGGTAGAAAGGGTGGAGTGGGATGGTGTGAGTGTGTTAATATTAACATTTAACTTTTTAGGTTAAATTTGACAACCATCTACATGTCAAAATCTTAATATTAATAATAAATAAAGTGTATTTTTAAAAAACTAATAAAAAATAGATAAAATATTTGCTAAAATTATAAACTTTGGAGAAATAAATAATCCTTTTTATTAGAAATTAAAATAAGAAAACTTAGTCGAGTACCAAAAAATAAAAATAGAGATACAAGGAAATATAAATATTAACTCTTTACTTTCCCCACTTAGCCTCCTTGATCTCCCCAAATTGGTAAATATTATGACAAAGAATATGTTTAGAATAAGGCTGAGTCCTCCTCATATTTTATTTGATAGTAAGTCATGACTTCTCTATGATTTCACATGTTTTTTTCTTTTATGGCTCTCACTTGTTCTTTTGAGATATTATATGTAGCTCAGGGTCTTGTATTACACTTGCAATTGATGGCTTTCTAATATCATGGTCTTAATTAAATTTTTGGATGTAGACTAGTGATGGTAATCTCTGTGATAGTTTTTGGCTGGGCTGTAGGTCTTGTCTCTAGCACTAATCAATAAATTGTATATATATATGAGTTTTGGGCTCTTTGTAATTACTATTGTCTTGATCTAGGAATCTCTAGGACAAGATTCATTAGCGTTGATAGATACTCTCTCTTGATGCAATTTTTCTTCTTCTGCATCCCTTCTTCTGTATTAGGCAATGACCAGAGTTTTTCTTTTCTGGTTCTTTTCCCCAGGAGCTTTTTTGAACTAGTTATTATTAATATAAATGTAATGTTTCACCAAAAAATAATAATTATTAGATATTGAAAATTAAATTTTAATTATTTTACAATGGATATCTATTGGCATTTTTTAAAATAGAAATATTCAAGATATCTACATTGGTATTGGTACATTCTTTAACATTTTTAATAACTTATGTTACTCAGTTAACTTCCTCCAATGAACATATATTGAACTCATATTGATCTTTATTAGTTATAACCAAATACTTTTCTTATATAATACTCTACATTTGGTTGGTTACCTCTTTATTCACTACATTCTTTTTTAAATTAAATTGAAAGAAGAACAATGAGAAACTTATATAAGAATGATGACATTAATAAGATATCAACTAATTTATTGGAATGACATATATACTATATTTTTAAAATTTTATATTATAGTGTACTATGAACCAATTCTATCTTTTTGTTCATTAATAATACTATCATCATCAAAAAAATTGAATTAACCCATGTACTTACCTTCCTTGTTCTTTTTTTTAAAAGAGGGGTAAGCCCTTTGACCTAGAGCTATGAACTAGTGAGGCCACAAATGGGGGACCTCATCCCCATTAGATTTGAACATTGATGGCAAGGATAAAAACTCAACAACTTAACCATCACAACATGCCATTATTGACAAACCTTGTTCTTAATTATTACTTTGTTAATGATTCTTTTTTGTTTCATGTTTCTAACTTCCCTTCCCTTAATTCTTTATTTCATGGTTTCTCAAATTCAATTGTGTGTGTTTGTGTGTGTGTGTGTGTGTATTAAAAATAATAATTCAATATATTTCTCATCTTTGGTGATAAAAAATGCTATAGTTGAACCATTAATAAACCATTACCTATAATACTTCTTATAAAAATGAATTTTTTTTTTCTTTGGATTGTTATTACATGCTATTGTATCTAGCACATAAAACAAATCAAAGAAAAACCTATTCAAAAGACACCACATGAAATCAAATAAATGGATCATATTTTCCTCTTTCCAAGTGAAATTTATTTTCCATGTTTGAAATGTTAGGGGAAAAAAGAATTACTAAATAGTGGAACTTCCTTTTCTTTAATTGGTTTCCATTCCTACTAATATTATTTTACCATCCATGAAATAGACACCGACCTTAAAAATTGCACTCTTACAAAATCATTCTTAAGAATAATTCAAAAACCACTTTATAAATGATCACATAAATCTAAATAACTTAATATACAAGCTATTAACTCATTTTCTAGTTGAAAGCCCTTTTCATAGATGCTTTAATGTATGATCTACTTAGTATAAATAAACCAAATAACAAAATCTAGCTTTGATATATCTTATTGATTATTAAATATTATTTCAAATATAAAATTATACCCATTTCATTTCATTTTAAAATGAATAAATAAATTATATGTAAAAATTTAATAATTCTTAAGTTGACCACATCTAAAATTAAGATTTGTTTTTCCACTTCCTTGGTACATAAGTTCTTGGATATGAGTCTCAAAATTGAGAATTTTACCTTATTAAAGCTAACCAAACTAAATTAAAAGAATAATTAGCTATGAAAGCATCTTCCTTAAAAAAACCATTCATTTTCGATCAGAAAGAAGATAAATTGTGGAGATCGCGGAGGTGAGATGTCAGTAATGGTGCTTCATTTCTGTCTAGTAAGAAGTTCATTTATGGAAAATGGAGAGGTTAGTTTCAATGCTTCCACTATATTTTTAGTGGTTCATTATGTGTTCATTTAGCACTCTGCAATTTGATTTTGTTTGTGTTTTTGTGTTAGTTTTTTATTAATTTTGGAAGAGTAAGCCATTTGATAAACCCTCTAGCTATTTTTATTTGAAGGCACATTTTGTGAAAGACTTGCAATTTCCTCTATATAGCACAAAGGGCATCACCTTGTGCAAAATCTCACACATGCACTAAAGAGACAAGATTTTGAAAACCAAGGTAAAAGATTTCAAATTTTTCATTTGGGAAAAAAACTATTTTTTATACCCCTAATTTACCATGAGTCTTTCATTAATCTATAGTTTAGATTTGAGAAAAAATTCTATTGCAGTTCCCCATCTTCATCTTCTTCCTACAAGCTCTACTCACAACCCCCATCGAACTCTATTTTGAATTGATTTATTTCTCAAATGGGCATTAGAAGATGGGCTCTCTAGGATTAAAGTTATAGACACTGTACAATCTATAAGTAATAAATACATCATACTAATTCTCCAAAGCTTCCCACCTTGGCATATTCTTCTGCTCATTACTAGCCATCATGGAACATAGTGGAGGATGCATCATATTTCAATGTGTACATCCTTGAGGGCATGCACAACCTTGCATAGATAGTCCACAGTGTTGGGTTTTAGTTGTACATGATGTCTAAATAGTTGAGCTACATAAACATTTATAAGCCCTATGTCTACAACTATATCAAAATATGCCTTTCTGCTTAGGATTTTGATTGACTGCAATGATTGCACTAAAGATACTTTGTGCTTGATGACAATAATTTCATGAAGATCTTTGGAATAGGGCATTCATATGCATCAGAGGACATGAACATCCATCAGAGCAGAAAGGAGAGAAGAAGTTTGTAAGATGTTGTTGCAAATTCCCTACAAGGCACTTATGTAAAATGTGAAAGCATGGACAAGACCAGTGAATTGCTTGACAAAATGCTTCAAACAACCATTGTGTCATGGAATTTTCTGATTGCAAGCTATTCATAAAATAGACATGCTAAAGAAGTTTCAAAAACCTTTCATGAAAATTCAAGCACCATGTGCAAGACCAAATTCAAGAATTGTTGCCAGAATCTTTCTCATCAGTTCTAAAATGGAAGCTTTTTAACATGGCATTGACATCCATAAAAACATAATAAAAGTGTATTTTCCCTAAGATCTTTATGCAAAATGCTGAAGGATAGACAAGGTAAGTCACCTGTTTGAAAAAATGCCTCTAAGAGATGTTAACCCATCAAAATAAATGGTTATGGGACATATAAAATTTGATCTGCTTTAAAAGATTAAAATAATTCCAAGAATATGCAATTGGAAATTTTGACCAAACTTGATAACCTTTTCTAAGATCCTTCATATTGAAACAAAGGACTTTGAGATTAGTTAAGCTACTTCATTCCCAAGTGCTCATAACTGGTTTCCATGTTGAGACCTTATTATGGCATTGTTATTTAAAATGTCATAATTTTGAGGATGTGAGGAAAGTGTTTGAAAAAATGCCAAAATGAAAGACACGTTCATGGAATGTTATGATCAGTGGTTTTACTAGACCTGGTAGATTGTGGATCTACATGAATTTCTTGATGAAATGAGTGAAAGTGAAAATGGGGGAACAAGATTCTCTATCATATAATGAAATGATATCAAGGTATGATCAAAATGGATATAGGATGCAATTATGAAACTATTTGGGATGTGCATGATGGAGGTGTAAAGGTAAATACATTTTCATTTGCTAGTGCTCTTAGCAGTTGTGGATATTCATCAGTTGCTCAAGAGGGGAAGCAGGTATTTTTCATGTGATATTTGTTTTTCAAATTTTCCATCACCTTTTTAAAATTTAAAAAAATAGTTGATTCTATTCTCATCATTGTTAACCTTATGATGGGTTTCGAGGGAGATCAAGAACTTGATGATTTTATTTCTTACTTGGCAATTGTGATTCATGTACCACTAGACATAGCATCCATAGTAGTCTTTGTATCCCCACTCAAAGACTTTCCACATTTTTTATTGAATGAGTAAATGGGACCTAAATCTAGATCAAGATGGTATTCACTTCTATTGAAATGGGTATCACTCATAGTCCAGACCTTTAATAATGGGTGAAATGGGTAGTTCAATTCTTTAAAATGGAATGAACTATCAGAAAAAATCACTAAAATATCAAAGCATTTCTAATAGTAATATTTGATAAAAATACATATTTTTGTATCCTTTGACAGATATCCACACCCTTTTCCAAAGCCCATGGAAAATATTATCAAGTGTGGATTTACATACAATTGCATTTTCTTGAAAATCCATTTTGATCATTCCCTGCAATCATTACAGTCCATGAAATTACATTTCATTGAGGCATTTTGTCAAACACTTCATGTGTCTTGTATATAGGTTCACATTTTCAACCAAAACCCCTCCTCCATCATTCTATTATGGATATCCACCTTCCATTATATTGTTATTGATATCCATACCTTGGTCCAAAGCTTTTATTTTTGCATCAGTTAAAATGAAACACAATCAAATGCTAATAGTGAGGTTGTCATAGCCTTTTCCACTAAACATATTGAGACTATTTCTAGGCAAAAGGAACTAGCAGCTTCCTTAAATTTTGATTATTCTATTGAAGTTATAGATCAAGAACAAAAGAAAACATAAATTCTAATTAGTGATCTTGATGAAGAGAACATTGAAGAGAAGATCCAGTGACAACTTCATCCTATAAACAATATGGAAGTTATAGTGATTACACAAACTCTTTCCTTAAATCAAGACCATGACACTTCAATTGTACCAATTTTTAATATCTTGAAACCTTTTCCATATGATGATAATCAATACTATAAATTAGTAGAAAAGATTGATTAGGAATCAATGTCATATGTGAAGATTGAATTCCTTGTGCCAAAAGGCTCATTTACACAGGAGGTTGAGGAAACATATCATACTGCTTCAATTCTTGAAGATGCTACAAAATTCCTAGCATTTGATATGAGTGTAAGAACTAATGAAAATAATTATAAAGCTATTGAAATAAGGAATAAAACTATTTTTCGAGGAATGAGCAATGGTGCACCTGAATTGAAAATGATTATCATGATGGTCGCATGGGTGCAGGACTCAAGAACTTGGGGAACACTTGTTTTCTCAATGTAGTTGTGCAGTGTCTAACATATACCCCACCTCTAGTCACTCACCTCAAAAATACTCATCATTGAACTGAATGTGAACATTAAGGATTTTGTGCAATCCATGCATTGATGGAACATGTAAATATAGTATTGTCATCATCTAGGAAAATTGTTAAGCCTTCATAGATGGTTGATAATCTAAATAACTTATCATCTTCTTTTGAGAAATATTAGCAAGAAGATGCACATGAATATATGCACTATTGGCAAGAAGCTTTACATAAAAGTAAATTTTCTTTGAAGTTGCTCAAGCATTCTTGCTTTTGTAAGGTGATAACTTTGTGAAGGAATTGTTTGGTGGTCAATTAAGAAGTCAGATAAGATGTGTGGAATGTGCACATTGCTCTGATAGTTTTGAGCCACTAATTGATCTAAGTCTAGAAATCAACAATTCAGATTTAGTAATTGAAGCCTTAGAGTCCTTTACTGTAGTGGAAACCATTGAGTGTGATGACAACTATCAATGTGAGAAAACAAAAAGCTCAAAAAGTTTTTAGATAAATAACTGACAATTGACAAGGTGCCTAAGGTCCTCTCAATCCAACTAAAGAACTTTATCAATATCTGGACTTTTGGGACCAAAATAGTTAAAAATGTATCATTCCCTCAAATATTGGATTTGAAACCATATGTTAATAATGGCCAAGATATTTAGGGAGATTTGAAATATGAATTATATGGTGTACTTGTTCACTTCGGATGGATAATGAGTTTTGGGCATTATTATAGCTTCACCCAAACTACACTTGATGTATGGTGCAAGTCGGATGACTTACAGGTGATGTTGTGGACATAGGCATTGTACTTCAACAAAAGGCATACATTTTATTCTATTTTAAACAAGGAACTGACTGGCTTTAAGATTCGGCAAAAAGAATCTCAAAGAATATGCCAATAGAATCTCCAAAGTTTGTATTGGATGATTTTAATTACAATGATAATACTAATTCCTTGAGAGATAAGGAGTCTCCCAGGGCAATGTCTAATATTCAAAATGGCCATGATTCTCTTGGAGTAGCTTATGATAGAGAAAACAACCCGAAAGAGGAAAACATTATGGTTACTCTTGACTCTACATCTAAAGCTATAGAAAGTTTGACGTAGGAGAATATGTGCAAGGCCAATGCTCTTCTATCTCATGTAATGGACATGCCAAGAAAATCAAAATATCCAATAATCTCCAGTGAGAAAGAAGTTGCAAGAATACCATTTGTCCCTACAAGTTCACTGTCAGCTAAGGGACCATTTTTTGCAAGTTGTTCACATTTATCAGGCAAGGAAAATGCCTCCACAAAACTAGTTGTGGGTTTTCAAGAAATGCAACAAGATGAATGAAAACCTAAGTATTCAAGAAATATGGTGGGAGAGGATATTGAGGACATACCAAAATATATAAAGAAAACCAAAGTACTAGGAGGTAAAGAAATACTAAAGTCTTCATCTAAAATCAAGCCATACAGAGATATGGAAGTACCAAAGCACTCAAGGAAATATAGTATTGACATTGTGATTATTTTAGACATGAAGTGTTCACAAGGTATGCCAAATTCTATTAAAATAGGATTGAACAATATGCCTAGTGATCAATGTGCCTATTTGTAGTTTGTTCTATCTAACAATTACTCATTTCAAACTGTAAAGAAAGAAACTACTCTAGCTAGCAGGAACAAGAGGAATTCCACAATTAAGGATTCTATTAGGGGTAAAAAATAGAAGCACAATGTAGTTCAACACAAAAGTAGTCCTAGAGCCAGAAGTTCTAATGTTGTTGGTTCATCAATGCATTTCTGTCAGGACTTACAAGAGAAAAATGAAACCTTTATTAATATAAAAAATGATCCATACATCTTTGGGGATAAAATTGAGCAAATAAATTAGTATTCATGCAAAACTAGTGAAGTTAGATCAAACACTAAACTAGACACATTATCTTTATGTTCCCCTACAGAGTATAAAAAAGCTATGCCCCATAAGGTAAACATGCAGAGACCCAAGCAACTAAAAGGTTGATCTTTGGATAGTGATGTATTTACTTGGTTAGACTCACTGAATCCCATTTGTCTACTTGTTTTTCTGGAGGAGTCATAATTGATACAACCAAGTATAGAATTTCTACTATTGAAGTTGGTGATGGTTTGTGTTCACTTCCACATGTACTTCAAACCTTTCTCTACATTGTTGTTTCTTGATTTTGAGACTTCTTTGTAAATTGTAATTGTAATTTTCTATTATTTCTCAAGCCTGATACTAATCATAATGTCATCGATTATTTATTGCAGCCTCCTTAGAAATCTTTATGGTCTACACAAATAATATATGTCCTTATTGTTATCTGAATTAGCTCACTGCCATGATACTTATCAAGTCTGCTATCACAGCTACCGACTTGGCTAGTGTTGTGTCTAAATCAGTATGTTCAATGCTTCCTAGATTTTGAATGATTATATTTTCTCCACCATACTCATTCCCATGACCTTCAAGATCGAGGATTCTAACAAATGAACATTTGGGGCTAGTACTTATGACCTTAAGATTGATTGGGGCTTTAATGTTACTGGAAATGATATTTGTAATGCTTCCAAATCAATGGGCGATCTCACTTTCTTTGAACATTCCCATTCCCAAGATGTTATCTACATGCCCAACTACGAGGTGTGTGTATGTGATGATGGTAATGAGAGTGATGGTTACCAAGGAGGCCTACAGTGGGCTTGTATGCTACTAATTTTTTTGTGTTTCTTTATTTTTCTTCTAAAATAATTGTTTTCTCTAGAATTGTGATGGGTGTATGTTATTTATGTAGAGGAAATCCCTCTTGTCCAATATAAACATAAGTTTTTATGTATTTCCCTTCAATACAAAAAAATGTAGATTTAGATGGGGAATAACAAAGCCAAGCCACTTCAATTCAAGGTGAAGAAGAAGAATAAATTCTAAATAAGGAGAGATGAATATCATCCTTGAATTGACCCATGTAAATTTCACCAACTAGGATTTCAACTTGCTTAAAGTATTATTTTATAAGTGCTTCTCTTTACGAATTGTTTAATAAATCTTTTTTTTCTTTGTGACTGATTTACACTCTATTACTCTACAAGGCTAAAATCATGAGCCATTTATTCTTTTTAATTTTCTCCATGGACAATTCAAACTAATGCTATTTTGATAATTTCTTATTCTAAATTCAAATAATTTCAAGATTATGGAATAGCTTGATAGATAAAGGATAATTTTTCTAATTAAGATGCCAATATTGACAACAATCATAATGACTAAACCTGCACATGTAGAGCAATCAAATGAAAATAAATAAAAATTATAGTTCATACAGATTTTAATCATTATTTACTTGAACTATATTAACTTTGCATGATGACTAAACCTACACATGTAGAGCAATCATATGAAAACAAATAAAAAAGGAAAGGGCAATGTTGGTAGTGATTATGCTAATTTTGAAGAGGATAGTAGTTCTAAACTAGAGGTGAGTGCTATAAAACTTTACATTTCCTTCATTTTAATATGATTTTTAGTTGTTTCATAACTAGAAATAGACATGAAATTTCATAAAGGCTTAACTGTATGTACATGAATGTATATTCAGAGTCAATTTTAATGGTTATTGTTGCCTCATAATTTAGGGACCTTAACTACTTACCATAATACATTCATGTTCATAGTTTTTCATAAGTTATTTTCTTGAATCTCATCATTAAAATCCCAATATTATTAATTTATTTAATATTATCAATTTATTTAACATTATGTGAGTGTCCTTAATTTTTACAAGAATATTTTACCTTTACCAATGAAAAATGAATCTTTATCATAAGCACTATGTTTATATTGCATTTTATAGTTTTGGCCTTTCATTACCTATGTAATCTAATATGTTATTTTCTTTTCTTTTTGTAGAAATATTTTGATAAACTCAAAGAATTGGATAAAGTTAAAGTTTTGGATCCATATGATGGTCATGTTTCCAGTATTGGGATTATTCACTCCTTGTTGATTATACATGGAGAAAATTTGAATGGAACTAGAGACACCAATGTAAACATTATAATAGTCACAAGTAATGTACTGCTTACTTATGAAGATAAAATAGATGGAGCTATTTGTCTCAAAGAGAAAGAGGGAACTTTCACACGGTGGCCCCTAAAGTATTTGGAGAAAATTAAATAGTTGATCAATGTGTTATTTGTTAGAAAGTTTAGTTCATTGCTTTATATTGTAGTATTTTGAAAGTGTTGTTTAAATATATTCTAATTATCAAGGTGTATTTGAAAGAGTTGGAAACTCTTAGACAACTTTTACATTGTTTATCATATTTACTTGTATACTCTTTAGACAATTTTGACATTTTATTACCTCTCTCTCTCTCTCTCTCTCTCTCTCTCTATATATATATATATATATATATATATATATATTCCAAGTTACCTCTTTTTTTAATAATGATATTTAATCATTCTTTTAATTTTAGTATTGTTCATGTGTAATACTTTTATTTGCTTTAATGTTTTAGTCAACTCTAATATCATTTTTTTTTTGTATTTTAAAATTTATGGTATTTAATAAATTAGTCATTTTGTAATTATATTTAGTACTAATTAATGGAAATAAACATATAAACTGCCAAATTAGCTATCCAATAAATGACTAGTCAACTACTAAATCAACTATCAAATCAATTGCTAAATATACTACCAATTTGACTACCAAACTAAATACCAAATCAGCTACCAAATGTGCTACCAAATCAACTACCACATATGCTACCAAATATGCTACCAAATCAACTACCCAATACACTACCCAATTTACTACCCAATATACTACCAAATATACTACCAAATAAACTACCATATATTACCAAATAAACTACTATTTAATAAGAATCAACTACTAAATAAACTACCATTTAATAACAATCAACAACTAAATTAATGATTAAAATAGTTTAGTCATAAATTTGGTTGTTATATTAATGATTGGAAATAAACTACCAATGGTCATGTGATCAAAATTGGTCATATATTTACAATTTCAAGTAGTTTATTTAGTGATATATTCATTTTTTTTTTGTTCTTCATGTTCTCTAGCATCCTAATGATGGATCATGTAGTATGATCTGAAACATTAAAAACTACACAAAATTGAATCCAAAAACTAGAACTCATAGATGATCTTATCTAAATGGATATAGTGGAGAAACTAGTCTTGAAAAAGCTATTGCATCCTACTCCTTACAAATTATTGATTGAAAAAGGGACATAGAATCTTGATAAAAAATAGTGCATGGTGCATTCCTAAATAGAAAAATACAAAGATTAAGTGGTCTGTGATGTTAGACCAATGGATATTTATCAAGTTTTATTTGGGAGAATATGGTAATATGACAAGAAGACTATGTACGATGGGAATCAAAATACTTATATGTCAAAAGTGAAGGAAAATATACTCTTACACCCACAAAAGAAGAACATGATTTTACTTACCCTATGTAAAAAGTGCTACTAATGAGTTGTTAGGGTGTTTTCCAACAAAACAAGTAGGATTAGGTAAAGTTTTCCTTGATAAGTTATCTTAGAAATGTAAGATATGCTTTAAGTTAAATAATTTTCCTAAATCCATTCAAGATATGTTGATTGAATATATAGATATAGCATTGGATGGTCAATTTGGATATTCTCAATAAGGAATGTTACATGATGACACTAAAAAAAAAATGAATAAAGAAAGAAATAGATGCAAGGACTATTTAAGAGAGGATTGATAAGGAAAATTTTAAGTCCTTGTTTGTTTGAATAATTTTTAGCCACAAGAAGGATGAAGGCTATAAAATATGAACAAATTCTAGAGGAATCAAAAATATTTATTGTTAGGTACATTAACTAACCTTACCAAGAATGAATTATTTTTCTAATTTTTTGAGTGGCACCAAGACAATTCTAAGGTAGACTTGAAAAGCAACTACCAACAATCAGTATTAAAAAGGCCGATCAACAAAAAAAAGGGCTTTATTATAAATGATGGCCTCTATAAAAAGCTAGTTATTATATTTGGCTTAACCAATACTCTAAGTCCACTTAAGAGGCTTATGAATGGGGTTCTTAAAGGATTTTTAAGTAATTTCTTCATAATATATCTTAGTGAAATATCATTTTATAGTCAATTAACATAAGTGTGTCTTAGAAATTTAATGATGTTATTAAATAAATTTCTTGAAGAGAGGATACTAATCAATCTTAAGAAGTGTATTTTATTGGCTATATAATTAATATACATGGGGTTTTATTTATCTCACAAGAAGGGTTAAATATGGATAGAGAGAAGATAAAGGCAATGATTTAAGATCATACTCTTAAGAGTGTCTTTGAGATATGAATATTTTATGGTTAGGATAATTTCTATAGATAAATCATATGAAATGTTAGAGCAATTTATATTGACAGAAGGTATGAAGACATTTGATTGGAATGAGTATTCTAATAAAACCTTTTACATTCCTAAGAATAACATAATAAATGAACCTTTCTTTCATTTATCATATTTTACTAGGCTAAATGATGTTGAATGCAATTATTTTAGAAGACTTAAAGTTAGAAATTGTTTTGTGTTGAGGTGGAATGACAATTTCTTGATTCATTGAAAATAGATGCAAAGAAGAGGTACTCAACATATGATCAAGAGTTTTATGTCATTGCTAAATATTTTAGGAAATAGATGCATTATCTATTGCCCATGGATTTTTTGTTGTTTACCTATCATCATGCTCTACTAAATTTAAAAGTAGTCAATAGAAGTTAAGTGAAAGATATGTCAAATACGTTCAATTTTTTTTTTTTTTAAGTAATATCAAGGATGAGTGTGATCAATATAGAAGAGTTGAAAATTCTTTGAGTAGAAAGAGTTTGATCATAAATGAGTATTGAGTGATCACATTTTTTTTTAAAGGTTAAAGTACGTGTACATGGAATATGAAAACCTCAAGGAGGCATCTAAAAAATATAACTAATTTTTAATTTGGATAATCTAAGTCCTTTAATGGATTTAATCAAACACTCTATTTGGATAATCTAAGTCCTTTAATGGATTTAATCAAACAAGAGTGTTTATCATTCGCTAGTAGAAAACTTTTCATTCCCATAATATTCATTTGTGTGTGTGTGTGTGTGTGTGTTGGCACACATGTGTATGCCTGTGTGCACGTATGCATGCATGCATGTGTCCATGTGTATGTGCGCACGTGCACATGTGTGTGTGTGTGTGTGTGTGTGTGTGTGTGTGTGTGAGAGAGAGAGAGAGAGAGAGAGAGAGAGAGAGAGAGAGAGAGAGAGAGAGAGAGAGAGAGAGAGAGAGAGAGAGAGTATTGGCCATGAAGAGATATTCTAGCTTAATTAAGTGTACACTATTAATAGTAAGGCATAAGTAATTATGTTAAATATGTCTAATTATGTATCAAGTATTATGTATCAGTTATGCACATAAAACATTTCTTAATATATTTATTAATTATAAACATGTAAATAATAGATGAAACAACCAAAAATCCTCTCATACACATATCCATACACATTTCTCATAAGAGAAAAAGGACAAGTGTCAATTTAAGAAGAATCCTCCTATAGATGACATCACTTGTTAAGATATTAAACACAAGATTCTTCATTGTACTTGAAAGGATCTTAAAGGGGAAGATCTAATGAATTGATTTAGTTACACCCAATCAAAAGGAGAAATGAAATAATTGAAAGTGAAAGAAAAAGATACTAACCATGTAGAGAGAGTCACCACATATTTAATGACTTGGAGATGCAACATATTTTGGGTTTGAGGTAAACTTTAAAGGCCTATTTGGAATACGTTTTCTTTTTTTTGTTTGGTTTGTCACTTGGAATAGGGAATAGGAATACATATTCCCATTTTGCGTCTAAAATGAGCTTATAACCATTCCAAAAAATAGCTATTATTGGAATAGCCTTTCCTATTCCTAATATTGCATGCCTATTCTCCATTCCTATGCCCACGACTAGACGGGCCCTAAGATAATTGATTTTGATTTGTGTTTGACAAGGGGCATGATAAATTTTATTAATTTAACTCTTGTCACCAAGATTAGATTTTATAGAATGGGGCATGAATAATATTAGGTAAAGGTGGTAGAAGGAACTTTACTACCTTGCAATCATAGGTTCCACAAGTAAGTACCATCACTTGGAACTATATAACATTAGTTGATTTTACTGTAGTATATTTGAAGGTTATATATTTTATGTTGGGAATTTAATAGATGAAGACTCTTTCAATTTATGAACAATGTTTAAAGGTAATGTACTTTTTGTTTGAGGCTGATGATAAGAAGATGGTAGGAAGAGACACACCCAATAGAGCCCTAAGAGAGATTTTAGCAAAGATGATTGATAATGCAAAAGGGAAGAATATTGTGGTGCATGATAAATTTCCTAATTGAGAACTCTAAAAATAAGTTTTCTTGTTAATTGATGAATTTTTTTTTAGCATGATGGGTACAAGATAGATGTTGATGTCATGAAATTAAAGGATGGGATATATTTAGTGCAAGAATTAAAAGTGAAGAAAATGATCATAGGGGAGATTCATGACACATCTAGGTCATTGGACTCTTGGGATCAACTTTATGATTTCTTCAATAAAAGCAATCTGTTGGTAGGGATTTCTATAGCGTCACCAATAAAGTGAAAGTGAATTAATTAAATGATTTTAATAAGTGATCCTAAATTGTTAAAATACCATACAAAATACTTTAATTAATGAATTTAATTATAAAATTATGTAGTTAAATGACAACTAAAATGATGTTTTCCTATCATAAACTTATAGATACTTCTTGAAGCTATCTATAAAGAGGTATTTGGCATCATATGTAATCATTGTGGAGTTATCATTTCAGATACATTTGAAATCTAATTGGAATTAAGTTTTGGCGTGTTAATTTTTACGTGCAAGATCATCCCTACCATGATAATTACAATTTTAATGGGAGTCACTATTCACCCTAATCTAGCTATATTTCCAAAATTTTAAATTTCTTAATTGAGGAAAAACCTAAAGAGACCTATGATATATCTTTATAATTTTAAAATAATAATTCATTATTCTTGGGGATTCATTCCATTTTTTGTGAGTAATTGATGTTTTATTATTTTATCTACTAGTTTTTAGGGATAAAATAATGCACAAAAGTGAGGAATATAAGTGGTCCACATTGTGGAATTGAAGACCTTGTGAAGACTATATATTTTTTCATATGAATATTATGGATCCCTTCATTCATTTGAAGATTTTTGGTACAATTATAATGTACAAACATTCCTTTCCATATGGGTGGTGAATTGAAGAAACTATACAATGGTATTTTTTGTACGGGTGTGGAGAAACTATGAGCTCTATAAATGAGAAGCTGAACTATGGGTGTTAAATACATGGTTATATACATAATAATTTCCATATTTTATATTTTTCCATATTTTATATTTTATATTTTTAATAAATTTTTTATGTCACAATTTAGGGTTAAACCAACTGATTAGTATGATACAACCAAAGTCTTGACAACACTGGTGATAGTTTATATAGATTTTTTTTGGACAATTGTAAAATTATATTCCATAGTCTCTTCTCTAGTTATATCTACATTTTTGGCATGGATCAATAGTATAATGTTTAAAAATTTTTATTAAGGGCCCAATTTAAGAGCTTCAATAGTTTTTTTTAATTTAAATTTTAAATTTATTTTTAATTTTTAATTTATTTTTATAGTATTTTCAAGGCCGGTTTTATGGCTTCCTCATAAATTCAATCTAATTCTTTCTTGTTCTTATTCTTCTTCTTTAATAATATTTGTTTATTTGTCTCTATAAATTTATTTAAAATAAAAACATAAAAAATCCATATTTACATTTTCCTAAAATCTTAAATGGTTAGTGAGATAGAATATATTGTAAAAGAAATTTCTTTAATCAACATATGAAAGAAGACTTTACAATATAATTAAATTAGTTATCAGGCAAGAGCCTACAAGACAATGGTAAATTGTGAGCCTCATATTCAAGAGTTCTTGGGTTCGACTCTACAAATGCTTAATAATTAATAATAATTAATCACATCACATAATAATAATGAATCTTGGCTTCGACCTCTTTCCGATCAAAAAATAAATAAAAATTAAATTAGTTATCATTTAAATGTAAACATTTTTTAAAAATACTAACAAATTTACTTGATAATCATTTGTTTTTTATATTTATGAAGAGTCATTTTCTATCAATAAATAATATACTAGTTACAATTCGCAAAAATGGGCTAGGGGGTATAGGATCACCACATGAGAGTTCACATGGTCAAAGCTGAAATCAACAACTATTCATCAAAAAAGACATTAAACAACCTCTTAGGCTACCAAAGTAGTGGTAGCTAAGGGAGGTGGTTCATCATGATCATGGAAACCCCACTCATCCCTAGGATTGGTAGGCAAGCTAGGAACAATCCATCCATTAGCAACATCATTAGGGGCCTAGTTTGCATCTTTTGTATCAAATTGTAGGGGTGAAATAGCCAAGTCCAAGAAAAAGGGTCATTTGCAAGAGATTGAACAAGGAGCACCAGGAGGGGGAGCCATTGGACCTAGGGACCAACTTAAGCCATGACAAGGTGGAAAAGCCAAGCAACATCACCAAGAACCATTGCCACCACTAGGATAGTGCTGGTGGCAAGCCTACGAGAAAGGCATCTAAGAGTGGTGGGAAAAAGAGTTGTGCCCAAGGTGATTGCGCATGGGTGCAATGTCATCTACCAAGGTTTTAGGAGGCACTCTAGCAAATGTACAAGGTGCATTATCCCAATGATTGAGTAGCTCCTGAATGTGGGCAACCTCCAAAGAAACCTTATTGGCTTGGACTTGAATTTGCATCATTACATTGTTACAAATACATGATTTAGTGTACATAACAACATTTCTGTCAAGAAAATTGTGAGTGAAAAGAACAACATTCCTATCTTTCCATAAGGTAAACAAAATCTCTATCTTTCAAAGGTATGCCAAATCTTGGCAAACTACCTAGGGAACTTTGGGAGTCATGGGAAAAAAAACCATATGCCACAAAAATGGTTTTGGCCAAATTACCTAAAGAAATCATGAATCTTGTGCCAATAATTTTAGGTATGTCTACAAAACCAAAAAAATACAAAAAAGACTCTGGCTACCCATAGAAAGGGCACCAAGGATCTAGAACCCCAATATGCTTGTGTTGAGGCCCAAGGGAAAACATTGAAATGTTAGGCACCAAGAAAAATGGGCAACCTTAGGCTCAATAATGGCACTTCAAGTAGTGTCAAAACACTTTCTCCATTGAGAAAGGGAAAACTACAGGTGTTAGCACTAGTTGAGGGTATCCACCATCAATAGATGGGGAGAAAGCCATCGATACCCCAAACTTGGTTTGTAGTAGATGAAGGGATTGGTAGGATACCACTTCCAATCTATCCACCAAGGTCAAACAGACTAAATACCCACCTTATGAATTAAGTGATCTCAAATTATAGATCAAAAGTCTATAGATCTGAATGGGCAAGATAGAATTGGACTTGCATATCCTCTCAAGATCTGAGACTCATAGAGATCCTAGAAAGGAGGTCCTTAGTTGTCTTGATGCCACATTTGATAAAATATAGAGCACTAGCACCTTGAGCCTTGGCCAGAGGAACACCCTGGATGGAAAATAGTAGAGACCACCAAATTTTTTGTTGGTTCAAAGAGAACCCATCACTAGACTAGTGAAGCCAAGGTGTGATAGCTTCCCAAGATTTCCATATGCTCTTGATAACAAAAGAGCCCTGCATGTGCATAGATTCCCACATGATGAGAAGGGTTTTAAAGCCAATCCCCTTCCATGTAGGCCTATTAATAGGAAATCCAAAGGCAATGTTGTCTTGGATAAAAACTTTCCAAGCTTCATCTCTAGTAATGGTGCATATAATCTATTTGGTACAAAGTGCAAGGCCTTAATTCTATGTGGAAAGAAGGCCATGGCTTCCAAACTCTATGGGGAGACAACAAAAATCCAAGGCCACTCTATGAAAGCCATAATGATCAAAACTAGAAGCCCAAAGAAAATCATAGAGAAATCACTCTAATTTTACATATGAGGATTTAGAAGGAGTCCAATAGGAAGAATAATATAAATGTGTTGTTGTTAGGACCTTTGAACAAACCTAAAATTTTCTCACAAGAGAAAGGGGTTTAATAAGCCAATAGTCAAGCTTCTTTTCAATTTTAACAAGAACAATATTCCACAAATCAATTGGAAAAGTTTGAAAGGCAAAGGGAATGTCTAGAAATTGAAAAATCTCCCCATGAGTGACTAATTTATATTTTAATAGCTCAAGCCAGGGTGGAGCTAGAAGAAATGATTGCCTATAATAGAGCATTTTATGCCATTGAATAATAGACCCAAAGGCTTCACAAAACATGTCAAGGCATTCCAAGGCATTAGTGTTGTTTTCCTTGTTCTTGAAAAGAGTGAGAAAGGAAACATTAGCAAAGTGCCCATTGAAAAATTGAGATGAGGAATCTATTAGATTATGGTGACTGATCAGGAAAGTACTGTAAAATACTTCATAAATTCTTTGGAGTTCGAGGTAGTGCCCTAAAATGTTTTTTGGGCCATGGCTAACATGTGGCTAACATTTTTCCAACATATGGCCAACATATTATAACCCTAAAATGGCATAAAATTACTTGTATAAAAGGGCTTAGGGTTAGGTCCTTTTCATTAAGTTGTGATGTGAAATTGATTCTTGTAGCGGTATTGAGCTGCAAGGAATGATGAATTGTAATCGGGTTGTAATCACTGGATTGTAATAATATTAGACATGTTGTTTGGTGGACATAGGCCAAGGATTGGGTGAACCATATTAAATCTTGGTGCCTTTTGTTCTTTTTTGTGTGATCTATTATTTTCTATTATTGGTTATATTTGCATGTAATTGTTATTTTCTATCTATGGTTTAATCCTAACAAGTGGTATCATAGTGAGGTTGTTTTTTAGTTATCCTCTACAAGAAAGTCTCATAGTTGATTGGGAGTCTCAAAGTTGAGTAGGAGTAATGGAAGATCAAGGTAAGCTGAGGATTGATAGGTTTAATGGGAAGAACTTCCAATTATGTAAGATGGAAATGGAACACTATCTTTATTAGAAGGATTTATGGAATCCGTTGGAAGGAAAAGCCAAGAATTAGGGATCTATGTCAAATGATGAATGGGATATTTTAGATAGAAAGACACTTGGCAGTATTTGATTATGCCTGGCACCATCGGTGGCATTTAATGTTACAAAAGCAAAAGACAACAGAAGAGTTGATGAAAACCCTAGTGACACTATATGAAAAGCCCTCCACTTCAATCAAGGTATTTCTCATGAAGTGTTTATTTAGTATGAAAATGGTAGAAGGTGGATCTATTGTAGATCATTTAAATGAGTTTAATATTATTACTAGTTAGTTATCTTTTGTGGGTATCAATTTTGATGAAGAAATTAGGGCTCTCTTGATTTTGTGTTCTTTGCCTGAAAGCTGGAATGGCTTGGTAATGGCTATGAGTAATTTTGTTCCTGGATCTAGTACCCTAAAATGTGAAGATGTGATCGGTATTGTTTTGAGTGAGGAAAATTGTAGGAAAACCTTAGGTGGATCTACATTAGGAAGTGCTTTGAATGCACAAAGTAAGGGCATAATGACTTAGAGAGGAAGTAACTCTGAAAATGATGAGAAATCAAGAGGAAAGTCAAAGGGGAGTAGGTCTCAATCAAGAGGACTGAATGACTACTGGTACTATGGGAAACCAGGTCATGAAAAGAAAGATTGTTGGAATTGAAAGAAAAATGAAGAAGATAAACTAGATGGAGACAATGAGGCAAATATGGTAAATAACAAATCTAAAGAGGATGCTTTGTTTCTATCTTTAGAAAGTGTTGATGATTCATGGGTTTTAGATTCTGGTGCTTCATTTCATGCTACACCTCATTGAGGTTATTTCATTGATTATGTCCAAGGGTATTTTGGGCTTTTTTATTTGGGTGATAATAAACCTTGTTAGATTGTTGGAAAGGGAAAAATTAAGATTAAGTTGCAAAATGGGAATCATTGGCTACTACATGAGGTAAGACATGTTCCAAGGTTGAGTAGAAATTTAATTTTAGTAGGGCAACTCGATGGTGAGGGTTGTGTAGTTACTTTTAATGATAAAAATTGGAAGGTTTAAAAAGGTTCCATTGTAGTAGCAAAAGGTATGAAAGTCAGCACCTTATATCTTTGTATAGGTCATATTGTTCCTTCCACTTTAATTGTTTTAGAGAAAAATGAATGTTTAGGAACAATTGCTACAGTTGATTAGGGAGAACAAATAGCTGCTTTAAATTCCAATACAACACTATGGCACAATAGACTTGGGCACATGAGTGAGAAAGGTATGAAAGTACTTCATTCAAAGAAATTTTTACCAGGTTTGGAATGTGTTAATATGGATTTCTATGAAAGTTGTGTGTATGGAAAATAATAGAGAGTGAGTTTTGGAAAGACTGGGAAGGAAACCAAAAAGGAAAAACTAGAGCTTGTGCATACAGATGTATGGATACTAGCTCAAGTATATTCCCTTGGTGGCTCTCATTATTATGTTACATTTATTGATGAGCAACTAGAAAAGTATGGGTTTATTTCCTTTGATAGAAATCTGATGTATTTCAAACTGTTAAGAAATGGAAATGCTTGGTTGAAAATGAGACTGGTAAGAAATTAAAATGTCTCAGATCTAATAATGGTGGTGAGTATTGTAGTCATGAATTTGAAGATTATTGTTCCACTAATGGAATTCATAGATAGAAAACTATTCTAAGAACTTCACAGGAAAATGGAGTGGTTGAACGTATGAATAGGACTATAATGGAGCATGCAAGGAGCATGATGTTGCATGTTGGGTTTCCATTACACATGGGAAGAGGCTATCAATACTACTATATATTTTATTAATAAAGGTCCCTCTACTCCTTTGGGCTATGGTATTCCAAAGGAAGCATGGACTAGTAAAAAGGTGAGTTATTCTTTTCTCAGAAACTTTGGTTGTGAAGCATTTTCTTGCATAGATTCTGAAAATAGAACCAAGATGGAAGCTAAGTCAAAGAAATGTGTATTTTTTGGATGTGGAATTAATGAATTTGGTTATAGGCTTTGGAAATTTGAAAATCATAAAATTTTAAGAAGCAGGGATGCCATGTTCAATGAGAAAGTGTTGTACAAAGATCTGTTATAGCAACATGAGAAGAAAGAAGATGATTATGTAGTGCTAGGTGATACACCAAAAAATGATGTTCTAGCCATTCCTCATGATGTGCAATAACAAAACTAACAAATACCAGACACACTAGTGAATGTTAGATAGTCAACAAGGCAAACTAGACCTCTAGAAAGATTTTCTCCCTCTTTGTATTCTATTTTATTAATAGATGCTAGTGAGCATGAATGTTATGATGAAGCTATGCAGGTGGATACTAAGATTCAATGGGAGTCTACAATGAAAGAAGAAATGGACTCCTTGATGAAAAATGAGACTTGGGATTTATGCAAATTTTCTTCTAGTAGAAAGACTTTATAGAATAAGTGGGTTTATAGGTTGAAAGAAGAGGAAGGAGGTAAGAAAAAATTTAAAACCAAGTTAGTTGTGAAAGGATTTGCATAGAAAAAGGGCATTGATTTTGATGATATATTTTCTCCTGTTGTTAAGATAACTTCTATTCATATTGTTTTAAGTCTTGTGGCTACTAAAGATTTACATTTAGAGTAGCTTGATGTTAAAATGGCCTTCCTTCATGGTGATTTTGATGAAGAGATATATATGGCTTAACCATAGGGATTTGTGGTTAAAGGTAAGGAGAACTTAGTGTGTAAATTGAAGAAAAGTTTATATGGCTTGAAGTGAGCACCTCAACAATGGTATCTAAAATTTGACAGGTTTATGCATGAGCATGGCTATAGTAGGTGTCATTTAGATCATTTTCTTTATTTTAAGAGGTTGGATGATGACTACTACTTTATTTTATGTTTATATGTTGATGATATACTTGTAGCTGGTTCTAACATGGATCACAATAAGGGGAAAAAATGCCAATTAGCACATGCATTTGCTATGAAGGATTTGGGGGCAGCAAAAAAAATCCTTGGTATGAAGATTTACAGAGATAGGAAGAACAAAACATTGACACTATCTCAGGCTGATTATGTTGAGAAGGTGTTGTAACATTTCCTTATGGAGAATGCTAAAGCTGTCAGCACACCTTTACCTAGTCATTTGAAGTTGACTAAGAAGATGTGTCCTAAGAAACAAGAAGAGGAGGATAAGATGTCCAAGGTACCCTATGCTTTAGCTATAGGAAGCTTTATATATGCTATGGTATGTACTAGGCTAGATATTGCACATGCAGTGGGAGTCATTAGCAGGTATATGAGTCATCTTGGAATTGAGCATTGGAATATCATAAAATGGATTCTCAGATATTTGAGAGGAACATCTAATAAGTATTTACAATTTGGGGGATCTATTACTAATTTATAGAGCTATGTTGATTCAGATTTGGCAAGGGATATTGATACCAGTTGGAGTACTCCAAGTTATGTCTTTACTATTGATGGGGTAGTCGTGAGCTAGGTTTCTAGGTTACAAAAAGTTAATGCTTTATCCACTATAGAGGAAGAGTATGTTGCTGCTATAGAGGCAGCCAAGGAGATGATATGACTTCAGTTCTTCTTGGAAGAATTGGGAGACCCTTAGTGGGATAATTATTTGTTTACAGATAGTCAGAATGACATTCATCTTGCAAAGAATTTAGCTATGCATTCAAAGACCAAACACATATAGTTGTAGTACTATTTCATTTAGTTAGTTTTGGATGATGGAAAGTTAAAGTTGGAGAAGACACATACCAATGACAATCCAAAATATATGATGACAAAGGTAGTAACAAGGGAGAAGCTGAATTCCTCTTTAGCTTTAGTTGGTCTTCTAGACTAAATAAGAATACAAGAACAATAGATTCCAAGGTGGTTTGATCTAGTGGGAGCCCCATGTGGTAGTGGTATAGCTATAGGATCAGTCTCCAAGTGGGAGATTATTGTTTAGCGTGGAGCCTAATTAGTCCCCAAGTGGGAGATTATTAGATTGTGGTGACTAATGAGGAAAGTACTGTACATACATCATAAATTCTTTGGGGAAAAAAAATTGGACCATGGTCGATGTTGTCACCAACATATGGCCGACATGTTGTAACCCTAAAATGACATAAAATTACTTGTATAAAAGAGCTTAGAGTAACTAGGTGTTTTTCATTAAGTTGTGATGCAAATTTCCTTCTTGTGGCAGTATTGAGCTGTACGAAATTATGGATTGTAGTAAGGTTGTAATCACTGGATTGTAATAATATCAGACTTGATGTTTGGTGGACATAGCCCAGGGATTGGGTGAACCATCTTAGATCTTGGTTCTTTGTGTTCTTTTCTATGTGATATATTATTTTTTGTTATTGGTTATATTTGCGTGTAATTGTTATTTTCTATCTGTGGTTTAATCCTAACAAAATATATCAAGGAGATGCCAAAAACCAAACTAGAAGAAAAGGTGTTGGCTAGCAAGTAACCAATCCCTTCAACAACAAGAACATATAAAGCTAGAGCTAGAGGGTTACCCTATCAGATAGAATGAAAGAGCCCAAAGGTTTCAGATTGAGAGCTATTGATAGTAATACAAGCATTAGCATCTCCATAAACTAAAAACAATTGGATGAAAGGCCATTCAATGTGATCATAAGCTTTACCAAAATCAATTTAAAAAAACACACACAGCTGATTGGATTTGTGAGCCCATTCCATGCCTTCCCAGACATCAATGATGTTGTCAAGAATATAAATGGAATTAATAGAGCTAGTTTTCTTTGGCTACATAATTAAAGGAAGGAGATGGAGAATTTTAAGAGATATTACCTTAGCAATAATCTTATAAGACACATTAAGAAAAATTTTGGGACCCTAGTTACAAATATCCTCAAGATCACTAGTTTTAGATATGAATTTAATGTTTCCTTTGTTGATAATAGCCTTTGGACTCATAGAATAGTAGGCTTCAAGATAAACTTTGTGTAGGTCTAGACCAATAGACTCCCAAAGGTGTTTGTAAAATTCATAGGGACACCCATTATAGCTAGGGGATTTGTCATTAGCCATGGGAAAGAATGCCTCCTTGAGGTCTCAGCTGGTGAGAAGCTACTCATAGAAAGCATGTTGCCCAACCACTAGGAGGTTTGGAGGAACATAAATACACTTTTTGAGAGCTTCTTATCAAGCAACCAAATTTTTCTACAAAGAAAAAACAATTTCATAGTGGTGAACAAAAGATTACAAGATGTCAAGGAGACTGGAGAGAACAGAATTGCCTTGTTTAATCTTCTTAATCCCAAAATTGGTATGACAAGCCCTACGAGCCTAGAAAAATTCTTTAGAAGCCTTATCACCACCCTCCAACTAATAGAGGAAAGCTTTGATTTGGGCCCCTTGAGCAGTATAATTATCCATAATCTATTTGTCATGATGAAGCTTGGCATGTTGGATTTGCAAGTCAACATCAAAAGGGTTAAGGTTGAGATCTTTTGAAGCTTTCTTGAGAGCTATGGTACTGGATTCATAAGAACATTACCTAAGAGTTTCCAACTACTACCCATAGATGCACATAAATCTAGTAGTTCTCGTAATAGCATCATTCCACTATTGAATCCAACCTATTTGTGAAAGTAGATGTGACTTCAAATTCTAGACATGTAGGATATGAGAAATAGTGGAAGCATGTTTTAGAACTAAATTATTGAGGAAAAATAGTGTCTTGATAGCTTGCTAGATAGCTATGTGCCAAGCAATGGTAAAATAAATGGGATAGTGGTCAAGTAATGTCACATCTAGTAGAGGAATGATAGGTAAATCTTGATCCTTAGAAAAGGAGAAAAAATATTGTGCAATAATCATGGCGTGATCAAGATGTTTTAAAATGTGGTCAGATCTAGCTCAAAAATTAGACCAAGAGTGCTAGACTCGACTATGGTGGTGATAGTTATTATTGGAATCATAAACACTCAATTTATTATGCATGTAGTACCAAGCTTACCCTTCCCCAACTATCCAACAAAAAGGAAAAATGTTGTCTTTATTAGAGGTCAACTTAGCCATATTAAAATCGATAGTCATAACCCAAGTAGCTAGAGGCAAGTTGTTAGACATCTAGCCCCAAAATTGAGATTTTTCCATAGTATCATTTGAAGTATAAACATTAACTACTCCAAAGGAATGATTGTTGATAGAACGAAAAAGCCAAAAAAAATTGTGTGCATGGGGTCAAAACCATGTGAAATAACAACAGAATGAAGATGGGTGATAGAAGAGTAACTATACCACCTCTACTAGTTTTGTGCTGAGAGGAAAACATAATGCCATCTGGCAAAATGACATGAAATGTAGAAGAAAGGATGAAACTAAGAATTTTAACATCTTGCATGCAAAGAAAATATAAATTACCAAGTCTATGACAAGTGTACTTGACATAGTACTTTCTAGAGAGGTCTTTAAGACCTCAAGTGTTCAATGATAAAAAATTCACAAAATATCTTCCATATCTTCCTCATCCTTAAGAGAGGAGTAACTATTTTTCATGGAGGTTGAAAATAGGTTGAAGCCAAAAGGAAACTCTTCTAGACTGAAAATCCATTGTTTATATTGGAATTTACAAGTGGGAAGATTTACTTCCAAGAGGGGGGGGGGGGGAGGGCTGAATCAGAAGTAACTAGCCTTTAACCTTTCAGAAGTTTTTAGCTAAAATCATTCACATGCATCTAATTCATCTAATAAACATGAAAATAAAGACATGCATGAAAATAGATAACACAAGATTTTGGTAACCCTGGAATCGTCCAAAATGAGAAGGTAAAACTGAGGTGGGGATGACACCCACAAAGTATCACTATAGCAATATGTAATTGTTTAAGGTTACAAAGTTTGACCACTTCCAATGGTTTGCCCTATGAAAGGCCTATCCCATTAAAGACTTTACACCTTGATAAAGGTGACCTGGTTAAAGGATTTACAAAAACTCACTTGCAATGTTACCCTATTAAAGGATTTAGTACCTTGTTTAAAGGCTTACAACATGGCTACTAAACCAACCTATCATCATAGGATTTTCATTCATAATACAATGGCTAGAGACTATTAGAAAGTCTTGACCTGATGACTTGCAATCTTCAATTGCTGATTCTAGATCCTTGTTCTGCTTTGTCTATTCTGATCCTTCCTTGATCTGATATATCTTTCCTTGAAATTTTGATACTCTTTTCTTGATCAACTAAATTCTACAATGCTATTTTGCTCTTTCTAAGTCTTTACACCCCTCTACACTTTACTAGCATTTTTCAATAAACTCTTACTCATTCGCACACAGAATGGGGTTTCGTTCTCTTTTTAAAGGCTTCAAAGGCTTAGGGTTGGGTATGAATCTACAATTAGTATTCATTCTTCATTTCCTACTCAATTCTTTCACTTTTCCTATTGGTTGCATGGTTTCTCCATTTCTCTAATTGGCTGCATGCTGATTACATAGGCAATCCAAAATATTCAATCTTATCTTTAAGATCCTTCAAGACTCATCTTGAGTTGGCTCAAAAAATGGCTTACATCTAAGTTTGTGAAGGCACAAACTCATATGCTAATTCTATGTTGCTTGGCACTTACCAATTGCTGATGCTCAACACATATAGGAATTATGTCTTACTTGGCTCCAATAGTAATTCTATTTTGCTTGGCATCTATAGTTTTCTCTGCACCTATAGTGACTCAACATCACGTATCACTTGGCACCTGAAGTTCACTCAGCACCTATTAAATCTTTGGCTTGGCACACATTGTAGCTCGACTTCTATATTATACTTGACATCAATTTAAGAATTGGTTAAGTGTGTTGAAACTCAATTGTCAAAAAAAATGTGAAACCAACAATCTCTCCCTTTGACATGAGTGGAAAAAATATGTAACTAAGCATTATGAGTCTGATCTCTATGAGTATACTACACATTCTATTTGTCATATGTACAAGACTTCAAAAATTTGTTCAAAATTTTGTAGAAGACTATATACATCAAAAATTTGTAACTCCCCCTGAGCTAATGTTCCATTTTTGTAACCACAATTCTCTTAAGTTAAATTTGTCTCATCCTGATGTGTCTGATACTCTTTGCCTTGTCTGTACTCTGTATCTATTTTTTTTGTACTCCCCCTTTATTTCTGCTCTATGTCTACTCCCACTTTCACATCTTCTTGCAATTTTTATTGTCCTTTTGGCTTTTATTTCCTTATCTCTCCCTTTATCTACACATACATTCTTATTATCTCCAATCTTTATTATATCTCCACTTTTTATGAATATCTCCCCCTTTGGATATTCTTTATTACTTCCATGAAAAAAATTGTATTATCTTCATATATTTCTCCCCCTTTTTTGGCACTTATGTCAAAGGGTCATAAGAATGAATAGAGTATTTAGTCAAAAATGTTTTATTTACCTCCATTATCATCTTCAGAGAAGCATCCCAAGTGTCTAAGGAAATTTCCAATGTTTTGTGTTGGATAGCTATCTCTACTACAAGATGTACAAGGCCTTCTAAGGTAGAAAAATTAGGGTCTTTCTTTAAAACATTTTCTACATAGGCCATTTCCTTATGTAGTACTTCTAGATGCTAGGTAATAGCAGACTATATCTATATTAATTTGGCCTTAACATTAGCCTCTTCTTCTATCAATACAACTAACTCCTTCTAAGTGTGAAGCATTGTTGCAAAATTCTTCTCACTTTGAGCTAGATCTTTACGTAGCTGTGTGCTAGATATCTTAAGATTCCATTCCAAGATTAGTATTCTCTAGCTAGTTTCTTGCGTGAAGTATGATGAGTCACACAATTTGGAGTACAATGAGAATATGTTAGCAAGTATTGTTTTCACCTTTTCTACTTTCTTAGCCAGTTCCACTTGTGATCATCCTATCTCACTAGATATCTTCTCATTAACTTTCATTTGAAATTTTTTTTCAAACCACTTTAATAATTTAACATTAGTATGAAGATTTTTGTTTTTTACCTAGTCCACTATGTTGGACAATTGCTCCATGATGGGCTTTGTTTCATCAGGTATTGGAAAGTTGAATGCATCAAGGAATATGCCTTTGATTTCTACTAATGCTTTTTTTTGTCTATACTCATTACTGAGTATCTCTTGCTTCTTGTTCCTCTCAAATGCCTCTTGCACTTCATTTATATTTGTCAAATTCATTTTTTTGTAGTTATAACTAGGTATGACTATTTCTTCATCAAGTGCAGGGTCTCCATAGTGAAGTACCCTTGCTACCTTGGTGGAGCTTGACCCTGGTGCTAAGATTTGTAGTGGTACTACATACGTGCTTGGCTACATGCTAGGAGTCCCTAAGGTAGGTAAGTTTACCAGTGTCTGTATTGCCTCTTGCTCTCTTTCCTTGTGGGTTTTCTCCTCTTCCTTATCTTCTCCACTTTTTCCTTGATCAATGAAAATGATTTGAGGAGGTGCACCTTGGCTTTGTGCTATAGGAACATCTTGTCCTATTTGCTCCTTTGCTAACTCCTTGGTAGTTGTTGCAGCTATTACTGTGGGATCAACCTTAGCAGTTGTATCTTGTGTTGCTAGCTATTTTGGTTGATCATCTGTAGTTGTGGGAGGGTGTGGAGGTGGCTCTTTTGTGTTCACCTTCTTCTTAGTAATTTTTGCTACAACTTTTTGCAACTCTTCTACACTCACTAAAATAGGATTTGTGCACAATTATGATTGCAATGTTTTTTGGTGAAGGATCTTTTTGAGATCCTCTATAGTCAATGGAATTATGCTATGACCTAAGGTGTTAGGAACATCCTTCAAAATTATAGTTTCTATAGTTACTGTATGTGGACGACTTGGTGGTGACAATTGGGTGTCTTGGATGCTCTGTTCTGGTTGTTTCTCCTTAGTTGTTGCCTCTTCAGCTTGTTGTGTCTTCTCCACTATTACGTATTCTTTCTCTTTCTCTCCTTCTTCATCCTTTTCATTCTCCTCTTCTTCCTCATCATTTCTTCCCTCAAATGGATCTTCCTACCCTTCCTTGATAGTAGTCAATCCATAAGTTAATTTCCAAATTTGTGTGGATTTCTTTAAAACATCTGCTATTTTATTCTATAAAATAATGAAGGCTCTATATTTGAGTAAAAATTTGCTCCCATGTTTCTTACTAGCCTTGCTTATTTGACCTTTAGTAAGGTTTGGCATCACACAAGCCAATGTTAACTCCCTTATTTCCTTAGGAATTTATTTTCTACAATGGAGCTTTGCTCCTTAGGCATAGAATTGTCTAGTTCAAGTGGGGTTGTCTTGAACTTGGCGATCATATTGTAGATAGACTCTTCCACTATGTTTTCTTCTTCTATTGAAAATTTATTAAAATCAATTCCTTTAAATCCAATCAAATCTACATTATCCCTAATGTTATCACAAATATTTTTGAAATTGGATTTGGTGGAATGTCTTACCGATCTGAATTGTTCATTGTTAGATTCCTATCTTTTCTTCATCTAACTCTAGGGGTGCAACATATTTTATTCTTTTATTTTGTTCTATAGGCCCTCCCTATGGCTTTTTTCCTCCCCTATTCCTTAGCCACTTGTTTTGTTTCCCTTGTGTCTACCCTTGTAGTTGGCTTGGCTGGGCTTGGCTTTATCACTTTCTTCTTCCCCTTGGGTTGTGCAACTAGCTCTTTCTATGCATATCTCTTCTTGGATTCAACCTTGGTTCTTCTATCTTGGTACCTTTCTCTTCTTCTGCATCCTCACCCATGCCATGGGTCAAAGAAAGTGTCTCTTGTCCTTGTTCTTTTTCATCATCTTCAAATTCTTCATCATCTTCTTCTTCTTTTGCAGTGCCTTCACCAAATTTGGCTTTAAGTTTCTTCATAAGTTTTTCCTTCTTTAGTGTAGAGGCATTTTTCAACTCCATATCCACCTTTGATCTGACCACATTAAAAGTACCAAAATATGGTGCATTCTTGTCCACTTCCTCAGCTAATAGTGTAGTTATAGCTGCAGATTCTTCGTCTATATTTATCTCATAGCCAAGAGGTCTTAGCCATCCAACTCTTACTATGGCAGCTTGTATGTCTATATAATCAATATCTACAAGAAAACATACATCATTTACATGCTTTTCTACCAATGAAACTTGTATTCTTAGCCTCTACTTCATGGTCTTCTTGAAGTCTTCAAAATAGCTAGTCATTAGGGTATCAAAATTAGCTCCCATTTGTTCTATATATTCATTTACTTGAACTATTATAGACTTATTTTCTTTCTAGGAAACTTTACCAAAAGATGGAAATTCATTCTGTACATAGAAAAATATGAAAATCAAAATTCTTCTTATTGCTGCTAAATTCTCATTAATTTGTTTCAGTTGTAGTTCTACAAGATCATATGCATGATCCTTTTTCACTAGTTTATAACCCGCATCCACTGCAATGCAAGGTACAGTATTAAGTCTACTAGATTGGTAAAATTTGTGTGCAATAACTCTAACAACAAAGTCAATAAGAGGGTCTTGGATAGTGTCTATTGTCATTTTTTTCTTGTTCCACTTGGCACCAATGTTCTTTTCAATTGCTTCCTTGGAATCACTTCTAAGTGTCTTTAGTTGATCTAGGGTTGGATACCTTGTCACTCTATGGACAATCATTTTTGTTATTTTTACTAGACCATCCTCAACCATAAACTTCCATCATGAATCCTACTAAGCACTATCCTAATACATTTAGTTTTGAAAACTATGGGGAATTCTTGGGCACATGTCAAACCCTCCTTCTCAATTATTTGATACTCTTCTTTCAAAACCCCATTTTCACACAATCTCTCATAGGCTTCTTTCATCTCCATATCTCCTATGGCTCCAATTTTGTAGTTGTAACATATTCTAACATCTTGGACCATAACTACCTTAGGGGGTATATGGATAGGGCTTCGATTAGGTCATTTTCGTATGCCACCTTTGGGGTTGGCCATAAATCTAGTTGTTTTACTTCATTCGAAATTAGTTGGACCTCAAATGGTTCTTTCTCTTGTGGTTTCCTAGAACTAGATACCATTTGTGCTAGCTAGGGTTTTAACATAAAGAAATTTAAAATTGTGTAGCTTGGCACAAATGTAAATACCTTGAATTTGATGAAATTGTGTTGAATCACTGTTGAAATTGGCTCAAATGTTGGATTATCTACTTTTAAGTCATTCTACACTCTTCCTCATCTTTTCTCTTTGTTTAAGATGATGAAAAATGATTTAAAATGCGATAATATACCTTATTTTCATAGCATTTAATACTTAGTACATTTATGACTATCCACTCAACTTCTTAAGCATTTCTGCATTACTCAGCTTCCATTATCTTTCAACCAGTTGGAATCCATTGAAGTATCCATCACTCAGCTTTAACTAAAATTTCTCTTCACTTGGCTTCCACTACAAACTTGGCTTCAACTAATCATTTGATTTCTAATGACTTTAGCAAACAACTCAACATGTACTAGAATATTACTCATCATCTGAAGGCTACCTTTCTAACTTAGTAACAATTATGAAATCTTGAAGTTTTGACTTTGCATCTCTATTGATGTTGATTTCTTCTTTTTAGTAGTTGCTTGTTTAGGAACTAATGTATGATAAAGATTTGTATAGCAGTTTCACATGCCTTCTTTTTCTTAGTTTGATGAAATGTGACCATTTGACCTTTTAGGTGAAGTGATCCCTTCATTTGAAGTGTTGTTGTCATCTTTCTTCTTCCATGTCTTATTCATTTCTCCTCTGATGTGCTCAACATCCACTTTTCCTTTTCCTTTGTTGATCTCTGAGTTGGGTGCCTTTGACCTTGTTGGGCAATTCCTGCTAATATGACCAGTCTCCAAACAACTGAAACATGTAGTTTGGCTAAGCCATCTACTATAGATTCCACTAAAATGTGTTCTAATGCAATTTTTAGGGATGTGTCCATACTCCTGATAGTAATGATAGCTATATCTAGTGTTGTAGTCCCAATTATAGTGATTTCCATGGTTATTTTCCCTTGTTGGCTGATTAGGTGTCCACATAGGCTTTGATCTACACTCAAAAGCTTTATGTCCATACTTCTTGCAATTGTTATAGTGACCTTCAAATATTGGTATTCTAATAGTCCTAGTCCTGCATTCATGTGCTTGATGTCCTATCTTGTTGCACTTATGACAATTACTCACATTCCTAGGTTTGTCATGCTAATGGGCATTCTTGCTCCTACATACATTAGAGGTATGTTATGTTTTACCATAGAAATGACAAGTAGGTTTAGTGTTCTTACCTTTGTTACT